>CM040118.1:337412022-338012022 GCA_022559845.1 Amorphophallus konjac
TTTTTTCGGATCATTTTCGCCTTGGAGTGTATTTTGTGCTTTACACGTGTTTTTCCCCGATGCGCCTTCGGAACTCTGTGCAGGGTGAACCGTGGCGTTCTCCGACTCCGGGATAGTATTGACGAGTTGTGCTCCTCCCGAGGATCGCGGAGGTAATTTTTCATAATTTTTCCAAATTTCTGAAATTTTCAGGTTTTTCTATATGTTAACCCTTTAACCTCTCTCTCTCCCCATTCTCTCTTTCTCACTCTCTCTCATCTATTTCTCTCCCCCTCTCCCCGGGTGGCCGACTGGGGCGGAGGAGGGCGAGGTGGCGATGACAGGAGGCGAGGAACTAAGAACGGGTCTAGGATCGAGGGCCGGTGGCATGTGGAAGCTCGGGTGCGAGTTCGTGAACCGACGAGGGTTTCGTGGCATTTTCTTCGTGGATCGGCGACCTCGGGGCGTGAAATCTTCGGTGGAGGTAGGGAGATGGACCCTCAGCTCGTGCTCTTCCTTTCCTGCGAGTTCTGTAGGCCGTGGTGAGCCAAGAGGGCCTATTTATGCATTTTGGGGAAAATCCATATTTTTGGGGTGTGAGCCGGATCTCCTGTTTCGTGAGGTTTTTGACCGATCTAAGGGCATAAATGCATGCTAGGAGGCTTGGGGATGGATTCCCCTTTTTTCCCCCATCACACGGGGGTGATTGGGGCGTGGAATAGGTTTCCCGCCATTTTCTCGCCGTTTCGGGTTCGGGACGCCTTAGAGGTCGTTCCAGAGACCGCTAGGGGCGCCAAGCGGACCAAGGGTAGACCGCTAGGGGTCTCCCTATGTCGTTTCAAGGTTGGCGGTCACGCGATAGACCGCCAGGGTCTTTGGCGGTCCAGGGTTAGACCGCTAAGACCGCTTGAGCTTCGTGTGTTCCGAGGGTTTAGCGGGCCAGAGATAGACCGCTAGAACCCCGTGTATATCGGTTTGAACCTCGCGGTCTTACGATAAACCGCCAGGGCCGTTGGTGGTGCAGTAATAGGCCGCTAGGCTATGCTTCACGGTCCAAGGGTAGACCGCTGTGGTTCCGTGGTTTTAGTGTGTAGCGGTCCAATGTTAAACCGCTAGCCGTTCCTTAACGGTCCAAGGATAGACCGCTAGGCCATCGTGGCGATTTAAGGTTAGACCGCTAGGCGATTTCCATGCTCACGATGTTGGGTTCGCGTTGTGTTGGTCTCCGGTCGACCCAGTTGTGACCCAGTAGTCGATCTTCAGCCTTGTGAGTGTCCCGGACACCCCGTGGGTTCCGTGTTCATGTTTCTACGGTGTCTGGAGGTACCGTGTTGCCTCGATTAGCGTGCCCATAGGTGTGGTGGGTCTGGGTGACCTCATGTGTTCCGGGCTTTGTGTTACGCTTGATCGAGTCACCATGTATCGGTGTGTGTGCGGTGGGGTCTCCCCCGCATGTCGTGAGTTTTCCCTGGAAGATGATTCCCGAGTGGGCCATGTGTTTGGCCTTGGACTCTGAGTCCAGTCATCCAGCCTGGAGCTGGAGGTTTCCTACTTTTCCCTTGGATGGGGGAATCGGCGTGGCAGCTTATGAGCTGCCTTGGGGAATCGTGCTTCTGTGCTTTCCGCGTTGGCCATGTGTGTGGCCTTGGACTGTGAGTTCAGTCACCCAGCCTGGGGCTGGAGGTCTCTTGAGTTCCTTTTTGAGGGGATGGTCTGGGCGGCTTGTGAGCTACCTCAGTATTCGTGCTACCGTGATTTTAGACATAGGGATTAGGCTAGATTGACGGCCTTGTGCTGTTGCGTGCGACGGTCTTGACCCCGAGTCTCATGACTCAAGGTCCGTTGGATTTAGAGGGTCTAGAGGACTATCTAGAGTCCAGTGGCTCGACGCCACAGAGTTCTTCTCGACTTTCGCACTGGGTGCGTGCGTGTTTCTCAGAGTTTCTCCTTGGAGAGTGGTCACACTAGTGACTCCCCACTAGTTGTAGCCTTCCGACATGCGAGTGGTCCCACCAGGGAGTGGTGGCGAGGCTACCCCGAGAGACGATTTTTAGACTAGTTTTCGTTGGGCCCCACGTCTTGCAGCTAGAGTCCGGCTGAGGGAAAAACCAGTCAGAGGGCCAGACTAGGGACGCACGGTCTGTGTGTGCACACGTGGTTGGGGGCGGTTGGACCCGTGCTGACGAGCGCGACCTCAACTAGTCACTTGTTCTGTGGTTACTTGTACAGTGTCTCAGTTCCCGCTGGGCCGGAGGGAGACACCTAAGGCGCAGTCTAAGATGTCAGTGGACGTATCTGGCCTTGCTTCTGGTGGGCAGGTACTCCTGTCACGTAAGACGTGACTCTCCTATTTTTGGGTTTTGCTTCCCGTCTGCGAGACGTGGTTCCCCCGATAGTTTCAGGGAGTGTTTCTGAGGTAGAGGTCTAGGGATTTTTTGGTGAGCGTCACCGAGGGTTTTCTCTAGACGGTGTTAGGTCCATGACTGCGAGGTCATGATGGTCACTTCTGGTGGTGTAGCCAGAGGTTTAGCGTTAGTTCGATAGTTCCCCGACTGTGAGATCGGGGCATGCTTTTTTGATACAATAGGAGTAGCTGTAGTGCCGAGTTTTGACCGGCCACCGTTTCACTATTCCTGCTGTAGTTGTAGCTGCTTTCATTTCCGCTACCGCCGTTGTTCTCGGTTGGGGTTCCGCGGGATCCCTACTAAGCCAGTGATAGGAGGCTCACCCCTGCTTTTCAGGTGCGGCGGTTCTTCCCCGAGGTTCGAGGATGCTGTTAAGAGGTTCTTAGTTGCCAGCTCGCCGGGCCGAGTGTTCACTTGGCATGTGGTACGTTTTACTACTTTAGACTATACTTTCTATTGGACTAGACTCTGTTGTAGTAGTTATTTATTTATTTCTGTCAATTGTTGAATTGTCCTGCTTTATTTCTTATTTCTTTGTACCTCCACACTCCTTTTATTGAATTGTCCTCGGTGGTGGGCCAGGATTCGAATGGTATCGAGTTCTTCCCGGTATCCGAATCTTGGGTCGTTACACGGGCGCCCGCATTTTCGGCCCGACCGAGTTGCATGTGTAGTGGTTAGGGCCTCGACCTGATTTGCTTCAACGGAAGGCGTGATGCATATGTCTTCATCATCTTCCTCCACGCAGGTTGAAGAGAGCTGACAGGGTGTTGCAAGAGAGTGTTGTGGCTCTCTTGGTGTTTAGAGCCTTTCTTCTCTTCTTTTGTTTATTCTCATGTGGCGCCTTCCCCCAGAACAGGCTGCTATCTTCTGCTGCTTCCGCTGGTTCTTCTTTCTGCTCCAGGGTAAGCTGCTCTAGCTGCCTCCATGGGACATGGTCCTTTATTAGCAGAGGCTGCAATTTGGGCTACTGATATTCCTCCAACCCGTCTATATAGGCCTGGAGCCGCCGGATTTTTGGGCTTATTTCTTTATTCATCGGCATCTTAGTCTGTCTCCTCCGGTTGTGGGTGGGTATTCTAACCATAGCGGATCCACTTTGTATTCTCCCATTTGAAGCTCACACTTCTTTATCAAAGACTCTATGACATCCTTGAACATATAACAGTCTTCAATTGGATGCCTCAACATTTGATGGTAAGAGCAGAATCTAGGGCTATCTTTTCTCTTCAAGTCCTTCAGCCTCTTCGGCTCAGGCAAGGTAATCTTATTGTATTGGCAGGCCCAATCAAAGATGACCCTGGTTTTATCTTTAGGGAAGGAATATACCTTTTTCATTTTGTCCCTGAGGGACGGGCCTTCTTTCTTTTCTTCCATCATGACGGGAGGAGGGGCAGCTGCCTTCTTACCCTTATCCTTCTACTATTCAAATGCTTTAAAATTGACCGTATTTGCTTTCTTCGGCGCTGACTGTCGGTCCACTGCCTTTGCCTTCTAGGTGACGGTATTTGTAGCTAGCGTGGCGTACATCACCCGGAAGGCTTCAATTTCCGCTACCACATTGTTCAAACGGTCAAAAGACCTTATTTCCATCCCAATCATCTTTTCAAGAACCTCCCTCCTAAGGCTCGGCTTGCATATCTGGATAGCGTCCTCCTCATGTGGGGGCCGCTTGCACCTCATGCCGAGGTTTCTCAACTTCTTGATGTAGTCCAGAGTTGTTCCATCATGTCTCTGTCTTTTTTAATATAGTTCGGCCACAGTGACCTCCCTTTCAGTGACATGGAACCTTTCTATGAACTTTCTTTGCGTATCCGGCCAGTCGCTAATTGACCCGTCCGGTAGGATAGAGGTCCAATGAAATGCGAGCCCTATCAAAGAGGACCTGAAGAACTTCAGCAGGTACGACTCGTCCACTGCCAAGTCGCCCATGATTGTCACGTAGTATGCAATATGCTCTTTTCGGGACCCCTACCCATTGAATTTGTCAAACTTTGGTGGCTCACTGATCCCTAGAGGAAGCCGCTTGACAGCATGGTGGTGTGGGTATGGAACCCGATAGACATCAAACATGGCGCAATCTCCCTCGCCCCATTCAGCAAGCTTCATCTCTATCATTGTTGGCCTAGAATAGATGGCGGACAAGAAGGGGGGGTTGAATTGTCTCCCAGTCGAGATGGCGGATTTTAAAAACAAACTAAACTAATTCTAGTAGATAAAAAATTAACTACGTTAGTTAGCCTAAACTGACGTTAAGTGAGATTAAAGTTCACTCAACCTTTCCGATCTCACACGAGCATTCAACCAACAAGCGATATTCTCTCAATCGAACCGATCTCACATGAACATCCAACCCAATACACGATGTGCAATGACTAATAATAGATAGCAGAGCTAGCGAAGTGCAGTGATACAGTGAATAAAAATCTATCAAATAAACCTGTGAAGGGAGATAGAAGAAATGGACAATCGCACAGGCACACCACATGCAAGAGAGAGATTTTTAGGTGGTTCGGGACCACGATGGGCTCCCTACGTCCACCCCTCACCAAAATCCAGTGAGGCTTCACTACCACACTACAAATGTAGCAACCACGGGGATGAACCCCAACACCACACACACTTGCTGCTTCCACAGCAAGCCACACACACGGGGCCAGGACCCAGCACACTGCCACTGCAGCACACACACACACACCGTCGGGGAACACACTCTGCACACAAATCCCACACGGAGACACAACTCCATCTACACACACAAACTCTAGGAAACTTACCCCGCAATGAATCCACACATGCGGAGACGCATCTCCGCCCACACATGGCAATATTCGGAGTTCGACAAAAGAAAAAGATATACAATGACCGCCCAAATTTCAATCTATGCTCAGATAAAAGAATAGAAATGTTAGATGAAGAAATCCCCCTCAAATATACAGTGAATCCCATAGAGAGCAATGGCAGGGTGCATTTGGAGTTTGATCCTCGGAGTCGGAAGAGCCCAGCGTTATAAAGACCGCCCAAAACAGGAACTCGGCTATGAATAGCAAGACCAGCTATAGATTGGAGTGGCAGCTCATGGATGGCACCTCCAGCTCGTCCTCCTTCCTCCAGTGATGGAGCAACCCTCCAGCTCGTCCTCCTTCACCTGCAAGAATAGATACGTCATTTCCCCCCTTTTTCTATTCACCATCGAATGAACATCGTGGCTACATATACCAAACAAGAGCAGCAACAAAAAGACCAGTTATCCCATGTTAAAAACCCTTCACAACCACACCTATACATGAGTAAAAATTCTAAGGGTAATGTGGTAAAATATCAAGGCAAAAGGATCATAAAAACTGGGTTTCGAAACCAAGTTCACAGACCCGTTCCGGATCCGCCAGACCAGCTGTCGACACATGGTGTCGACACCAAATTCAGCATGTTCTGTCCCTTAATGAAAAGCCACACCCAGTGTGGTGGTGTCGACACCAGGTGTTGACACCTAAATCCAGGTGTTTTGCCAGCATAAAAAACAAGCCCTAGGGAGCTAGGTGTCGACACCAAGTGTCGACACTTGCAGAGGGAAAATGGAAAACTGCCTAAGGCAGTCCCATTAACCCCAAAAACATGTAAAATGGATCAAGCCCAATCTAGCTAACATGAAATACATTCAAACATGAATTCTTACCATGGTTTCAAGGATTGGTGGTCATAATCAAACCTACACTTTAAAGAGCTAAAATTTATCAACACAATTGGCAAGACCAATTATCCTTCATTGTCTCATTCACTTATGTCTTCCAACCTGCATAAGGAACCTTTAAAATACATTCACATGTAAGGGTAAACAAGAATCGTTCAATTCAACCACAGCACAAGCTCTCATTTCAAATATAGATTCTTGCATGGAAACACATTTCCAACTCAAGCAAATATACCTTGACCACTTGATATTGAATCAATTCACTCATGAATTTCATATGCAGTCCAAGCTAATTTCTACACAAGCTCACATATCAAATTAGTTGATCCAATCAAACTTGCATGATTTCAAAGTTCAGTTCAGAAGTTTCAAGTTCAGTCCAAAGGAGCCTGAACTCATTCTCTACACACTCATGAAAACCATTTCATGAAACCTCTAAGAGAATGCATGAAGCATATCCATTGCATTAAGAGATCAAGACAAATATGCATGTACACAATCAAGGCTTAAGCAATAGAGTGTAGTAAAAACTACATTCAAAACCATAGCCAGCGACTTTGACTCCATGAAAAGTCGGCTTTACCTTCATCCAAACCAGCAGCTTTAAACGAAAATAGCAGAAGTCCAAAAGGGAGCTTTAAAAACTCATGAAACCCAGATTTTCCTCAACTAAGAACATGAAGTGAAGCATCTATGCAATCATTTAGTTTCAACATGAAATCAATTAAATCCATAGTGAATTCATAGCCATCTTAGGAGCAATATGCAAAACATGATAAAGCAACATGTTAACTCAAATGTCCCATAAACTTTATACAAGAGCCACATTTACTTAGATGAAGTATAAGTATCATGCAGGGTAAGATAGTCAATAGTGAGCACCTCCAGCACAAATGAACATTTTCCACAAGACCTGCACACAATATATTGTTATCATCAAAACCATCACCAAGGATAAAGAGGGAGCGTAGCGAACCCAACAATCTCCCCCTTTTTGATGATGACAATATATTGTGGCAATCCAAAACTCAATCCCCCTTTGGCATTATCAAAAAGTGGGGGACTAGAAATGAAAGAGACAAAAATATGAATTAAAGGCGCACGAACCCAGCAATAACCTTGATAGGATCGCTCCGCTGGATTCAGAGGGGGGGTGAATGAATCCCATCCTTAAAAACTTTTCGCTCAATAAAAACTAAAACAAGATAGACAAGTGTTGACAGCTAAAATATGAACAAAGATAAAGATGAGACCAGACCAGCAACGAAGACCGAAAGATGCTTGCAAAGTCAGGATTGAGGGAGGGCTCTCACTACCAACTACTTGCCTAGCTAGGACACTCTCAGGCTGAGCCGATGTCCAGTATTGTCGTCATCCAAACGGCGATACCGATGAAACTCCGGTCTGTTGGCTGATGAGAAACTTCTGGATTATTCAGATGATGATGCATACACCGTTAAAGAAGGAGCCCTTGTCAGTGCTGATGCAATCAAAGGAATTAACAAGGCCAAAGAAAAGAATGGGCCTGTTGAATGGGCCTGTTAATGTGCTATTAAGGATGGGCTTCATACCCCTTGCGCCGAGAACCTCCAAAGGAGGCGCGCCGGGAAGCCCCTCCAAGGGAGTGCGCCGGGAAGCCCCTCGAATGGGCGCGCCGGGAACCAGTGATGCAGGCACGCCGAGTGCCATTGATGTGAACAGGGTCCTATAAAACCCATTACTTTGCCCACAAGATAAAGGGGACGACTGAGGGCGGCAAGAAAAAAAAAAGGAAGAGGCAGATATTGAGAGGATAGCCAGAAACCAAAAAGAGAAAACGAGAGCTCGAAGAGAAGGAGGAAGAAGAAGCTGCAGGTGGGTTGCTCCGGGGAGGGAGAGGAGTCAATGCTCCGCCCTCCCCCATGCTTTCTTTCCTTTTCTTTGATGTAATCTAGCGATTTCTTTTTCTCGATTTATCAAATGTAGCCGGACAATCCTGGTTCTGCTTTGTATCTCTACTTCTTATTTTCCCTTTATGGTTGGTGTAAGTATGAGACGATGTAATGAAATGGAATGCTGCAGCTGCAGTGATGAATATTGGGCAATCAAAGCTCGTCCCCTTTGTATCCCGTGGATATGTCTTCTATTCGAAATGCCTAATAGTTTATATAGTACCGATTTCAGAATCCTCATTGGTTCTCCGAAGAGGCATGAAGATAGGGCCCCCATCCCTATCTAATGGGTGATTGGGCTCTATTTCCTTCTCCCCTTCTGTCTCAATGGCAGATCCTCCGCGTATAGTCCGAGTTTTCCCTCGAGCCCTTCGTGTTGTTCAGGAACCCGAGACATCAATCTCTTGGTTCCCTGGACTGTTGGCTATACAAAGATGTGTCTGCTCTGCAGGTTGACGCCATCCCGCGAGGTTCTAGCAAACGGATCTCGATCTCTCGACCCTCCATTCTAACCCTTGAATGATTAGGGTCTGGAGTCTCGATGCTGAGGGTTCCTCCGTCGCCGGTTTTAGATGCCATTAGGACTCGTCCGGGGGATCAGAGACAGTCATCTCTTGATTCCCCCAGACGGCCTGCATCAAACAGATAAAGCTCTCCACAGGATTTGGACGATGGTCTCAATTCCCCCTGTTGATTCCACCTTCTAATTTCCTTGGCATCCTTCTAACAGAAGCCCCCATGAAATCTCTCGCCTACACTCTAAATCCAGCCTCAATCCGAGCCAGAAATCTCATAAAATCCCCAAACAGAGCATCGTTTGAGCTCTGTAAACCATGAAATCCTGTAGCAATTCCATCCTCTCGGCATGCAAAATTCCCCGCCGAGAACTACGCTGTCGAGAGACCTCCCTCTTCAGCAAACCGACAAAAGTCTCTCCAGGCCACTTCCACGTGAACCCCCCCAGCTCTCAGCTTCCTGGCACCACCTTCCCGGCGCGGTAATGGGCGCGCCGGGAAGCCCCTGGCCGAGACATCCCCCCCTTGCCTTTGGCCTCTTGGCGCCAGCCTCCCGGCGTGGTGATGAGCGCGCCGGGAAGCTCCATGCCAAGAGCCTCCCCCCTTTAATCAAGCCGCGCCGAGAGCCTCTTTCTGTTGGCCAAGCCCACGCCGAGACCTCCTTAATTGGTCAAGAAATCCACGCCGAGACCTCCCCCTTTTGGCCAGTATAAAGCCACGCCGAGGGCCATCTTCTTGCCGATGAAAACCATGCTGAGAGCCCCTCCTTTGTCCACTCCTTTGGCCTCTTCGTTCACTTATCCTGGGGCGTTCGTGAGTCGTCATATGTATCCCAGGGGATAAATTAACCGGGGATTGGCCTCCCCTACATTCTGAGGTCCCTAACAGGAGTCACATGCAACCCCGTGGGTCTGACTAACCCTGTCTTTACATGAGTTTCGTCAGTCTCCGAGAAGGGGAATAGTGACCGATGCTAGAGACATGGATAGTCTCTTCGAGCCTTAGTGCTCACCCATTTTCCGGCTTTCATCCCGGCACTCCGTGGATGTCAGCCTATACCATTCTCTGGCAGATACTCGGTCCAGGGGAGGTGCTGCCAAAATTCTCTCAGGAAGATGAAAATCGATATCAGGTTGTCCCCCGGGCTCTGCATGATAATGGTGACAGGGTTTCCCTCGACCCTAGTCTTCCTAAATCCCTCTTCTATCCTGATGCTCCTGTAAAGCCCAAATCTAATCTAGCTCAGATTTGATGAACTGATCCACTTTAACTTCACAGAACCTATCTGGCTTGTCCTGAATCGCCAGGAAACCCAAAACAGAGCCTCCGGAACCCCTTTCGGCTCCTCACGGTGCCAGAATACCAACATTCTCTCGGTGCCATGGCTCCCGGCGCGGCCCTCAGCGCGCCGGGAACCCTCAAGCCGAGAACCCCCCTTGGCCCTCTTGTCAGCGCGCCGAGAACCCCCCCTTGGCCCTCTTGTCAGCGCGCCGAGAGCTCCCCCTCCTCTTCAGCCATGCCGAGAGCCTCTTCCTCCTCCTTTCAACGAGGCCGAGAACATCCCTAGCCATCTCCCCTTCACGCCGAGAAGCTCTCCAGTTGGCACGTCGGGAACCCCGGCCATCTTGCCTTCGCGCCGGGAACCTATGCACCCTTGAACTGCACTCATAACCTACTCAAATACTTTATTACTGAGCCTTCAATCCAAATTTTGTTCCGGGGGCTCCGCGACCTGACCGCGCAGGTCGATCCGCGTGCGAGGGCGCAACATTGAGCGTTCGCTCACTTTCTGTCGTCCCGCATCGGGTTCATGAATAACCCCTTTAGCTCGGGAGGGCTCTGCCACTGCATGAGTTCCGCCGGCTTCTACAGGGAATATCAAACATTGCCCCATGGCAGATATGCGGTTCGAGAAGTTCAGCACTTCTCTCTTTCGGCTTTCATCCCGGCACTCCGTGGGTGATAGTCTATTTCCCCCTGGGCATAATCCAGATTAAGGGGAAATGCTGTCGAAATATCGATCGATGCTTTGAACCCCCATCATGGCCACAGCCCAGTCTGCCTGTGACTGAAATTTTCCCTTCCCCCCTAAGCCCGGTCTTTGAACCGCTGACTTAACGATATCATCTGTATCTATGGTTGATGTTATTATCTTGCCCGCCTCCCTGGCTCCGGTATGAAATTCCATTTGCGCACATGAATATATGTTTGCCTCTCGAGACCTCCTATTTTGGGGTTTAATCAAGGGTTGTCCTTCCTTGGAAGGGTGTAATTAACGTCATAGCTTTTATGGTATGACGGACTTCTGGTCCCGACTCGGACTTCACAATCGACTGACCAAGTCAGATCGAGCGCACAATGAAATCATCACTCCGGTGACTGGCACGCCAATAAATAAACAAAATAAATAAAAAGAATAATAAAGCGCGTCCACAACAAGCTGGGAAACTAATCAGAATCTCTTTTGAACCGAAGAACAAACATCTATCTCGTGCCTAAACAATCAACTAGCGGAAGCGGAAGAAGGTAATCAACCTTCTGCAAGATAGCAATATGAACGCTCAGATAATCTGTGAAAGGTGGTAGAAGATATGGAGCTAACGCACAAGGCAAACCACTGCACATATAATTTTTTAGGTGGTTCGGTCACCAAGACCTACATCCACCCCTCACTCCAAACCGGAGTGAGGCTTCACTAGCTAATGCTAGAACCAGCATACTCAGTCTGCGAACACTTGCTGCCAAACAGCTTGACCAGGGGAACAGCCTCCCCTCTTCCTCCAAACCGGAGGGAGACTCCAAGTGACTCCCAGCCACTTGGAACCAGAGACTAGGTCTCTCTTCCTCCAGACCAGGAGGGAACACCTGGACTTGCAACCCACAAGACAAGAACCGGAGACAAGTCTCTCTTCCTCCAACCCGGAGGGAACCCAACAAGTGACTCCCAGCCACTTGCTACCGGAGACATAATATCTCCCTTCTCCTGAGTCCACAGGAGGAACCCGACCTCAATCTAGAGAGTCAGAAGAACAATGATGAACAGATAACAAAAGAAAGGAAAAATAAGAAAGGAAAAATAAGAAAGGAAAAATACACAGCGATCAGAAAGCTGTAAAGAAAGATAACATAGATATGGCTCCCATGGAGCTGACTGGCCTGGATTTGATCCACGGTCCAGTAGACAGATCTTCAGTCGAGACTTCTTTCTTCTTCTCCATGAACTCTCACTCTCTCTCTTCTCCTTCTCTTTCTCTCTTTCTTTTTCTGACACTCGATCGTGCAGGCTCTCTCTAGCTCTTCTTTTCTCCTCTTCTTCTTTTTCTTCTTGCTGCTCTCTGCCTCACTTCATCTTCACTCACAGTCTCAATCAGCCCTCTTCTGTTCTTCTCATTAGTCTTCTTTTGAGGAAGACATCTTCTATATATAAATAGCAGCAGCTTAGGGCGTGTGCTTTCCACTTCTCCCGCCCAAGTGATGCTACCACGTGTCAGCATCTCAGCTTCTTAGATCACGTGCCAGGTGCCCACCTCGAGTCACGTGCCTAGACACATTAACCTCGTCCAACAATCCTGTCAGTTAATCAGTCGAAGACAGTATTAGCTTAAGGCAATGTTCAGACTTCATTCAGCAAGCAAGGCAAGCATGGATGGCTGTACAGAGTTGATCGTGTGAGGCAAGACGAGTGTACATACTTCTTACCACATGCTGTAATATGCATATATGATGCAGTGTATAGACTTGAAGAAAGCAATTCATACACAATGATGCAATGTTCAGACTTTGTTGAAGACTGCCAGTCGATGTATAGACTTGGCTGCGTGCAGGTTGGCAGAGGATGTATAGACTTCATGTATGCAAGTCTGTGGCATTGTACAGACTTTGTGGATGCAAGGCTGAAGCAATGTATAGACTTCAATGAATAGACTTCGATGAGAACAATGCATGAACGTAGTGTATAGGCTTCAATCACTAGATGCATGATGTACAGGCTTCAACTCAATGTATAGACTTCACGACTGATGAATGCAATGCACTGAACAATGTATGGACTTACCGATGTGCAGACTTGCCATGACAAATGAGTGATGTACATACTTGTGCAAGCAAAGTCTGTATAGACTTAGTCAGCAGACTAGCTCGATGTACATACTTGCTCGTTGTTCAGACATCATGGATGATGTACAGACATGTAAAGAGAAAGGCTGTACAGACTTGATGAGCGATGCAAGGCAAAGGAATGTATATACTTCCAATGTATAGACTTGCCAACTAAGCGATGTACAGTCTTCGTACAGACTTGATCAAGGCAAGGCAATCGAGTGTATAGACTTTCAATGTATACACTTGCCAAAGGGTCGATGTACAGACTTGAACAAGGCAAAGTCTGTACAGACTTTGAGGTTCACAATGTATGGACTTTGGCAACACAATGGCTGTACAGACTTCCACTCAACTGCGATGTATAGACTTGCCAAGGGAAACGACGGTAAAGCTATCAGTGTATAGACTTTGAGTGCAACGTCGGTAAAGCTACCAATGTATAGACTTACAAGTCGAACTGGTGGCTATACCGACTACACCTCGAGCTTCTACAGTGCAGTGTATAGGCTTAGAATCATATGAACATGGTGATGTACAGACTTTGAGTGAGAGTCCAATGTGCAGACTTGCCACCGACCAATGTATTGACTTGATGGTTGTGGGACGATGGCCAAGATAATGCACAGACTGATGTATAGACTTAAGATAAGTGCATGAACAGTCGGATGTACAGACTTCACTTGAAATAGTCTGATGTACAGACTTGGGATGAATGCATGAATAGGCCGTTGTATAGACTTGTAAAGTTTGAAGGCCAATGTAATGTATAGACTTACATGAGACGCTCAATGAGACGCTCAGTGTTTAGACTTATGCTGTGCATACTTTGACTCAAATGTGCATATGAGACGCTGAACAAGACGATGCACAATGTATAGACATTAAGTGCAATGCAGAGGGCTGTACAAACTTGGATGAATGAACAAGCATGCATGTATAGACTTTGAAAGACACTGCATGAACAATCCAATGTACAGACTTCCAAATGAAGTGATGAACGACACAATGTATAGACTTGGCCCCTTAACGAATGTACAGACTTGGCTTCGTACTTGCTACAGGATAATGTCTAGACTTGATGCAACTTCAAAGCACAATGTGCAGACTTTAGCAATGTAACGCAATGTACACACTTCATGAGACGATGGATGTACACACTTCAGCTACGCAAGCTACAGAGAATGTATGGACTTTATGAAGATGATGCATGAGACGCGAACTCTGTACAGACTTGGTGTTGCGACACTAGGCAATGTACAGACTTAGAATGCCTGCAGTCTATGCGATGTATAGACTTGGTGACTCGTGTGTTGTGCATTATGCAGACTTGAAGTCTTGCAAGCTGTGCGGTGTTTAGACTTGAAGTTGTTGCAGCTATGCAATGTGTAGACTTCCACAAGCAGAGAGATGCAGCAGATAAAATGACTAAACATGCTTTATGCAGCAGATAAAATGACTGAACATCAAATGCAATGAGTCACAGTGTAAGCAGATAAAATGACTGAGCATCTGAAAGACTGAACATATGAATGACTGCTAAACTGAATCAACAAGGTCTTTCATGCACACATGCATATGGTGACTTATAGTGTTTGCTATCATCAAAACCAATCATCAAGACCACAGGGGCACAACAATCTCCCCCTTTTTGATGATGGCAACACTATGAGTCACACTGACTCAAGTCAAAACATTCTCCCCCTTTGACTTCAGCAAAAAGACATTAGTTTGAGAGAGGAAAAATAAGCAGATATGAAACAATTGAAAGAACATTTCTCCCTTTAACTACATGAAAGCACATTCTTCCCCAAAGAGTAATATGACTCAAATCAATTTCTCCCCTTTTGTTTTTTTTTAAACAATCATGCAGAGGTATGAATGCAGAGATGCAGATGCAGCAAGAAATGTAATACCTACCCCTAAGAATATGAATGCAGGGTCACAATTGATATGAGCATGATTCAATATGAGAAGGAAGCTCCCCCTGAATGGATACCAATTGATATGTATTTGTTGCATTTCTCCCAATTGATGTGGTTGAGATTGAGACCACAGTAGCATTCAAGGGTAAGTTCAGGTCAATGAACCAAGGACAGTGAGGAGAAGAGTTTCAAACACAAGAAGTTCAAAGCTAGATTTTCAAGGAGATATCAATCTCATAAATCCAAAGCATAATTTTTCAAAGTCTTCCATTATAAGGGCTTATGAATGAATTTTATTGATCAGCATGATTTAAACATGATGTATGCAAGGTTTATCAATAAAATTCTATATTGATATCTAAAACTAAGGTGTAATAAAAATGAACCAACCCCTCATAATTCTATCTTGATTATCCTCCCTTTCTCTTACACAATCAAATTTATTAACTTCTTTCAGAAATACATGCACTAGTATTGAGATCAAGCAATTATGAAGTCATGAGATTTTATCTAGGGTTATAACAATTTGATTTTTGCATCAATATTCAAATATTGCAATTTGTTCAACAAATTTTTCATGCTACCAATTTTACGAGCACTCTAGTTCAGTGTACACTTTGTAACTAGAGGATATACCTTGATCAGAGGCCAATATCCCTAAGCACTTAGTGTGACTAACAGTCATGCTTTATATGAACAGAGGTAGCATTTACACATCATGACACACTACAAATCATTTCTTTGATGAGTGAGTTGTATTTCTCAGTGTGCATGCCATTGCTCTGCCTGATTAATAATCATTCTTGAGCAGAGTTAACTATGGCACCTCATGACACAGTCCTTTGGACATGTGTTTCTCAGTGACCAAAGTCATTGCTCTGACTGAAATTAACCCTTTAGATAATTTAGACAAATTTATTTGCTTCAAGTCAATAACAATTTCATGTACTTAACCAATTAAAGCCATATATTCAATAGTGCAGATTTCAGAAGATTTTACAAGGCACATCATGAAATAGTTGGTTAAGGTTTATTAAACATGATTCAGATATTTTTAGGAGAATTATAGACAAACTTCATGAATACATTAAACTTAAACCACATGAGTTATTTCAGACATTCATAAAATCGTATAATAGAAGATTCCTAGTTCAAGTGTTTTCAGATTTATGATCGAAATAGTCCCATTGAAATCTTCATGAAAGACTGATAGAATTCTTATACCAAATGATAGAAGAGATTTTGAAGCTCAATGTTTTCAGAATATGTTCAAGGTTTGTCAACAAAATCAATAAGAAAGGATATGCAATGAATTCTGACAAGTGTATGCATTTGACAACCTACATGTAATGCATTTACTCCCCCTCACAATATGCATTCAGTCAATCTTTTTTGGCTTTTTTTTTAATGTAGTGAAATGCAATGCTATTAACTACATGTATGCAAAGACTCAACATTGTTTGCTATGCAAAGACATGCAATTAACTACCCCTGAAAACATATAATGTTTGCCATGAAAACTGAACATATGGATTTGTGATTCATGCTCATTCAGACTGCCCTATCAAGCACTATGACCCATGGTACTAGGCGGAGACCCTGGTCTAAAAGACCATCTCACACATAGTAAAAGCCTCCAGACAGATTTTCCTGCCTTTTAGTGGCTTACTATTTAATACACCATAGAGATCAATCATGATAATTCAACATGCAGTCCTATATGCAATCCAGATTTTCAGTGAGCTATGCAACTGACAGATTTCAAACAACATTCATATGCAGTTCAGATTTTCAAAAGTTGTAATTTGTTTTCAGAGATTATGCATATCAACAATTATCAAATAACTGCAATTGGCATATGTATGCATCAGATGTAGACAACCCTTTAAACTCATATATGCACAGAACGCTCAGCAAGTGCATGATCAGAAACTAATGCAAATGGCAGATGATGAATGAATATGCAAAAACGGATTTAATGTGCTATGCAGTAAAACTAAAAACAGGAAATGCAAGAAATTTACATGAAAGGTTCAGGAAGGGGTTTTCATTCTTGAGTGCTTTGGATTAATCCCCTCTTTATTAATCAGCTTCCAAGGCACACCTGCAAGTTAGCATACTATTTTACACATATAGGCACCCAAGAAGTCTTGGGTCCAGACATGACAATATCACTTCTAGCAGGTTTTCTCAGCACATTTTTAACTTGATGATCATTAAATTTTATCAGAGGATAACCATCCATCAAATGTCCAGATTTGCCATAATGATGGCAAGAAGCAGTAGATTTCTGATTTGATTTATGCACATTCTTATTAGCATGAATTCTATGTGCATATGCATGAACCTTTTTATTAACAGAATAAAAATTCTATTTACCAAAACCAATTTGGTTTTGATATCCTGCTAGCCAACAGGTTGCAGCCTTGTGACCTGGCTTTCCACAGTTATAGCAAGAAAAACTCACAGATTTTCTGGCATAGAATTTGATAACATAGGGGTTAACATAGTTCTTCTGAGCATGCCAACAATCTCTAGCTCTGTGGCCTAACTTACCACACTCAAGACATGCAAGAGTTTTCCTTTCAAAAATATTTTTGTTGTCATGGAAATTCACGAACTCAGAATGAAGTTTCTTCCCCTTAACATGCCAGCAATGAGCTGCAATGTGGCCCATCTTGCCACAATTGGAGCAATGAATTTTCTTATTTTGAAAAACATGATTTATAGCATGAAGTTCTTTAACATTCAGATTATCCTTTTTTTGACCGGACACATGTTTTCTAGCATGCTTTTTGTCATCTTGTTTCATCACAAAATAGTTACTCATAAAGTGTCCATGCTTACCACAATAATGACAGGAGCCATTTGATTTCTTTAAAACATGGCATTTTTGTGATGAGTTCTTAGCATGCAGATTGTTCCTTTGAATTTTTGATATTTTATGATTTTTATTTTGTTTTTCTATTTTGTTAGCCTTGTTCTGAGGTGGAGATGTGGTAGAAGGCTTTTCTTGTTCTAAAGATTTAACAAAAACAGTTTTCAGGTCGGATCCATCAACCTTCCTCATGACTGGATTGTAACACAGTCCCTCTTTCTTACAATTAACCTTTGTTCCTAGCATTTTCTGAACAATGGGCTGTTTATCTTTTGATGTAGAGGCTACATTTGAAGCATTTACAAATGATGTCATTACTTTGTTCTTAAAATTCTTTTTATTCAGATTATTGTAGCCCAGCCCTTCCTTTCTAGAGTTGATTTTTATACCTAGTAGCTTGTCTAGGTTTTTCTACCCATCAACAAACTTTGACAGAGAGTTCCTCAAGTCTTGGATTTCATCTTCTAAAGAGTCAATGTGTAACTCGTAACTGGCAATCTCTTGCTCACTACAATTCATAGCTTCATTCAAAACTTTGTTAGCAGTTTTATATTTCTCAACTTCCTGTTCTAGATTGCTCAGTTTATCAGAATCTTCAATGCAAACAGTTTTTCCTCTTTTTAAGGTTAGAAGTCTCTCAGACATAGTGGAGTTCAGCACTTTTAACTTCTCATTTTCTTTAACCAAAGTATCATTTTGAATTAATTCATCAAGAAGAATCTAGTCATCTTGAGATACTTTTGGATTATTTGGAGTTTCATACTCCCTATGCAAGTTTTCAATGTTTTTCTGCAACTCCATGTTTACAGATTTTATGGCATCAGATTTTTCAATCAGCAATGTGTTTTCCTTTTCAAGCTTCTTGAATTTTTCTTCATTTTCTTTAACAGATTTTCTAAGAGAGTCATTTTCAGATTTTAGCTTGTTTAAATCTGAGTTCACACTTTCGAAATTTTTCAGCAATTTTTCATACTAGTCATGATAGTTAACAAGTGTCTGATTATCATTATTTGAACTGAGTTTCTCTTTGAGTTCAGATATCTCATTTACATGATCTTGATTCTCAATTTTCAGCAACGAAATTTATTTTTTCAGCATTTGAAAATCAGACATACAAACATCATGAACATTTTTCAATTCAGTACAATTTTTACATGAAGAACTTGAACTATCTAATCCAGTACCCTTCTTCCATTTTTTATACTATTTTCTTAACTCTCATGTGACTCTAATAATTCAGCATATGCATTCTCCCAATCATCTAGACAAAAATTCTCGAAGAGATTTACCTCCTCATCATCCTATTCTTCTTCTTGATTGCTGCTTTGTCCACTTCCTCGAGCCATCATGCAGCTTGTTTGATTTCTTTTGCCGGCTCTCTTCATCATCTCCAATATATCACTTGCAGATCTACAATCAAGGAAACATGAATGAAAGGCTTTGTCAGTAGCTGCCTTCATCAGATTCCAAGCCTTCTGCTTTTCTGCACACATAGATCGATGCTTATTAGTCCATTTTGACTGATCTTTGGGTAGTCTATGTGGACCATGTGAAATTAGTTTCTACAGATCTGGATCAATAGTCGTAACAAACATATGCAAGTTTTTAAACCAGACATTAAAGTCCGTACCACTGAAAATTGGCGAATGAGCCATGAAGACAAATCAACAGGCAATTTTGTGAAACAATATGTAGAAGACAATGATGCACCAAAATGCTAGCAGGATCCTCTGTAGATCGTTGGATCTGTCAGTCAGAAACCTGATCTGATACCAATTGATAGGATCGGTGCGCTGGATTCAGAGGGGGGGTGAATGAATCCCACCCTTAAAAACTTTTCGCTCAATAAAAACTAGAACAAGATAGACAAGCTGGGAAACTAATCAGAATCTCTTTTGAACCGAAGAACAAACATCTATCTCGCGCCTAAACAATCAGCTAGCGGAAGCGGAAGAAGGTAATCAACCTACTGCAAGATAGCAATATGAACGCTCAGACAATCTGTGAAAGGTGGTAGAAGATATGGAGCTAACACACAAGGCAAACCACTGCACATATAATTTTTTAGGTGGTTTAGTCACCAAGACCTACATCCACCCCTCACTCCAAACCGGAGTGAGGCTTCACTAGCTAATGCTAGAACCAGCAGACTCAGTCTGCGAACACTTGCTGCCAAACAGCTTGACCAGGGGAACATCCTCCCCTCTTCCTCCAAATCGGAGGGACACTCCAAGTGACTCCCAGCAACTTGGAACCAGAGACTAGGTCTCTCTTCCTCCAGACCAGGAGGGAACACCTAGACTTACAACCCACAAGACCAGAACCAGAGACAAGTCTCCCTTCCTCCAACCCGGAGGGAACCCAACAAGTGACTCCCAGCCACTTGCTACCGGAGACACAATGTCTCCCTTCTCCTGAGTCCATAGGAGGAACCCGACCTCAAACCAGAGAGTCAGAAGAACAATGATGAACAGATAACAAAAGAAAGGAAAAATACACAGCGATCAGAAAGTTATAAAGAAAGATAACATAGATATGGCTCCCATGGAGCTGACTAGCCTGGATTTGATCCACGGTCCAATAGACGGATCTTTGTGAGCGACGTCACGTGGTTCGGGGAGCGAAGAAGACGCGGAGCGCGCGGGCTCCTCTTTGTTTGCTGCAACACAGAAATAAGAGAAAAGAGAAGGGGCCACCACGGGAGATTGCTCCGACGGGGCGAGCGGGACAAATGTAATATAGCAAGATATGGGGGTTAAACGGCCATAGCGGGAAGTGACTCGCCGCGGCCTCAAGGGGACGGGAATGGTGTAGAAATCAAATAGCAAGAATTGAAACGGCCATTGGGGAAGTGACTCGCCGCGGCCTTGAGAATATGAGCAGATAAGAATATAACAGAATATAAGGAGAATATAAAGAACGGGAATTTAAATGGCCATTGGGGAAGTGACTCGCCGCGGCCTCGAGAATATGAATAGATAAGAATATAACAAAATATAAAGAGAATATAAGAACGGGAATTTAAACGGCCATTGGGGAAGTGACTCGCCGCGGCCTCGAGAATATGAGCAGATAAGAATATAACAGAATATAAAGAGAATATAAGAACGGGAATTTAAACGGCCATTGCGAGAAGTGACTCGCCGCGACCTCGAGATTATGATGTGATCGCCAGGGGTCGAGGACTCCAAAATGAAAGAGTGATCGCGCCTACCTCAAGAGCGGGAGATGGCGGGTTGCTTCTTCCTCCCCCTTCAGCCGGCCGACGGAGAGGGCTTTCCTTGGGTACCCTTGCAAAACAACGACAAACAAGTAACGAGTGGATTAGAAAGATGAAGGTGTAGTATTCAAATCCTTGCGATAAAAATAACGAAATGATGGCCAGACACACACCTGGTTGGTGTTGTCTTTTAAACCCCTCTCAGACTCGAGTAGGAGGAAAATGAGATGATAGATGCAAGAAGTATATAAGAAGAGGCGCCCTTATGAAGGGGGATAGAGGATGCGAGATGATGAATGCAAAAGAACTACGAAGAAAAGGAAAGGATTGGCTTATTGGATGTGCCGATGGTGAAATCCGGTGGAGCTCCGGCAGCGTAGGGACGACGTGGAAGCGCGATTGATGAAGACGACCTTCCTCTCGCGAGCGTGGGCACCCGAGAAGCCGGCGGAACCTCTACCTACAAAAGACCCCACGGGTTAGAAATGACTCCGGTAGCCTCCGGGCTCCGGTAGCCTATCAGATCTCTTAGAAGCTCCCTCAGAACTGAGGGGGTGGGCCTCTATTTATAGGGCTCCGGAGGGTGGAGGCGTCCAGGACCCTGGACACCTCCATCAGGGCCGAAGTAATATTTTATTCTATTTTTATTCATTTTTTTAAATATTTCTGTGGAGGCGTCTAGGGTCCCGGACGCCTCAATAAGGTCCACCGAACTCTGCCGACAGCCGCACGCGGTTTGGCACAACGCATGGTTTTGTGAGCGGCGCCTCGTGATTCAAAAATGGGCGCGTCCAGTTGTCTGGACGGTTCCACAATTGACATTTTTCATACACGACAAACTGTCGTTCGGCGGGTGGGGCCCCGTGAGTGAGTTGATGGAGGCGTCCAGGGCCCTGGACGCCTCCAAGAAAATATTTTTTTGTTTTTTTGTTTTATTTTTTATGCCAATTGGCATTTTATATTTTATATTTTTTTTCATGGAGGCGTCCAAAGGCCTGGACACCCCCATTATTTTTATTTATTTTTCAAACCCAAAAAATAAATAAAAATGCTGAGAAGGGCGGAAGAAGACTAAAGAAAAGGAAGCACTCGAGCGATTCAAAATGCGTAAGCCGTCGCGGGGCGTCGTATATTAATATGAGACTTTCTCAGGAGACGTCAGGAATGGCATGTCTACAGCTGCCCCGCCTTGGCGTCTGCTTTGTAAGGGAGCGACACGTAGTGGAATAGTATCGAAGTGGAGTGAAATGAATTGGGAGCGGACTGATAAGTTGATGCCAAGGTGTGATGAGACACGCTTTTGACATTACTGTTTGGAATCTTTCCTGAAGTTTCATTGAGGCGACCTTGAAGAAGGTCTTTCAAATATTGACGATTGCTTGGACGGAGATCAAATAAGGGAGGGTGAGATGTGTGCTCAGGCACGAAAAATAAAGGAGACCAACTTCTCGGTGTGGAAGTACCTGGGTCATAAACCCGCAGGTTTCACCTTTGGTGAGCGGTTACCAGCCAATGTGGAAGTGCTGCGGCCAAGGTGGGTCAAACAAGGTAAAAGGCAAAGGAATATCTGAGGGTCTGTCCAAACAAGGGTCTCCTTTGGAAGAGCAGCGTAGGGCCGTTTCAAGGAAACTCAGTATTTCATTTCGAGTGGAATATCTCATATTTGTAAGAATTGAAGCACAGCGGCTTTCGCAATCGAATCACTTGAATGATCTTCCGCAATAAATCAAAGTCTTATATGAATGCATGCTGGGTTAAAATAAAAATTTAAAAGAAACTAAAATAGAAAATAGCCAAGGATAATATTGTCAACTTGTTAAGAACGGGTCAGGATACTGATCCGGTGAGCCGACACTGGGCTGGGGCCCATTTATCCGCGCACCAACTCACTGAATGGAACCGTCATCCCCATGCTATCACAAGTTAACGGCCTATCCGTACAACCCAAATTCTTCTGGGATCATCACTATTTTTTTTGTTGAAGGGGAACTCAAATCCCAGATTCGTTCGGGCCGCGAGGTCCTTGACATGTTCTAGTAGCATAGGTATCATATACTACGATGCATGACATGGTGGGACCAACCATTGAAAGGTGGGACATGAGATAGGACAAAGACGTCCGTTAGTAAAACTTGCACAGGCCAGCATGGATTAATAACATCAGAAAGTAACATAATCGTAATAGAATCGCACCACAATGGAAAGGAGATCTAGCCAAAATCCTGATATTGACTACTGATGTGACACGTTCTGTCCTGTAGCGATCTTCCCTTCCTATAAGAACTCCCCTTAGGCTAGTTCATTCAAAAGCACCAAGGTGGGTTTTGGAGGCTCAGGAGAGGAAGGAGAGGAGAATCTAGAGATCTCAGGATGGAAGGAGAGTCTTCCCGTGTTATGAAGAGGAGCAGGCCTGGCAGCGAGATTAGGTGACTCTCCGACCTCGAGGGTCATCTTAGCGGGATGATCATGTCGCATATGGTAAGCTGATTCATTTCAACTTTTCTCCTCTTGAACCTTCTTCTCACTTGCTCTCTTCCTCCTTCTTTCTTTTCCTTTTTCAGCCATATCCACTCTTCCCGGGACCGAGGAAGTTTTCCAAATTGCCATGGCTTTCAAAGTTAACTTCCAACATATCCATCGGCATGACGGCCATACTCTCGAAGTGGCATCTGTAGGGGCTCCTTATTCACGCCAAACACTATGAGAAGATTCGTATGGACTGGGCGGCTATGGACGCACTAGTGGAGATCTGGCATCCCCAGACCCACACTTTTATCTTCCCGACCTTCGAGGCGACCATCCTCCTCGAGGAGGTGGAACTTCTGCTCGGATTGAAGAAATTCAAGAGTGACGGGAAAGTGAAGGCTATGCGGATGCTGACACGGGGGACTTCTGAAAGCGTCCTTGGAAGTTTCATGCCGCCCGACGCAGCCAGAAAGGTCCGTACTCAAAAGGGGATCGATCTCCAAAAGCTCACGGAATGGGTCATGGACGCCCTGAGAGGGTCACCAGACGATGACTATTTGGAGGGAATCATGAAGGGGTTCACCATTTATCTGGCGGGTGCTCTCTTGTCCCTCATACCGACAACATAGTGGAGGAGGACCAACTAAGTGCCATTCGTGGGATCTGGAGTGGAAAGAGGGTGGGACCCGCCGTCCTTACCTATCTTTACAGCGGCCTTACTGTCTCGAGCATGGGTAAGCCTCCATTTGGTTGCGCACTTGTCTTGAATTGCTGGCTTGATTTGCATTTCAAATTCGACCACCGCGAGGGAATGCCAACGGCTTCGAAGCTTTTCCAACAAAGCCCGCTTCATCACATAGCCGACGTGTTAGGCTTTGGTGGCACTGTAGCGAACCGTGTTCCGTGGCTGAAGAAATGTGAAGACTGGCGGTCCCACTTTCGAACCATGACACAAAGCTTCTTTACTTGCGCACCAGCATGTCTACTTTCGCTCGAGCTCCTTATGAGGCCTTCCTTTGAAGTTGATCTCCAACTGATCGGCGCAACCGAATTCGTCCTTTATAACGCGCATCGATGCTGCCTCCAGGTCGGTATTTCACGCCATTCATTCCCAATACCGACTGGCATCGTTCCTTTGAAGAAGAGGGAGTTGGCCACTGAAGCGGATGCGAAGGAAGCGAAGGTCGTCAAAGCACCCTGGAAGACAAGTGTTGCAGGAAAGGCCGTAGTGCACGTGGGGGAAGAGTGCGAGCTGTGGAGGGCTTATGTAACCGAACTGGGGAAGTTAACGCCTAAGACGCCTAAACCCCTGATGTAGCTCGTTCTGCTTTCTGATGGAATAAAATCTGGCATTTTGATGTTTTGGACCACGTTCCCTTTGTTATGATTTTTATTTTTCCGTTTTTTATTTTTTGTGTTTTCTTTCTTTTTATGTACCTATTTATTCATAATATGATCATATGTAAAAAAAATTATTTTTAATGGGGGCGTCCAGGGGCCTGGACGCCTCCATTTTTTATTATTATTTTTATTTATTATTTATTAAATTTTTTTATTTTGGGGGCGTCCAGGGATCTGGACGCCCCTATAATTTCTTTTTTATTATTATTATTTTTTGATTTTTATTTGGAGGCGTCCAGGCGCCTGGACGCCCCTAAGTTTGTTGAATTTTTGAAAAAGTGGGGGCGTCCAGGCGCTTGGATGCCCCAAAAATAGGGTTTTTCTTATATAAGGGGGGGCTCACCCCTGATGAGGACATCTCACGACACTCGCTATGGCTCGGGTCGCCTGCACACCTTTGATTTGGGTCGACTCATTCTCATCTTATGTATCTTCCTTTTATTGAGTCTTATCATATGTAATTTTCCTTTTATTGGGTCTTGTCGCATGTATTTCCTTTTATTATGTCAAGTTGTACTAGTCCATTTCCCCTATTTGGTCTAATTGGGCCCTAATACCTTAGTTTGGGCCTACTGGACTGAGTCTAGGACATGTTTGGTCTTTTGCCTTATATGGCAGGGTTATTTTTGTCTTGTAAAGATGGGTTGCTTATAAATAGCCCCCATCTCCCTCCATGTACTCACTTTTGATGAAATATTGAAAACCACTTCCTTCCACCTCTCAAGATCTCTCTCTTACTCTCTCTCTCACTCTCTCTCTCTCCCCAAGGGGAGTTCGACCCTTGTTGACACCCGGAAAATGAACAAGGGTGAAAGCATAATTGAAAAGAAGATCTGACCAATAGTGAAAGACTAATGATGAAGCTTATCAACCTTTCACCCGGCTAAAGCCCTTGTCAGCCAAAGCTGATGCCCGGTGCCAATGTCACTCAGACGGCAGCACTGATAAAGCAGCAATCACCCGACTAATGAGATCTTCCATCCCTTTAAGAAGAGCTGTACCACCGCTTCGTCCAAGAAGTCACAGACGATATGTCAGGATAAGTCAGTTGTCGGCTTACTGACGGAAGTAATATGAGATAAAAATGAAGCCAGCACCGGCAGATGAAGATGATAAAGGCTCCTGAGAAGACAGAGCGGAAGAAGAATCGTCTCCACAGATTATGCACCCGGCTGAGGTATTCCCAGACTAAACTTGATGTCCGAGCTCGTCGCCATTCGAGTGACGATATTGATAAGATGAAATCTCTGTCTACGGACTGATAAAACCCTGTCTACGGACTGATAAAACCATGTCTACGGATTGATAAAACCCTATCTACGGACTGATAAAACCCTGTCTACGGACTGATAAAACCCTATCTACGGACTAATAAATCCCTGTCTACGGACTGATGAAATCCCTGTCTACGGACTGATAAAACCCTGTCTACGGACTGATGAAATCCCTGTCTACGGACTGATAAGAACCCTGTCTGCGGACTGATGAAATCCCTGTCTACGGACTGATAAGAACCCTGTCTGGGGACTGATGGAGATTGCAATCGCGATTTCAATACAAGATATTTCATAGATGATAGACCCTTTGGGATGATGATACACTTAAAGAAACCCCAGGTGGGCCTATATGAAGGTGGCGCCGAAAGCCCATGTAGAAGCCCAGATACTGGCGTCGAGAGGTCAAATTTGAGCGCGCCGGGAAGCCTACCTGAAGCGCGCCGTGAAGATGGCTGCCGAGAAGGAAGAGGAAAGGGGTTATAAAACCCCCTCCCTTCGAAGAAAAAAGGGGACGACAGAAAAGGGAGAGACCAAAAAAAAAAGGAAGGAGAGAGAAAGCCAGATAGAAAAAGGGGATCGAGAGAAAAAGATAGAGCAATAGAAAGATAGAGAGGGAGTCCCGTTCGGAGAGCAAGAGCCACCCCCCCCCCTTTTCAACCAACAGAGAAGAGAAGAAGAAGGAAAGCTCCAGGTGGGCACTGGGGAGGGAGAGGAGTCAATGCTCCACCCTCCCCTCCTCCGTGTTTCTTTCTTTTATCCGATGTAATATAGCGAGTCCTCTCTCGATCTATCAACTGTAGCCGGAGAGTTCCGGCCTTGAGTTTTAGCTTTTTGCCTTGCATTTTTCTTTCATGATCAGTGTAAGATTTTCTTTATGCAATGCAATGAAATATTGAGATGGCCCGTCTGGGCATCGATGGATTAAGACATCCGATCTCTGTCTGTCTCTTTATGTATATGGCCTTTGTCTGAAAGAAATATAGATTATACTCTTTGGATTCTGGAGCCGATCGTACGTGTTTGTTCTTCGAAGAGGGACGAGGATAGGACTCCTACTCCCATCTAATGGGTTATTGAGTTTTGTTCTCTTCTTCCCTCTCCGATCTCAATGGCTGTTTCCCTATATATAATCTGAGTTTTTCTAACGAGCCCCCTTATGCGGTTCAGGAACCAGAGATATCTGTCTCTTGGTTTCCTGGGCTGTCCAGCGCTCATAAACGATGATCCGATCTCAGGTCCTCCATTCTAAATATTGAATGCTTAGGGCCTGAAGTTTATACGTTGAGAATCCCCCCTCTCTGTTTGTTTTAATGTCACTGGACTCGTCTGGAGGGGTCGGAGGACAGTCATCTCTTGACTCCCCCAAATGGCCTGCAACAGACAGATAAAACTCTCCACAAGACCAGGTGATGATCTGATTTCTTCCATTTGATTCCCCAGTTCAAATCCCTTGGCATCCTTCTAATAGAAGCCTCCATGAAATTCCCCTTTTCCACTTCTGGCCCGGCATCAATTCGAGCTTGAAATCCCAGAAAACACCCAAACAGAGCATCATCTTTGAGCTCTGAAACCCTGAAACCTTTCTGCATTTCACCCTCTCGGCGTGCAAGTTTCCCCGCCGAGAACCATAAGGCCGAGAGGCCTCCCCCTTCTTTGCTAAACGACAACCCATTCTGTTACAGATACTTTTCACGTGAGCCTATGTGCAAGGCTCCCGGTGGCAGACTCCCGGCGCGGCCAGGAGCGCGCCGGGAAGCCCTCTGCCGGGAGCCCCTCCTCCTAGCCATTCACCCCCCTTGGCCAGCCCAAGAACCGTGCCGATAAGCCCCTTTGTCCACTAAATGCCCTGGCCGAGACCCCCCTTGGCCAGCCCAAGGACCAGGCCGAGAAGCCCCTCTCCATCCACCAAATACCAGGCCGAGAACCCCCTTTGGCCAATCCAAGGACCAGGCCGAGAGCCTCCTTTTGTCCATTAAATGTCCAGGCCGAGAGCTCCTTCTTGCCAATCAAGATCACGCCGAGATCCCTCCTTCGGTCAGATGAAACCCACTCCGAGGCCCATCTCTGCACCGTTTTTCTTCAAACTTCTTAATCACCCCTACATCTGTTTAAGGGGATACTCACAGACCATCACTTGTGTCTTGATGAGATATAACAATGGGGAAGACCTCCCCTATAGCTCTCGTCCCGAATCCGGATTTCACCGCTGCCTTATGAACCCAAAGAACCATGTCATTACATGTGTTCTGATGGGTTCCAAGGGAATATTGATCAATAATATGAAGGCAAGATATGTCCCTGGGCCTGGTGCCCATCTTTGTCCGGTCGTTGTCCCGGCTTTCCGTGGATGATGACCTATCCTTCCTTGGCATAATCCAGGTTGAGGGAACATGCTGCCGAAATTTACATATACCCCACCAATCGAGTGTGGTACTCTCTTCTAACCCCGCTGGCCCATGGAGTTATGCCCTTGCGTGATCTCCGATGGCCCTACGAAGAGGGATATTAATAAGACACCGCACTCGTACCGGGTGTGTTACATCAAGCCGGTCCCCATCCGAATTCCGGGTTATGTCTATATATACCCGATCTTCTGCGGAGCCTACCCTGCCGCTGCATGGGTGGTTTCCTATTCCCCACTTGGCATCATCCAAGATGGTGGGAATATGCCGGCGGGTCTCTCCCGTAATTAATAAACCCCTGCTCTGTTCAAATACATTTAACATCTTGCAAGCAGATGAACTTTGTCTCCTTTGAGCATACGGCTTTACCGCTGTCTTCCTCCTACCTCTAGCGTTTAATCAAGGGTTGTCTTCCTTAGGGAGGACGTAATTAACATCATAGCGTTCAGGGTATGACGGACTCCTAGTCCAGACACGATCACTCACAATCGACTGATCAAGTCAGATCGAGCGCACAATAAGAATTGTCACCATGGTGACTGGCACACCAATAAATCCATAAAATAAAATAAATAAAATAAATAAACAAATAAACCAGATAGAATAAAATGTGTCCGAACAAGTCTGGCACGCCTGGTGGGACTTAGTCTCCCTTCATCATTACGCTAAGGTAGGAGGCCCAGCGGGCCCCCCTCAAATTTCTGATTCCGTGTGTTTCCTTGTTTCCAGGAAACTACGATGATAACACAAATCGCGTCTGTATGCTTCGACAAGCAACCGGTGGACATGCACGTCCAGGAGGGGTACCTGGCGGTACCACTGGTGTTCGGTTCGTTTCCCCCAGCTGTCGGGCTGCCCAACTGCTTGGGCGTTGTCTACACCGACCTTCTACAGGTCGATAACGAGGAGCAAGGCGTTGCTGCAAACGCCCCAGTGGAGGGCGCTGATCGCAAGGATGGCTTACCGAAGAAGACGGCCCCCACGGCCGTCGCCTGCTACGTCCATCATGTCCAGAAAAGGGACATGGTCCCCACTGCTGCCCAGAAGGGGAAGAAAACCAACCGGAGGAACCGGTCTACTGCTGTTGATCGTCGCCTTTCCAATTCCGGAAAGACGATAATGATGGGTGCTATTAGGGCGAATCTCGACGGTCGCCCCAGGGGAGTCCGGCCAGACAGAATCGTCCCGACCATCCCAACTGACAACAAGTTCCAGGTTTTGGCCTCTAGGAGGGCCAACTGGGAAGATGCTGAAAGGAAGCCGCTGGCACCCAAGCCAGCAAAATACAAACAGGTCTGGCGACCGAAGAAGATCCAAATCTGGGCCCCAGCTGAAGATAGAGAGAACCTCACTAATATCACTGCTGCCCGCCTCAGAGCAGGGGGCAGAAGGGAAATGAAGAGAGATGAAAGTAATGCTGCTGCCAACTGCTGCCAAGTTGGCAATATAAGAAGAAGTGAACCAGTCACTATGCTTACTGCAAGAAGATCAGGAGCCTGTGCCAGACAGGCTGATATCTTCAGATATCCCAGGACCGAACATCTGAATGCTCGGGTAACAAGACTAGCCCGGCAGCAAAAGGGCCAGGACAGACTGATGCTCCGACCTAAGCCGAAAAGGCGCGACCCAGAGGAGACTAAGTAAGTAGTCCAAGATTACTTCCACTACCTAGGGAGCTCTGCCCTAGGCCAGCAAAGACTATCCCGTGCCTTGGGCATCAGGGATGATGAAGAAGGAGAAACCTTCCAAGAAATGATGATCGAAGCCTCTTCCTCCGATTCAAATGACTATGAAGAAGGCCCCAGGGTCGGATATAATGAAGAAGACCTATACGAGGAAGAAGCCAAAGAAAGAATATCGGTCTTTGACCGGCTCAGATATCCTAGTCAAATAAAAAGAAAGGTCTACAGGCAGAAAGGAAAGATGCGAATCTTCGCCTGCAATATGGCTGGACTGGCCAGGGGGCAAGATATACTACCAACTCAGCCAGAGGAATTGCTCAGGCTGGCAACTAGACCTGGTCCTGTCACAAGAAGAGGCCAGGCAGCAAAAGATAAAATCAAAATTGATGATGAAGCCCGCAGGGTTACCACTATGACAGTTAATGTGGTAACGGCGGAAGATGGAGATAACCCCTTCGTTGATGATGCTGAAGGGACTTCTGAAGATATACAAATTCCATCAACCATGGATCCCATGATCCAGATGATGTTCAGAAGATACCAACAGGAGATCAATGCTCTCCGAAGACAGCTCAATGAGAGACAGGAAGCTACATCAGTCTCGAAGCAAGCTGAACCTGCGGGGCAGACATCCAGCTCCACAGAAACAACTATCCTGGCTAATCCTCTCTTAGCTGATAAGGGCAAAGCACCAAGTCAACCTGTTCCACAGCAAATAATAGCTCAGCCCTCTGTGTCTCAGACGCAGCCTACCGTGCCCATCTTGCACGCCACTGTGATGACAACTCCTTACAGCCAGCAACAAGCCCACTTCTTTCCAGAAGATATAGATCCAGCTGTAGCCCACAAGCAGATGATTGAAAGAATTGTGGAAATGAAGCTGTCAGAAAAGACTGGAGATGATACTAGTGCCTATGATGTGTATAAGGTACCGTATCCTCCCCAGTATGCTGCCAAAAGGCTGCCTCCAGGCGTCAGCAAGCCGCCAAAGTTTGAGAAATTCAATGGCCAGGGCTCCCCCAGAGAGCATATAGCCTACTATACTACCATCATGGGCGACCTAGCAGTCGATGAAGCCTATCTGCTCAAGTTCTTTGGCTCGTCCCTCACTGGGTTGGCCTTTGAATGGTATTCAAGTTTGTCAGCAGGATCAGTGGTTGATTGGCCCGATATGCAGAGAAAATTCCGCGACAGGTTTCATGTCACGGAGAGGGAAATCACAATAGCAGAACTGTATGCTACTAGGCAGAAACAGGATGAAACTGCACTGGAGTACATCAAAAGATGGAGAAATCTAGCCATGAGATGCAGAAGACCTCCTCATCAGGAAGATGCAGTGCAGATATGCAAGCAGAACCTCAGGAGGGAAGTACTAGAAAAAATGATTGGTGCAGATGTCAAAACATTTGACCGACTGAACAATATAGTGGCGGAGGTCGAGGCGTTCTTGTCCAAACGTCCGACCGTCAATGTTCCCACCATGCCAAAAGATAAATCCAATGATCGGCGGCCGTCACACTCTGAGGCCAACACCGTCGATTTTAGAACCTTTGAGCAATAAAAAGGGAAGAAAGGGGCAGATGAAGCTCCCCCGATGGCAGATACAGCAGAAAGAAGAGACAAAGTCTCTCTGAGGGACAGGATGAGAAGGGCTTACTCTTTTCCCAAGGATAAGACTGCAGCATTGTTTAACTGGGCATATAAGTTCAATAAGGTAACATTGCCTGAACCGAAGAAGCCCGAAGATGCAGAAAAGAAAGATGATCCGATGTTCTGTCCATTTCACCAGGTGTTGGGGCACCCAATTGAGGACTGTTATGTCTTCAAAGATATCATGGAAGGAATGGTCAAGAAGGGTGAACTGCAGCTGGGAGATTACCAGGTGAAGCCTCCTCGGCCACATGAGCTTCCGCCCTGGAGGGTGGCCGCTAATATGATCTCAATCTATCAACAGCTGCCTAAGGAAGCCATTGAAGAATGCACCAGGCACACCTATGAAGCCTGCCTCCTCACCCCATTGAGAGATCAGGAAGGATGGCAGACGGTACCCACAAAAAGCAGAAAGAAGACTCCCGCAGCTAAAACCAACGGAGCAGTTATCCGGGGTGTCACCCCAAGGCCTGAGTCGCCTCCAATAAAGCCAATATGGCCTGCAGTTGAGACCGGACCAGTCATCCGGATCCATACTCGCAACCGGAGGAGACAAACTCCCCTCCCTACACATAAAGAAGAAAGTCCTGCAACCAGGCGTCTGCAGCAATATATTAATAAGCTTGATGAGTATGAGCAGAAAAAGCTGAAACACCTGTTGGTGAAAGACTGTATACTCTGGGAGCAGCTCGAAGAATTGAAAATTGAAGAGCAGCCGGAAAGCAGAAACAGCATGAAGAAAATGAGGAAAATAGCCCTCTAGCAAAACCAAGGGCAGTCATTACAGAAGAAGCCCTCCGGGAGACCGATGAAGAAAATGAAACTGGGACTGGGTAGCAAAGGCTACAGGCACCACACGAACCTCCAAGACCCCGGTGGGCAGAGGAGATGAGGCTGTCTAATGTTCGGGTTGGCAGTCGAATCATGAAAATGTTGAAGAAGCTCCCCACCAGATTCTCCATCTGGGAGATACTCTCTCTGAGTGAAGAGGCCCGCCAAGCAATTGTGGATGCCCTGCAGTCGCCGGCACAATATGAAGCACTCTTGGCAGAAGTGAATGCTGGACCATCAGTCACATTCACAGAAGATGATATGCTGATCCCAAATGCCAGTCACAACAGACCGTTGTATATGAGGGGCTCCCTGAACTGTCAGTCGCTGAGCAGGATACTGATAGATCCCGGGGCTGCTGTAAATATTCTCCCATATCGCATCTATCAGAAATACTACTTTGATCTGCAGCTTACCAAGGTCAGAGACATGAAGATTGCTGGGTTCAACCAGAAATGTGAAACACCTCTCGGGGTGGCTGATTTCAACCTCACATTGGGCGACCTCACTACCGTGGTACGATTCTATGTGATCGACTCCAACACCACGTATAAGGCCCTGTTGGGGAGACCGTGGCTGCATGAATATCAGATCGTGCCATCCACGCTACACCAATGCATAAAATACTGCCATGAAGGAAAGGAAGAAAGGGTGTTTGCAGACCTACATCCCTTTGAAGTGTTCGAATGCCATATGCTTGATGCCTCCTACTACACCGAGGTGTCACAAAAAGATGAAAAGAAAGAGGCCGTGATCAGCCAGAAGAAGCCGGCGACGAAGGCAAAAGCTTGGTCTCCACCGCCACCCAGGGGTTATGTTGAAAAGCATGAAGTAGCTCACATCTCTTATGCTGATGATTTTGCTCGGATCACCCCTCCTAGCATCCATCCAGATAGCACTGATCAAGAAATGAAAGAAAGGTGCATACAGGTGAAGGTCCCATGAGGTTTAATCAAACCCGTCGCCAGCCTAGAATACCAAACAGTGCTGCCACTGAAGACTATGGAAATCCCTCGCTTCTGCGAGCCACCTACCATATTCTACACCGGGGAGGCAGTCAAAGAAGATGATCAAGACTGCATGGTCCCTGAAGAAGCCGCAAACCAGATGGTGCCGATTACAGGCCTGGAGTATACTACCCAGCGGGTTTCGCAGATGTTCTCCAAGATGCAAATGCCATCACTACAATCTGCAGCCCAGAAGAAAGCATTCATGGAGCTATGGGATCCGCCTCGAGATAATAAGGAACTGAGGAAGATCACACAGCATTCGGGATTGGGTTATACCCTTCAAGAATATTATGAAGCCGAGGTGGATGTCATATCTACCTTCTACCAGCATGGAGACTCCCCTGGGTTAGGATATGATCAATATCCCTTTGAGGATGAAGAGATTATGTATCAAACCATAACAGACAATGAAGCCCAAGATGACCAGCCAGAAGCAGGGATGTCTGATAAAACTAAGAGGGGTCGGTGTTGGAAGGACCCGTCCTGCAAGGAGGATCTATTCCAGGCCGAAGCACAATTTGATACGGAAACCCCGGATGAAGACCAGATGGCCAAAGAACTGAGAGAATGCCTGGAATTTGAGCGCATTCTGGAAGAAGTCCGGGCTCTACAGAAAGATGACCTTTCAGGGGAGCCTGCAACAGAAAGATCCCTAAGAGCGGAAGATTCCACTTTTGAATTCTCTTCTGAACCAGTCTCATCCTCGGGGCAGACTGAACAGAATCCGATGGTATCGGCCTTATATGATAAGCCGACATCCACTGATGAGCAGGATGACGATACAGAAGAACATGAAACTGAAGAGAATTATATCCCGGGAGGCTTTATTGATTTGCAAGAAGCCCCACCCGAAGTTGAGGATGGAGGCCAAGCCACCGTCGATGAACTGATAGAAGTGAACCTGGGGTCAGCAGATGAGCCAAGGCCGACATTCCTCAGTGCACTGCTAGAACCAGCTGCCAGAGAACAGTACATACAGTTTCTGAAAGAGTTTCGAGACTGCTTTGCATGGACGTATGATGAAATGCCGGGACTGAGCTCTGATGTGGCACAGCACCGCTTGGCAATAGACCTAGAGGCTAGCCCTGTAAAGCAGCCTTCCAGGAGAATGCGTCCTGAACTGATAAATCAGATCAACAAAGAAGTCGACAAGCTGATTGATGTAGGCTTTGTTGAGGAAAACCAGTATACTACATGGCTGGCCAATATAGTGCCAGTGAAGAAGAAAAATGGGCAGATCAGAATATGTGTAGATTTCAGGGACCTGAATAAGGCTTGTCCAAAAGATGATTTCCCAGTGCCAATTACTGAAGTAATGATCGATGCAACCACTGGCCATGAAGCCCTGTCATTCATGGATGGGTCATCTGGATATAACCAGATCTGGATTCCTGAAGAAGACAGAGTGCACACTGCATTCCGTACCCCGAAGGGGATATTCCACTATAAAAGAATGCCGGCGCTACCTATCAAAGAGCTATGATAAAGATCTTTGATGATTTACTCTTCAAAAAGGTAAAGTGCTATATTGATGACCTGGTGGTGAAAACCAGCAGAAAAGAAGACCATTTGCAGGATCTGAGAGTAGTGTTCCAGAGGCTGCGCAAATACGAGCTCAAAATGAACCCTATGAAATGTGCCTTCGGCGTGTCCAGTGGAAAATTCCTTGGGTTCATTGTCCGTCATAGGGGCATTGAGATTGACCCATCCAAGATTAAAGCTATCCAGGAGCTCCCTCCACCAAGGAATCTTCACGAGCTGAGATCTCTACAAGGGCGTTTGGCCTACATCCGACGATTCATATCAAATCTGTCGGGGAAATGCCACCCTTTTCACAAGCTCATGATGAAAGATGTGACGTTCCTCTGGGACGATGGCTGTCAGGAAGCCTTTGAGAAGCTGAAAGAATATCTCAAAACCCCTCCAGTGTTGGGGGCACCTATTAAGGGCAAACCCCTTATACTGTACATTGCAGCCACACACTGTTCCCTGGGGGCAATGCTAGCACAGATAAATGAAGAAGGCAAAGAGCAGGCTCTATACTACCTGAGTAGGAGGCTGATCAGAACTGAAGAAAGTTACACCTATATAGAGAAGACATGCTTGGCACTAGTCTTTGCCGTTAAAAAGCTCCGGCACTATATGCTGTCACATGAAATCAAATTGATATCTGCAGCAGATCCACTCAAATACATACTGACTCAACCAGTACTGAAAGGCCGGTTGGGCAAATGGGCAGTAATTCTGATGGAATTCGATATCACGTATGTACCCCAGAGGGCAGTAAAAGGATAGGCTGTGGCCGATTTCTTCGCAGAACATCCTGTGCCAGAGAATGATATGTTGGGGACTGAGTTACCCGATGATGAGACACTAGAAGCCTGCCAAGCTCAGTCAACTATGTGGCAGCTATTCTTTGACGGAGCATCTAGAACAGAGACGGACTCCGATGGAAAAACCAGAATACGGGCCGGAGCTGGTATTGTGCTGAAATCGCCAGAGGGGGAGGTTGTGCATACTTCCTGTTCTATAAACAAGCCATGCACTAATAATGAAGCCGAGTATGAAGCTCTGATAATCGGACTGCATATAAGCCTCAACATGGGTATCCAGATGCTTTAGGTATTCGGGGATTCGATGTTGATAATAAAACAAATCCAAGGGGAGTTCGAAGTGCGGAAGCCGGAGTTGAACCCCTACCACCAAAAAGTTGTGCGCCTCATGGCGAAATTCTATCATATTGAGCTCAAGCATGTGGGCCGTGCACATAATGCCCAGGCTGATGCATTGGCAAAGCTAGCCAGCTCAATAGCAGTCCCACCAGATGAGACACTGAACATTGTTGTTATAAATCGGCGGCAAGTCCCCAGCATGCTAGAAAGCTGCCCCGAAGAAAATGAAGTCGCCACGATCAGTACAGAACAGGCGTCTGATTGGAGACAACACCTGCTACAGTGGTTTTTACATCAACAGCTGCCGCAGAAAAGAGAAGAAAAGATGAAACTCTTGCGAATCAAAGATTCTTATGAATTCAGGAATGGGACTCTGTTCCGAATAATGGCAGATGCACGCAAGAAGATTCTGCTCCGCTGCCTGTCCACTGAGGAAGCTTGGCAAGCGATGAAAGAAGTACATGATGGGACAGCAGGTGCCCACCAGGCTGGCCCCAAGATGAAGATAGAAATCAAGAAGCTGGGCTACTATTGGCCCACTATGTTTGAAGACTACTGCACATTTGCAAAGTCATGCCAGAAGTGTCAGGAGCATGCTGTTGTGCCTAGAAGGCCACCTACGATTCTGCACCCTACAGTCTCTAGCTGGCCGTTTGCACAATGGGGAACTGATGTAGTCGGTCCACTACTGACTTCCTCGGCCGGGCATAAGTATATACTGGCTATAACAGATTACTTCTCCCGATGGGCGGAAGCTATAGCACTACGGGAAGTGACCGGTGAGCTGGTCGCCAGATTCATCAAGCAAAACATCATCTTCTGGTTTGGGATCCCCAGCCGAATAATATCCGACAATGGGAGTCATTTCAGAAATCAGAAAGTTTATCGGCTTGCCGAGAAATATAAGATTGAATGGAGGACTTCCACTCCTTACAATCCACAGGCAAATGGATTGGCAGAAGCTTTCAATAAGACTTTGTGCACCCTGCTGGCCAAAGTCGTCAGTGCCAATAAGAAGGATTGGGAAGAAAAGATGTATGAAGCTCTGTGGGCGTATCGCACTGTCTTCAAAACACCTACAGGGTGCTCACCATACTCCTTGGTATACGGCTCAGAGGCAGTAGTCCCACTAGAGCTGGAAGTCCCGTCACTCAGAGTGGCAGTCCAATACGACCTAGCCCATGGCGAACAAACCAATGCAGAAAGAAGATTAGAAGAATTGGCTAAATTGGAAGGGAAGCGCCTCCAAGCTCAGAAGAATATCCAGATGTATCAGGCCCGCATGGCCACCGCATTCAACAAACTCGTAAAAGGGCGAGAATTCAAGAAAGGTGACCTTGTCATGGTCAAGAAAAAGAAGTCATGGCGTCCAACCCGAAGGGAAAGCTAAATCAAAATTGGGAAGGTCCATATGTGATACAAAGGGTCTACAAAAGAGGGTCCTACATAGTTGTTAATCATCGAGGGGAGATCCAATTCTCACCACTCAACGGTAAACACCTGAAGCTGTATTATGCTGCACAGCTGATATTCCCCGAGTAATCGGGTAAGAGATACCCTTTCCTTGGCCTAGTGGCACTCCGCCCTAGCCGAACTACCCTTCCTTGGTCTAGTGGCACTCCGCCCTAGCCGAGATATCCTTTCCTTGGCCTAGTGGCACCCCGCCCTAGTCAAGATACCTCTGCCTTGGCCTAACGGCACTCCGCCCTAGCCGAACTACCCTTCCTTGGTCTAGTGGCACTCCGCCCTAGCCGAGATATCCTTTCCTTGGTCTAGCGGCACCCCGCCCTAGTCAAGATACCTCTTCCTTGGCCTAGTGGCACTCCGCCCTAGCTGAACTACCCTTTCTTGGTCTAGTGGCACTCCGCCCTAGCCGAGATATCCTTTCCTTGGCCTAGTGGCACCCCGCCCTAGTCAAGATACCTCTGCCTTGGCCTAGCGGCACTTCGCCCTAGCCGAACTACCCTTCCTTGGCCTAGTGGCACTCCGCCCTAGTCGAACTGCCCTTCCTTGGTCTAGTGGCAGTCCGCCCTATCCGAGATATCCTTTCCTTGGTATAGTGACATTCCGTCCTAACCAGGCTACCACTCATCCTGATCCTGTGCCGTCACGGTCTGACACCCTCTGAACAAGTAGGGGGGGGATAGAAGAAATATATATATATATATATATATATATATATATATATATATATATATATATATATATATATATATATATATATATATATATATATAATGGGGTTAAAAATAGAGATACCCCGCCAGTCTTGTTCAGACATTCTGAACAAGGGCAAAAATGGCTAAAACCCAGCTGTGGTGAAAACCCGAAAAGGCACTGCAGGCAAAACCGGGTACCCCGCCGTGCGAAAACCCGAAAGGGCGCACGGGCAAAAGCAAGAGGGGGCTGGCTCTGGTGAAAACCTGAAAGGGCGCTTGGGTCGATAATGTGGTAACCACGAAGAAACCCACATATCTCTTTACGTCCCGCTGTGATAAAACCCATCCAGTTTAGACCTTACGTCTATCCTGATGAAACCTATAAAAATCCTTGCATTGGTATAAACCCAATACCGATGATGAAACCCGTTGCTGATTGATTGGCGCATTGCCCGATCAGCAATGAAATCTGTCCAGCTTAGACCTTACGTCTATCCTGATGAAACCTATAAAAATCCTTGCATTGGTATAAACCCAATACCAATGATGAAACCCGTTGCTGATTGATTGGCGCTTTGCCCAATCAGCGACGAAACCCGTCCAGTTTAGACCTTACGTCTATCCTGATGAGACCTATGAAACCCTTGCATTGATGTTAGCACCCACATCAATGATGATATATGCACAAGCTGCGCCTATCAGTTATAGAATCAAAGTTTCAATAAAAAGAAAAGGGAAAAGAAAAGAAGAGACAAAATGGGGTTAAAAATAGAGATACCCCGCCAGTCTTGTTCAGGCATTCTGAACGAGGGAAAAAATGGCTAAAACCCAGCTGTGGTGAAAACCCGAAAGGGCACTGCAGGCAAAATCGGGTACCCCGCCACGTGAAAATCCGAAAGGACGCGTGGGCAAAAGCAAGAGGGGGCTGGCTCTGGTGAAAACCCGAAAGGGCACTTGGGTCAGTAATATGGTAATTCAAAAAGTTCCGTGCCAACCGGCACGATACCTTCATCTGCCTTCATTGGTAAAACCTTCCGTCGGTCATATGGCTCCATGCCCCACCGATGATAAAGCCTTTTCTGGGATAGACCTTACGTTTGCCCTGGTAAAATCCACATGCCCCATTCGCATGTCCCACAAACAATGAAATCCATCACTGTTCTGATGAAACCTATACATTCTTGGCAGAGTCCCACCTGCGATAAACCCTACTTAGTTTAGACCTTTCGTCTATTCTGAGGAAACTTATGAGTCCTTTTTGCATCGATATAAATCCAATATCGATGATGAAATCAACTGTTGATCGATTGGCACCTCGCCCTATCAATGATGAAACCCTACTCAGCTTAGACCTTTCGTCTATTCTGAGGAAACTTATAAATCCTTTTTGCATCGATATAAACCCAATATCGATGATGAAACCAACCGTTGATCGATTGGCACCTCGCCCGATCAATGATAAAACCCTACTCAGCTTAAACCTTTCGTCTATTATGAGGAAACTTATAAATCCTTCTTGCATCGATATAAATCCAATATCGATGATGAAACCAACCATTGATCGATTGGCACCTCACCCGATCAATGATAAAACCCTACTCAGTTTAGACCTTTCGTCTATTCTGAGGAAACCTATGAAAATCCTTTTTGCATCGATATAAACCCAATATCAATGATGAAACCAACCGTTGATCGATTGGCACCTCGCCCGATCAATGATAAAACCCTACTCAGCTTAGACCTTTCGTCTATTCTGAGGAAACTTATAAATCCTTCTTGCATCGATATAAACCCAATATCGATGATGAAACCAACCGTTGATCGATTGGCACCTCGCCCGATCAATGATAAAACCCTACTCAGCTTAGACCTTTCGTCTATTCTGAGGAAACTTATAAATCCTTTTTGCATCGGTATAAATCCAATATCGATGATGAAACCAACCATTGATCGATTGGCACCTCGCCCGATCAATGATAAAACCCTACTCAGTTTAGACCTTTCGTCTATTCTGAGGAAACCTATGAAAATCCTTGCACCGATATAAATCCAATATCGATGATGATATCAACTGTTGATCGATTGGCACCGCGCCCGATCAATGATAAAACCCTACTCAGTTTAGACCTTTCGTCTATTCTGAGGGAATTTATGAACTCTTCTTGCATCGATATAAACCCAATATCGATGATGAAACCAGCTGTTGATCGACTGGCATTTCGCCCGATCAATGATAAAACCCTATTCAGTTCAGACCTTACGTCTGTCTTGATGAAAACCACATATCCTGTAATCGTCCCACCTGCTATAACCTCTACCCAGTCTAGACTTTCCGTCTATTCTGATAAGGCCCTTTCTTTCACATTCCTGCAAACTGTCTCCCTCACAGCACATATTGCCAAGAGGGACGTTTGCCGCTACCAACAAAATCCGGTTTAAGCACCTCTTCGGATGCCGTCACGCGGTGGAGCGAGTTCCCCATCCTTTCTCTTAAGGGGTGGACGCTCTCCTGCCAGATACGAGCCATTCGCATGAGGGTTTGCTAAAACCACTACCCCACTTCCCTGAAGTGATAAAGCCACATGGAAAAGAAGGCGGATACACATAAAGCAGAATTCTTCCTTTCATTAAGAAGTGAGTACATGAAGGGCCCCGAGGGGACATTGTATCACAAAAGAGCAAAAAAAAAGAGAAGAAGAAAAGAAAAAGAAAATGATTCATGGCTGCCGGAAGATATCCTCGAATGCCAGAAGACCCACAGAAGGGGCGGCTCCTAGTTCATGAAGCCGAGCCTCCTCCTCCTGCAGTCGAACAGACTGGTCTCGAAAGGTTGCCACCTGCCCCTTTAATAAAGCTGCTTCTTCCTCGAGCTGCGGTCGAGAAGTTGTTAACTGTGGCAGCTCAGCTCGGAGATCAGACAGTTCAGCTTCCAGGATAGTTATCCGGTCACGCACGAAATGTTCCCGCTCCGCCAAAGACTGCATTTGACGCTGTCGCTCCTGAAGGATAGAGTTCATCTTTGCCAGCTCGGACTTGCACTCCATTCTTTGCAACTTCAAGGCTGCCAATCTGTCCGACATGATGTGTGCCAAGAAATCCCAGCGATGAACAAACTTTAACAACAAAAGAACCCGCTGGGCCCATACTTCTGTGGGACATCCCATCGCCTGTAAGCCGGCGGTGAAGCGCCCGGCTATCTCCTTCAACTGTGAATAAGTTAGTCCAGGTTGGGACTCCACCAGTTGACGCAGCATGCCCAGATGTTGCCAGATAAAACTTTCAGGGGAAGTGAAGCCAGGCGAAGGAAGAGGAGCTACTTCAAAAGTTACTTCGCTGTCTATATCCGCCCATAGGGTGATATCCGGCTGCGAAGAAGAAGACGGTAGGTCTGTCGAAGCCACCAACTGAGCTCCGCCCATAACCTCTGAGGTGGCCGGGAGATCTTCCACCTCCATCTCCTCGGAGGCGACCATCGGAATACTCTCGGATGCAACTTCAGGCATCTCCTCCTCAGATTCTGAAAATACGGAAGCAGATTCCGTGGCCGTTGTAGGCGATACTCCCAGTTCTGCAACAGATACCTCTCCTTCTTCCATTTCGGTGCCCAGCCCCTGCAATGTCAAGTCTGCGGGGACCACGGTCTGAAGAGGCAAAGGTTCGCTCTCCATGACTGATACTGTGGGAACTGTTGATTCTGGAGCGATGGTCATCACTGCAGCTGGTATAAAGGCAGAACCCCTAGCTGGGTCCATTTCAGCTCTAAAATCCAAAGCCTTGATGAGAGCCGGGCCTTCCCCTGCATTCCGTAGGTCCAATGATGCTAAGTCTGTGGAGGACTGCACCCTCACCGGCACAGGGTGAATTATCTCAAGAACGGCTGCCGAAGCGGGAACAATAGCCAAGGTGCCAGATAAAGTGGCTTCAACAGCTGCACTCGTAGCCGGGAGGGCAACAGGGGATTCCTGTGAACGAACCAATGCAGCGTCAAGCAGCAGATAAAGATGGAGAAAATGAAACCATAAAGGGAAAAAGACTCACTTTTAAAGTGATGCCAATATCCTCAAAAGGTTACAGGGAAGAAGAAAGCTCCGCTGATGCGGCCACAAAAGGGGGAGTTGTATCTGCCCCGGTATCCAGAGCGGCGAACTCTTCCGGTAATTCTTCTCTAGAAAATGGCACCGGCAGCTTGGGGGTGTAAATGATAAGACAATGGCGGTACACACGGATGGGGCCTCTGGTCTGGAGGCATCCTCCGTGTCGCTCCCGCTGAAATCTGTTTCTTCTCCACCTGCCTCAGAAGCGGCCGCAGAGCTACCGGAGGAGATTTCTACTCTGTCCATGGGCGGGGCCGTCAATTCTAACATCTGCTTGGAGGAAGACCGGGTAACTATGCGCCTTCCGGGAGCGGGGCCCCATTTTGCCTGGGTCTTATAACCCTCCCGCGGCTGAGTAATATCGCCAGCCGCTCCTGTAATCTCAGTCTCCTCCCCGGCCATCACTATAAAGAAAAGCCTGTGAGAGGAACGATGAAAGATAGTTGAAATGAACATAAAAAGATGAAAAGGCATGCTTACCCTCCGCCTCACTAGCCGGCGTATGAGAAGGCAATCTGGTCTCCACCACAGAAGGTGCCATGACTGTCTCTTCAGCTGTGCAAAAAGGAGTGGTCAGATTTAAACACTCCTCTGAAATCCAGCAAGAGAGAATGAAGAATGCAATGGCAGAATATTGATGTTACCCTGAACTGATGCCTGAGCAGCCTCCCTCTGAGTTTCGAACTCATCAAATGAGGGAATGTCAGGGAGAGGGGTCCCGATGTCCATCGCTATCGAAGCCGATTGTTGAGCATGGGCCTTTTTGGCCTTCCTGGCCTTCCCAACCGTAGCCTTGACTGTAGAAGCCTTCCTCTTCTTGCCAGGAGACAGGGGAGTAGTAGTCGGTGCTGCTACAGGGACTTCAAAATAAGTGGGCTTCTCGGCCTGCGCAATAATCTTCCTGTAGAGCCCCTGCCGCTTTATGTCGGGCCGGTCTATTAAGAACGGCAGAAAGATGATGGGATCAATAGATGCAAAATTCAGATGCTAAACAGAAAACACTGCAGTCGGAAAGGAAAAGATTATACCTGCTGGTCCATCATAAAATACAGAGAGCGGCCAGTACAGATAAGCCACTTCTTTGGAGCGGGAAGCAGCCTCCTTGATAAGCCAACAAACATCGCCGAATATCTGGCATTTCTCCACCAAAGCTGCCAGGTCATTATGGCCATGAAAATCCAGGCAGCGAAACAAGTCAAGATGGTCCATGCCCCAGCCATCGACATAATGAAATGATATAAATAGCGGCTTGTTCAAAATGCCAGCTATCGGGCTTTTTGCAGATAATCCATGCAAATTCAGCAGAATGAACAACTAGGACGTTTGCTTATAGTACGTCTGAGTTCTATCTTCCCGGCGTACAAACGTCCTATACGGATGAAATTTATCAACTGGACCCCTCCAATGAGCTACTGCCGGGAGCGGCTCTTCAACAGGAAATGGATACTGTTGTGCCTCCAAGCGATCATCTCCTATATGGCACAAATGTTTCAGGGTCTTCAGGAAATTGTCTTCATTAATAGCGGCAAAGACAGGAGCGGCCGGCTCAGAATTCTTTTCCTTCAGAGCTCGACGCTGGGCCAGATAGTTCTCTGCCTCCCTCGGGTTCTGCGAATAAAGCTTTCTCAAATGGGCCTCAGGGATTTCAAACACCGGCCCAGGCTGCTGTTTCAGGAAAGAGCGCTCTGCTACATCCCAGAAAGCACCCCTGCCATCCCTGAAAAAGCCGGTCTGAATGTTCCACCATTTGATATATTCTGATGTTACCCGCGGAACACGGTTGGAGACAGTGGGCACCCTGAAAATTGCATCGTCCTGACGATGATAGAAATCCCACCACAACCGGCCGTCGCCGACAATGGTGGACCCGTGCTTGGCCCTGCTATCCAGGGGAAATTGAGCAACTGAAGTAGGGATGTGCTGGTCATAACCAAAGTTCCGCCCAAATCGGAATGGATAGTATGGCTCCAACAGAAGTAGGCCACCCTTTCTGTAGACCAAAACACTAGGCCGAATTGCCATGGCCCATCTCACCAGCTCCGGTTCCAGGATCGGCCGAGCAGTGTTGACCCCTGAGACAGGGTGGATATATGTCTCTATCTCCTCCAGCTTGCATTCTCTTTGAGGATCAATCAAAGGAGCTGAACCTGCGGCCAAGCTCTAGAAATGTATGCTGCCAGGGGCGTCCACTGGTACTCTTATCAGCCGGCCCCTTATTTTAAATAGCTGATCATAAAAGGGACCAGGCTCAGCGCTGGCAAATTCAACCATCCTGGGTAACACTGTATCCGCCTGCAAGGTTCTCGGAGCTAATTCAGGGAATATACTGCAGACCCAGGCATTGAAGAAATGAAAAGGACCCCCGGTCCTCAAAGAACGGGGAGTCCGATGCTTGTATAGGTCCCCCAAAGATTTATAGATCAAACACAAGGCCACTGGGCAGAGCGACAGCTTCATCCCCCAGGCCATCTGACAAGCTGGATATATGGCCTCTGGCCGAATGACTGTCTCGTCCCCTTGTGGAAGAGCAAAAGTACACAGCCAGAATGTGAAATAAGCTGCACAGTGTGTGATGGGATCTACCCCTGCCGGGTTGGGACCACCTTTGCCCGCATGGCGCAATGAAGATGGCAGTGCCGATTTATAGCGGGGAGCTCTTATCTGCTTGCTCGCAACAGGACCCATGGAGGGCAAATCTGCATATTTCAGGGGACCGTCGAAGAAGTACTGGAGCCACTGCCCTATCCGGACCCTCAGTTTGATACCTTTCTCTCAGGGATGATAGCCTTTGGAGGATCCTCTACTATATGCCAGATAGATGGAGCGATAGACCTTCATCAGATATCGGTAAGAGAAGCCAAGGGAATACTTGCCTTCTCCATCAGAGCTGTCTTTCTCAGAGTCCGCCAAGCAGACTTCTTCATACGGTTCACCGTCAATAGGCAGACCGGAAAGCCGTGATAAACTCCAGAGGTCTAGGGATGTCTCACCCTCTGCTGTATAAAAAGTGTTGAACAAAGGACAGAACACTTCAAACATCCCACAGCATAACCCTCTGGAGATGGGATATCGGAATCTGGAAGCAAAAACACTGTGGTATACTCCCGCTCTGATCAGCAGAGGGGCATATTCCGTCAGAACAAATTCAGTAAATTCTACTGCCCCTACTCGGAATAGATGGGAGTCAGTGCTCTTGCAGTCTCCGAACCAGCCAGCCGACAAATGGTACTTGAACTGAATGGCCGAACAATTTAGCACGAAGGGCTCTTCGCGATATCCCCACTTTATAGGTGCCAAGAATATACCATAGCCGGGCTTCTCCCTATTAACTCGGCCGCCAGCATTGTCCCACCGAGCAGGTGTAAATTCCGGTGCCCGGGTAAGCATCTTCTTCTCCGGTTCTAGCTCCGATATTCCAAGGACTGCATCCCAGTCCCGCTTCTCCCCGGGAAGATATATAGCCTTGCTGCGATACACTGATTCCTTCATGCTATCCCGCTCGGCAAGGATGGCAGCTTCAACTACGCGAGCTATCCGATAATCTCGCAAGCCACCCACTGTGAAGGTCCGGATGAACGACATCAAGTGGCGATCCTTCGGGAAGTCTGGCCGGTAATTATTATCCCGCCTGAAGCATGTCTCGGTCGCCGTGGAGTATACCCGGGCCGTCGACACTGTGTCAGTTTCAGAATCAGATGATTCGTCAACTGAAGCTATTCTATCATATCCATAATCCAAGCTGTGCACGTTCAACCAATTTACTGTGGCCCGAGATATGTCTGGATGGGCCGAAGAACTAGCTCGAGCAGCTCCAGAAGATGCAGCAGCAGAGCCAGAAGCCATTGCTATATCTGTAAACAAAAGAAGAAATGTGGATTAAAAGTCAGACTTATAAGGATTGCAACATGAGATTCTATAAAAATTTCGGCAGCATGTCCTCTTATTCGGGATCTGCCCAAAAAGAATAGGGAGTCACCAACCAAGAGGGGGTGATCCCGGAAGCAAAGGGATTGAATCCCCAAAGGACGTCACCCAGGACGGAAGGACTCGCGGCCACGGCCGAGAGGACGAAGACGGCTCGCGCCGAAGAGAGGAAATGGAAAAAACTGAAGAAAGAGAAAGGCGGGTGAAGAATGAAGAAAAAATGAGCCATTGGCGCCCTAAATAGGGGCCCAGGCGATCGGGGTCTCGGCGCGGTGAAACGCGCGCCGAGAACCTCCAGGCCGAGAGCCCCTCCGGCGGCCAAAAGGCGCGCCGAGAAGACCCCGCGCCGAGAAGGCTCCCAGGCCGAGAAGCCCCAAGGCCGAGAAGGCCCAGGCCGAGGCCCCTCTGCGGCCAGGCCGCACCGAGAAGGCCCCCAGGCTGAGAACATCCTAGGCCGAGACCCCCCAGCGCCAAGGCGCGCCGAGAAGGTCCATGCCGAGAGCCTGGCCAACCAGGCTGCGCCGAGAGGCCCCTGCGCCGAGAAGCTTCACGCCGGGAGGTCCTGCAGGCCGAAAAGCCCCAAATGCTGAAAATAATGACAGAAAGTATGAAGATGAGAAACATCGATGTGCAGAATACTGTTACAGCGAGATGATCAGGCCTGAGAACTGAATTGAAGACAAATTGAGGAAGATACCCTCGAATAGTAAAAGACACCTGCGACCCCCGTGGCGCTTATTCTGCGCTTACGCCGCCCGCAGGTGGGGGGCATTTGTTGACACCCGGAAAATGAACAAGGGTGAAAGCATAATTGAAAAGAAGATCTGACCAACAGTGAAATACTAATGATGAAGCTTATCAACCTTTCACCCGGCTAAAGCCCTTGTCGGCCAAAGCTGATGCCCGGTGCCAATGTCACTCAGACGGCAGCACTGATAAAGCAGCAATCACCCGACTAATGAGATCTTCCATCCCTTTAAGAAGAGCTGTACCACAGCTTCATCCAAGAAGTCACAGACGATATGTCAGGATAAGTCAGATGTCGGCTTACTGACGGAAGTAATATGAGATAAAAATGAAGCCAACACCGGCAGATGAAGATGATAAAGGCTCCTGAGAAGACAGAGCGGAAGAAGACTCGTCTCCACAGATTATGCACCCGGCTGAGGTATTCCCATACTAAGCCTGATGTCCGAGCTCGTCGCCATTCGAGTGACGATGTTGATAAGATGAAATCTCTGTCTACGGACTGATAAATCTCTGTCTACGGACTGATAAAACCCTATCTACGGACTGATAAAACCCTGTCTACGGACTGATAAAACCCTGTCTACGGACTGATAAAACCCTATCTACGGACTGATAAAACCCTATCTACGGACTGATAAATCCCTGTCTACGGACTGATGAAATCCCTGTCTACGGACTGATAAAACCCTGTCTACGGACTGATGAAATCCCTGTCTACGGACTGATAAGAACCCTGTCTGCGGACTGATGAAATCCCTGTCTACGGACTGATAAGAACCCTGTCTGGGGACTGATGGAGATTGCAATCGCGATTTCAATACAAGATATTTCATAGATGATAGACCCTTTGGGATGATGATACACTTAAAGAAACCCCATGTGGGCCTATATGAAGGTGGCGCCGAAAGCCCATGTAGAAGCCCAGATACTGGCGTCGAGAGGTCAAATTTGAGCGCGCCGGGAAGCCTACCTGAAGCGCGCCGTGAAGATGGCTGCCGAGAAGGAAGAGGAAAGGGGTTATAAAACCCCCTCCCTTCGAAGAAAAAAGGGGACGACAGAAAAGGGAGAGACCAAAAAAAAAAGGAAGGAGAGAGAAAGCCAGATAGAAAAAGGGGATCGACAGAAAAAGATAGAGCAATAGAAAGATAGAGAGGGAGTCCCGTTCGGAGAGCAAGAGCCACCCCCCCCCCTTTTCAACCAACAGAGAAGAGAAGAAGAAGGAAAGCTCCAGGTGGGCACTGGGGAGGGAGAGGAGTCAATGCTCCACCCTCCCCTCCTCCGTGTTTCTTTCTTTTATCTGATGTAATATAGCGAGTCCTCTCTCGATCTATCAACTGTAGCCGGAGAGTTCCGGCCTTGATTTTTAGCTTTTTGCCTTGCATTTTTCTTTCATGATCAGTGTAAGATTTGCTTTATGCAATGCAATGAAATATTGAGATGGCCCGTCTGGGCATCGATGGATTAAGACATCCGATCTCTGTCTGTCTCTCTATGTATATGGCCTTTGTCTGAAGGAAATATAGATTATACTCTTTGGATTCCGGAGCCGATCGTACGGGTTTGTTCTTCGAAGAGGGACGAGGATAGGACTCCTACCCCCATCTAATGGGTTATTGAGTTTTGTTCTCTTCTTCCCTCTCCGATCTCAATGGCTGTTTCCTTATATATAATCTGAGTTTTTCTAACGAGCCCCCTTATGCGGTTCAGGAACCAGAGATATCTGTCTCTTGGTTTCCTGGGCTGTCCAGCGCTCATAAACGATGATCCGATCTCAGGTCCTCCATTCTAAATATTGAATGCTTAGGGCCTGAAGTTTATACGTTGAGAATCCCCCCTCTCCGTTTGTTTTAATGTCACTGGACTCGTCTGGAGGGGTCAGAGGACAGTCATCTCTTGACTCCCCCAAATGGCCTGCAACAGACAGATAAAACCCTCCACAAGACCAGGTGATGATCTGATTTCTTCCATTTGATTCCCCCGTTCAAATCCCTTGGCATCCTTCTAATAGAAGCCTCCATGAAATTCCCCTTTTCCACTTCTGGCCCGGCATCAATTCGAGCTTGAAATCCCAGAAAACACCCAAACAGAGCATCGTCTTTGAGCTCTGAAACCCTGAAACCTTTCTGCATTTCACCCTCTCGGCGTGCAAGTTTCCCCGCCGAGAACCATAACGCCGAGAGGCCTCCCCCTTCTTTGCTAAACGACAACCCATTCTGTTACAGATACTTTTCACGTGAGCCTATGTGCAAGGCTCCCGGTGGCAGACTCCCGGCGCGGCCAGGAGCACGCCGGGAAGCCCTCTGCCGATAGCCCCTCCTCCTAGCCATTCACCCCCCTTGGCCAGCCCAAGAACCATGTCGAGAAGCCCCTTTGTCCACTAAATGCCCTGGCCGAGACCCCCCTTGGCCAGCCCAAGGACCAGGCTGAGAAGCCCCTCTCCATCCACCAAATACCAGGCCGAGAACCCCCTTTGGCCAATCCAAGGACCAGGCCGAGAGCCTCCTTTTGTCCATTAAATGTCCAGGCCGAGAGCTCCTTCTTGCCAATCAAGATCACGCCGAGATCCCTCCTTCGGTCAGATGAAACCCACTCCGAGGCCCATCTCTGCACCGTTTTTCTTCAAACTTCTTAATCGCCCCTACATCTGTTTAAGGGGATACTCACAGACCATCACTTGTGTCTTGATGAGATATAACAATGGGGAAGACCTCCCCTATAGCTCTCGTCCCGAATCCGGATTTCACCGCTGCCTTATGAACCCAAAGAACCATGTCATTACATGTGTTCTGATGGGTTCCAAGGGAATATTGATCAATAATATGAAGGCAAGATATGTCCCTGGGCCTGGTGCCCATCTTTGTCCGGTCGTTGTCCCGGCTTTCCGTGGATGATGACCTATCCTTCCTTGGCATAATCCAGGTTGAGGGAACATGCTGCCGAAATTTACATATACCCCACCAATCGAGTGTGGTACTCTCTTCTAACCCCGCTGGCCCACGGAGTTATGCCCTTGCGTGATCTCCGATGGCCCTCCGAAGAGGGATATTAATAAGACACCGCACTCGTACCGGGTGTGTTACATCAGGCCAGTCCCCATCCGGATTCCGGGTTATGTCTATATATACCCGATCTTCTGCGGAGCCTACCCTGCCGCTGCATGGGTGGTTTCCTATTCCCCACTTGGCATCATCCAAGATGGTGGGAATATGCCGGCGGGTCTCTCCCGTAATTAATAAACCCCTGCTCTGTTCAAATACGTTTAGCGTCTTGCAAGCAGATGAACTTTGTCTCCTTTGAGCATACGGCTTTACCGCTGTCTTCCTCCTACCTCTAGCGTTTAATCAAGGGTTGTCTTCCTTAGGGAGGACGTAATTAACGTCATAGCGTTCAGGGTATGACGGACTCCTAGTCCAGACACGATCACTCATAATCGACTGACCAAGTCAGATCGAGCGCACAATAAGAATCGTCACCATGGTGACTGGCACGCCAATAAATCCATAAAATAAATAAAATAAATAAACAAATAAACCAGATAGAATAAAATGTGTTCGAACAACCCTCTCTCTCTCTCCTCCTTCCCCCTCACTTATCCCAACCCCCAACCACCTCCACTACCTCACCCACCTCCATTAAGGCCCTCCACTTCCCCATAGCCCCTCATTTACTCCCCTCTCCTTGTCCCAAAGCAACTCCTCCACCTCCCAACACAATCCCCCACTTCCCCACACAAACCCCATCCCTCCCAAGGCCAAATTCGAATTTGAACCTTCCCTCCTCATCCCCCCTTGTTCCCTAGGTCGCACCACTCCTCTCCCCTCAAGCCAAGTTCGCCCCCACCTTCTCCCTCCCACACCCTCTCTCTTGTGCACACCCACCTCTCCACCTCCACCTCCAGCAGCTCCAGCCCCCTCTCCGTCTATCCCTGCCCCACTAGGACCCCTTGGGATCCCTAACCTCATCCCTCCCCTCTCCCCAAACCCTCAGCCAACTCCCCTAGCTGTGCTACTCCCCTTACCCCTCCCCTTGTTCTTGCAAAGTTGAAGCTTCAAGTAGCAGGTCGCAGGCAGCAGAAGGAGGCTCTGAAGTCGCGTCTTCCCCGGTCTCTCTCTGCTCCTCCTGGTGTCAAGGCCTACATCTCTGGAAAGGTCTTCCAGAGAGCTTTCAAGGCGAGGTGGTTTCGTCGGCATCCGAGCTTTGTGCTGTCCGCAGCAACCATTCTCCCTCGACTGCGCAGGACCTCCCAGGCCAGGAGCCAGAACGACAGAGCAGGCTCTCCCACGACGAACCTTGAAGGAACCAGCCTTTGAGGCCTTCTACAAAGATCTTCCTCCCCCTTTCAGCGTCCAGGAACAGAAGGCGGAACCCCATTCAGCATCTGAAAACCAGAGATACCAATTTTCTACCACAACCACACCGATCTGCCTCCTCACAGTCTGCACCGACCACCGTCCACTCCCCTGGACACCCAGTTCATCTCCGACATCATAAGACTTCCCCGTTTGTTTTGCTGCAAAGTAGACTCGTCCACGGTTCCAACGAGTCCAGCGGTGCCAGATTTGGAGCTCAGGAGCGGTCGTGGCAGCTTCTGCAACGTGCTGTTTCTGATCATGTTTGTCCAGAGACTAGAACTGCAGCCACCTTCCAGTCGCCGGAGCAGTCAGCCCCCAGATTGGAACACCGCCCAAAAAATCAGGCCTTACCCCTCTCCAGTTAGGAAGTTTTTGGCGCAAGTCTCATCAGATTCTAAGTTCGGTCGAATTGTTGACAGCATCGACATCGACCCTCTGTCCAGAAATACAGAAGCTAGGCAGAATCGGCAAAGCTCGGAAAGTCGGTTCTCTTTGCGTATCTCCCCACCCCGCTTGGCCGGCTGAAGGCCCCTCCCTGCGTGGAGGTAGTTTTGGATGTATTAAGCATAACCCCAACCCCAAGATTACCCCTCCTGTGAGAGGAGTAGTGCTGTACCATTTGCATTTTCAGGTCAAGCTACATCGCCGCGGCGATCGGGTGCATACCCTCGCCTCCCGGCGCGCCCTCGTCTCCGAGCGGGATCGGTGTCTTCACACTGATCAGGTGAGCCACTGATATCACCCTAGGTTGCTTCATTTCTGCAAGTGTAGTATTATCTTGAATGCCCGTCGGACGGTAAGAGAGAGCTCGGACTCAATTTTTAGCGATATCGTGCCCACCGCGGCCCGTGAGTGAGTGCCACCCAGCACCCCACCTTGCGGGCCAGCCACCCACAAAGTTGGGTCTCCCAGGCCCATTGGGGGTCCGCCTTAGCATTGTAAGTCCATTAGGACAATTGGATCCCACCTCGGACCCTCACCATCATCTCCCGGACCCACCGGGTGAACGTGTGAGCCGAGTGAGCAAAAATCGTCATCGTGAGAATCATTGAGCGCTTGTATGCTTGCGGGTCTAAGTCCTAGGGTCATCTCATCATATTTAGTGGTCTTTGGGCTGTGCCACATCAAGTGGTATCAGAGCGGTCATAGGCTTGTCCTTACAAGTCTAGTCTTGGGTCACACTAAGTCTTTCTTAGGTGCATTCGCACACCCTTGCATAGCCCACCCAACTTTGCATGACCACTCGTAGTGGAACTCATTATCAAGGTAATTCATCTTCTTCCAATAACACCATGAATCCCAATCCCCAAGGAAATCCCCCTCACAATGAGCATGAGTTTCCCGACCAAATGAGGTTTCTTATGGAATACATGACCAATATTATGGGAAGGCTTGACGATATTACGGTCCGGCTAGAACAAATTGAGGAAAATAGGCCTATCCCAAGAGAAGGAGATAGGAGAGATCCCCCTCCACATGTGGAGCCAGCCATAGGAGGACTCAACCTTGACCACCCTCCCGAACCGGAAAGGGACCCACCCCCTAGAAGGAATGAGAGGCCTCCCCGGGACAACCCGGATGACCAACTAATGAGACTTGTGAAAGTCGATGCTCCTACTTTTGATGGATCTCATCATCTGAGCATCTACTTAGATTGGGAGGCAGCCATGGATCAATATTTTGATTGGTACCCAATGACCGAGGATAGGAAAGTCCGGCTTGCAAAGATGCAATTAACCAAACTAGCCAAGACTCATTGGATGAATGTTGAGGCCTTAAGGATAGTTAGGAGGGAAGCTCCTATCACCACATGGGGGGCCATGAAAGACCAACTCAAACTCAAATATGTCCCACCCTCCTACCACCAAAACCTCCTAGATGAGTGGCAAGCCTTGACCCAAGAAGGAAACACCGTCATGGAGTACATTGAAAAGTTTGACTACTACCTCCTCAAGTTTGGAGTCCAAGAGGACCCCTCCGTCACACTCTCCCGCTTTAGGAATGGGCTTCAATTCCATATAAAAAAGGAATTATTCATGCGTCAAGTAATCACTTTAGAGCAAGCCTACCAAGTTGCTCGGGATGCCGAGAAATTCTCTCGGTACACACGAATGGTTCCTACTCAGGGGATGGATCCTAAAACCATGGCACCTCGGGCCAACCCCCCACCACCCCAAAGAGGCCTCCTTCCTACACCCATGGGAGCTCCTCCCACACGGGTCACCCCTCCTAATGCCACTCCACCACTCCGCCCCACAAGTGGGCCCCTAAACACAACTCCCAATAGGCCCAATCCGATACCCACTCTCCCTCACACTAAGATGACCCCAAACCATCAAAGTGGGCAGCAATACTTTAGGTGTTATGGGTATGGACACTTTGCCAATCAATGCCCCACCAAGGGAGCATCAAACTTACTCATAGAGGAGACCAACCCCCAACCCTAAGCTGAATTTGAAGGAGAAGTTGAGGTATATGAACCCTCTCTTGAATGGGAGGAGGAGTATGAGAACCATTACATGGAGAACAACCAAGAACAACCTCCTCCACCCACCGACTCCCACCTCGGAGTGGTTAGATGCACTCTCACTCAAACCCAAGAGCATGATTGGAGAAGAAACACCATATTCCACACCTACATAAGGATAGGGAGCCATGTTAGGAAGGTCATATTGGACAATGGAAGTAGTGTGAATGTGGTGTCACCCGACACCGTTAAACTTTTGGGCCTTACCGCCTCCCCACATCCCCACCCATATAGGGTAGCATGGATTGATACCACCTCCATACCCGTTAGTGCCCGTTGCCTTGTCCCAATTACATTCCAATCCTATCAAGGCCAAGTGTGGTGTGATATCCTTCCAATGGAAGTTGGGAGTATCCTTTTAGGACGACCTTGGATCTACGATGTAGATGCCACCTTCTTAGGGAGAACCAACGCTTGCATCTTCATTCATGAGGGAAAGAAGATCCAACTCAACCCATCTCCACCCCGCACCCTACCTAAGAAGGCCTCTCCCTCCCTTGAGGGATCCACTACCCCTCCCACCATTCCAACACCAACAAACCCCACCCCACCAAGTCCTAGTCCTAGTAACATCAAAGAGCCTCCTAGGAGCCTACACCTTATCACTAGGAAGGAGTTTGAGGAAGAAGTCAACCAAGGGGAGCAAGTATGTGCCATTGTCATTTGCCTTGGGGAATCCACCCCAACCGACCCACACCCCCTAGAAATTCAACAACTCCTTAAGGACTTCCATGATGTATTTCCCGAGGAGCTTCCGGACAAACTACCACCTATGAGAGATGTGCAACATGCCATCGACCTCGTGCCCGGGGCTACCTTGCCCAACCTCCCACACTACCGTCTCAACCCCACCGAGCATGCCGAGCTTCGGAGGCAAATTGAAGAACTCATCAAGAAGGGCTTCCTCCGAATTAGCAAAAGTCCTTGTGCCGTCCCGGCACTTCTCACACCCAAAAAGGACGGAACGTGGCACATGTGTGTGGATACTAGAGCCATCAATAAGATAACGGTCAAGTATAGGTTCCCCATCCCTCGGTTAGATGATATGCTAGACATGCTAGCAGGAGCCACCATCTTCTCCAAGATTGACCTCAAGAGTGGCTACCACCAAGTCCGCATAAGGCCCGGGGATGAGTGGAAAACCGCCTTTAAAACTAAGGACGGTCTCTATGAATGGCTTGTCATGCCTTTTGGCCTCTCTAATGCACCAAGCACCTTCATGCGCCTCATGACCGAGGTCCTCCGGCCCTTCATTGGTGTCTTTCTAGTCGTCTATTTCGATGACATCCTCATATATAGCCAAACCAAAGAAGCCCATCTTGACCACCTCAAGCGAGTATGCACTATTCTTAGAAAGGAGAGTCTCTTTGCTAACCCCGGGAAGTGTCATTTCTTGACCAACCAACTAGCCTTCCTAGGATTCATTGTTTCATCCGAAGGGGTGTCCATGGACCCCGAAAAGGTCCAAGCCCTTCTTGAGTGGCCCGAGCCCAAGACCATTCATGATGCCCGAAGCTTCCATGGACTAGCCACCTTCTATAGGAGATTCATCCGGGGATTTAGCACTATCACCGCTCCTATCACGGATTGCCTCAAGAAAGGCACATTTGTTTGGACTAGGGCAGCCTCCAAAGCCTTCCTAGAGCTTAAAGAAAAAATGACCCAAGCCCCGGTCCTTTGCCTACCGAACTTTTCAAAGGTCTTTGAGGTCACATGTGATGCTTTCGGGGTAGGGATTGGAGGTATCCTTAGCCAAGAGGGTCACCCGGTAGCCTACTTTAGTGAAAAACTTTGTGAGGCTAGGACTAGATACTCCACATATGATAAGGAGCTTTATGCCGTGGTTCAATCCCTCTGGCATTGGAGGCACTATCTCCTACCCAAAGAATTTGTGATCTTCTCGGACCATGAGGCTTTGAAATACCTCAACACTCAACAAAAGCTCAATGCCCGCCATGCCCGATGGGTAGAATACATTCAAGCCTACACCTTTGTCCTCAAGTATAAGATGGGTAGTGAGAACCGTGCCGTCGATGCGCTAAGTAGGCGGGTAGCCTTACTCTCCACCGTCAAAGTGGAGGTAACCGGATTTGAGAGAATCAAAGGGGAAAACCCACATTGCCCCGACTTTGGGACTCACTACAATACCCTTTCCACCCAGCCACTCAAGGAATATGAGGGGTTCATACTTCAAGATGGATATCTGTTCAAGGGGGCTAGGCTTTGCATACCTCGGACTTCACTTAGGGACTTTCTAGTTTGGGAGTTACATAGTGGTGGCCTAGCTGGTCACTTTGGGGTCCACAAAACCATAGAGTTAGTTGAGAGGCAATTCCACTGGCCCAGCCTCAAGAAGGATGCGGCCCACATTGTGGGACAATGCCGCATTTGTGCATCCGCCAAACAAGTAAAACAAAACACCGGGCTTTACACACCTCTACCCATACCCGACCGACCATGGGAGGATTTGAGCATGGATTTCATTCTTGGCCTACCAAAGACCTTGCGCAAACATGATTCCATCTTTGTAGTGGTTGACAGGTTCTCAAAAATGGCCCACTTTATCCCCTGTTCCAAGACCTCCGATGCCTCTAGGGTCACCCGGTTATTCTTTGATGAGGTAGTCCGACTCCATGGATTACCTAAGACTATTGTGTCCGATAGAGATGTGAAATTCACTAGTTACTTTTGGAAGACTCTATGGCACTTGATGGGGACCCTCCTCAAATTCTCCACTGCTTACCATCCTCAAACCGACGGCCAGACTGAGGTCGTCAACCGAAGCCTTGGGAACTTGCTCCGTTGTCTTGTGGGGGATCACCATGGGAATTGGGATCTCCTCTTGTCTCAGGCCAAGTTTGCCTACAATGATTCCGTCAATAGGTCAATAGGCAAAAGTCCATTTGAGGTAGTGCATGGTTTTAGGCCTAGAAAGCCCTCGGATCTCATTCCCCTTCCCCCACATGCTAGGGTGTCAGTCTCAACTGAGTCCTTTGCACAGCATATCAAAGAGTTGCATGATGACATCCACAAGCATATAGGGAAAAGCAATGAGGCTTACAAAAGACGGGCAGATGCTCACCGGCGCCACTGTGAATTCCAAGTGGGAGACCCGGTGATGGTGAGGACGGAGCGGCTCCTTCCTGGGCCTGCCTCCAAGTTGAGGGCACGAGGGTCGGGACCCTTTCGAGTCCTACGACGACTTGGCAGCAATGCTTATGAGCTTGACCTACCAGAGAGCTATGGAGTGCACCTTACCTTCAACGTGGCGGACCTGGTACCCTACAAAGGCCCCGCGGTGGAACCCAGTGAGGAGCTTGAGCCTTTACCCCCCCTTATGAGAGACACTCCCGGAGGGACTCCACTTCCCAGCTTAAGAGACCGACGAGAGCAGATAGAGGCAATACTGGATGAGCAGAGCATCATTACGAGGCACAAGGTGTATCAGCGCTACTTGGTTAGGTGGAAGAACCGTCCCCCGACGGAGGATACTTGGGTGAGCCGGGAGGACCTGCTGGGGTTGGATCTCGACATTCTGGAGCACTATGACAGCCAGGCAGGCCCACACTCGACAGGGTCGAATTCTCCCCACCCCGGGGGATTTGATGAGGACATCTCACGACACTCGCTATGGCTCGGGTCGCCTGCACACCTTTGATTTGGGTCGACTCATTCTCATCTTATGTATCTTCCTTTTATTGAGTCTTATCATATGTAATTTTCTTTTTATTGGGTCTTGTCGCATGTATTTCCTTTTATTATGTCAAGTTGTACTAGTCCATTTCCCCTATTTGGTCTAATTGGGCCCTAATACCTTAGTTTGGGCCTACTGGACTGAGTATAGGACATGTTTGGTCTTTTGCCTTATATGGCAGGGTTATTTTTGTCTTGTAAAGATGGGTTGCCTATAAATAGCCCCCATCTCCGTCCATGTACTCACTTTTGATGAAATATTGAAAACCACTTCCTTCCACCTCTCAAGATCTCTCTCTTACTCTCTCTCTCACTCTCTCTCTCTCCCCAAGGGGAGTTCGACCCTCTCTCTCTCTCCTCCTTCCCCCTCACTTATCCCAACCCCCAACCACCTCCACTACCTCACCCACCTCCATTAAGGCCCTCCACTTCCCCATAGCCCCTCATTTACTCCCCTCTCCTTGTCCCAAAGCAACTCCTCCACCTCCCAACACAATCCCCCACTTCCCCACACAAACCCCATCCCTCCCAAGGCCAAATTCGAATTTGAACCTTCCCTCCTCATCCCCCCTTGTTCCCTAGGTCGCACCACTCCTCTCCCCTCAAGCCAAGTTCGCCCCCACCTTCTCCCTCCCACACCCTCTCTCTTGTGCACACCCACCTCTCCACCTCCACCTCCAGCAGCTCCAGCCCCCTCTCCATCCATCCCTACCCACTAGGACCCCTTGGGATCCCTAACCTCATCCCTCCCCTCTCCCCAAACCCTCAGCCAACTCCCCTAGCTGTGCTACTCCCCTTACCCCTCCCCTTGTTCTTGCAAAGTTGAAGCTTCAAGTAGCAGGTCACAGGCAGCAGATGGAGGCTCTGAAGTCGTGTCTTCCCCGGCCTCTCTCTGCTCCTCCTGGTGTCAAGGCCTACATCTCTGGAAAGGTCTTCAAGAGAGCTTTCAAGGAGAGGTGGTTTCGTCGGCATCCGAGCTTTGTGCTGTCCGCAGCAACCATTCTCCCTCAACTGCGCAGGACCTCCCAGGCCAGGAGCCAGAACGACAGAGCAGGCTCTCCCATGACGAACCTTGAAGGAACCAGCCTTCGAGGCCTTCTACAAAGATCTTCCTCCCTCTGTCAGCGTCCAGGAACAGAAGGCGGAACCCCATTCGGCGTCTGAAAACCAGAGATACCAATTTTCTACCACAACCATGCCGATCTGCCTCCTCACAGTCTGCACCGACCACCGCCCACTACCCTGGACACCCAGTTCATCTCCGACATCATAAGACTTCCCCGTTTATTTTGCTGCAAAGTAGACTCATCCACGGTTCCAACAAGTCCAGCGGTGCCAGATTTGGAGCTCAGGAACGGTCGTGGCAGCTTTTGCAACGTGCTATTTCTGATCGTGTTCGTCCAGAGACCAGAACTGCAGCCACCTTCCAGTCACCGGAGCAGTCAGCCCCCAGATCGGAACGCCGCCCAAACATTCAGGCCTTACCCCTCTCCAGTTAGGAAGCTTTTGGCACAAGTCTCATTGGATTCTGAGTTCGGTGGAATTGTTGGCAGCATCGACATCGACCCTCTGTCCAGAAATATAGAAGCTAGGCAGAATCGGCAAAGCTCGGAAAGTCAGTTCTCTTTGCGTATCTCCCCACCCCGCTTGGCCGGCTGAAGGCCCCTCCCTGCGTGGAGGTAGTTTTGGATGTATCAAGCATAACCCCCACCCCAAGATCGCCCCTCCTGTGAGAGGAGTAGTGCTGTACCATTTGCATTTTCAGGTCAAGCTACATCACCGCGGCGATCGGGTGCATACCCTCGCCTCCCGGCGCGCCCTCGTCTCCGAGCGGGATCGGTGTCTTCACACCGATCAGGTGAGCCACTGATATCACCCAAGGTTGCTTCATTTCTGCAAGTGTAGTATTGTCTTGAATGCCCGTCGGACGGTAAGAGAGAGCTCGGACTCAATTTTTAGCGATATCGTGCCCACCGCGGCCCGTGAGTGAGTGCCACCCAACACCCCACCTTGCGGGCCAGCCACCCACAAAGTTGGGTCTCCCAGGCCCATTGGGGGTCAGCCTTAGCATTGTAAGTCCATTAGGACAATTGGATCCCACCTCGGACCCTCACCATCATCTCCCGGACCCACCGGGTGAACGTGTGAGCCGAGTGAGCAAAAATCATCATCGTGAGAATCATTGAGCGCTTGTATGCTTGCGGGTCTAAGTCCTAGGGTCATCTCATCATATTTAGTGGTCTTTGGGCTGTGCCACATCAACCCCCCTTTCACTTCTACTGTTCATTCTGACGACTCATTCACTCTAAACGACCCATTCCCAATTCCAATGGAGCAAGGAGGCCCGAGCCAGGGTGGGGAGAAGCGAAAACGATGGGCTCGTCGTCCGAGGAGGCTGCCGTGGCGAAGGAGATTGCCGTGGAGGAGGAGGCTCCTCTTTTGGCCGTGGAGGGCCCTGCGGGCGCTGGTGACGCAGGAGAGGACGAGCACGATCCGGTAAGCCCCTTAGACTTCCATTATATTGGTTCACTGGGCTAAACGGGTGGACGAGAGGCTGCGTGGAGAACGCCGGGGTGTGGGGGAAGGAGGCGTCCAGGGGCCTGGACGCCTCCACATTTTCTTTTTTTTTCATTTTATCTATTTATTTATAAAATAAGATTAAAAATAAGGAGGCGTCCAAGGCTTGGAATGCCTCCATGATAATATATATTATTTTATTTATTTTTGTTTTTGTTTTTTATGGTTTTTCTAAAAGTAAAATAAAGAAAATAAAGAGGAGGCGTCCAAGGGGTTGGACGCCTCTAAGAAAAACATAAATATTTTTTAAAAATAAAATAAAAAACAAAATAAATAAGTAGCATATACAGTGTTATTGTTTATTACTATCCATGCTGCTAATGTGTTGCCCTGTTGGTTTTGTGGTGTGCAGGGCGTGATGAAGGGCCGGATCAGCTGGTCTCTAGTGGTGGCAGCGTATCGTGGGCTGCCAGACTTCTAGAGGGCGCGTGTGGACGCCATGGGCTTTGGAGCCTTCCTCAGGATTGAGCCCTTCCGGCTCGACCTTCCTCTTATCCAGGCATTGAGGGAGCGGTGGCATGCACCGAGTCGGGCGTTTCTAATGCCCTGGGGGCACATGGTGCCGACGCTTGAAGACGTAGCTCGGATCACCGGGCTACGATTTGACGGAGAGGTGGTCAGCTGGGTCACTTACCCCGACTACCGAGAGAGTGCCCTGGACCTGCTGTGGTTAGAGACGAGCGTGACTGACAGAGACAGCAGGGTAGTCGGTCGAGTGGAGATTATGGAGGCGCTCGGATTCGTCGACCCGCGCCAGCGGGTTAGCAAGACTGGAGCGGAGTTTATGGCACGACTGGAGGGAGATGCCCGTGTAGCTTTCACTGGTGGATCTAGACCTCCGGAGGTTCCTCTTCTTCTTCTTGGGCCGCCTTCTGCTGGGGACGAAGGGTGACGGCATCCACTGCCGCTTCCTCAGGATCTTGGCGGACCTTGACAGAGTGGGGCACTACGCGTGGGGAGCGGCTCTGCTTGCCCATTTGATTGCTGATCTCTCCCAGACTTCAGAGAGGGAGACGACAATCAGCGGCTTCGCACCTTTTCTCCAGGTACACAATTTATTTATGCATTTTACCATAGTTAAATATGCAATTACTCGTGCTAATGATGTATGATGGATGCAGGTGTGGAGCTACTACTACTTCCCGATAAGAAGAGCCAGACAGGGGAACAGGAGAGCCGTGCCTCTGGCGCGACAGTGGAGGCCGATCGTGGTAGCGGCACCACACAGCTACCAGTTGGCGTCACTTCGTCGGGAGTTGAGCGAGTACCCCGAGGCTATGGTATGATGCGTATGATTTTTTTATATTTTTATGCATGTGACTGAATGGTAACTAACATGATGTATGTATGGTGATGCAGGTGGCGTGGAGACCCTACATGGGCATGGGCGACGCTGGCCAGCCTTGGGTTGTAGCGGGTCTTCCTCGTTTCGGGCGGGACGTGTGGGTCCATTGCATGAACGAGATCGAGCCGCTGCGGCTTAGACTGGTTATGAGGACGTTGGGGCTAGCCCAGGAGTGGGTTGATGTAGATGAGCCGGCCCGCATCGGGCGAAAGACCAAGGGGAAGGCGAAGATTGTGGACTGGCGTATGCGCTTCCCAACACAGTACCAGGACTGGCAGCTGGGCGGGGTCCCAGTGGTGTCCCATGTACAGGACAGCACCGACTAAATGAGACGGTATCGAGCTACGTACGGGGACCGCCTCTCCCTCGGTGGTATGGTAGGGGTAAGTATGAAATGAAAATGCTTCACTCTTCTATGTGTATATGCATGTGATACTAACTTATATGCAATGCAGGATGCTCGTGACGACATGATCACCGACCTACGGGCCCAGTTGGCAGACGCCAGGCGACAATTGGTGGCCATCCGACAGGAGTTGGAGATCCTGGTGAGTCTATGCAATGCATTTTTGTGACCTGGATTTTTGATACTTGGCCTCTGACTGTCGTTTGCTCTGTGTTTCAGCGGGCCCACCAGGCAGCGGCAGCCGGGACGGCTGGTGGAGCGGGTTACAGTTCATGGGGTCGTCCCCGGAGGTCTCTGCCCTTCAGGAGCAGCTAGCGTATGTGGTGGCTCGGGCTGAGGAGGCAGAGCGTGACCGCGCGGCTCGAGTGAGTGTCTGCTGTAGACACCCATTTTTAGCCGATAAATTGAGCATTTTCTTTGTTCTCTTAGTCGATACCCCAATTGATCCTTAATTGGTTGATTTTCTGGGATTCTTCCCCTTTCTTTGCCCAACGCTTCAATTCCATACCTTGGATCTTGTCTCGAGTCTGGCATTCCCGCGCTATTTGTTCTTATCGCTTTTTTGTTCATAGCGCGTTGTGGGTCAAATTCAAATTATCCTTTGATCAATTGTTATTGCTTGACATTTGATCATTATGACATCAATTTTGGGTGTTACTCTCCTTCAACATTTGATTAAATGACTGCCCAATGGTTTTTTCTCCGTTTTTATACCATTTAATGGGCCTTTACTTGTTGCGCTATATCTCCATAGCGCGTTCTTCATTATCGCGCTATGGAAGTATAGTGCCTTATCAGACAGAGTCCCTCTCCAGGCCGGACTCCCTTATTTCGATTCAGAGGCCTTATTGGGTAAGTTGCTGACTGTGTTTCTTATCCAGGAAGGTTTCTAAACCTATCAGGAGTCTTTCCCCCTCATTAGTCGGCAATATTACCTCGATTTGAGCCGCCAAGTCATCGGATTGAATCAAACTCCGACCTAGGGTTTGTGTTCGATCTTGTTCCTATAAATTCATCCCTTTGGCCGTCGTTTGAGGGGGATGCAACTCGAGTTATTGACGAGGAGGAAATACTTCGTGCATAATCAACAAATCCTCGCTCCTCGCACGTTCAAGGGAGTATTTAGGGCTTTTCCTTGTGTTCTTCCCCTTTCATCTTTCTTTTCCCCTCCGGATTTTTAATCTTTGCATCGCATTACATCCTGATTTCAAAACACTCCTTTTACAAGATACATGCATTCACACACACCACACCTATCTTTTGCCCATCCATAGGGGTTTAAAAACCACCAAACCCCTAGGTAATCGAGCCCCCTTTTTACATGCTTTTGATTAAGGATAAGGGCAGATTATACTCAAATCTCGATGTAATGGGCTTTATATTTGTTGTTTATGATTGTTTGCAGGCACTAGAAGATTGATACGTGGAGCCCTTGCACCTTGGCCGGCCTTGGAGCAAGGAAGGAACGAAACCAAATAAATCCCGCTACCTGTCTGATATCGCGTTGTACTAAGCTAGCGCGACCTGGAGAACGCGCTATGACGATATAGTGCGTTAATCTCCAGGACCATGGCTCCCCTTTATGGATTTCTGAGGTATGTAACATGCCCCATCCTGATCTCTTATTGTTTGGCATGTTTCTAGCTTCAGTGGCGATCACGGATCTTAGTTGTTGCATATGATTTTTCCCCTTTTTCATCATTAATTGAGTGCGATATCTTGTTTTAAAACAAAATCACCATCTTTTATCAATTTGGGGTTAATCATAATTATTTGCACATCTACAAATTGGCGATCACGGTGGGACACTTTGTGCTACCACGTGCATTCTTCTTGTTGCCTGCTTATCAGTACATCAATGTGTGTGTTTATTGGATTTTGAGCCCTTCCCCCACTGTCCATTATCGCGCTATGTGTCCATAGCGCCTTCTATAGATCGCGCTGTGGACATATAGCGCGATAATCACCAGAGGATATATTCACCTATATCCTCTGTCCGGGTTCTGATTGCCATCTTCTCTGGTTGCATCATTGTATACTTCCTGTTGTATATTCACTTCTTTCATCTATTTTCCTTTTATTGTGCTAGTTTAGATTTTTCTTCCATAGCATTGCATTCATCCTTGCATTTGGTTTGAGAGACCTCCTCTCTCTACATTAGGATTCCACACACCCCCTTGGTGAAGGAACGACCCTCCATTGAGCATTCCGTCTCTTTGGATTGGAAGTTCCTAAACCAAGCCTCCATAAGTCCCCGCACCCGTGGATTCCCTCACGGACGCCGGGCAGGTTGTACCCTTTTGAAGTCCCGAATTAGTTGGCCTATACGTGGTGAGAGAGTGTTCCTAGTTGGCATTGGAGTTAAATCTCATTTTGAAACTAGGACTCTCCTTGTGTGAATCTTTCCAAACTTTATTAAAATTCATTAATTCACCAAGGTTCAAACATAAGAAATCAAGGTAACCATTCTAACTTGTGTGATTCTTTGCAAATTGTTTGCACATTAAATTGATTGCATAATGGCTTACTTTGATAAACAAAACAACATGTTTAATTCAATTCATGAGGATGATCAACCTAGCACATCTTATAATCCTCAAATTCAACATGTTCATCAAAATCCTCACCATTCTTTCAAAGGACCACGTCCTCATTCTTATGGTCATGCCCGACCCATGGGCAATGTCCAATCCAATGGTCCTTCAACTCAATTGCGAACCACTATTCCTCCGGGACCGTCTCGTCCCAATGATGAGAAGGTCTCCCAAATCTTGCATGCATTAGATCATCTTACCCCTCAACAGATCCAAGCCCTTAAGGCTGCCGTTGAGGGTACATCTCATGCATCTCCGCCTCCTTCCAATTCTATTTGGGTGGTCCATCACCCATCTCCCTCCAATTCTGTTCGGGTGGCCCATCACCCATCTCCCCCCAATTCTACACGGGTGGCCCATCACCCACCTCCTCCTTCCAATCCTGATCGGGTAGCCCATTACCCATCTCCTCCTGTTCATTCTACTCGGGTGGCCCGACACCCGCCTCCTCATATTCCTCCTCCATCACGGCCCCAAGGCCCATTTACTCATTGCAATCCGGCCCGTCCGGGTCCTTTTACGGGTCATCCCGTCAACTCCCCTCCACGGCCTTTTTATACGGCCCCTCCTCCTCCAAGGCCCTACCAACCCTCTATTGTTCATGTTACTCCCCTCCAGCAAAACGTCTTGGATAAGATTGCTTCTATGGAGGAACAATTAAAAAGGGTCACGGCTCCTCCTACTCCAGTCAATCCTCTCTATGCGGCTTTGGATGATATTACAAGAATGGAGAGAGAATGGAAGGATAGGATAGACGACTATGGCGTTGATATTCCAAGTGAGCAAGAACCGGCAATCGAAGAATACGAGCCGGTATATGATGATGAAGCTCCGCAGGCACCCTTTCCGAGTTTCCATAATTTCCCACTCCCCCCACTATCATTTGATGAACCTCCTGCTCAGGATGAAACCATCCCTGATCCAACCCCTACTCATGAGACTAATTGGTGTTACGATGATGGGTCGATACTTCAATCACCCACACCGGCACATTGTAAGTCTCCTCCTATCCTTGACACCGCATACATTACACCTCCTCCAGTTATACCATTAACCTTCACACCAACCTCTCCTAAACCTTCCATTAAACCTCCACCAATTACACTTCCACTCCTTAAAACATTAACCTCCACACCATTAGCCTCCATCGAACCCACCATTAAACCTCCCCCAATTAACCTCCCATTACCGCCACCTCGGCCTTCCATTATCCCTTTAAAACCCACTTTGCCTATTCCGCCATTTAACCCTTTACCCTTACCCATGGCTAATCCTGAGCAGGATCCACCCCTTTTTGCACCCGAGCCAATCCCAACTGTTTCCGAGCAAAGGGAGAAACTCGACGTGTTTGAACCTCCGCTTACGCTCACCCATTTGCCTACGCTTTCCACCATGCCTCCACCATTCATGGAACCTTCCCCCTCCGCTTCACCTCCTTCTACTACTCGGAATGGGGGGCCTTCTACAAGCACAGGTGCCGAAGATGATCAGGAGCCGGGCGGCAAGGATTTGGCCGTACCATTCAAGATGCAAGAATTCATTTGCCGGCTGCCAATCTGGGTTATTGTGCCAATCACGGCCGAAGAAGCCAAGTCGCCGCCATGCCAAGCATTGATGCCGTTTAAGGGCCGGGCAGGGCACCCCTTGTTCCAATTTTTGAATTCCGAATTCATTTACAAGGGGCGAATGTCCATTTTATTTAACATTCCATATTCATCACCATCAATGGGCAACATAATGCTTCCGAGCCCAACTTTCCAACTCCCTCACACCATTACTTTGCACTCTCCAAGGGAGTTGACATTCACCATTGAAGCTTCGGCAGGGGCTATTTCTCATACACTTTCACTGCCGTGGAGGGGCAGTTATCTTAATGCTAAGGAGCCATCCCTTATTTGTTCCACTTTCTATTCATCTTTCTCTATCACTTTTTCTTCGTGGGCCATCCCCAGGGTTAGGAGGAGGATCTCGTCCTCTCGCCCTTCATATTCTCCATATTCTTCGCATTTCATTGCATTCATGCATTCACTGCATTCATCACGTCCATTCTATTGCATTCATATGCATTTGCACCTCCTGCTTCCCGGGTCTCCAAACCCGTATCTTCCCCGCCTTCCGGCACCTCCGGATATTCCGCACTTCCCATCTTATTCATCTTCATCTTTTTATCCACTATCCCTGGGGCATCGCGTCCCTTTTCCTGCTATCTCCCTGGAACCTCCAGGAATTTTATCCCTCCTCTTTGGGCATCTCGCCCTTTCTGATTCTATTCCTCCGGAACCTCCGGACTTTCTCCCAGGGCATCGCGCCCCTTTCCACCTTATTCCTCCGGAACCTCCAGATTTTCCCTTTGGGCACGACGCCCCTCTCCACCTTCTTTATTTGCTTCCTTCGGAACCTCCGGACTTTTCTCTCGGGCACGACGCCTCTTTCCACCTTCTCCTTTCTGATTTCATTCCTCCGGAACCTCCGGATTTTTCTCTCCCTGGGCATCGCGCCCCTTTCCATCCTCTTCCTCTGAAACCTCCGGACCCTCCATCTTTCTTCCGATTCATCTTTCTGCTCCTCCGGGATATCACATCCTTCATTTTCTTCCTCCTTTTTCATCATCTTTTTCTTTATTTCTTCCCAGGACATCGCGTCCCTTCTTTCGTTATCCCTCCGGAGCCTCCGGACGATTCCTCCTATCACGATTCTCCTCCTTTACCTCCGGACCCTCCGGATCCATCTCTTTCTATGTATCAATTTCTTCTTCTGATTCCTCCTAATTCTGGGTCCGACCCAACTTCTTCCACATCCACTACCTTGGGTATTTGCCCTTTCTCCCACTGCTTTCGAGGCTTTAGTCCTCACTCCTCCTTCTAATTCTCCTCTCCTTCTGTAGACCTTTCATGTGATCAGGGTCTCCACACCTTAGTGAGGGAGTTCTAGCCCTCGCCTCTCTTCCTTTTCTCCTTATTCATCTGAGTCTGGTCTTGGCACCACTCCTTCTTGTTAAGCCACTTTCAATCCTTTGTTTCCAATCCTATGGACTGCCAAAGAGGACTATCCCACGATGATCAACATCGCCTCGCAGCAGCTGCTTCTACAAAGGTTGCAAGGTAACATATTGGCGTAAGTACGCATTTTAATGATATCATTTTCTCATTACTTCACGCATGATTTACAAAATCAAGTGCTTCTTAACAAGATTAAGAGTGGTGTTTCAGATCTTTATCTTAGGCTTTTGTTAAATTAAATCATTCTCAAAAGAGTCTTTAGGCTTGCTTTTGCAGCACCTTTGGTAATAAGAACCCCGCGCTGGGAATTCAACATTCTCTCCCCGCTTGTTAAGAGCAACCCTTAGCTGGGCATTCCACACACTTCACGGCGTCCTTAGCCGGCTCCTTTGATAAAAACACCGTTGCTATCTTGGCCATGCCATGAGTATATCTGGGAAGTCTTTTTCTCTTCTTTATTCGGCCACATGCAGGGGCAAGAGGTTGACGGATGAGATGACCAACCTAGGTAATCCCCAATACGAGAGGAGTCTCAAATAGGGACAGTCTTGACCCAAAATCAACATCAATATGAGTTTTCATATGAGCTTTCATGATATACATCTAGCCAAAAGGGCTATTATGAAAATCAAGTCAGAATTTCGATAAAAGTAAAAGTATGAATTAAGACATGTCAAGAGTGGCAAAGTCCCCGCAGGGAAAACCCTAGTCGTATGCATGTCAAGGGTCTAAAAATGAAAGGCACAAAGTCCCGGCACAACAGACTACCTCTTTGAGGGGAAACACCTTGGAAGGAATTCAAGTCTTGATATCTCCCATCCTGCGTAAAGCTTATCTCCAATTATTCTTCTCTTCTCCCTCCAAGACCGAATGTTTCTCGGGTATGGCCTTGGTAGGGGCACCGTTGATCAAAGGCGGTCGGTTATAGGGCGCCACCTTACAATGCACGCCCAGCTTTGGACAGTTTTAAGCAAAAAGGGGGAGGAACAAGGACCCCTAGCCAGTGGTTTAAATACCCTTTGACGCTGCATTAGCAATGTCTTACCAAAAACTCCACAAAATTTTTTTTTAATTTTACCAAAACTCCAAAAATTTGAATATTACCAAAACTCCATGAAAATTTGAATATTGCCAAAAATTCCAAAGAAATTTGAATATTGCCAAAAAATTCCAAAGAAACTAGAATATTGCCAAAAAAAATTGAACATTGCAAAAGTTTTTTAAAAATATTCAAATATTTTCAAAACTCATAAAAAAATTTTGCATATTTTTTCAAACAAAAAATTCCAAAAAAAAATTACATTCTATTTCTGATGGCATCCTTTTAAAAAGGCACTCAAAATGAAGAACAATCACACAAGCCGCAACAAGTTCTAGGAACTGTCTCATTCCACTATAACATGTCAAAAGGTATAAAATGAGATGGATACAACAAACTCTCAGCTCTCCCCTCGACCCTCCTGGTCTCCCCCTCTGTGTGAACTCTCAGCCTCCTCCTGTCCTCCCCGGGGAGGCCTAGGAGGAGCCATCTGTGCCCGGGAAGCCGAAACCCTGTCACCATGTGCTCCCCTCTCTGCATCCTCTCTCCGCTGGTGCTCAGAAGAAGTAACTAAGTAATCTGTGCTCGAGTAGGCTCGGGAGTATCCCTCACGCTGGGCCCGCTCACATCCTCGTCGGTAGCGATCCTCTGCATCCTTTGCTCGCTGCTCGGTGATCCCTAATCGAGTGCGTAGCTCCACTCTCTCAAGCTCCCGCTCCATTCTCTCTTTCTCCCATCTCTCCCTCTCTCTATCCCGATCCTCTCTCTCTCTCTGCCGCTCACTCCTCTCCACCCCGACGAGAAGGCGCAGCTCTGCTACATCTCGAGGGAGCTCCTCTGCATCACGCCGCCTCAGCTCCGCTTCTGCCACGCGCAGCTCCTGTTCCTGCATCCAAAATCTTGATTAATAATTGATAATTGTTAAAACTCCTAGACTAAGATTAAAAGAACAGATTGCTCACTCTCTCCTGGAGGGAGGCCTCGGCTGCCTCCGCCCGAGCCACTGCACTGGCAAGCTGGCCCTCTAGCTCGGTGTGGCCGCAGACGGGCTGTGTAGAAGATGAAGCGACGTGCGAGGATCGGACTGCCTCCAGCTCCTCGCGCTGAAAAGAAAAGTATTATCATTAATTGCAATTCAAATCTGAATCATTCTAAGTTTCAAGTGCTTACCAGCTCATCGACGGTTTGCTGGAGTTCCTCGCGCTGTCGGACTGTGGAATCGAGGAGTCCCTGTACCATGGCCAGTCTCCCCTCTATGTCGAACTGCAAGAACACATTGTTAATCACACATTGAATAATCAACAACAATTGAATTTAAGGGCATACCTGTCCGCGAGCACTCTGATAGACTCGGCTGCCGTATGCCTGTGAGTATGCCTGAAGGTAGGCATCATCTGAATGTGCTCCTGCAGGGACTGCTCGGCCACGCTTCTTCCAATCTGCCAACTGCTCTCGGGCACGCTGCCGCCAATCGTCTGTACCCTGCAGGCCTCGGAAGCGTCGTCCAAGTCGTGGGTCCGTCGCCTGGGTCAGAAACTCCACCACCGCCTGATGAAGCCCAAGTGTCCTCATGATCAACCTGTGGTATAGTGGCTCGACCAGGTTGAGGGCATGCAGCCAGATCTCTCTCCCGAAGAAAGGGATGGCCGGCTCCACCCAGGGCATCACCTCGGCTCTCCCCTGATAAGGAGTCCAGTCCACCTGCATAATTCAATTTATCATTGCCCTTAATTCCACTCATAACTAAATTCAATTTCAAAAATTCAATCTTACCTCTATATGGGGCATCATGTCTAACGTCTCCTGGATGTAGGTAACCTGGTCCTTCAGAGATCGGCCGTCTCGTGTAGGGGTCCATCGTCTGGCCAGGGGCAGTCGGTCCCCTCGATCCTCCCAGGCTCGTCGGAGGGTAGGAAGGTATAAGTAGCTCCAAAACTGAAACATAGCTCATATGATTGACATAAAAGGCAGGTGCATAATTCACAAGTTTGAGGTGTAGAGAAATACCTGAAGTAGAGGGTAGAACTCCCCGAGTGAAGACTGGAGTGAGGAGATGCCGAAGCTGTCAAACAAGTGGGCTAGGACTGCCGCACCCCAGGCATACCGTCCGACTCTGTCTAGGTCCTCCAGTAGGGGTAGAAAACGGCAGCTCACTGCGTCGCCCTGGGTCGCTAGAAGCAGCTTGCCGATCAGCAGAATGAGGAACCTCCTCAGCTCCATGTCTGCCTGTGGGCCTGCCTCAGTAGTAAAACTCTCCCTGGCCCCCGCCTCCAGCCTCTTCTCATGAGTTGTCGAAGTCTCCCCCACCTCCCTCTGTGTGTGGAATAGGCCGAGACTCTCCTGCAGGACGATCCTCGACACTAGTGAGGTCCGGCTTGTACCCTCCAGCTCTAAGCCCAGCAGCCTGCGCGCCATCTCCCGGTAGTCGGGGTAAGTGTAGCCCGTCACTGCCGATCCGTGCACCCGCAGCCCGGTGATGCGCGTGACGTCCTCTGAGGTCGGGATCATATGACCCCAAGGGAAGAGGAAGGCCTTGCATCCCGTGTCCCATCTGGCCTTTAAGGCCCTTATCAGCCCCACATCAACCCTCAGCACTTTTATCTCCAGAAATTCCCCGAAGCCCATATGGCGGAGGCGGGCCCTTTGAAACTCCGGTAGTGCGTGGTAAGCTGCCCGGACCAATGTCCAAGAAATTCGGGCACGCACTGCACCCTCCACACCCTGCACACAACGAAAAAGAAGAAATAATCAATTTATATGATCATCAAACAAAAGGCTAATCAGAAAATGAAAACCTGCATGCTGTTATTTGTCGCGCTATATCGTCATAGCGCGTTCTTCAAGAACGCGCTATGAAGACATAGCGCGTTCCCCTTCTGTAGGTAGGGGGTGACCCCCGTTCCCCGCAATCTGTTCTATGGGCATTCTGCCCTACATTTTGATATTTAGGGGCATTCCCCTTTCCGTTTTCATCACATAAGAAAGAAAAAATAAGAAAAAATCAAATCAAAAACAAGTTTAGGGTGATTTTCTTACCACCCGGCGTTTTCGGGCCGCCGCGCCTCCGACGGGCTCCGCCGCCACTTCCTCGGCCGCCGGGACGCATTCAACTTCTTCGGCCTCGTCTGGGTGGATGTCCATATCGTCTCCCTCGAGTCGGGCCGAGACCGTCGCCTCCGAGTCGGAGGGTTCTTCCGCGGGAGGGGGCGCCCGTTCCTCTTCCACGTCCGATCTTTGGCGGACGCGAGTGGCACGCCGTTTGGGGCGTCGAGGAGCACCACCCGCCATCAGATTGTTGCAAATGAGGGCTAGGGCTGGTAAGAGGCTGAGAAGGCGAGAGAGGAGTTGGGGAGAGGGAAGGAGTAACTTTGAATAATAGAAAGGGGGGGGGGACGGTTTTGAAACCTGCGGTTAATGGACGCGCTATATGTTCATAGCGCGACACTGTCGCGCTATGTACATATAGCACGATAATTAAATTAGATAAGAAAATAAAAAAGGAGGGGAGAAAAGAGGATATGACTTGAGAACATATGATGAGAACTTGTGTTCTTTTGCTTATGTTTGAATATGCTTGAATTTGTTTAAACATTGAGATTGATTATATGTTTGAATTTGCTTAAACATTGAGATCGCTTGAATTTGCTTAACATTGAGGTTGCATTTGCTTGAATTTGCTTGTGCCTAACGTTGAGATTGCAGGAAGAAAAAAAAAACATATGCCATGCCATCAGGAAAGTATTTCTGTGTCCCTTCTTTTATTGCATTACTATATGGTATTTATATTATTATCTCAAGGACCGGCTGGTTCTCTGTATGTTTCAGGATTTGAGTTCCCCTCTACCAAAAACAGTGATGATCTAGAAACATGCAGTTAATCGTCGGATAGGCCGTTAGATCAAAATAAATTTAGGGACGATGGACTTCATCTCGCACGCCGTGGTTGCGGATAATTCTTGACCCGAGTCTATTTGATTTAGCAATATTATCCTTGAGTATCTTGTATTTTATCTTTCTTGGCATTTGTTTTGATGATTTCTTTTATTTTAGCCCTGCATGCATCATGCCACTTTTGCATCCATAAATCGCCCAATCTTCTTCCTAAATTAAAGGATCAATTTGCTTTTGTTCTCGAACAAAGAATTTAATTCCATTCCGAATCTGAAAGATTGCTCCCAGTTAAGCACTGGATCTCGTTGATCGATGTGACCCTTGCCTGATTGTGCTTATCACCTTTTTGATTCAATCTCCTTCTTTTTGATCCACTCATTAGCTGTGAACCGCACGATGGCGTCGATGGATCCGCCGGGCTCGCGTCTATTCCACTAACTGAGTGAAATTCGTAGTTGCTACGCGCTGCGGATGCCTCTTTTGTACAAGAGGTTGATCAGTTCCTTTTTCTTGTTCCGTGCCTATCATTCTAGGCAGGAGTCACTGGTGCCGGCTTGACCTTGTGGTTAGCTCGGACTTTTCTGGATCATTCCTATCATTTGTCGGTTATAATGGGTGTCTTTTCTCCTTGATATCCACTTATCAGTCCGCTCTACTGCATTTTCACTTCATCTCCCCGTCACTACCACTCTGTGTCATCTCCGTGTTATTTCCGTTTCACCTCCGTTTCGCTCCCCTGCAAAGCGGATATCAAGGAGGGGCATCTGTAGACACCCATTTTTAGCCGATAAATTGAGCATTTTCTTTGTTCTCTTAGTCGATGCCCCAGTTGATCCTTAATTGGTTGATTTTCTGGGATTCTTCCCCTTTCTTGGCCCAACGCTTCAATTCCATACCTTGGATCTCGTCTCGAGTCTGGCATTCCCGCGCTATTTGTTCTTATCGCTTTTTTGTTCATAGCGCGTTGTGGGTCAAATTCAAATTATCCTTTGATCAATTGTTATTGCTTGACATTTGATCATTATGACATCAATTTTGGGTGTTACTCTCCTTCAACATTTGATTAAATGACTGCCCAATGATTTTTTCTCCATTTTTATACCATTTAATGGGCCTTTACTTGTTGCGCTATATCTCCATAGCGCGTTCTTCATTATCGCGCTATGGAAGTATAGCGCCTTATCAGACAGAGTCCCTCTCCAGGCCGGACTCCCTTATTTCGATTCAGAGGCCTTATTGGGTAAGTTGCTGACTGTGTTTCTTATCCAGAAAGGTTTCTAAACCTATCAGGAGTCTTTCCCCCTCATTAGTCGGCAATATTACCTCGATTTGAGCCGCCAAGTCATCGGATTGAATCAAACTCCGACCTAGGGTTTGTGTTCGATCTTGTTCCTATAAATTCATCCCTTTGGCCGTCGTTTGAGGGGGATGCAACTCGAGTTATTGACGAGGAGGAAATACTTCGTGCATAATCAACAAATCCTCGCTCCTCGCACGTTCAAGGGAGTATTTAGGGCTTTTCCTTGTGTTCTTCCCCTTTCATCTTTCTTTTCCCCTCCGGATTTTTAATCTTTGCATCGCATTACATCCTGATTTCAAAACACTCCTTTTACAAGATACATGCATTCACACACACCACACCTATCTTTTGCCCATCCATAGGGGTTTAAAAACCACCAAACCCCCAGGTAATCGAGCCCCCTTTTTACATGCTTTTGATTAAGGATAAGGGCAGATTATACTCAAATCTCGATCTAATGGGCTTTATATTTGTTGTTTATGATTGTTTGCAGGCACTAGAAGATTGATACGTGGAGCCCTTGCACCTTGGCCGGCCTTGGAGCAAGGAAGGAACGAAACCAAATAAATCCCGCTACCTGTCTGATATCGCGCTGTACTAAGCTAGCGCGACCTGGAGAACGCGCTATGACGATATAGCGCATTAATCTCCAGGACCATGGCTCCCCTTTATGGATTTCTGAGGTATGTAACATGCCCCATCCTGATCTCTTATTGTTTGGCATGTTTCTAGCTTCAGTGGCGATCACGGATCTTAGTTGTTGCATATGGTTTTTCCCCTTTTTCATCATTAATTGAGTGCGATATCTTGTTTTAAAACAAAATCACCATCTTTTATCAATTTGGGGTTAATCATAATTATTTGCACATCTACATCTGCCTGACCCCGACTCTCCTTCTAGCTGCTTTCCTTTTATCACTGCTCTCTTACGGTGCATGCGTGTTTGGACAGGTGGCCGAGATTCGGGAGGCCCTGGCCTGTGCTGTTCGTGCCGAGCAGGAGCGCGATGCTCGGGTGGCGGAGCGTGACGCCCGGATTACGGAGCTGGAGGAGGAGCGTCGATGGGAGGCTGAGGAACTCCCTCGTGACGTGCTGGATTTGTGGATCGCCCTCGAACTATCGAGGAGGGAGGCGACGCGGGAGAGAGAGGAGAGGGAGAGAGGGGACAGGAGGGCGGAGCGACTGCGAGACTGGGACGAGAGGAGGGCTCTGGAGGCCCAGCTGATTGAGTCTCGGCACGGTGGAGGGGAGGCTCCGAGAGAGCAAGGAGCGGTACCAGAGGGCGAAGGAACGCGGGGCGCGACTTCATCAGTCTGGTTCTTTTTCCATGGGCAGCTATCTGGTTTCTTCGACCGAGGAGCGTCGTCGTGCCTTCGAGGCTGGGGTGCCACCGCAGGGCGAGGCGAGCACGGCTTCTCAGGGTTCGCAGAGGTCGTAGAGGCCCCCCAGGGATCCCCGTCAGAGGAGGGAGGAGAGAGATGACCAGGAGGGTGATGGCGAGAGTTAGAGAGTTGCTTGTACACTCCACCCTCCTTACTGCATGATGTACTTTCGACTATTATATGAAATGAAAATGGATTTTTTTTATCGTATGCACTTTCCCTTTTCCACGCTTCTTCTCTTGCACCGAGTTGTTTCGAGGCACGCTTCACGAGACCTTGCCCTGAAAGGCAGGGAACTACGCCTTGCACGGAGAGATCATCCTTCTTTCTGTTCTTCCTTCTTGGGCGCGTCCTGGCGCGAGGACGCGTCTTATACTTTGAATTCAATTTTAAAGCACCAGGCGACCTTTCTTTCTTCGTGCCTTACCCGCAAGCGAGCCCGCCTCCTGTCGAGATTTGCTCGCCCCTTTCCGTCTTCTTCCTCTCTCGATCGATGGAGTTCGGTGGGCCGAACCATGGTGAAGGTGGAGAGGGACGTGGGACTCCTCGCCTGAGGAGGGACACGCAAGAGCACGGAACGACGTCCATGGAGGAGGAAGGGCCGCTTCGGGCCCCCGAGGGACCCGAGGCGCCCGATGTCGCGGAGGGAGGTGAACACGGTTCGGTGAGTGCTTCGGTTTCCCCTTCTTTGATCTATTTTGAGTTTTGAAGCGAGGCGTGCGAGGGGGGAAAGGGTTCGGCGAGTGTTGCACTCAAATGATGGACGCGTCCTAGACAGGGGACGCATTCTTTGTTATGATGCGAGGCCCTTCTTTCTCGGTGCAGGACATGGCGAGGACCCTGGGCTTGGCCGATGAGTGGGCAAGTGCAGACGAGCCGAGCCGTGTCAGGAAGGAGAGTCGCGGCAAGGCGAAGCTCGAGGATTGGCGCATACGTCTCCCTGGACAGCAAGGGAGCGTACTGGTGCAGGATAGTGCCGACTTCCTGCGACAGCAGAGAGAGAGTTATGCGGGGCTTCCGCAAGCTGGGGACACGCGCGACGTCGACGGGTCTCGTGCCCAATTAGCCGAGGTCAGGCGGCAGCTGGCCGCCACTCAACAGGAACTGTCGCTCCTGGTAAGCTAAGTGCTACATTTTCTGTTTTAAAATGTGGAGCTTAGCTGACTGCTGTTGTTTGTTCGTTCCAGCGTGCCCAGCAAACAGTGATGGTGGGAGTGGCTGGCGGCGCATCTTCCAGTTCCTCGGCCCCTTTTCTTGAGATTGCCTCCCTCCGGGAATAACTTGCCGGTGCGGTGGCTCGGGCTGCCCGGGCGGAAGAGGAGCGTGATGCCTGGGTAGCGACTGTAGCAGAGTTGCGACATCACGATGAGGAGAGACCTTCTCCATACATCTTGGAGTTAAGGGTTCTTCTGCAGATGACGAGGAGAGAGGAAGAGAGAGAGAAAGTCGAGAGAAGGTCCGAGTGACAGCGGGATCAGACCGAGAGGAGGGCCTTGGAGGCCGAAGTGAGGGAGCTCCAGCTGGGCCTTCAGGCTGTCGTGCAGAGGCTAGGAGGGATGGAGACGCGCTACGAGAGAGCGCGAGAGTTCAGGGAGCGACTGCGCCAGTCTGGTCGCTTTACCGCTGGTGGCTTCTTCGCCACGCCAGGGGAGGAGCAGTGAGTCATTGCTGTGGAGCCGGCGCCACGAGGCGAGGCGGGTGCTACTGCACGGGGATCCAGGAGGCTTCTGAGGGACCCTCACCTCAGGGGAGAGGAGAGGGACGCCTAGAGGGACGAGCATGAAGATAATGGCAAGATTTGGAGAGCTAGTGGACCCGCCTCCTCTCCATGATTGTAGTGTTTATGACAGCTTATGTAGAATTATGAATGGAGTGATTTGATTTTCTGCTGCTTATTTATTCTCCTGTGCGTTCCTTCTTCCCTACACTTCTTTTCCTTTGCACTGTTCCCATGTGATGGGTCTGCCGAGACTCCACCCCAAGCGGATAATCGCGTCTTGTTGTGACCATTTTCCACGGGAATCTACCGTCTAAGTCAAAAATGACGGCCCTAGTCCCTTTTCCCGGATGTTGTGTCAAGTTTTGCGGACGTCCTCCAAAACATGATAGGGTATCCCTAGACAACATAGGGGGCTAGTCGTCATATTCTTCGTCCAATCAATCACCCTGTGCGAGCGGTGCAGTGACACACGGGACCGCATGGTAGGTGCCTCATCGCGAGGGCTATCATTAAAGGTGATGGAGGCAATCTTGGCCTGCACTCCTTCCATTTCTATAAATTCTTGTCCCATTTATCCTCCCAGGTATATCGAGAGCTAACTCGAGGAGCACAAGTTCTCACGAGAGAGGAGGAGTTTAAAATTCCGAGAGTTGAATGGAGGGCGAATCTTCCCACTACTCGAAGAGAAGCAGGTCCAGTGGTAGTAGTTCTAGGAGACTTTCGGACCTCGAAGGGCACTTCAGCGAAAGGACCCGATCGCAACTCGTAAGCCAAGTTTTCCTGCCCCCTTTTTTTTTCTTTCTTCTTTTTTCTTCCTTTCTTTCTAACCAAACCTCCTCTCCATTCCCTGCATGCGTAGAGTGTGATGAAATCACAGATCTCATGGGAGTTGGTAGTGGCAGCATACCGAGGTCTCCCAGATTTTCAGAAGGCAAGGCTAGACGTGATGGGATTTGGCACCTTTCTTCTGATCGAGTCGCTCGAGCTCGACCTGGTTCTGATCCAAGTCTTGTGTGAGAGATGGGACCCAGTGAGTCGGGCATTCCTGATGCCCTGGGGGCACATGGTGCCCAGCTTGGAGGATGTGGTCCGGATCATAAGCCTGAAGGTGGAGGGCGAGGCAGTGACCGGGGTCACTTATGCGGATTACCGAGAAGGTGCTCGGAAGCTACTGGGTTTGGACCTAGATGGTCGGAAAAACAGGTCGGTAGCTAGGGCGTCCCTCATGGATGTATTAGGGCTCACCGACACTCGTCGGCGGGACGATGAATCCTCAGAAGAGTTCATGGAAAGGATAGAAATAGGATGCCGTGCCGTGTACTGCACAGATTTCGGCAACTGGGAAAGATGCAACATAGATTTGAGGATATTTCTCCTCTTCGTTTTAGGGAGATTGGTACTGAGTTCGAAAGGGGACGGTATCCAATGTCGCTTCCTGGAGCTGCTGTCAGACCCTGAAAGAGTAGGGTACTACGCCTAGGGAGCTGCCATGCTGGCGCACTTGTTTGCAGGCCTGTTCCAAGAAGCGGATTATGAGATGGCTGTGAATGGTTTTACACCATTCATCCAGGTATTTTTGGTTTTGCTTGTTTTGTATTTTTTTGTGTTTTTGCAAGGTACTGATGACCTGCGCCGAGCAGCTGTGGAGCTATTATTACCTCCCCATGGGGAGAGCTCGGCATTGGCGACCCGCGATGGTGCCGCTAGTCAGGCGGTGGGAACCCATCATGAGTGCGGCACCCCTAACCTACCAACTGATGGTGCTTAGGTGGGAGCTACACGAGTTCCCTGCAGCGATGGTAAATTGGAGACCCTACTCAGACATGGTCGATGCCGACCAGCCGTGGGTTCAAGCAAGTCGTGCCCGATTCGGACGGGAACTGTGGGTGCACTGCCTGAATGAAATCGAGCCGCTTCGGCTACGATTGGTTATGAGGACTTTGGGACTGGCTCATGAATGGGTGGATTCAACTGTGCCACCTCGCGTTGGGAGAGAGACGCGAGGACCGGCGACCTGCATTGACTGGCGTGTGCGATTCCTCGAACAATACGAAGACTGGCAACGGGGTGACATAATCGTGGAATCGCAGGCATGGGATAGCGAGGATTACCTGCGTCTATACAAGACAAGGTACACAGAGCGGTTCCAACCCCAGGGAATTGTGGAGGTAGGTTTCCCCTTTTTCTCTTTTCTTCTTTCTCCTTTTTTTTGGTTTTCTGGTGGAAATGCTGACTCGTATGGCTGCAGGATATCCGTGATACGATGATAGCGACTTTACGAACTCGCTTGGCAGAGATGGAGCAACGGTTGGACGATGCCCGTGGAGCTACGAGCGCCTTGGTAGGTGTACAGTGCGTTCCTAATTAAAACCCCAGATTCCAGATGTTGGCTGCTAATTCACGCGGTCGTAGCATGCCCAGGTCGGCGCGGCTTTCCCAGCGATGGGAGTAGGTGGTGCCTCTTCCAGCTTGTGGATTCCCACCTCAGAACTTGACTTGCTTCATGAGCAACTTGCTCACGCCACGCAGCGTGCTGCGGAGGCGGAAGGGATGCTCTGTATACAGGTAAAAGTTTCAGTGTTGAGTTCTCTTTGTTTGTGCCTTACCGCGTATCTGAGATGGTACACTCGGCAGGAAAAGGAGACGGAAGAAGCGCTTGCCCAAGCTGCGCAGAGGGAGGCTAGGATAGCAGAACTGGAGAGGGAACTGCGGCGTCATCCTGATGACGACTCTTCCAGGGATGCTATGGAACTGAGGATCACTCTCCAGTTGGAGAGGGAATACCGTGAGAGAGAACGGGCAGAGAGAGAAAGAGACGCAGAGAGAGAAAGAGCCAACAGATTGACTGAAAGGGAGGAACGAAGGGCCACAGAGGCCCAGTTGTTCGAACTCCGAACCAGTCTTGGTCTTGCTGAATAGTGGCTGAGAGATGGTGAGGAGCGCTACCGAAGAGCACGAGAGCGTGGCTTTCGTGTTGGTATCTTCTCTGCTGCTCCCGTGGATCAATGCCGGGGTGTGGGAATAGGAAGGGGAGTACAGAGCGGTAGGAGTACCACTTTTCGTAGTTGGGTAGCACCTTTGAGAGCGTTTTGTCCGGGGAGTAGTGGGACGAGTAATGTAGAGAGAGAGGGCGGAACTTGATGTAATTTTTTTTAGTTTTTTGGAATAAAATACAAGGTTCGGTTTGTTTGGTTTTCACCTTTGCTTCTGTTGCCTGAATCCCTGCACACATCACTAAAACAAACAAATCAGAATTTCTGTTCTGACTTGGCCCCTTGCTCAATAAGCAAATGGTCACTGTGACTGTCCTTGATAACTGGTCAAGGGGCCAAGCCTTTATTTAAAGAAGGCAAGAGAAAGATGCAGTGATGATAAATGCGACAGGCAAGCACACGAATGCAAGCGGTATTAAAAGTGAGATGCCGCACGCAAATGCAATCATGCAAAATTGATTTGTTTTCTTTTTATTTTTGGCATTTTTTTGTTTTATCATAAAAAAGATTTTTTTGTTTGCAAATATGTACATTTTCTCTTTTCCACTTTTTGTTGTTTTTATCATTTTAATTTTTTTGTTGCTAACGCCTGGCAAGCACCCAAATGGCACCTAACCTACGTGAGAACAGGGGTTTCTTACTAACCTCCCAGGTATCCTAAGTGCACATCTAGGTTGATTTGGGCCTCTAGACCCCTCGAATGATAGTCCCGCCAGTTAAGAATTACCCTGATAACAATACCGTCATGCCATGCTTAGGCTCCCAGTCGCTTCCGACCATAGGGATTCACCCAAAAAATATTTGAGGTAAGAGATTTGCCCGACCCGAGTCTGTTTCCTCACAACTCTAGATGGTATATGATGGAACACCCTGGAACCCCAATGACCAACCGCGCGACGCTGACCTGGAATCAGACGCCGTCGCACCCATAGGTGACGCGCTTACATTGGCCTAAGCCCGAGGTTAAACAAGAAGACATCAAGGTGGTAAACACGGGTCTTGACCAGCCAGAAACACAGAGACTCCTTCGCAGCGATAGCTTTTGCTTTTCAAAGTAGGCAACCAAATGTATATATTAAAATAAGGTCGCAGACCCTGGGCAGTTTTCACCCTTCAGAAACTCCATCGAACCTTCATCTTTAGAGGGAGAAGGAAGAGTGTAGGGGATAAACCTCCTGAGAGGACCGGCAAAGCCGTTAACCCGACGAGCGAATAAGGGCCCATTAACTCTTTCCTTTCAGACAACTTCGGACCGAATCTCGAGCATTTACATTCCATAGCCCCCCCCTTTTGTGGATTCGAACTTTTGCTTTGAGGGGTTCCATTTATCGCATCAGGCACGGTCACGACTAGGCTCTTGATTTGATTTTGTATTTCTTTTTGTGAGGGAGATATAGTCGTTTGACGTTTGTGGGCTCCCTTTCGTATGCCTGTGGGGACACTACCCTCTTCTCGTGCTCTGATCGATGCTCGAGGAAATGGATCCTACTCTTGCCCTTGGGGTTTGAGTTTTGGTTTCTCATGCTCAGCGTTTTAAAGGCGCCGACTGTCTCATTTGGTCGAAGAGAAAAGAATAAAGATTACAGCTTCCGGAGATCTTCTGGATGGGGCTCCACCGTAGGTGATGCTATCGACCTTTTTTGGAATAAAATACATAAGTGAGCACATGTTAGCTTCCTTCGAGCGAGCATAGGCCGACGTGGCCGGACAGGGATCTCCACAGTTCTGGCAAACCAAGACCCGGTGCCTACCAAGCCTTAATGGGCCCTATCCTAACATGAAGGTTAGATGCAGTGACTTGACTACATGGTGACCACCAGGCATTGGCATTTTGAATTTTCTATATTTTTAGTGATTTTTAATATTTCTTTGTTTTTGATGTTTTTTATCTTTTCATCATTTTTTTTGTTTTGTGCTAAGGGTAGTATTTCTTAAGATAAAGCCCATTCCAAGGGTGGGATAACTCGGTCCCTTCGGCGTTGACTAGCTTGTATGCGTTGCCAGGGTACACGGCTTGAATTATAAATGGTCCTTCCCAATTGGGTTGGAGCTTAGAACGCGGACCTCCAGGTTTGACAAAAATTCTTTTTATGACCATCTCACCGACTTTGAATTTTCTCTCAACGACTTTCTTTTGGTAAAAGCGAGCGAGTCTATTTTGATACACACGCGCGTGTTAGGCAGCGGCCAGCCGCTTCTCATCCAAGAGTTCCAACTGGGCGAGGAGTGAATTACGACGATCGTCGAGGGGAAATTCCTCGTCCAATTGTACCCTGAAAGAAGGGATCAGAGTCTCGTACGGGGCTACCGCTTCCATACCATAAGTAAGGGCAAATGGAGTCTGCCCGGTGGGGGTACGGATTGAAGTGCGATAGGCCCATAGGGCTTCGATAAGTTTTTCTGGCCAGTCTTAAAACTTACTAGACTCGCAGGTTTTTTTGATGATTTTGAGCAATGTTTTATTTGTGGCCTCCGCTTGGCCGTTACCTTGTGGGTAATAAGGCGATGAATGATGCAATGTAATTACGTACCTTTTGCAGAGGTCGTATAGGTCCTGAGAAATGAACTGTGGCCCATTGTCGGTGACGATTGTGCTTGGGACGCCGAATCTGGCGAGGATGTTCTTCATGATAAACTTGCAGACTGTTGACGGCTTGATTTCTGCGTAAGCTTCGGCTTCGGCCCATTTGGTGAAGTATTCCGTCGCAGTAAGGATGAAAGATTTCTGCTTGGTGAGGGAATTGGGATCACCTAGGGGACCAATGATGTCGAATGCCCACATGGAGAGAGGCCACGGGGAGGATATTGGATGAAGTGAGAAAGATGGTGAACGGATTTTATCGGCGTGAAGGTGACACTTGATACACCTACGGACATAGACATCACAATCCTCTTCCATAGTGGGCCAATAAAAGCCTTGGCGAATGATCTTCTTGGCGAGCATCTAACTATTGACGTGGCCACCGCACACACCCGAGTGCGTCTCCTCTACACATTTCCAAACCTTATCGTCACCAAGACATCTTAACAGAATACCAGTAAGGCTCCTCCTATAGAGTAGACCTCCAACCAATGTGTATTTCTGAGCCACCCTTCTTATGGCTTTCTTGTCCTCTGTGGTGGCCCCTTCAGGATAAGACTGATCTTGGTAGTATTTGACGATTTCATAGAACCATGGTTTCTCTTCATCAGCCAGTTCTTCTTCGGCCTCTACCAACATGATTTCCCTCTTCTCAAGGATATCTTCTTGCAGGATCTTCCTTGCTATCCTGTCTTTGGTATTTACGTAGGAAGCATCATCGATTACAGGGGCGTGAAGTTTGTAGATGGAAATGGACTCAAATCATCTTCCTAGAGGGAACCTTATGGATGATGCCAACGAGGCGAGGGCATCAGCGAGAATATTCTGATGACGAGGGACATGAACAAAGATCAGTTTGGTGAACAGTTTGGCAAAGGCAGCAGTGAGTTCTTGGTATGGCTTGAGTTTGGGATCGCGAGTGCGATATTTAGTGAGCACCTGGCGGAGGATGAGTTGACTATCACCTACGACTCGCAACTCAGTGATACGAAAAGAATGAGCGAGTTTTAGACTAGCTAGAAGAGCTTCATATTCGGCTATATTGTTGGTAACTGGAAATTTGAGCTGGTATGCCAATGGGAATGTGAGGCCTTCAGGCGACAGGAGGGCGACGCCGATTCCTCTCCCTTGAGAATTCAGAGCTCCATCAAAATATAGTGTCCACATTGGCTCATCTGATTGGTTGACGGATATTAGTTCCTCATCTGGAAACTCTGATTGGATGGGATCGAACTTGGGAAGAGGATGGTGAGCGAGATGCTCGGCTATGGCATAGCCTTTAATCGCCTTTTGCTGGATGTAGGTGATGTCGAACTGAGAGAGAAAACTTTGCCAGCGTGCTAGCCTATCCGTAAGGACGGATTTCTCCAGAAGGAATTTGATAGGATTCATTCGAGCAATCAAGTGGACCTCATGAGCCAAGAAGTAGTGCTTCAATTTTTGCACTACCCAAACGAGGGCAGCACATGTTTTCTCCATGACGGTGTACTTCTACTCACAGGGATTGAGAAGTTTGGACAAGTAATAGGTTGCCCGTTCCTTGCCTTCTTCATCAGCTTGTGCGAGGACGGCTCCCACGGAGTCATCCAAGACTGAGACGTAAAGGATCAGAGGTTTTTCTGGTTTGGGTGGAATGAGAACGGGCGGACTAGCCAGATATTCCTTCAACCCTTCAAAAGCTTTCTGGCATTTAGAATTCCAGTGGAATTCTACTCCTGGCTTGGTCAACTCGTAGAGAGGTCTACACCTTTGTGAATGTTGGGACACAAACCGACGAATAAACTGCAACCTCTGAATTAAACCTCGGACTTCCCTCAAATTCTTGGGAGGCGGCATATCCCTGATGGCCTTAGCTTTGTCGGGATCTATCTCGATCCCACTTTTACTCACAATGAACCCCAGCAATTTACCCGACGACACACCAAACACACACTTTTTCGGGTTCATTTTCAAATGGAACTCCCTTGACCTCTGCAAGACCTTAGCCAAAACTTCTGGATGTTCCATCCTGGTCCTTGATTTCACCAATAAGTCATCCACATACACTTCCAGATATATGTGCATCATGTCATGAAATATAGCCATCATCGCTCTTTGATAAGTAGCTCCAGCATTCTTTAATCCGAACGGCATAACCACGTAACAATATGTCCCCCAAGGGGTAGTGAATGACGTCTTTTCCTGATCCTCTTCTGCCAAACGAATTTGATTGTATCCTGAAAATCCATCCATGAATGAGAGGGTTTCATAACCTGCCGTGTTATCGATCAACACATCAATGTGAGGCAAGGGAAAATCATCCTTTAGACACGCGCGGTTAAGATCCCGGAAGACGATGCAAATCTTGACTTTCCCATCTTTCTTCATGACCGGGACAATGTTCGCCACCCATTGAGGATAAAGGACGACTCTAATGAACCTGCCTTTGTGGAGCTTATCGACCTCTTCTATCATTTTCAAAGCCATCTGAGGGTGGAAACGCCTTAACCTTTGTTTTACCGAGACGGACCCTGGTTTTAAGGTTAAACGGTGTTCGACCAAGGTTGAATCTAGACCCGACATATCCTCGTAGCTCCATGCAAACGTGTCCTTATATTCCTTGAGAACTTCAATTAATGCCTCTTCTTCAGAGGGTGGTAGGTTGTCACTTATGAGGATGATCCTAGGGTCTTCCTCAGTTCCCAAGTTGACTTCTTTGGTGGATTCTTCTACGACGGTTGACGGCTCGTCGAATCTCCTCATTCCACTAGCATATGCGCCAGCCGCGTCCTCATATTCTTCACCCTCATCGTCAGTGGGGCATTCTTCATCCGTGATCTCGTAGACTCCATACCCTTCATCAAATGCACAGTCGCCCTCACATTCTATTTCCGGTAGCTGGATGGAATTTTCTAACAACTGGGGGATGGCAAGAAGGGCCTGACACTTGGCGACTAAATTCAGGAGGAATCGACGAGGGATCTGCCTACCCTTGGATTTCTTCCTAGGTACTACCCTTGATCTATCATTCCCAGATTGACTGACATTATTTACAGAAGAAGAGGAAGACGAAGAGGATGGTGTAGAATGTACAGGAGAAGACCCCTCAGAGGAGGGGTAGAAAAGGTCGCTCATCGGACCTTGGACGGGTGGTCCGCAGGGCGGGACGCACCCGTGGGAGATGTAAGAGGTTTCCTCAACGAAGATGTGTTGTTGAGGAGTTTGAAAATTGACGTTTTTTTTTCATTTTCAGTTTTAATGACAAAACAGTGAAAAGAGATTGGAGGAGAGAGAAAAGTGGTTATGGCTAGTGGATTGTGAAGCTCATAGAGCAGATCATGGTTGAAGACCTGGCGCGGGTTGAGAAGCCCGCGTAAGTATGTAAGCAGAGAAGGGGATCTGGGAAGATCATCAGACAATTGTCTGGCCCAGGAAGAAGATATCAGCAAAGGCTGAGACGAGTGGATGGAGAAGATGGCGGCTAATGAGCCGTCGACGATAATGTTGAGGATAGATGAAGATCCGTTGATGACAGGGTCCTTCTGGCGAGGACGAGGATAGTTTGGAACCTTGGCAAGAGTGGTAATATTCTCTGGTACTCCGGAGATCAATGGTGGTCCTTCAAGCTGCGGAGACGAGAACATCCTTTCCAGTGCAACGGAAATGTCCCGTATGTCGAACCATTTATTCCACTCGCATTCCGGATCTTTGATCTTGCCTCTTTTGGTGATCCTCGGACATTTTTCAGCCAAATATATAGCATGTGATCCCCCACATGCTTCTCGTCGGTAATCTCCCATCTGAACAACGGGCCCTCTGTTGAAGTGGTTTGATAGAGTCCATGTGAGGGGCTTCCAATCCGCCCTGAACGGTCTTTTGAAGCCTAGGCCAAACCTGCGGTTCGGCCTAATTTCCTTTGGTGGTCTGAGCCTACCCTGTAACTGTGTGCCCAGACCGTTACCCTGTTGGTAGCCGATGTTCCTCATAATCTCCCAACCTTTGGAGTGAAAAGGGAGATATGCTGTTGCGGTTGTCCTGACCGACTCCTTTGGTGCTAGTGGAACGTGAGATAGATCACGCACGTCCAGCAATGACAATATGGGCCGATGAGATGGCCAAACATAGGGCAGAGAGGTGTTGATAGCATCAACTGTGTGAAGGACAAGTGTACTGACCACTTTAATAATCCTCCCATTGTAAGGCAACTTTAGGCACTGATGGTTGGTGGAAGGCACAGCGTCCATGGCTTCGATGTAAGGGCGACCCAGTATAGCCTTGAATGTGCGGTCCATGTCGAGGACATGGAATTCCGTGGGAATTGACATGGGGCCTAGTTCTGCCTTCAGAATAATCATCCCCCGCGGCGGCCTTTTGCTATTGTCATAAGCCGTGACCGTGATCGAGGAAGGTCTTATTTGTTCCTCGTCGACCCCACACAACTGAAGAGTGCTCATGGAAATCACATTTATGGACGCACCCATGTCGACAAGGCATGGGTTTATGGATACCCCATTAATTTTTATTGAAATGCACAGTGCATATTTTCGAGCTTCCTTGGGAGTGAGCTCATAGTTGTGGAACATGATGGCCGGTTGTGTGCCCGTTGGGGTCAGGACGGTAGAGATCTTTTCTATAGGGAGGTCCTCATTCACCATGACCCTTTGAAGGTACTCCATTAAGGCTGCTTGGTGGGATGTGGATCTTTGAAGTAGCTCCATGATGGAGATCCGAGCAGGCGTCTTGTCCAAGTGTTTCAATAGATCATACTGTGTTCCAGGGATAGCTCTTTCCAGTTGTTCTCCATCATCCTTCTCTGGATGAGATTGCTCAGGATTCTGACTGTTGTAGGGAAAAACCATGTGGAAAATCCTTCCACACCGGAGCACCATTGCCTGCGGCTTTTGTACCTCTGTGGGGGTAGCAGTGGGTTTTAACAGAGATTTGAGGGGTAGTGGTGGAGGAATGGTTGATGAAGCAGGGGTGATGACGGGAGCAGGGATTCTGATGAGGGGTTTGTTAGGTGGAGGCATGGTGGAGGTAGAGGGGATATCACACGGATTATGGAGGATAAGGGGTCTGGAAGCTGGAGGTGGAGACGAAGTAGAAGTGGGTAGGGCTTGAAGCGGGCAATGATTTTGAGGTGGGTGATGGGTAATGAGTGGTTTTGAAGGCATTAGTGGTGATATGGTGGAGAAAGACGGGGTTATGTATTGTTGACGGATGATAAGGGGTTTAGAAGGCGTAGGGGTAAATGTGGTAGAGGTGGATGGTAAAGTGGGGGAGTGAGAGAAGATGAGAGGGTGTGAAGGCATAGTGGAGGGTGTCGGTTGATAGGAGATCGGGGTGCGGATGAGAGGGCGTAATGGTAGTGGAAATGGTGAAGGTGATACTGACGTGGGTTGATGAGAGAGAGGTGCTACCCGGGCAAGGCAAGGGTGTTGCGTGATGATAGGATTGGTGGTAGAAAGAATGGAGGTACTTTCCGGGTGCCACACCTGCTCTCTCCCGACTTCCGGGAAGGAGGAGATGGGGTTAACCTGATGATTGGGCTGTTGGTGCTCCGGTAATGGATTCTGGATTATGCCCATGTTGGGCTGTTGTTGTGGGGCCTGCTGAGACTGTTGTTGTTGTGGTTGCTGCTGCTGCTGCTGTTGTAACTGTTGCTATTGTAACTGCTGCTGTGGCCTATGAGGAGGTCTCCTAGCCTTGAGAGCGGCGACGTATCGTCTCATTTCATCCCAATCTATTTGATGTTCATCATTCATATCGTGGATGTAATCTTTGAAATGGAAGCAGTAATCTACTGTGTGTCCTGGCAGCCTGTGGTAGACGCAGTATTTGGAGGTATCAACATTCGGGGGCCACACGGGCCTTTCCCTGGGTAGCACAAGTATGTTTGAGGCCATGAGGGCATTGAAAATATCCGCCAGAGTTTTTGGCAATGGTGGATAGTAGGCTCTCTTGGGACCAATCGGCCTCCTTTGTTACTGTTGGGGACCATAATTCCCCGGGGGTGGAACTTAGTTGTACTGAAGCGGTGGTTGTTGTTGCTGAGGTTGTGGTTGTTGTTGTTGGGGTTGACGTAATGGAGGCATATTATCCTGGGGTGGATTATTTTGGGGTGGAGGACGAAGAGGGAAAGGACCTGGTTGGAGGGGAAGTCGGGGCATTTGTGGAGGCCTTGGGTTGACTGCATAGTTGGCATTGTTGACCGCACCCACTTGCTCATTTGTCACGACCCCTTCTGTAGCTCCGCCCGGGACACCAGCGCCTATCTTTCTGACCACTTTGGGCTTCGGCGACTCAAACATGTTCATAATGGGGGAGTCTTTTAACTGGGTTTGGATGTACCGGGCCCTTTCATAGAGTTCCTCCATTGTAGTAATTTTATTCATGGCCAGGACATGTCTGAACTGTGGGGTTGCATTAGACATAATCAACTTCACTTGTTCGGGCTCGGAGAGGGTATCCCTTATTCTTTCCGCCAGAGACCTCCATCTATCAGCATAGCGGACAAAATCCTCATCGGGCTTCATCTTTTCGGACACTAGGTCGGTAATGGAGAGTGAGGGACCGACCCTATCCCTATATTTCTGCAAGAACCTTCTCTGGACTATTTCAAAATTCTCGGCCTCGCGGGGCTCCAAAGAATAGAACCACTCTAGCGCGGGACCATCCAATGATCTCCGAAAGAGGTATGCCAGAGACCTCTGATCGTTTTTCCAATAGGAGGACTCATACATGAAATCCTTGAGGTGAATGAAGGGGTTGCCAGTACCATTGTATTTGCGGTACGTGGGCATTTCGGAGGGAGGAAGATGAATGACGGGAAGGATTGGCAAAGCAACCTCCGGGGTGGCTTTCACGTCCACCATTCTTCTCAGATTTTGAAACTGCTCGTCCATGCGATTGAACCTATTGAGGAGCGATTGGGCGAGCTCCTCTGGAGGTGAAGGTGGCACTTGCCACTAGGGGAGAAACTATCTCCCGGAGACTTGAGGGGGGAACCCCGAATGAGAGGGAGCTGCCAGACCGCCGACAGTTGGCCCTGGCTGAAGCGGTATGTGGGGAACAGCGGGGGTTTGAGATTGTGACGGGAACTGGAATGAGGGTGGTTGTTAGCTCGCTTGTCCTTGAAGCAAGGGAGACTGGATGGCTTGCACCAATGAAGGAGATGGAATGGCCTGCACGGACTCTTGGAGAGGTGCGATAGCCGGAGTTGATTCTTGGGGCGTGGGGGAAACAGATTTCCCCTTCAGAATGGCCTGGAAGGCCCGGAGCTGTTCAGAGGTAAGCTCCGTGTTGGCGAGGACGCCCAGTAAGGAAGAGATATCCTGTGGTGGGGACGTGTCCCCTGTAATAACCTGCACCTCATGCGAGGGCTCATGAGAAGGACCCGAGTCCATAGCATAGACTCGCGGGTCGGCTGACAAACCACGACTAGGGTGGTTCTCCTCAAAAGACTCGTGAGCCATGCTCACAGTTTCCCCAGAACGTAAAAACATACACTAGCAAGCAGGTAGCAGAGATTATCAAACAAGTGGATGCCTTTACGCCTTTTTTGTGTTTTGATTTTGATGATTTTTTTTGTTTTTAGCGAGATCCGAAGTTCACACAAAATAGGGACCCTAGTTTATTTTTGTTTCACCGCCGTGTGAGCTAGGGTCTCTCGTCTCACCACGAATGGGATGACTAACTCCGGAGAACTTCAATGGTACAACTAGCCCAGTGAACGAAGAGGAGATTCTTCGATGTCGGGGACTTACGGAGGTCCCAGTGGAGGAGATTCTAGTCCTTTGAGAGGAATTCTCAAACGGAGAGTCCTTCCTTCATCGGGAAAGGGTGATCCTTAGAAAAAATGAAAAAGGATATAAAAAGAGGGATGGATGTATGCAATGGAATGCTGACAAAGATATAGAGTAAGAAAATAACAGAAATAACAAACATATAATAAACACCCAACCAATCACAACTGACAGTGCTGCCGTGAGCACAACGGGGCCGCGCAAGGGCGCCAAGGTGGAGAGGCACGGACGGTGCCGAACTTGCAAGGGTAGCCAAAAGGAAGCAGTAGAAGTCCCACCGTGATCGCCAATCTGTGAGCGGCGTCACTCGGTTCGGGGAGCGAAGAAGACGCGGAGCGCGCGGGCTCCTCTTTGTTTGCTGCAACACAGAAATAAGAGAAAAGAGAAGGGGCCACCACGGGAGATTGCTCCGGCGGGGCGAGCGGGACAAATACAATATAGCAAGATATGGGGGTTAAACGGCCATAGCGGGAAGTGACTCGCCGCGGCCTCGGGGGGATGGGAATGGTGCAAAAATCAAATAGCAAGAATTGAAACGGCCATTGGGGAAGTGACTCGTCGCGGCCTCGAGAATATGAGTAGATAAGAATATAACAGAATATAAGGAGAATATAAAGAACGGGAATTTAAACGGCCATTGGGGAAGTGACTCGCCGCGGTCTCGAGAATATGAATAGATAAGAATATAACAAAATATAAAGAGAATATAAGAATGGGAATTTAAATGGCCATTGGGGAAGTGACTCGCCGCGGCCTCGAGAATATGAATAGATAAGAATATAACAAAATATAAAGAGAATATAAGAATGGGAATTTAAATGGCCATTGGAGAAGTGACTCGCCACGGCCTCGAGAATATGAGCAGATAAGAATATAACAGAATATAAAGAGAATATAGGAACGGGAATTTAAACGGCCATTGGGGAAGTGACTCGCCGCGGCCTCGAGAATATGAGCAGATAAGAATATAACAGAATATAAAGAGAATATATGAATGGAAATTTAAACGGCAATTACGGGAAGTGACTCGCCGCGACCTCGAGATGATGATGTGATCGCCAGGGGTCGAGGACCCCAAAATGAAAGAGTGATCGCGCCTACCTCAAGAGCGGGAGATGGCGGGTTGCTTCTTCCTCCCCCTTCAACCGGCCGACGGAGAGGGCTTTCCTTGGGTACCCTTGCAAAACAACGACAAACAAGTAACGAGTGGATTAGAAAGATGAAGGTGTAGTATTCAAATCCTTGCGATAAAAATAACGAAATGATGGCCAGACACACACCTGGTTGGTGTTGTCTTTTAAACCCCTCTCGGACTCGAGTAGGAGTAAAATGAGATGATGGATGCAAGAAGTATATAAGAAGAGGCGCCCTTATGAAGGGGGATAGAGGATGCGAGATGATGAATGCAAAAGAACTACGAAGAAAAGGAAAGGATTGGCTTATTGGATGTGCCGATGGTGAAATCCGGCAGAGCTCTGGCAGCGTAGGGACGACGTGGAAGCGCGATGGATGAAGACGACCTTCCTCTCGCGAGCATGGGCACCCGAGAAGCCGGCGGAACCTCCACCTACAAAAGACCCCACGGGTTAGAAATGACTCCGATAGCCTCTGGGCTACGGCAGCCTAACGGAACTCTTAGAAGCTCCCCCAGAACTGAGGGGGTGGGCCTCTATTTATAGGGCTCCGGAGGGTGGAGGCGTCCAGGACCCTGGACACCTCCATCAGGGCCGAAGTAATATTTTATTCTATTTTTATTCATTTTTTTTGAATATTTTCATGGAGGCGTCCAGGGTCCCGGACGCCTCAATAAGGTCCACCGAACTCCGCCGACAGCCGCACGCGGTTTGGCACAATGCGTGGTTTTGTGAGCTACACCTCGTGATTCAGAAATGGGCGCGTCCAGTTGTCTGGACGCTTCCACAATTGGCTTTTTTCACACACGACAAACCGTCGTTCGGCGGGTGGGGCCCCGTGAGTGAGTTGATGGAGGCGTCCAGGGGCCTGGACGCCTCCAAGAAAATATTTTTTTATTTTTTTTTTTTATTTTTTATGCCAATTGACATTTTATATTTTATATTTTTCTTTTCATGGAGGCGTCCAGGGGCCTGGACGCCTCCATTAATATATATATATTCATTTTTTTGGGTTTGAAAAATAAATAAAAATAATGGGGGCGTCCAGGAGCCTGGACGCCCCCATGAAGACCCGCCTGGGTCCTCAGACAAGACGTTGGCAGCCGCCCGGCAGACACCCTTCCTGGTTTCGGAATCTTCCGATGCGTCTGACTGGTGTTGATGCCGTCCGAATGCTGCGACGAGACGATTCCAGATGCTGAGAAGGGCGGAAGAAGACTCAAGAAAAGGAAGCACTCGAGCGATTCAAAATGCGTAAGCCGTCGCGGGGCGTCGTATAGTAATATGAGACTTTCTCAGGAGACGTCAGGAATGGCGTGTCTACAATCTTCAGTCGAGACTTCTTTCTTCTTCTCCACGAACTCTCACTCTCTCTCTTCTCCTTCTCTTTCTCTCTTTCTTTTTCTGACACTCGATCGTGCAGGCTCTCTCTAGCTCTTCTTTTCTCTTCTTCTTCTTTTTCTTCTTCTACTGCTCTCTCCCTCACTTCTTCTTCACTCACAGTCTCGATCAGCCCTCTTCTGTTCTTCTCATTAGTCTTCTTCTGAGGAAGACATCTTCTATATATATATAGCAGCAGCTTAGGGCGTGTGCTTTCCACTTCTCCCGCCCAAGTGATGCTACCACGTGTCAGCATCTCAGCCTCTTGGATCACGTGTCAGGTGCCCACCTCAAGTCACGTGCCCAGACACATTAATCTCGTCCAACAATCCTGTCAGTTAATCAGTCGAAGACAGTATTAGCTTAAGGCAATGTTCAGACTTCATTCAGCAAGCAAGGCAAGCATGGATGGCTGTGCAGAGTTGATCGTGTGAGGCAAGACGAGTGTACAGACTTCTTACCACATGCTGTAATATGCATATATGATGCAGTGTATAGACTTGCTGACACTTGCTGCAGTATGCATATGATGCAGTGTATGGACTTGAAGAAAGCAATTCATACACAATGATGCAATGTTCAGACTTTGCTAAAGACTGCCAGTCGATGTATAGACTTGGCTACGTGCAGGCTGGCAGAGGATGTATAGACTTCATGTATGCAAGTCTGTGGCATTGTACAGACTTTGTGGATGCAAGGCTGAAGCAATGTATAGACTTCAATGAATAGACTTCGATGAGAACAATGCATGAACGTAGTGTATAGACTTCAATCACTAGATGCATGATGTACAGGCTTCAACTCAATGTATAGACTTCACGACTGATGAATGCAATGCACTGAACAATGTATGGACTTACCGATATGCAGACTTGCCAAGACAAATGAGCGATGTACGTACTTGTGCAAGCAAAGTCTGTATAGACTTAGTCAGCAGACTAGCTCGATGTACATACTTGCTCGTTGTTCAGACATCATGGACGATGTACAGACATGCAAAGAGAAAGGCTGTACAGACTTGATGAGCGATGCAAGGCAAAGGAATGTATATACTTCCAATGTATAGACTTGCAAACTGAGCGATGTACAGTCTTGAACAATGAAGCTCTGTACAGACTTGATCAAGGCAAGGTAATCGAGTGTATAGACTTTCAATGTATAGACTTGCCAAAGGGTCGATGTACAGACTTGAACAAGGCAAAGTCTGTACAGACTTTGAGGTTCACAATGTATGGACTTTGGCAACACAACGGTTGTACAAACTTCCACTCAACTGTGATGTATAGACTTGCCAAGGGAAACGACGGTAAAGCTATCAGTGTATAGACTTTGAGTGCAACGTCGGTAAAGCTACCGATGTATAGATTTGCAAGTCGAACTGGTGGCTGTACAGACTTCACCTCGAGCTTCTACAGTGCAGTGTATAGGCTTAGAATCATATGAACATGGCGCTATACAGACTTTGAGTGAGAGTCCAATGTGCAGACTTGCCACCGACCAATGTATTGACTTGATGGTTGTGAGACGATGGCCAAGACAATGCACAGACAGATGTATAGACTTAAGATGAGTGCATGAACAGTCGGATGTACAGACTTCACTTGAAATAGTCCGATGTACAGACTTGGGCTGAATGCATGAACAGGCCGTTGTACAGACTTGTAAAATTTGAAGGCCAATGTAATGTATAGACTTACATGAGACGCTCAATGAGACGCTCAGTGTTTAGACTTATGATGTGCATACTTTGACTCAAATGTGCATATGAGACACTGAACAAGACGATGCACAATGTATAGACATTAGGTGCAATGCAGAGGGCTGTACAAACTTGGATGAATGAACAAGCATGAATGTATAGACTTTGAAAGACACTGCATGAACAATCCAATGTACAGACTTCTAAATGAAGTGATGAACGACACAATGTATAGACTTGGCCCCTTGACGAATGTACAGACTTGGCTTCGTGCTTGCTACAGGACAATGTCTAGACTTGATGCAACTTTAAAGCACAATGTGCAGACTTTAGCAATATAACGCAATGTACACACTTCATGAGACGATGGATGTACACACTTCAGCTACGCAATCTACAGAGATTGTATGGACTTTATGAAGACGATGCATGAGACGCGAACTCTGTACAGACTTGGTGTTGCGACACTAGGCAATGTACAGACTTAGAATGCCTGCAGTCTATGCAATGTATAGACTTGGTGACTCGCGTGCTGTGCATTGTGCAGACTTGAAGTCTTGCAAGCTGTGCGGTGTTTAGACTTGAAGTTGTTGCAGCTATGCAATGTGTAGACTTCCACAAGCAGAGAGATGCAGCAGATAAAATGACTAAACATGCTTTATGCAGCAGATAAAATGACTGAACATCAAATGCAATGAGTCACAGTGTAAGCAGATAAAATGACTGAGCATCTGAAAGACTGAACATATGAATGACTGCTAAACTGAATCAACAAGGTCTTTCATGCACACATGCATATGGTGACTTATAGTATTTGCTATCATCAAAACCAATCATCAAGACCACAGGGGCACAACAAACCTACCATAAAAGGAAGGTGTGTGGACCATGAACATCAAGAAAGAATTTAGAATTTGATGAGCAATGTACAAATAGTTTGAAATATGTTCAAATGCTCGATTTGTGAATTATATGCAAATGTATGACCAAACTACGCACAAACTGTATGACCAAACTGAACTCTATGCAAACGTTCTACTGAAAAGCACATTATTCTCCCCTTGTGTCATTAACAAAAACTGACTGACAACGGGGGTATATAAGCTGATATGTACATGTATGATCTAAAGATGCATCAATATGAGATGATGTATGGTATGAACAAAAAGGTTCAAGCAATCAAATACTCAAGCATGCATAATTAAATATAGACTCAAACAAGTCCCTTTGGGACAGGTGTAAGGATAATGCAATTGATTGTGGAATATGATGAACATGAGCAAGACTAAGAAGGTCGTGCTTATATATAGAAGGTACTGCATTGACCATGAAAGATAACTGATTCATAAAGAACATTCACACAATCAAACCCAAGGTGTATATGTGAAAGATTGAGCAATGAATTCTAAAGTAATATGGATAATCAGATTTTCTAATAAATACTAAAAATAAGTTATCATCCATACACTTTCATACACAATGCTCGAATATTGGTAGCTACATATGACCTCATAAATTTTTGTTTAAATACAATAAGGTGACTAACTTTTTGACGCGAGTTGTACCATTTGTCACAGGGGAACTTCCCGATTACTCAGTTTCATCACTCATTTTAATTGTGAATTTTGTCACTTTTCGGCGCGAGTTGTACCCTTTGTCTCAGGGGCACTTCCCGGCTACTCGGTGCCAATTCTCAGTTATTTCTTGATGTGAATTTGTTTCTCCTTTCGACACGAGTTTCCCCCTTTGTTTCAGCGGAGATTCCCAGTTACTCAGATCCACGTTCCACTTATTCAACTATTTGGTGAGGTAAATAGCATTTTCTTCACGAGATATGTGATTTCTATGTAGAGAATCAATAGCTCTTGAAGTGTTGAGTAGAATAACTGAAATCCTTATTAGATTGAATCATTTATCTCAAAAGGTGCAATTTGTGAGGGTGGTTGTACTGAATGTAAGGAATGAATTAGTCCAATCACAGTTATGTCTCCCCCTAAGTGTGTGCACAATTATGAAATGAACCTCCCCCTTAATATGTTCTATGTAACAAACATGTCTAGATCAAAGCAATTTTATCTAGCAAGGGAAAAAGGTCATAGGATGTTTTCAAGGAAAGGGTGATATAATATATATACACTCAAACATCCATCGAGGTAAAGTTTTCACACAAGTTGATTACCGGTACTTGGCTAAGAATGTAGGTCTGAAGACCAACCTTTCACAATCACCATTTGATATACCGGATAATCATGGCATTCAAGCACACACGTATGTCAAGTATCTATGCAAGTGTATGCATGATATGAGCTGAAAATAAGTATGTAAACTGTATATGCAAAACTGAATAGTTATTCACAAAATGTGAGCTAAGTATGAAAGACTTTATGTGTAGTCTAAAGCATTCAAAAACTGGATTATTATTTGCAAGACAGAAAAGAGAGTGCGAATGAAAGACTCCATATGTGCAGTGTTAAATAGTTAAGAACTAAAATTATTCACATGACGTGCAGCGAGAAGTTTTCAAGACAACTAATCATCAGAATCACCAAATCTCATTCCTTCAGTAATTGCCAAGGTCAACAAAATAGGAATGTAATTCTTTAAATGCGAACACTTTCCTTCAGACTCAAATTTTACCTTTTCAGATTTTTCAGAGTGAACCTAAGCAAAACGAATTTCAAATCCAAACCATTTTTCTCTCTCACCTTGAGAGCCCTTAATTTATTATCATTCCTTGGTCTCAAGGCACCACTGTAAAACAGATTCTCATTGTGAAGATTTGGGTACCCAAGCCATCTTGGGTCCCGATGGGTTAGTTCTAGTATGAGCAAATATATTCTTATATTTCCTAGAACACCAATCATCATCCTATCTCATTGTGACACAATCATCAATTAAATAACCATTCTTGCCACAATAAAAGTAATAAGAAGATTTTCTATTCATGGCCCATTTTTCATCATTTTTCATTAAAGAACAATTATTCATCATGTGTCCAAGTTCACCACAATAATGACATGAAAAATTCCTTTTGACAGACCATTCATCATCATTTTTCTTTGTGAAACAATTTTCAAAAATATGACCATGTAATCCATAGTAGAAGCAATGAATGTTGAGGTTCTTCTCTATGAATTTCTCATGATTTTTGGAACCATCAACCATTTTCACTCTTGATTTTGATGCTTCATCATCATCAAGTTCCATCAAAAAGTAATCATTCATTTCGTGGCCATATTTCTCGCAGTAATAACATGAAACATTCATTCTTTTTCTTGATGCATGAACATGTTTAACAGTTGAGGGTTTTGCATGCACACAATAATAATCATTGACTATTTTTGATTTTTGATTCTGTCACGCCCCGAACCGATAGCAGCGGCAAGCGGTGCTCGGAACGTGGCATCAAAACAGTCATGATAATAGAGCAAAAAATAAATAAACATAATAAATAAATATTTGAACACACGGAGGCCATTAATTTGAGAAAAATAGAATTTTATTGATATTTGGAAATTTAAATACAATGTGGACTCAATTATTACAATAATGGACTCAATAAAAGAAATAAACAAGAGGAAAAAGATAGCAGACGACTATACTATCGGACACAAGAAATAAAAGACTCGGGTCTCAAGGCTCCGGGTTCACTCGATCACGTCGACCCAATCCCAATTGCAAGCGTTCCATCTACCGCGTTACCTGAAAAGGGTTGGAAAGTAGGGGTGAGCAAGAAGCTCAGTAGGAATTACACTCTATCATCAGGCATAGTTTAAGTAATTAACCATTTCATGAATGCATGAGTAACGCGAGGAAACAATTAAGCATGATAACAAGATAACTAGCACGATAAAGATTGCAAGACACGATAGCAAGAGCAAGTAATCAGAACTTTAAGTGAATGTCCATATATCAAGTCAAGTCAAGTCGAGTCATGAAAGCAAGTGCTTCATGCTTTCAAGCACGAATATCAAGTTCACGAGAATATGGAATGCCGTAGACCCAACACGCTAGATAGTACCGGTGTCAAATGCCACACCTAGTCATTCACCTCCCCGGGGATCAAGTACTTTTCGGGTGCACCTCCCAGGAACAGACTGGGCCCTTTAATGTGTTTGCCTTGGCATTGATTTTGATTGGATCATAGATCCCACGAAATCTAGACATCCATAATGTTTAATGGCCAAGAGTTCCAAGGTTTAAGCTCATGAACTTACTTCTAAGATTGAGAGAAATTCCAACATCGTTGGAATGAACATTAGGTAGAAAGACAAGGATGCAAACAAGAATCACGCACGATTTCACAGTTCAAGGCCAACCTTGATAATTGCTTCATGATAATAAACAAGGGGAATATAAGAACGTCGGGAATACAAGAATATCTTACCTGTGACGGTCGATAACTGGGTCGTTACAGGAACGTGACGGTCTTATACAAGGTCGTTACGATGATGTGACGGTCCAATCTTGGGCCGTTACAATACACGGATCAGTCCAACTTGAAGTGGCCCAAAAACACGATTCAAACCACATTCATGGGTTTAGGTCTTTAGGGTACAACCTGCCCGGCGTCCTGGTGGGAATCCCAGGCTCACGGGGTCTTACGGAGGTATCATAATAGTGGTCCTAGTCCGACGGAAGGAATATCCGGCGGAGAGTCCCATCTATTACAAGAATTGAGGCTAATAATCACGGAAACCAAGACGGTGTGGTCAGTCAATCCCACCGGAGTGGCATGACTGTCAAATAATAACATATATTTTGCATAGATCAAAATTTATACAAGTATTAAGGGTTTCTATCAATTTTCATATGATGAATCAACTTAGGACTATCTAACAACTTTCATGTAGAAATTAAGACCTAATGTTTATGATCATTATACAATATTAACATCACGTTCTGCCTTGTTTATAAGTCAAGATATCTTACTAACATAGCAAGTTTCTGGTTTTAAGAACACGTAAACAAAGTTTAAAAACACTGTCAGGAGAACGTGACGGTCTAATGAAGGGGCGTTACAAGCATGTAACGGTCTATCGAAGGTGCGTTACATATCAGAAAATAAAGAGGTTTAAATCTTATAATTTAAAACTCAAGGGGGACGTGACGGTCTGTCGTGGGGCTGTCAGACGCAGGTGACGGTTTATCGAGTGACCGTCACGATTGTAACGGTCACTGGTAGGTGCGTCACTTCGATCCCGAGACCTGCCAACGACGAACTCCGCCATGTGATACAAAAACCTCGATTTCTCATGATAGAGTGAAAAAAAATTGGGGAAAATACTACCGTTGAAAAAGGCATTAAAAATCGTACAAGAAAGCATACTTTGATTTAGATCTAGATTAATAAATTTCAACCTTTAACTAGAAATCATTAAAGTTACCCTTTTTATGTACCTCGGAGTAAAACATAAATTTCGAATAGTATGGAGAACGAAAATTGGGCAATTAGGTATCAAAAGAAAGGGCTCAAGAAGACGAACAAAATGGTATCATTAAATTGGCCTGAGAGACACCTATCGATTTAGGAAGAGGAAGGAAAGACGTGCTCGTCGGAACCCTAATACACTCCGCCACCAAACACCCAAATTCGCCTAGGTTCGACCACGATCGCTCATGCCACTTGTTCGAAAATCAAAAGGGGGTCTAGGGCTGCGAAAGCCCTCAATTTATAGCACCTATAGGTCGTTCTAGGGATCGAATTAGACTCGAGAGTCCAAGGGTTTAAACTCGGCAAGAAACTCGGTTCTTCTACCTAATCCACGTCGTCGCCGCCAATAGAAGGCTCTAAAGGCTAGGGTTATAGAGGGGAAACAAACTCCTAGGGTTTATCTATCAAATGGGCCTAGTTTGGGCTCGAATGGTTGAGAAATGGGCTCGAATTTGGTCGATTAATGTCGGGCTATCAAGAACAACGATTTTGGCTAAAAACTCCTTAATTCAGCCTAATTAAATTTTTATTAGGAGTCGACTCAGTTGACATTATTGTTAAACTCTTCGTCCTTTACAAGATATGATTTTTCCATATTTTTAGAATTTAGTCAAAACTTTAGCCTACGGGTGAAATTCAATTAATTTAATTTATTCTTATTAATTTTAATTCATCATAGAAAATTCGATTGCGTCTTAGAATATGAAAGTCTTTTTATGATAATTGTATAAAATAATTATTGATATAATTTTGGTCACAAAAAAATAGATAATATTCTTTAATGAAGAAAATCATTGAAGTCATTAAATAACAAAGAAATATCTTTAATTCCAATACATATTTTAAAATTTTTCTTTTATATTTTATTTTTTAACTGGGGTGTTACAATTTTCTTTATCATGCACAGCCAAAGACTCATTCAAGCTCTTGATCTCCTTTTCCAAAGATGAAATGTGTAATTCAAAATTAGCGATCTCTTGTTCACACACTGCAAGTTTATCATTCAAGAGAGAATTGATAGTTTTATAACTTGTAACCTCTTGTTCTAGAACATGAAGATTTTCAAGATCATCAACAATTACACTTTTTCCTTTCTCAAAGGTATTGAGTTTATCAATCAGCAAGTTGTTTTGATCTTTTAATTTCTCAATTTCTTCAGCAAGATTTCTATTTACAAATAGTTCATCAAGCAAACATTGATCATTTGACATGGAATTCGATTTGTCTCTCATTTCACTTTCATTTTCCTCAAACTAGGCAATTTTTAGGAGGAGAGATTCATTTTCTTTTCTTAGATTTAAAATTGTTTCAGCATGAACATCAGCATTTTGTACTAACATTTCATTCAAGTTTTTAAGTTCGGGACACTTAGCACACGGAGATTTATCATGAGGAGAATTTTCAAGTTTCTTTTTCAATTTCTTATTCTTAGATTTCACCTTTTTATATTTTTCAACTAAAAGCTCATATGCATCCATCAACTCCTCAAAACTGAATTTCTCATCATCCGAATCAGAGCTAGGAGATACCTCAGAGCTTTCCTTGCTTTGTCTATCACTGTTGCTCGCGTTTAGACATTCAATGTCATCTTTCCTTTTCTGGGCTTTGTTTAGCCCATCCCAAATCTCTTTGGCTGACCTACAAGATGAAACAAGAGGAAATACATCAGTATTCACTGTAGCCTCAAGAACACTCAAAACAAAATGATTATCAGAGTTATTCTTCTTATGATCGTTGGTCTATTTGGATTTATCTCTAGGCAAGATATGAGGGCCATGCTTAACTAACCTACAAAGTTTAGGATCAACATTATTTATGTAAACATAGATTTTACCTCGCCATGATGCATAATCAGAGCAATCAAAAGTAGGAAGCATTTTTACATTAGCCATCATGAAATGATCTTTTCTCCTAGACCGTGAGGTCCGCGAATAAAAATCAGAGACTGCGCTCTGATACCAATTGTTGGCTCAGAATAGATGGCGGACAAGAAGGGGGGGTTGAATTGTCCTCCAGCCGAGATGGCGGATTTTAAAAATAAACTAAACAAATTCCAGTAGAAATAAAATTAACTACGTTAGTTAGCCTAAACTGACGTTAAGTGAGATTAAAGTTCACTCAACCTTTCTGATCTCACACGAGCATTCAACCAACAAGCGATATTCTCTCAATCGAACCGATCTCACACGAACATCCAACCCAATACACGATGAGCAATGACTAATAACAGATAGAAGAGCTAGCGAAGTGTGATGATGTAGTGAATAAAAATCTATCAAATAAACCTGTGAACGGAGATAGAAGAAATGGACAATCGCACAGGCACACCACATGCAACACAGAGATTTTTAGGTGGTTCGGGACCACGATGGGCTCCCTACGTCCACCCCTCACCGAAACCCGGTGAGGCTTCACTACCACGCTACAAATGTAGCAACCACGGGGATGAACCGCAACACCACACACACTCGCTGCTTCCGCAGCAAGCCACGCACACGGGGCCTAGACCCAGGATGCTGCCACTACAGCACACATACACACCGTCGGGGAACACACCCGCACATAAATCCCACATGGAGACACAACTCCGTCTACACACACAAACTCGGGGAAACTTACCCCGCAATGAATCCACACACGCGAAGATGCAACTCCACCCACACACGACAATATTCGGAGTTTGATAAAATAAAAAGATATACAATGACCGCCCAAATTTCAATCTATGCTCAGATAAAAGAAAAGAAATAAGATATGAAGAAATCCACCTCAAATCTGTAGTAAATCCTCTAGAGAGCAATGGTAGGGTGCATTTGGAGTTTGATCCTCAGAGTAGGAAGAGCCCAGCATTGTAAAAATTGCCCAAAATAGGAACTCGGTGATGAACAGCAAGACCAGCTATAGATCGGAGTGGCAGCTCATGGATGGCATCTTCAGCGGAGTTCTCCTTCTTCCAGTGATGGAGCAACCCTCCAGCTCGTCCTCCTTCACCTGCAAGAACAGATACGTCATTTCCCCCCTTTTTATATTCACCATCGAATGAACATCGCGGCTATAGATACCAAACAAGAGTAGCAACAAAAAGACCAGTTAGCCTAGGTTAAAAACCCTTCACAACCACACCTATACATGAGTAAAAATTCTAAGGGTAATGTGGTAAAATGTCAAGGCAAAAGGATCACAAAAATTGGGTTTCGAAACCAAGTTCGCAGACCCGTTCCGGATCTGCCAGACCAGGTGTCGACACCTGGCATCAACACCAAATTCAGCATGTTCTGTCCCTTAGCAAAAAGCCACACCCAGTGTGTTGGTGTCGACACCAGGTGTCGACACCTAAATCCAGGTGTTCTGCCTGCATGAAAATAAGCCCTAGGGAGCTAGGTGTCGACACCAAGTGTTGACACTTGCAGAGGGGAAATGGAAAACTGCCTAAGGCAGTCCCATTAACCCCAAAAACATGTAAAATGGATCAAGCCCAATCTAGCTAACATGAAATACATTCAAACATGAATTCTTACCATGGTTTCAAGTATTGGTGGTCATAATCAAACCTGCACTTTAAAGAGCTCAAATTTATCAACACAATTGACAAGACCAATTATCCTTCATTATCTCATTCACTTATGTATTCCAACCTGCATAAGGAACCTTTAAAATACATTCACATGTAAGTGTAAACCAAAATCATTCAATTCATCTACAGCACAAGCTCTCATTTCAAATATAGATTCATGCATGGAAATGCAATTCCAACTCAAGCAAATATACCTTGACCACTTGATATTGAATCAATTCACACATGAATTTCATATGCAGTCCAAGCTAATTTCTACACAAGCTCACATATCAAATTAGTTGATCCAATCAAACTTGCATGAATTCAAAGTTCAGTTCAGAAGTTTCAAGTTCAGTCCAAAGGAGCCTGAACTCATTCTCTACACACTCATGAAAACCATTTCATGAAACCTCTAAGAGAATGCATGAAGCATATCTATTGCATTAAGAGCTCAAGAAAAATATGCATGTACACAATCAAGGCTTAAGCAATAGAGTGAAGTGAAAACTACATCCAAAACCATAGCCAGCAGAAGTGGACTTTGAGTCCATCAAAAGTCGGCTTTACCTTCATCCAAACCAGCAGCTTTAAACGAAAATAGCAGAAGTCCAAATGGGAGCTTTAAAACCTCATGAAACCCATATTTTTCTCAACTAAGAACATGAAGTGAAACATCTATGCAATCATTTAGTTTCAACATGAAATCAATTAAATCCACAGTGAATTCATAGCCATCTTAGGAGCAATATGTAAAACATGATAAAGCAACCTGTTAACTCAAATGTCCCATAAACGTTATACAAGAGACACATTTACTTAGATGAAGTATAAGTATCATGCAGGGTAAGATAGTCAATAGTGAGCACCTCAAGCACAAATGAACATTTTCTACAAGACCTACACACAATATATTGTTATCATCAAAACCATCACCAAGGACAAAGAGGGAGCGTAGCTAACCCAACAATCATCTTTTTCACCATTAGTTTATTCACATAGGTCGGATCGACCGGCTTTGGATAGAAGTGCGTCGGTTGCTGGTAGGGGGAAACCACAGTAGTTGCCTAGGGTGTCGGAGTAGCAGTAGTGCCTGATGGTATGGCGGCAATGAAGGTGGCATCAACGACTGGGGAGGACGTTGCTGAGTGGCAGCTTGACTGTGCTCCGTTGACTGGAAGAGAGTGCAAGGTGAGGGCAGGTCAGCTGGGTTAGGTCCTCCCTGTGATGACTGCGGCTACATTTCCCGCTACCGAAATGGTGAGGTCTACTCTGTCTTTTCATTTAACTGTTTCTTCAAGAGTTCTATCTCCTATCGATACTGCTGCAACAGCATCATTATAGACGTATCCAGGGGAGACCCGCTAGCCGTAGCTTCCGAAGTCTTGCCAGAGACCGCTTCGATTAGGATAACTGGCTCAGCCTCATCCCGTTCTATCGTCATTACATTGGCGGTGACGGTGATTATTTCTTCATTAGTAGGCTCTTTTCCTTTGGCTTGCAAAATCTCACCAGCCGCTTTGCTTCTTCTAGTAGTCGGGCCGGGTCTCTCAGCCATCTTGACAAGCTCTTCTGGTTCAGTCGGGAGAGCCCCGTATTGAGTAGTCACTCCTGCCATATTACAGGAATACACATACAGCCTCTTTCCTTGTCTTATAACTTCCCTTTTATGCCGGTGTGGGAACGTCAGCCTCTCAAAAATAGAGATTGGACTTGCCTTGCTGACTTGTCGAGGCATCTTGGGATGCTCTTCTTCCTCATCCCTTGGGTTGTCTTCACCTATGAATGGCAATCGGTCTTCTTTTTCTTCTTCTTCGGTGGTCATAGCATTTAATAACTATTGCTAGCCAAGCGAGGGGTTTGCCAACCCTCGGAAGTAGTTTTGGGTCATCCCGGCCACATCTTCCTGTTCATGATCCCGTGTAAGAACGGGAAGCAGCTTCTGGCCTTGCATTGGAGGCATATACCCCAGTCGGGACATCCTAGCAGACTGATTGAATTTCTTATTCATCACAAAGACATTGGCCTCTTGTGCACAGACCTTGAAAGTAGTACGGCGTGGAGGCTCCATAACCGTGTCATCTTCTTTCAGGGCAAACCCCTTGAAAGTAGTACGGCGTGGAGGATAGTTTGTCCCAGTGAAAAATTGAGGTCTATTTATAGAAAGCCCTTCGGGCATTGGACTCTTAGTCGCCATATCACCAGCTCTTTCAAGGTCGTTAGACCACATACAGAGACACTAGCTCTGATACCATGTGATGAGCAGTGATAGGCAGATCTAGAGGGGAGGGGTGAACAGATCAGCCCCTTCTTTGCATAAATAACAACTAGATAAAAACTTATACCAGTAAAGCAGGAACACACACAAGCTAGGGAGCTAAATGCAAGGAAAATGATCAAGGTGTTCCTAAGCAAGCATCTAGCTACATGACACGATAGAAAGCAAACCACAAGAACACAAGATTTTAAGATGGTTTGGTCTCTATCCAGAGACCTACGTCCACCCCTCACATCAACCAAGTGAGGCTTCACTAGTGCAAAGGCACTACCGCTGATTCACACCTTCTAACAGAGAGACAAACTCTCTCAACTCCGCTGCCGAACAGCTTGAGGGTACACAACCCAAATCCTACAGACCGGTAGACACACCGTCTGTCTTCCTACTCGCAGGTAGGGAGCAATAGTAAGAGTATGTGTTTTTGAGAAAAAACAAAACTGAAAAAGAATAACCAAACAGAGTATGGCTATGAAGCTCTATGGAAGAGAAAACTCATGTCTGGGAGAGAACTGGATGACGCTTGGGTTCTCTTCTTCTTCTTCCTAGTTCTTCACTACGACCATAAAAGGAAACGATGAACCTACTTACTAGCTTTCACGGGCACTTGATGAAGCTTCAACAAATGTTATCTTCCCTACTGTGAGAGCTCCTGAGGTGAAGAAGATGGTCTGTTGCATTACAGTCTCGCCAGCAATACAAGGAAGGAGATATCTCCCGGAGGAAGCTTCTTAACTGCTCTTCCCTCCTTCTCTTGTTCTTCTCCTTCTTCTCTCTACTTCTCCATTTTTCTTACTGGAGCTTGTTCTCCCTTGTGTGTATATCACTCATGATCTCTCCAGCCATATCCTTTTAGGAACCCCATACGCAGGACATCGCATTCCACGTTCCTCTTTTTGCTTCAACAGCTTCTTGTCCTTTTCTCCCGTGCGTACCACATTCGTGAATAGGTAGGGAACCAAATTTGCAAATGTACCTACATTTGGAAGGTTCCTCTGCCAGCCAATCAGATCTTCTGACAAAGCGGGCTTCCAGAAGCTTTTTCAAGTGCGATCGGATCCTCCACGATCGGTTGCGGATCTTGAAAATCGGACGCGACGAGATCTAGATCCATTCTGGGCGAGCTTGAAGGTGTCGACACTTTCAGACAAGGTGTCGGCACATCTCATTGGAGTCTTGTAGAAATATGGCTTCCAAGCAAAATAGGTCGACACTTCGATGGCCATGTGTCGACACATGTTCCACACTCGCGTGCAGCTCGAGCCTCCATGTCGAGACTTCACTTGGAAGTGTCGGGGTAGGTGCGCCAGGCAGAGATGAAGTCCGTTGCGCTGAGCCGAGGGTGTCAACACGTTTTCCATAGGGTGTCGACACATGATCCCAAACTGAACCTAGATAGAAACGGTTCAATCACAAATTACTTCTAGACGTGTCGACACGTTATAGGTGGTGTTGACACTCTGCTCATTCCGGAGCTCAAACAGAAACGATTCAGGATGGTTTCTTCTAGACGTGTCGACACATCCAAGTGACAGGTCGACACTTTGCGAGTACATTACCTATGCTTGTCCAGACAAGAACTTAAACAAAATAGTTAGTCATACCATAAGGATTTAACAATGGATTATGGTTTGTTATCATCAAAACTAGGGGACACAACATTCTCCCCCTTTTTGATGATGACAACCATGAATTATTGTTTACAAGTATTCATATGGCATTCCATTAGATAGAAAACTTTTCATTCACAATGATAAGGAGATCCATACAAGTTCATTGATCAAACAAAATGTTTCATATACATTCATCAAAAATTATGCATGACCTAACTAGATGCTTAATGCTACGTGAAGACTTGACACTTGACTTCTCTTGACTCTTGACTAGTCTCCCCCTTTGGCATTAGCAAGGAGGGGGTGAAGGAGGTGATTGTTGTGCAGGAGGCATGGAGCTTGAGCTTCCTGGTAATTGAAGTTTCTAGGCCTCAGAGAATTGTTGTTGCAGTTGCAGAACTTGTGCAGCTAGAGAGTCAACTTTTTGAGTTAGTTGCTCATCTCTTTTTTTCACAAACTTGTGAAGTGACTTGATATTGTCGTTGATTGCATCCAGCCAGTCATGCAACATGTCACATATATACATTGTCTGTGCTTTCTGTTGGGTCCCTTTTGGTGAGACATGAGAGGATGTAGCTTCAGTGGGATGAGGACACCATTCATCACCTGTGTCTTCCAAAATTGGTTGGAGTTGAGCTTTAAGTAGATGTATCAATTCTAGAATTTCAGTTCCAACCATATCAAGTTTGTTGTATACGACATTCATTTTTCTTCAACTTTGGTGGAGCTGTTCACCATTGTTGCTGTGTCGGTATGAACTTGTTCTACAAGCTTTGAGGAGGCATCAAGGAGCTTGTTAGAGTCGGAGTGAACCTTTCCTTTCAGCCTATTGGATGCATCGATTACCTGTGCAGAATAGGCATTAATGGCTGCTTCCAGACTAGAGGTGACTCCTACAATCCTGGCTATCTCAGCAGCTACTTGTTCTCTGATTGTGAGGGACTCAACTGCTACTATTTCCTCAATCCTGTGAGAGGAATCAATGAGGGTTGAACATCTAAGATTCATGCTGCTTTGATCTTCTCGGATGTCATAGGCATGCATAAGCATTTCTGAAGTCTTTTCTTGTGTTTCAATATGAACCTCTCTCAATCTTTTCATTACAGTCCATGCTCTTTCACACACATGTATAAGAGAGTTCATAAAGGCATACAGTTTACCATTAGACTTGTGTTTGTCCCTGACAAATTTATCTCATCTGCTGTTCTAAATTTGGTCACCACGAACAGACCTTGCGTCTAGTCTGTCAACTTTCATGTCAAGCTACATAATGGAAGAATTCACATTGGCAAATTGAGCAGTGAGAAACCTAATCAATGTGGGGTGAAAACCCATCGGACCTTCTATGGCAGTAGATTGTTGTCCTCTTGATGATGAGGCTTCTGTATGAAATGCAGGAGGCGCCTCTTCTCCAGTATGAACTGTAAGGTCAGATGGAGGAGTCTGAGGTGGAAGAGTCCCAAATGGTATTATGGGACCAAAATATGTTTCCTCTGGTACATTCTCCTGTTGGTGCTACTGTTCAAAGTGTGTATCCATAAGAAACCGTTCCTCATACTGTTCCTCTACAGCTTGCTAATCTTGTACTGCTGGTCTGCCTGTTGTTGCTACGCAGGTGCAGTTGGAGGGTCAATCTAGTGACCAGGCAAATCCCTCACAATTTTGTCTCCTTTCTTCTTGAAGTGCATGTAATTCTCAATAAATCTCATGCAGTAGACATTGCTCTGTGGGATTTCTTTCATCTTTTCCTTTTCCAGAGAAATTCCAACTCTCTGAAATATGGTTGTTAAGTGTGCAGCATATGGTAGACTTCTCCTATTCCCTATACAACTTCCCATAATCTGCAGAATAACCTCTGGAAGATAGATCTGTAAATTATTGAACATGCAGAAGAAAATGAATCTCTGGGTTTCTGTAAGTCTACTTCTGCCACCCCCTTGCGGTGTAATCATTGTAGTGCACATATGGTGTAGTAGACGCTGCAAGGGGGGAAACATGTTTATGTCAAAGTGTTTCACAAGTAGTTGGGTTTCATCCGCAGGGTTGCTAGGTTTTCCCGTTAGTATGGTGTATGCCTCAAACAAATCAATCTCAAATTTAGATTCTAGTAACCCATCTTGGGGTATACGTAAAACTTTGTGAAGAAGCTTTGTAGACAGTTTAATCTATACCCCCTTAACTTCAGTCCTAAGGGTTTTCTGATTCTGGTCATAAACTAAGTTCTTATAGAACCTTCATGAACGTCGATAGTACACCCTTTGAGCAGAAAAAAACCTCTTACATCCTTGGAATTCGATGAGGCGAAGTAGTTCAGAAAAATTATCAAGCATCTGGTGGTCACCGAAATCCACATACCTAGGAAATAGTATCCTTGTAGGGTCACTCTCCTCATCCCTGACAGAGCTGGGTTGTGGAGGAGCAGGCTATTGCTTTTCCTTCCCTTTTTCTGCTGTCGACAAGCGTTTCCTCTTGGCCTCATTTTCTTGCTGCGTGCCCTTGTAGCTGTTAGAACCCTGGGCTTCTGCTGCTTTCCTCTTTTTTGCTGGTTCTACGGCTGGTCTGTCGTAAATGCTTTTGGAGCGCCCTTCTGTTGTGTTTTCTTTGTTGCAGGAGCTTAAGCATCAGCCTTCCTTGATGTTGCCGCATCCTTTTTCTTGCCGCGGGTGACCGGAGGAGTCATGGCGATGGCGGAAAGAAAGAAGAGAGGGTAGATTGGGTTGCCAGAGCGATGCAGCAGAGAAATGGAGCTAGCTGGAGTGCTAGGATCCACTTTCGGAGGGAGACGGAGGAAAGTGTCGACCTCTGCGTAGAGACGTGCAGACGCGCCGGAGAAGGGGTTTGCGAATGAAAGGGTTAGAAATGGTAAAGTGAAAACACGATATTCACCGGCCAGTTAAAAAGGTAAAGTTGAGATTTCTTCTTTTAAAAGAACACCCTTTAGATATAAAATTGTTGAAATACCCCTATTTTTATTGTTAAACGGTTTAAGGCCCATAAGCTCAATTTGGAAGAATAAAGGTTTAAGAAGAGACCGTTTTCGTAACAACTAATAAGATTAAGATATTTAAATGAAGTCAAATGTTTTAACCAAGCCTATTAATCTTACTCATTAAGTTCATTAGGCAAGATTGGGGGAAAATTAATCAAGTATTGAAAATAAACAAAATACCCTTTTTGAAGTAAAACCTAGACTCAACCCCAATTTTTTTTTAAACAGTCTGATAAAGCATTTACTTTTTAACACAAGGAAACACGTTATTCAGACGCTAGAGTCCCTGGTTACTTAGTGTAGCTTATCTTTCTATTTTCTTTTGAACAAAGATAGTAGTCTTCATCATGACAAGATTTGCTCCATTTCATTGACACAGGATCTAGTTTCTCTAAAGATGATGCCATTGCTCTAAAATTATTGCAATATGGTTTTAGGAGGTGTATTCTCTAGTTGGCTTCAATTTAGGTGAATTGTTTAAGGACAATACAAGCTAATCATTATTTATCCAAAGAAGCCCTTTTACTATTAACTTTCAGAAGCTTAGGCCCTGGTCATTATCAAAGACTTTGATGAATGTTTTAACCCTATTATGAGTGCAAGGTTGGTGAAACTAAACACAATTATCAGCCAAATTGAGGGTTATAAACATCAAACCATTTTCTTTAACAGAGGTAGAGCAGAATAACTTAGCCAAGGTCGTATGAAAGAATTAAAACTTTCTCAACTCCTCGTAAATTAATGACCGGTGACTAAGCAATGGTTCAGAAGCAAAAGATGTGATGAAGAAATGAACAAGGCAATGATAAAGTAGGGTGAATAGACAAAATGACTCTCCATTGGATCACACACCCTTGAGTGGCTAAGCAACAGTGTCGACACTTCCTATGAAGTAGTTGAACGATAGTGTCGACATTATTAATATGCACTGACCTTCATTAAGATGTGCCTCGACCTTCATTAAGATGTGCCTCGACCTTCATTCCAATGTGCACTGACCTTCATTCTGTGATAACTGAGGTAACATCGACCTTAGTTCTGAAATAACAAAGGTAGCATCGACCTTAGTTCAGATGTGCATCGACGTTCATGAAGGTGTCGGCCTGCTGATGGAGAACAGAAGCCTATTCTTTGAGCATTTCAACGAATGTGTAGACACATCACTAGAGTGTGTCGACCTGTTCAATATCCTTTTCTCAGCTAGTGTGTCTGATTCTTATCTTTCTTTGATTGCTTCATTTCTGAACCACTTCTGCCAATTTCTGATACCAGTGCCTCTGACTTTCTGATTTCAGTCAGACAACCAAAAAATTTGCCTTCCTGCTGCCAGTGAGAAGTGCTTTATTTGATGCTAAAGCTTTAAACATTCTCATGCACTAAAGATTAACTATGCATATCTTAACATGCAATTTTGACTCATGGTACTTGGCGGAGGTCAGTCCTCACGCATGATGAGAGTTTCCTGACAAGCGTAGCCTGACTTTCTACAACTCAGCATTTGAGATACCACGTAATTAAAAGATGATATGCAATTCAAAATAATCAAAATGCACACAAGCTCCCCTTAATGTGACCATCATTCATGAAACAATTCATTCACACAATAGAACATTTCAAGACAAATCAGATATACTAACAACCATCATAGCAAACACAAGTATCTTGTGCATCAAAAAGGAGTAAACGGCTCAAACCTGAGTTGATTGAGGTCTGCATAGACCTAGCTCTCTCCTCAATGTTGAAAACCTGTCATTGCTTAAAGGTTTTATGAAAATATCTGCAATCTGATTTTCTGAGTCAATAAAATGGAGCTCAAAATGATTTTTAAGGACTTCATCCCTAATGAAATGATGCCTAATTTCTACATGCTTAGTCCTAGAGTGCAGGACTGGATTTTTTACAAGGTTTATAGCACTTGTGTTATCACACAAAATGGGAACACATCTAAGATCTATTAGATAGTCTTGGAGTTGGTGTTTGATCCAAAACACTTGAGTTCCACAACTCCCTACAGCAACATATTCTACTTCTGTAGTGGAGAGGGCAACTGAGTGCTATTTCTTGGAGGTCTAAGAAACCAAACACCCACTCAAGAATTGGCAATAGCCACTAGTGCTCTTCCCATCCAGTTTGCATCATGCATAGTCTGCATCTGAATATGAAATGAGTGAAAGCTCACAATATGCAGGATACCATAATCCCATATCTTGAGTGCCAGCAAGGTATCAAAAGATACGTTTGACAGCAGTCAAGTGGAATTCTCTAGGACTAGACTGAAATCTATCACAAAGGCAAACACTAAATTGAATGTCTGGTTTAGATGCAGTTAAATAGAGTAATGAACTGATCATACCTCTATACTTCTTTGCACCCACAAGTGTACCTTGTTCATCTGTATGCAGTGAAGTGGCAGTCCCCATTGGAGTTCCTAATGATTTGCAGTTGGTCAGATCAAATCTCTTCAGCAACTGTTTCACATATTTGGCTTGATTAATAAAATAGCCTTCATTGCTTTGATTTATCTGCAAGCCAAGAAAGAATTGAAGCTCACCCATAAGACTCATCTCAAACTCATTAGTCATGAGTTTAGCAAAATCTTCAAACATTTGAGATTTTGTAGATCCAAACACTATATCATCTACATAAATATGAACCAACAACATGTCCTTACCTTGTCTCTTAGTGAATAGTGTCTGGTCTACATTACCTGTAGTGTAGCCTTGTTCAGTGAGGAATGAGCTTAGTCTATCATACCAACCTATGGGTGCCTGCTTCAAGCCATATAGAGCCCTGTCCAACTTATAAACATGGTCTTTAAAATGTGAACATTCAAAACCAGGGGGTTACTCTACATATACTTCTTCTTTTATTAAGCCATTCAAAAAGGCACTCTTTACATCCATCTGCTGCAGTTTGATTTTATGACAACATGCAAATGCAAGCAAAATTCTAATGGCCTCTAATCTAGCTACAGGGCCAAAAGACTCTTCAAAATCTATGCCAAACTCTTGATTATACCCCTGAGCCACTAATCTGGCTTTATTTCTAATTATCTTACCATCTTCACTAAGTTTGTTCCTAAAGACCCATTTAGTATCTATGATAGATTTCTCTCGGGGTTTGGGAACTAGATGCCACACATTGTTTCTTTCAAACTGGTTTAGTTCATCATGCATGGAATTTATCTAGTTTTCATCTTTTAAAGCCTCTATAATGTTTTTAGGTTCAGTTTGAGACATAAGAGCAAGTTGTTCAATTTCATCCATAATTCTAAAATGAGACCTAGCTTTAGTTGGGTCATGCAGATTACCTAAGATGTTTTCTAAAGGATGGTCTTTTAACACTCTTAAATTAGTTTGAGTGTTACCTTTATCTACATCGTTGATCGGAGCATTGCTTGACTCTCCTTGGTCTTTATTTCCTTGTGTCTCCTCGTGTGGAAGTTCTTCTTTTCCTTTTACATTCAGAAATTACCCATCATCATCTTCCCTCCAAGTATTGTCATGATTAGTCTCATCAAAAGTGATGTGAGGTGACTCTTCCACACATAGGGTCTTAAGATTATAGACTCTATAAGCTCTAGACTTATTTGAATATCCAAGAAATATGCCTTCTTCACTCTTGGGCTCAAACTTGTCTAAAACTCTCTTATCATTGTTATGAACAAAACACTTTGAACCAAATACTTTCATGTGAGAGAGAGATGACTTTTTACCTTTGAGTAACTCATAAGGAGTCATTTTAGTAAATGGTCTTACCATTGAACGGTTGATGATATAACAAGCAGTGTTTATCGCTTCTGCCCAAAATCTCCTTGGTAGTTGCTTTTCAGCAAGCATTGTGCGTGCCATCTCTATGAGAGTTCTGTTCCTCCTCTCGACAACCCCATTTTGTTCAGGGGTTCTTGGTGATGAAAACCTATGATTTATTCCTTCAGTCATGCAAAGATTATCAAAATCAGCATTGTCGAATTCACCACCATGGTCTGAAAGTATGTTGAAAATTTTGAACTTACCTTCTTGCTTTACTTGCATGAAGAGTGCCTGAAACTCATCAAATGCATCATTTTTATGTGCAAGGTAAAACACCCTGTGAATCTAGTAAAGTCATCTACTAAAATATAGCCATATCTTTTACCACTTAAGCTAGCTATTTTGGTTAGACCAAACAACTCCATGTGAATTAGTTAAAGTGGTTTGGATGATAAGCCTTCAGTTCTGCTTTTAAATGACTTTCTAGTTTATTTTCCTTGTGCACATGCATCATAAAATTTAGAGTTCACTTTGAATTTAATTTCAGGCAATCCTTTAACAATAGAATGCTTCACCAATTTATGAAGTGTATTGTAGCTAGCATGACCTAGTCTACGATGCCACAACCATGTTAATTTAGACTTAGGTGCAGCAAGATAAAGATTTATGTGAGCAGAGTCATCTAAGCCAATCATATACACAATGTTGACTCTTTTACCAAAAAACTTGGTTTCTTTTGAATTAGGGTGCAAAATCCTACATTCATTAGAGTCAAAGACTACAGTATGACCTTTATCACAGAGCTGACTTATGCTCAGCAAATTATATTCTAGATCATCAGCAAGCAATACATTATCAATTGAGTTGGAGGGATTCTTACCAACTTTACCTGTATCAATGATTTTTCCTTTGTTGTTCCCACCAAACGTGACATGACCAACTTCCTTTTCTACTAAGAGACAAAATTTGGCTCTGTCCCCTATCATGTGTCTTGAGCAGCCATTATCAAGATACCAGCGATTGTGCATTACTGCAAGACACTCTTGCACAAGGAATTAAGTGACAATGTTTGGAAACTAAGGACAATTGGGTCCCAATAGTCTTCTCATCTTAGTAAAGCAAGATAACATAGGATTTGAAATCCAGACTTTCTTAGTATTTTTGATTTTCTTGCTTAGTTGGAAGTTCTGGTTCTTCTTTTCTTCATTAACATTCCTTTTCACTCTTTTAGCTTCTTGGGCTTTATGAGTTTAGGAATGTTGAAAGAGAATTATTTTTTAGACCATTTATTCCAGGTGGTTGGTCTAGAGGGGTAGGAGTTGTCACAGTACCTAGGGTGTTGAGGATGGGTAAACCTATGACTATAAGGTTCATAACTACCCCAGACCCATGAAGGTGTCGACCTGTACGAGGTGAAGTGTCGACCTGTCCCCTGTTCTGACCATCTATAACGGTCTCTGTTTGCTCGATGTGTCGACCTCCTATCATGAAAGTGTTGACCTGTCTCCCGTTCGACCCATTTATAACGGTCTCTAGGTGAGAGACATGTCGGGTCCCTGTAACTTGAGTGTCGACCTGTTGGAGCATACCTAGGGAATTGACGGGTGGTTGACCATGAGGGTGTCGACCTGTCTTGAGGGTAGTGACGACCTGTGCCATTGTTGAAATTATTTCTACCCTTAGGATGTGTAAACCTGGACTTGGGTTGGTGTCAGCCTGCTTGGTGTTGTTGGTGAGCCTTTTGGGGTTTTTCAGGATTTTTCTTTATAGGCTCTCTCATTTTCTCTTTTCCTTTGTTTCTAGCTTTTCTTTGTTTGGGCTAGGTGTTGTTTTAGAAGTTGATGCTTCATAAGATGAGACAAAAGTTGTAGTTTTTAAGTCAAAAGTCTTTTTCTTAGTTGGCTCATATCCTAGCCCTTCCCTGTTGAAGTTCATTTTAGTCCCTAGCAGAGCATTCAAGTTCTCACTTCCATCAACAAATTTTTCAAGGGCAGTTTGTTTATCTGCAAAGTCTTTTTGAATCTTTTCATTTTCTTTCAACAGTTGAGAGTTGACTTCTATAAATGCATCAGATTTTTCATTACATAGATTGTTGTCTTTTACATAGCCTTGCATCTTTAGTTTCAACTCATCAATTTCATCTCTTAGGTTTTCATTTTCATCGTCCAAATCCCTCATTTCTTTTCTTCCCACTTCTAGGTTTTCATTTATATTTCTTAGATCCTCAATTTCAATTTCCAGGGAAGTAATCTTTTCATTTAGGGTTTGATCATGCACAATGGAGTCAATTTTCTTCTTTAGTACTTTGTTTTCTTTTCTATACACTTCATATTTATCCATTAATTCAAAGTAAGCCTCTTTCCAATCATCAGTAGAAAAATGTTCAAAAGGAGAGCTTACCTCACTATTATTTTCTCCATTGGCTATCAAGCAGAGATCATCTTTCTCCTCTTCAGAGAAGCTATCTTCATTTTCTTCCTCTTCTTCATCACTCCATGTACACACCATGGCCTGTTTCTTCCTAGCCTTCCACCAAGGCATTATTTTCTTAACTCCTTCTGCACACTCAGACTTGATGTGTCCTGGTTTCCTGCAAGAATAGTAGACAAGTTTGTCAAACTTCTTAGCATTTTCAGGTCTAGAGGCTTCCTCTTTGTGAAGCCTTTACCTTCCTTTCTTAAAATTTTTCTAAACTTTCTTGTCAACATAGCAACCTCATCCTCTTCAGAGTTGCTACTTGAAGGCTCTTCATCTTCAGAGATGTCCTTGGTACTTGGCCCAGCTTTGATAGCCATCGGCTTCTTCTTACTTACCTCAGTCTCTTTCTTCTTCAAATTCATCTCATAGGTCATCAGGGACCCTATGAGTTCTTCTACCTTGGTGGTAGCCAAGTCCTTTGATTCTTCGACCACTGTTGCCTTTGTATGCCATGCTGGAGTTAGAGATCTTAGTATTTTTCTCACAATCTCCTGCTCGGAATAGGTCTTAACTAGCTCAGTTAAACCATTAGTGAGCATGGTTAGCCAATCATACATATCAGAGATAGACTCATCAGGTTTCATTCTGAATTTTTCATATTCAAAAACTAGCAAATTAGCCTTCGTCGCGCATACCTATGTTGTCCCTTCATACATTACCTCAAGACGGTCCCACATTTCTTTTGTAGTGGCGCGTGTAGACACTCTTGAGAATTCTATAGGGTGAAGGGAGCACTGCATTATGTGCTTGGCACCCCAGTTCAGTGTAGATATTCTGATCTGCTCCTTGGTCCATGTTTCTTCATCTTCGGGCAACTCAAATAGACCTTTGCTAATAACTCCCCAAATTTCATGATCTTGGGCTCTGATAAAAACCTACATATGGTTTTTCCAGTAAGGATAGTTTGTCCCAGTGAAAAAGGGAGGTCTATTTGGGAATGCCCTTCGGGCATTAGACACTTAGTCGCCATATCACCATCTCTCTCAAGGTCATTAGACCACATACAGAGAGACTAGCTCTGATACCACGTGATGAGTAGTTATAGGCAGATCTAGAAGGGAGGAGTGAATAGATCAGCCCCTTCTTTGCGGAAATAACAACTAAATAAAATCTTATACCAGTAAAGCTTGAACACACACAAGCTAGCGAGCTAAATGCAAGGAAAATGATCAAGGCGTTCCTAAGCAAGCATCTAGCTATAAGACACGATAGAAAGCAAACAACAAGAATGCAAGATTTTAAGGTGGTCCAGTCTCTATCCAGAGACCTACGTCCACCCCTCACATCAACCAAGTGAGGCAAACCTAGTGCAAAAGCACAACCGCTGATTCATAGCTTCTAATAGAAAGATAAACTCTCTCAACTCCGCTGCCGAACAGCTTGAGGGTACACAACCCAAATCCTAAAGATCGGTAGACACACCGTCTGTCTTCCTACTCACTGGTAGGCAGCAATAGTAAGAGTATGTGTTTCTGAGAAAAAACAAAACTGAAAAAGAACAACCAAACAGAGTATGGCTATGAAGCTTTATGGGAGAGAAAACTCTTGTCTAGGAAAGAACTGGATGACGCCTGGGTTCTCTTCTTCTTCTTCCTGGTTCTTCACTACGACCATAGGAGGAAACGATGAACATGCTTCCCAGCTTTCACCGGCACCAGATGAAGCTTTAATACATGCTGTCTTCCCTGCTGTGAGAGCTCCTAAGGTGAAGAAGACGGTCTGTTGCGTTGCAGTCTTGCCAGCAATACAAGGAAGGAGATATCTCCCGGAGCAAGCTTCCTCACTGCTCTTCCCTCCTTCTCTTATTCTTCTCCTTCTTCTATCTGCTTCTCCATTTTTCTTACTGGAGCTTGTTCTCCCTTGTGTGTATATCGCTCACGATCTCTCCAGCCTTATCCTTTTAGGAACCCCATACGCAGGACGTTGCATTCCACGTTACTCTTTTTGCTTCAACAACTTCTTGTCCTTTTCTCCCATGCGTACCACATTTGTGGGTAGGTAGAGAACCAAATCTGCAAATGTACCTGCATCTGGAGGGTTCCTCTGCCAGCCAATCAGATCTTCTGACAAAGTGGGATTCCAGAAGCTTTTTCAAGTGCGATCGGATCCTCCATGACCGGTTGTGGATCTTGAAAAGCGGACGCGATGGGATCCAGATCCGTTCTGGGCGAGCTTGAAGGTGTCGACACCTTCAGACAAGGTGTCGACATATCTCGTTGGAGTCGTGAAGAAATATGGCTTCCAAGCAAAATAGGTCGACACTTCGATGGCCATGTGTCGACACATGCTCCACACTCGCGTGCCGCCAATTGAGCTACTGATGAGGGTGCCGATTCAAAGCCATTTCATGCAATCTATTGGGCTTCCAACAGCCTGATGGGCTCCATGTTAGCCCAAGAGAGTGTCTTAGGCTCGAGACCACCCCTGACTCAGTGGGCCGTCCGGAGAGGTGCCCTTGAGGTCTTCGGGCTTCGGACTAGGTGGTTTCTAGCATGAGCCGTGTTTTAATCAGGTCACTCGGGTTCTCCTACTGATATTACCCTCAGAATCTCATACTGTAGGATCTAAGATATTTCTTCACCTCGGGAGGCGTTCTATTCAGGTGGTGGACCACCAGGGGTATTTTCAACCTTGTCGAACCGTTATTCTATATTTGTCAGCCTTGGCCATGCATTTGTCACCATTGAGAAGCTATTTGTTATGCTTATTCTTCTTTAGCTGGCCAAGGCTTTTGGCAAACTCTGGAGTCGACTCCATTTGCAACTTGAGTCGACTCTTCTTCTTCACTTTCCGTGCTTTTGTCTCCGTTATCCATTTTTCACCCTTAACTATCCATTTGTTAGGCTTATCTCCTATTTGTCACCTTTATCAACCAATTTGTCACCCTTAACAGATATTATTCACCCTTATCATGGCATTTGTCAGCAATATCTTATTCTACCGGTGGGTGACTCTGGCTGAGCTCGAGTCGACTCGAAGGACTTCTGGAGTCGACTCCGCCTTCATGAAACCTTCTTTTTCTACTGAAGCGATAGAACTCTGTAAACTTGAGTCGGCTCTAAGCCCAACTCTTCTTCTTCAAGCTTCTTCTTCTTTCATCTGTAAACTTCATTGAGCTATTTTTTTTCACTGTTCTTCACCCATCTATCAAAATTTTGACTTCTTCTTCTAATGGCATGTTGAACTGCTGCGTTGACTTTGAGTTTTGCCTATTGACTCTAGGGCTTGACTACGTTGACTTTGGATATGCTGCGTTGACCTCTTCCTTCGTGAAATATCCTCATAGCTTATTTATTGGCTTTACTGCAGTCTATCCAAGTCAACTTCTTCACCAGACAAGACGACTTGATCTTCTCCAAGTCGACTTGTGTCTTGCTTCTTAGCAAAATCCAACCTGAGTCTTGCTTCTTAGCAGCATCAGCTTCATAGTGTCAACCTATGCTTATGCACATGACATTATCAAGGCATGAAGACTCATGAATGAGTCATAGTTTGTCATCATCAAAACACAGGGACACAACATTCTCTCCCTTTTTGATGTTGGCCTCATGTACTCTTGCCTTTCCTGTGAATCAAAGCATATAGCGGGGCGATTTGATCTTGCGAGGTTTAGAATTTGCATGGTGACGTAGGTCCATGGTGGCTCTCCCGCAGGGGGATGGCGGTGTCCATCTCCTTGCCCCCCCTTCGAAACCTTCCTTCCTCTAAGCTCTTGCTCATTCTATCTGCCCTCCTAAAGTCTCCATTGGTGTCAAGGCTCCTGCTTTCATGGATGAAGGAGAACCGACTATTTTCTTCTCTCGTCAAGAAGTTCTATAGTCTTATAAACCCCTGGATTTTGCGATCATTGCTAAGTGTTCTTATGAGAGACCACCGATTCCAAAGATCAAGAGCTGCCTATCTCAAAGATTAAATTTGCACAAAGACTTCTTACTGAGTGTGCTTAATCAGCGTCAGCTTCTCCTAAGATTTTCAGACGAAGAGGATTTCCTGAAGGTTTTCCTTCGAAAGAACATCTACATTAAGTGTTATCTCTTCAGATTTTTTAGATGGTCTACGGACTTTGATTATAACTTAGACCCCTCATCTATGCCAGTCTGGGTTGGTTTTCCGTCTCTTCCTGTTAACTTCTATAATGAAGATTTCTTACGTTCTATTGCATGCAATCTGGGCAAGGTTTAACGTATTCATGATTCTACTACCTTTTGGACTCAAACTGTTGAAGCACTTGTGTGTATTGAGATTGAAATTGCTAAGCCGTTAATTGAGCGTATCTAGATTCACTGTAGTGGTAGTGGTTTATGGCAATACATTAATTATCATCGGCTACCTAGTTTGTGTAGTACATGTCATAAAATTGGCCATGACTCTGCTTCTTGTTTAAAGAAGAATAGGTGGGTTCTTGAAAAGCAACATGTGGAGGTGCAGAGTAATATTCCGTCTAAGAATGTAAACATTAACTCGGATTTGGTTTGGGTTCCTTGTTAAGGTGCTAGGCCCGGATACAGAGGGGAGGTGAATGTATCCCTCTATGAAAAGTGGCCAAATAAAAACTTGGATGCTAGAGATAGACACAGAATAGAACCAATTCGATTCAACTCAAATACAAACACTTGGAGCGCGCCTATTCAAGCATCTAGCGGAAGCAAAACAAACAATCAGATCACTGCACAAGAGATTTTTAGGTGGTTCGGTCCACAGACCTACATCCACCCCTCACTTCCAACCGGAGTGAGGCTTCCACTAGCAAACGCTAGAACCAGGCAGACTCAGTCTGCAAACAGTTGCTGCCACACAGCTTGACCAGGGGAACAGCCTCCCCTCTTCCTCCCAACCGGAGGGACACCCAAGTGACTCCCAGCCACTTGGAAACTAGAGGTCGCAGACCTCTCTTCCTCCAGACCAGGAGGGACCCGACCTCAGTCCAGAGGATCGGAAGTACAAAGGTAATCAGAAAACAAAGGAAAATAATAAACGAAAATAACACAGCAATCAGAAGGCTGTAAAGGATGAAAACACAGATGTGGCTCTCAACGGAGCTGACTGGCCTGGATCTGATCAATGGTCCAGTAGGAACTAGTCTTCAGATGAAGCTTCTTCTTCCTCTTCTCTTCTCTCTCACTTTCTTTTTCTCTTAACCCTCACAAGCTCTCTAACTCTCTCTTACGCTTCTTCTCCTTCTGCTCTTCTTCTCTTTCTTTTCTTCTTCTTTCGCAGGCTCTCTCTATCTCTTCTCTTCTCTGGATCGAATACTCTCTGCTGCTCTCAGACTGGATGTATAGACTTTGCTCCTTTTCTTTCGATCAATCTTCTTCAGTGGAAGAAGGCTCAAATATATAGCAGTAGCAGCAGCAGCCCCTGGGCGCGTGGCTTCCACGTTTTCCCGCCCAAGGAATTTGCCAGAACCGAGGTAGCTTAATCCACGTGTCAGCATCTGCATACCTCGTCCTCCTGGGATCACGAGCCAGGTCATCAATCTCGGTAAGAATCTCTGTCAGACATAGCATTGAATAAGTCATCAGCTTAAGTCTAAACACCCTGTATAGACTCTGTGAATGCAAAGCATTGTATAGACTTCAGAAATAACTATAGCAAGTGTGTACAGAGTGAGAGAGTGTATAGACTTAGAAGTCTTCATGCGTGCTCAGTGTATATACTTGCTGAAGAGTGTATTATCATAACAGAAGAGTGTGTAGACTATGGCCTTCTGTTCAAGATAAAAGCCAATGTACAGACTTCATGCTGTACAGACTTGATGTTGATCAAGAGACCTTTGGACATCAGCCCAAGGCGTCAACGCTTCCAACGTGCAGCGTCGACGCAGTGAACAAGACAGGTGATGAACAATGCAAGCACTAGCTTTTCCAATGTGTAGACTTCATGAGATGCAATGCAAACTCTGTACAGACTTGGTCGTGTAAGGCGACGCAAGCAATGGCTGTATAGACTTTACTCAATGTATGGACTTCACATAAGAAGCCAACGGCTGTACAGACTTAGGCAACCTTCAACTCACTGCGATGTACAGACTCTGAAGAACAGCAGTCAATGTATGGACTTGCTCCGCCTGAGGCACTGTATAGACTTCAGCTCAAGGCCAGTGTATGGACTTGATGAGACACTCACGAGTGTGTAGACTTAGAGTGAGGCATATAGTGTAACACAGCAAAAGACTGTATAGACTTTGGCAAAGGCATGAGACGTACCCTAAGACGATGAAGTCTGTATAGACTGTACAGTGAATGGATGCTCAGTGAGACGCAAGTTGAGACGATGCAGTGTACAAACTTCATGTAATGCATGCAGACGTTGAATAATAGAATGTGCAGACTTGGGACAGCAGCTAAGCATGTGTGTATTATGTGAGAGTGTATACACTTGAAAGCAACATATAGCCAAGTATGAACAACGTGAGAGTGTATACACTTCAAACTATTGAACACAAGTACAATGTATATGCTTTATGAACAGACGATGTACCTACTTGGAATTGATGCATGTTGTGCAATGTACATACTTTGTGCAATGCAAAGCAGACCAAAGTACAGACTTCCTAAATGCTTCAAGACCATGCACATCAAATGTCTAGACTTCACGAGGTGAACGGTTGTACATACTTCCTATGTGAAGACAGCCGCTGTACAGACTTTGTTGAAGTCTGAAGGAGTTGAGTGTATAGACTTCGCGATGTGAAGACTTTGTTAAAGATAGCAGGCCGATGTACAGACTTGAGCGAGTCAAGGTATGTATAGACTTGAAGATCATTCAACGACCAATGTATAGACTTTCCAATGGAAAGGCTGTACAGACTTGAAACAATGGAAGACAGCGAGTGTATAGACTTTGAAGTGCAACGTAGGTAAAACTTCCAATATTTAGACTTCAAAGATGAACGTAGGTAAAGAACCCAATGTGCAGACTTGGAACTGCAACGTAGGAACAGATGCCAATGTACAAACTTTGGCAAGTAACGATGTACAGACTTGCACAGTTCCAGCTAAAGAATGTATAGACTTTACCTATTGAATGTGGCTGTACAGACTTGGAGAGTTGAACCCAATGTACAGACTTTGAAGAGAAGACAAATGTATGGACTTTGACGGAGTGAGACAATGTTCAGACTTTGAAGTTACACTGTGGATGTACATACTTGGAAGATCATGGAATGTATAGACTTGAAAGTCTGAAGGCGATGTATAGACTTGCCTAAGATGCAGCATGAGACACTGGCTGAGACGGACGCTGTACAGACTTTAAATGCACTAAGACGCTGAACAAGACAGACCGATGTACAGACTTCTAAGTGCTGATAAACTATGTATGGACTTGTCTTGAGATGCTGCATGAGACGGTGCAGGATGTATAGACTTGCATGAGACAGTCAGTGAGACGCTCAGCAATGTATAGACTTTGAAATGACTTAAGAGGATGTACATACTTCAAGAGATGCAGCATGCCAATGTATAGACTTCATGAACAAACACATGATGCAATGTGTGGACTTGGTGACACATGCAGACAGATGAGTGTACAGACTATGCCAGCAAGCTACACGATGTGTAGACTTAGAAGTGCCTGCAGCTGTGCAATGTGCAACCAATGTATGGACTTGTCGTGCCTACACAGGGCATTGTACACACTTGCTACCTGATGCAAATGTGCAGACTCTATAAATGCATATGAATGCTTTATGCAGCAGATAAATAGTCTGAACTTCAAATGCAATGACTCACAGTGTAAGCAGATAAACTGACTGAACATATGAAAGACTGAATGAACATTTGAATGACAAACTGAATATAAGACTGACGGAATATAGAATGACTGAATAAAAACATGGTGACTCGTAGTGATTAACTCACATTAAAACCAATCATCACAAACCCATAAAGCCAATCATCAAAACCACAAGCCACAGGGGCCAGGGGCACAACAGTCTCCCCCTTTTTGATGATGGCAACAATACACAGTGACTCATTCTGAAGATGTAATACATTCTTATGAAAGTCATTCTGATGACTCAAACTATTCTCTCCCTTTGACTTCATCAAAAAGAAAATAGTTTGAGAAGTGAAAACAAACCAGCATGCAATGATTGAATAAAATTCTCCCCCTTTGGCAAAAATCTCCCCCTTTGATATAATCAATATGAATGCAGATGCAGAAAGAGATACCAAAATGCAAGAGCTCCCCCTAGAAATATGAATGCAAGAACACAATGCTCCCCCTTTAAGAGTTTCTATGCAGCATGATGCATATGACATGGAAGCTCCCCCTCAATAAGTGGAATCTTATGAGATGGATAACAAGGAGAGGTTCATGTCAATGAATCAATGATATTGATCAAAAGAGTTTCAAGTAGCAGATTTTTAAAGAAGCTCCAATCACAAGAAATTCAGTCCGATTTTCAGAGAGATAGCAATCTCATAAATCCAAAACATAAGTTTTCAAAGTCTTCCATTATAAGGGCTTATGAATGAGCTTTATTGTTCAGCATGGTTTAACCATAATGTATGCAGAGTTTATCAGTAAAATTCTGTGTTGATATCTAAAACCATGGTTTAATAAAAATGAACCAAGCCCTCATAATTATCTTGATTAATCTCCCTTTTTCTTACACAATCAAATCCATTGACTTCTTCCAGAATTACATGCACTAGTATTGAAATCAAGCAATTATGAAGTCATATGATTTTGTCTAGGGTTGTAGCAATTTGATTTTTGCATCAATATTCAGATATTTCAATTTGTTCAACAATATTCTTGCTACAAATTTTACGAGCACTCTAGTTCAGTGCACACATTGCAACTAGAGGATATACCTTGATTAGAGGCCAATATCCCTAAGCCCTTAGTGTGACTAACTGTCATGCTTTATGTGAACAGAGTTAGCATTTACACATAATGACACACTACAAATCAATTTTTAATGAGTGAGTTGTATTTCTCAGTGTGCATGCCATTGCTCTGCCTGATTTTCAATGAATTTTATGCAGAGTTAACTAAGGCACCTCATGACACAGTCCTTTGGACTTGTGTTTCTCAGTGACCAATGTCATTGCTCTGACAGATATAACCCTTTAGATATTTCAGAGACATTCATTTGCTTCAAATCAATAATAGTTTCATGTACTTAACCAATTAAAGTCATGTATTCAAAAGTGCAGATTTCAGAAATTTTTCACAAGACACGGCATGAAACAAATGGTTAAGGTTTATTAAACATGGTTCAGATATTTTTAAGAGATTTTAAAGTCAAACTCCATGAACATTAAACTTAAACCACATGAGTTATTTCAGACATTCATAAAACTATATAATAGAAGATTTCTAGTTCAAAATTTTCAGATTTATGATCGAGATAGCCCATTGAAATCTTCATGAAGGACTGATGGAATTCTGAACCCAAATCATACCAATTGATAGGAGGAATACCAATTGTTAAGAGAGATTGTGAAGCTCAAAGTTTTCAGAATATGATTAAGGTTTGTCAACAAAATCAGTAAGAAAGGATATGCAATGAGTTCTGACACATGTATGCATTTGACAACCTATATGCAATGCATTGACTCCCCCTCACAATATGCATTCAAACTCTCTTTTTGGCATTTTCAATATAAGGAACTGTAATGCACTATATGTATGCAAAAACATGCAAATAACTCCCCCTGAAGACATGCAATGTTTGCCATGAGATACTGAACATATGATTTTGATTCATGCACATTCAGACTGTCCTAACCAGCAAGATGACCCATGGTACTAGGCGGAGCACTTGGTCTAAAAGACCACCTCACACATAGTAAGAACCTCCAGACAGACCTCCCTGCCTTTTGGTACCTTACCATTTATATACCATTGAGATCATGCATAATTATTCAACATGCAGTCCTATATACAATTCAGAATTTCAGTGAGCTATTGTAACACACAAGTTTCAAGTCACACTCATAAGCAGTTCAGATTTTTCAGAAAATTCGAAATGCAATTTGTTTTCAGAGTCTATGCATAACACAATTATCAACCAATTGCAATTAGCCTATGTATGCATCAGATACAGACAACCCTTTTTAATCTGATATTTGCACAGAACTCTCAGCAAATGCATGATCAGAAAATAATGCACATGGCAGATGATGAATGAAAATGCAAAAACAGATTTAACTTGCTATGCATTAAAACTAAAAGCAAGAAGAGCAGGAAGTTTACCTGAAAAGTTCAGTATGGGATTTTCTTCTTGAGTGCCTTGGATCATTACCTCTTTTTATTCCAGTCCCAAGGCACACCTGCATAGCAATGTTATTTTGCACAAACAGGTGCCCAAGAAGTCTTGGGTCCTAAAAAAATAGTATTACTCCTAGCAGGTTTTCTCAGCACATTTCTAGGAGCAGTTTTCAGATCTGATTTATGCACATTCTTGTTAGCATGAAATCTATGTGCATAAGCATGAGATTTCTTGTTAACAGAATAAAAATTCTGTTTGCCAAAACCAGTTTGGTTTTTATATCCTGCCAGCCAACAGGTTGCAGCCCTGTGACCTGGCTTCCCACAGTTATAACGTGAAAGTTTTGCAAATTGTCTTATAGGGAATTTAGCATGTTTGAGATTCACATTTCTACCCTGAATATGCCAACAGTCCTTGACTGTATGGCCATACTTCCCACATTTGAAGCAGTCATTGTGCTTGCCTCTAAAAACATTACTTCCAAAAATATTTCCATTTGCAGGGAGTTTAACAGTTTTAGAATTGAATTGTCTACCCTGAGCATGCCAACAGTGGGCTGCAATGTGGCCCATCTTGCCACAGTGAAAGCATGAATTAGAACTTTTCTTACCAGCATTCAGCCAGCATTCAAATCTCTTATGACCCAATTTTCCACAATTAAAGCATGTTATATGCTGGTTTATTGGAACAGACTTGTTCTTGTTAAGAGCATGATCGTTTGCATGAAATTTATTCTTATCACTAACAAACCAGCATTGTGAAATTTTGTGTCCTAGTTTACCACAATGAAAGCACTCAATTCTCCTTTTCTGAGATGAAGGATTTTTATCATGATATCTCCTAGCATTCTTATCATCCTTCTCCATCAACTTACACTCATGCATCAGATGTCCAGCTTTATGACAGTAATGACAGATAATCTTCTTTTTAGATGCGTGTGAGTGTGTGTGAGGACTGTGATCAGCAAACACTGATGAACCCTTTTCATTTATTTTTTGATTTACAGCCCTTTTCTGATTTTTATCCTCTTTTCCTATTTTCTTAGCCTTGTACTGAATTGGGGATGAAGTAGAAAGCTTTTCCTGTTCAGAGGTTTTAATGAAAACAGTTTTCAGCTTGGATCCATCAACCTTTTTCAACTTTTCAGTTTGTTTCTGATTTTTCTGAACATTTGGTTGTTTATTTTCTAAGGTCGTGGCTACATCTGATGCTTTGATAAAGGATGTCGTCAGCTTGTTTTCAAAAGCCTTTTTATTGACATTGTTGTAGCCTAACCCTTCCCTTTGAGTATTGACCTTAACTCCTAACAACCTGTCCAGATTTTCTTGTCCACTTACAAACTTTGACAGAGAGTTCTTTAAGTCTTGGATTTCATTTTCTAAAGAGGTGATTTATAACTCATAACTGGCAATTTCTTGCTCACTGTAATTCATAGCTTCATTCAAAACTTTGTTGGCAGTTTTATATTTCTCAATTTCATTTTCCAGATTGCTCAGTTTATCAGAATCTTCAAAGCAAACACTTTTACCTCTTTCTAAAGCTAGAAGTCTCTCAGACATAGTGGAGTTCAGTATTTTCAATTTCTCATTTTCTTGCTTAAGTTTGTCATTCTGAACCAATTCATTTATTAGAAGCTGATCTTCTGAATTAGTTTCAAGTTTTCTTCCAGCCTTGGATTCCTTCAAATCTTTTTCCTTCTTTTCAATGTTTTTCTGTAATTCCACATTCACAGATTTGATGGCTTCAAGTTTTTCAACAAGCAAGTTTTTCTCCTGCTCAAGTTTCTCAAATTTTTTATCATTTTTATTAGCAGATATTCACAGAGAATCATTTTCAGATTTCAGCTTGTTTAAATCTGAGTTCACACTTTCAAAGTTTTTCAGCAATTTTTCATACTGGTCATGATAGTCAACAAGAGTCTGATTATCATTATCTGAGTTGAATTTTTCTTTGAGTTCAGATATCACATTTATATGATCTTGATTTTCAATTTTTAATAATGAGACTTGTTTCTTCAATATTTGAAAATCAGAATTACAGGCATCATGAATATTTTTCAATTTAACACAATTTCTACAAGGAGAGCTTGAACTATCTAAACCAGTACTCTTCTTCAATTTTTTATACTGTTTTCTTAACAATTCATGAGATTCAAATAATTCAGCATATGCATTCTCCCAATCTTCTAGAGAAAAATTCTCGAAGAGATTTACCTCATCATCATCATCTTCTTCAGTTTGATTGCTGCCTTGATCGCTGCCGCCTTGATTACTTCTGTTGGCCATCATGTAGCTTGTTTGATTTCCTTTCCCGGCTCTCTTCATCATCTCCAACATATCCCTTGCAGATCTGCAATCAAGGAAACATGAGTGAAAGGCTTTGTTAGTGGCTGCTTTCATCAGATTTATAGCTGTCTGATTCTCCTCATACATTGATTCGTGACTGTCAGTCCATTTGGACCTTTTCTTTGGTAATTCATGAGGACCATGTGAAATCACTTTCCACAGGTCTGGATCAACAGATTTAACATAACTACGTAAAGCACTGTGCCACTAGTTGAAATCAAAACCACTAAAGACGGGTGGACAAGCCATTGAAACAGATAGCAGATAGATTCAATGCAACAAGAATATTGATGCACTAAAACAAATTAGCACCTAAGACTGCAAGATCGATCTGCAGGTCGCTGGACCTTGTATGCAGACACCCGCTCTGATACCAACTGTTAAGGTGCTAGGCCCGGATACAGAGGGGGGGTGAATGTATCCCTCTATGAAAAGTGGCCAAATAAAAACTTGGATGCTAGAGATAGACACAGAATAGAACTAATTCGATTCAACTCAAATACAAACACTTGGAGCATGCCTATTCAAGCATCTAGCGGAAGCAAAACAAACAATCAGATCACTGCACAAGAGATTTTTAGGTGATTCGGTCCACAGACCTACATCCACCCCTCACTCCCAACTGGAGTGAGGCTTCCACTAGTAAACGCTAGAACCAGACAGACTCAGTCTGCAAACAGTTGCTGCCACACAGCTTGACCAGGGGAACAGCCTCCCCTCTTCCTCCCAACCGGAGGGACACCCAAGTGACTCCCAGCCACTTGAAAACTAGAGGTCGCAGACCTCTCTTCCTCCAGACCAGGAGGGACCCGACCTCAGTCCAGAGGATCGGAAGTACAAAGGTAATCAGAAAACAAAGAAAAATAATAAACGAAAATAACACAGCAATCAGAAGGCTGTAAAGGATGAAAACACAGATGTGGCTCTCAACGGAGCTGACTGGCCTGGATCTGATCCATGGTCCAGTAGGAACTAGTCTTCAGATGAAGCTTCTTCTTCCTCTTCTCTTCTCTCTCACTTTCTTTTTCTCTTAACCCTCACGAGCTCTCTAACTCTCTCTTACTCTTCTTCTCCTTCTGCTCTTCTTCTCTTTCTTTTCTTCTTCTTTCGCAGGCTCTCTCTATCTCTTCTCTTCTCTGGATCGAATACTCTCTGCTGCTCTCAGACTGGATGTATAGACTTTGCTCCTTTTCTTTCGATCAATCTTCTTCAGTGGAAAAAGGCTCATATATATAGCAGCAGCAGCAGCAGCCCCTGGGCGCGTGGCTTCCACGTTTTCCCGCCCAAGGAATTCACCAGAACCGAGGCAGCTTAATCAACGTGTCAGCATCTGCATACCTCATCCTCCTGGGATCACGAGCCAGGTCATCAATCTCGGTAAGAATCCCTGTCAGACATAGCATTGAATAAGTCATCAGCTTAAGTCTAAACACCCTGTATAGACTCTGTGAATGCAAAGCATTGTATAGACTTCAGAAATCACTATAGCAAGTGTGTACAGAGTGAGGGAGTGTATAGACTTAGAAGTCTTCATGCGTGCTCAGTGTATATACTTGCTGAAGAGTGTATTATCATAACAGAAGAGTGTGTAGACTAAGGCCTTCTGTTCAAGACAAAAGCCAATGTACAGACTTCATGCTGTACAGACTTGATGTTGATCAAGAGACCTTTGGACATCAGCCCAAGGCGTCAACGCTTCCAACGTGCAGCGTCGACGCAGTGAACAAGACAGGTGATGAACAATGCAAGCACTAGCTTTTCCAATGTGTAGACTTCATGAGATGCAATGCAAACTCTGTACAGACTTGGTCGTGTAAGGCGACGCAAGCAATGGCTGTATAGACTTTACTCAATGTATGGACTTCACATAAGAAGCCAACGGCTGTACAGACTTAGGCAACCTTCAACTCACTGCGATGTACAGACTCTGAAGAACAGCAGTCAATGTATGGACTTGCTCCGCCTGAGGCACTGTATAGACTTCAGCTCAAGGCTAGTGTATGGACTTGATGAGACACTCACGAGTGTGTAGACTTAGAGTGAGGCATATAGTGTAACACAGCAACAGACTGTATAGACTTTGGCAAAGGCATGAGACGTACCCTAAAACGATGAAGTCTGTATAGACTTTATAGTGAATGGATGCTCAGTGAGACGCAAGTTGAGACGATGCAGTGTACAAACTTCATGTAATGCATGCAGACGTTGAACAATAGAATGTGCAGACTTGGGACAGCAGCTAAGCATGTGTGTATTATGTGAGAGTGTATACACTTGAAAGCAACATATAGCCAAGTGTGAACAACGTGAGAGTGTATACACTTCAAACTATTGAACACAAGTACAATGTATATGCTTTATGAACAGACGATGTACCTACTTGGAATTGATGCATGCTGTGCAATGTACATACTTTGTGCAATGCAAAACAGACCAAAGTACAGACTTCCTAAATGCTTCAAGACCATGCACATCAAATGTCTAGACTTCACGAGGTGAACGGCTGTACATACTTCCTATGTGAAGACAGCCGCTGTACAGACTTTGTTGAAGTGTAAAGGAGTTGAGTGTATAGACTTCGCGATGTGAAGACTTTGTTAAAGATAGCAGTCCGATGTACAGACTTGAGTGAGTCAAGATCTGTATAGACTTGAAGATTATTTAACGACCAATGTATAGACTTTCCAATGGAAAGGCTGTACAGACTTGAAACAATGGAAGACAGCGAGTGTATAGACTTTGAAGTGCAACGTAGGTAAAACTTCCAATATTCAGACTTCAAAGATGAACATAGGTAAAGAACCCAATGTGAAGACTTGGAAGTGCAACGTAGAAACAGATGCCAATGTACAAACTTTGGCAAGTAACGATGTACAGACTTGCACAGTTCCAGCTGAAGAATGTATAGACTTTACCTATTGAATGTGGCTGTACAGACTTGGAGAGTTGAACCCAATGTACAGACTTTGAAGAGAAGACAAATGTATGGACTTTGACGGAGTGAGACAATGTTCAGACTTTGAAGTTACACTGTGGATGTACATACTTGGAAGATCATGGAATGTATAGACTTGAAAGTCTGAAGGCGATGTATAGACTTGCCTAAGATGCAGCATGAGACGCTGGCTGAGACGGACGCTGTACAGACTTTAAATGCACTAAGACACTGCACAAGACGGACCGATGTACAGACTTCTAAGTGCTGATAAACTATGTATGGACTTGTCCTGAGATGCTGCATGAGACGGTGCAGGATGTATAGACTTGCATGAGACAGTCAGTGAGACGCTTAACAATGTATAGACTTTGAAATGACTGAAGAGGATGTACATACTTCAAGAGATGCAGCATGCCAATGTATAGACTTCATGAACAAACACATGATGCAATGTGTGGACTTGGTGACACACGCAGACAGATGAGTGTACAGACTATGCCAGCAAGCTACACAATGTGTAGACTTAGAAGTGCCTGCAGCTGTGCAATGTGCAACCAGTGTATGGACTTGTCGTGCCTACACAGGGCGTTGTACACACTTGCTACCTGATGCAAATGTGCAGACTCTATAAATGCATATGAATGCTTTATGCAGCAGACAAACAGTCTGAACTTCAAATGCAATGACTCATAGTGTAAGCAGATAAACTGACTGAACATATGAAAGACTGAATGAACATTTGAATGACAGACTGAATATAAGAATGACGGAATATAGAATGACTAAATAAAAATATGGTGACTCAGAGTGATTAACTCACATTAAAACCAATCATCACAAACCCCTAAAGCCAATCATCAAAACCACAAGCCACAGGGGCCAGGGGCACAACATTCCTGTGGACCCTAACAAATCTAAGTTGAGAAATTAGGATGCTGAGGCTTTGAAAAAAAATGATGTGCATGTATCTAATGTTTTTGATAGGCTTCGTTCCCTGGGTGATGCGTCTATCCTGGATGACAATTTGAACATTAATAAACCAGGGTCTCTTCCTCACTCTGGTATGGGTATTGCCTTGCAATCAATATCACCTATGGTGCATCCTGATCCAGGAGATTTAAATGAATGTCCGGGTCAAAATCAAATACCTTCGCTTATTAATGCCTCCTGTGATATTGTTGCTATTAATGTTATAGCATGATCCAGGGATGATGTTAATCGGGAAGGGGTCTTGAACGATGTTCTGAATTGCTCCTCTAATGAAAGCTCTCCGATATCTATGGAGGAATCTATTATGCCTATTGTGGAAGTGCCGGCTGGTGGTGTGCCTACTGATCCTGAAGAACTTTTGAACCCGGTGACCAAGGAAAACCGGTTGTCTCATGTTTAGTTTCCTGATAAACCTTCAATACCTCTAACTCAAAGTATGGTAAGAAGATCCTCATCGTTGGGTGAGTTATCTGTTGTTGATTCATGATGAATGCTCTTATCTAGAACATCAGGGGTATTTCTAACAGTTTATCTATTGGTAGAGTTAAGTTTCTTATCAAAGCTCATAACCTCAATATGCTCGCAATTGTTGAACCTATGGTGGATGCCTGTAAGATTGAAAATTTTAGGTAGAGGCTGAACATGGACTTTGGTGTGGCTAATGGACCTGACCGGGCACATGTCTGGTTTTTCTAGAAATCTCCTTTGCAATTATCTCTTTTGCATTAGCATTAACAGTTTTTAACAATCTGTAATGGAGATCCCACATGTCCAATGTTCATGATTACTATTGTCCATGCTAAATGCTAATATCAGGATAAGAGGCTTCTTTGGGATGAATTGAATGATTTGTATGGGAATTGTGCTTCACCCTGGCTGATTGTAGGGGACTTTAATGCTACCCTTTCAGAAGATGAGAAGATTGGGGGTCGACCAGCTGACATCTGTAGAAACCCAACAAAATAAATGGATAAATTAAAAAATTTAAATTACTTATATATTTATAATAATTAGGAAATGATGAAATTATATTGTTACTATACAAAATAAATTAGATGATTGATTTTTTTTGAAATAAATTAAAATTAAAATTAAATACTTTACATTTCAGAAAAAGGATAGGAGACCCAATTAAATTCCTTAGAATAGATTAGGATTGATTATTGGGCCATTGGATAACCCATAATAAGCTAGATTATGGGCTAATATGCTAAAAATGGTTAAATATGTTTAAAATTCGTAACACATGTTTAATACCCCTTTTTATGATTAAATTAATCATATTTCTAGAAGATTGTCACAAAATTCAAACCCTATATCATAGCCCACCATGGATTAGTCATTTTTCCCATGTGTTCACATCAAATTAAGGTTTTTCCCATGTGTTCACACTAAATTAAGGCTTTTCCCATGTGTACACACCAAATTAAGGCTTTTCCCATGTGTTCACACTACATGAAGGCTTTTCCCATGTGTTCACACTAAAATAAGGCTTTTCCCATGTGCTCATAATAAATTAAGATTTTTCCCATGTGTTCACACCAAATTAAGGCTTTTCTCATGTGTTCACACCAAATTAAGACTTTTCCTATGTGTTCACACCAATGTGTTCACACCAAACTAAGGCCACATTAAGAAGAGAAGTTGGAATTTTCTTCTTTGACTATTACATTCAAAGTGGAGAAGTTTGATTTTGGGAGGGAGGAATCTTGACTATTTTGGCCAAGCTTTTCCTATAAATAGGCCCATCTCAAATCCTTTAATCACCCTTGAGATATTTGCTATGTTGAAGGAAGGATTGGAGGTGTTTTGGAGGTGTGATTTGGAGGAGAAAAGGAGCTCTTGAACATTTCATCCAATTTTCCCTTCCTCTTCAATTCGATTAAAGGTAGGTGTCTCTTAGGTTAAATCTTCAATAAATTATGTCATCTTAGGTGTTTTCAAGTGCTTTTTCTATTGGTACTATTTTTCCAAAATTTTATTTAGTATTAAGAATGCTATAGCTAATATATTGAAGTGGTATCATAAACACTCCGAAAAAGGGATTTTCGCTAATCTCTGCACGATGTTTCTCGATGTTTTCAAGAGATGTCTAAACCAATATATCATCCAGCATACTGGATCTGTAAATTTTAAATTCTAAATCATATCTTGTTGCATATCATGTAAGTCCCACACATGAATAAATTAGGATACGGAAGATAAGAATTCTATTCCATGAGCTTAAGTTTCCTTCCTAGTTGTTGTTACCTTCAAATTATCCTTGCCATCTATTACTCTATTACCTTTCTAGCTTGTGAATGGAGTAGATATCATCTTTAAAAATCGCATGGGTTACTTGCATAATCTTGAATCGATATACAAGTTTAAGTATTACAATGTTTTCGACAAGTCGTGCAGCTCGCTAGATTTCCATGGAAGGACGGTGTCTAAGGAAAGAGGTCCATGGGCAAACGCTTTAAGTGGACAAGTGATTTATTAATTAGGACCTTATATATACGAGGGGAGCCTCCCACTGTCCCACCTCTTACGTGGCCATAATTCCACGATTGTCTAGTAAAGCTCCAACTGCGAAGGACGAAATAGAATTTCCGCTAAAGTTGTTTCCTTATTTTCGACAAGTCATGGAATCAGCAAGATTTCTAAGGAAGAATGGTGTCTAAGGAAAGAGGTCCACCAGCAAATGCTTTAAGTAGGCAAGTGGTTTATTAATTAGGACCTCGTGTATATAAGGGGAGCCTCCCACTGTCTCACCTCTTACCTAGCCATAATTCCTCGGGTTCTAGCTAAAATACCCGACTGTGAAATACTCGATCTAAACCCATTTTAAGGTTTTTCGCAAAGGCTGATTGTGTCGTGTCCAACAAATTCAATTTCTTATCGACTTAATGTCGTTAAACATTATGCCTTAAATCCTTCTGAGATTTCTCTTACAACCACTTGACCCTTGAATGATAATCTCGTACCTTATTCCAAGAGCTTTACCTTGAAATTCAATGGCCATAAATATTACGTGGATGTCTAAATATACTTGGGATCTATGATCCATAATCCCAATGCATGGCTTTACTGGGGCCTGGTCTAGTCCTGGGGGGAGTGCCCGAAAGTACTAGTGCCCATGGGAGTTGATTGGCTAGGTGTGGCATTACACCGAAGTGCTTGATTTTCTAATTTCATTTACGGCATTCCACAATTCGTGAATTACTTGCTTATATTACTTGAATTACTTGCATTACTTGAATTACTTGACTTGTACATACTTGTATGAAATGGCCAAATTCCATGATATTACTTTCTACATGATCTCTACTTGAACTTTATTTCTTGATATCTTGTCTACTTGTAATTTCAATTACTAGTATTTCTTTACTTTATCTCCTATTCATGTTCCATGTTTTATTTACGTTTCCCAGCATAGCACGATAACTATCCAAAGATGTTAATTACTTTAAGTTGCCTGGTATATAGATATAAATTCCTATTGAGAGTTTCGCTCACCCTACATTTTCTGGTTAACATTGCAGGTAATTCCGATGATGAACCCCAAACACATGGGAATGGGCTAGAGTGAACGAGGGATCAAGTTTACCTTAGTTACCTAGGTTTATGAGCGGTTGCTCTTGCTAGAATTATGTTTTTATTTTTTGGAAGTTGATCTTGCCTCTTAAGACTTAATAATGTTGTGAAACTTTATTTCGATGAAATAAAAGTATCTTTTCTTCCTATCTCTCCTTGTGGTTTGGACCCTTTTATTCATGCTCTGATCAACTTGAGTGTTTCGACTCGTCGTGCCTCGATTTTCTATGTCAGGACGTAACAGTCTTTGTGGTATCAGAGCTTAGGTTTCATAAACATTTGGTTCCCTTGATATAGGTTCTAGATGTTGATCTAGAAATTAGATAGTGTCTTGAACCTTCCCGGTATGATTAGGTAGAGCCATGGGCTAAGCTTTAAAAAATGATTAATCAAGAAATAAACAAAAACACCTAAGTTTTTAGTTGCATTTGCAGGTTTAATTTTTACCAATGGTTGCCGAGAGAGCTCAATGGTGCGAGATGCAACAGACGGTGCAAGGTTTAACCCAAGATCTACAGCAGGTTACTCAGGGAGGAGATAACCGAGGAGCTGGAGATTTACATAGGAATTTCAAGAGTATGAACCCTCCCAAGTTTGCTGGGTCCACGGAGCCGGATAAGGCTGAACATTGGGTTAAGAAAATCGAGAGGATATTCCGAGTCTTGCAATGTGTTGATGAGGAAAAGGTCATACTCACCACTTTTCAACTAGAAAAGGATGCCCGTGCTTGGTGGGAGTCGGTCGAAGCAACTCTACTTCACGATCATGTGTTGTGGGAGGAGTTCGTGGAGCACTTCAACAATAAATATTTCTCCGATTGGGTGCAAGAAAGGAAGGACACTAAGTTCACTTCCTTGAAACAAAGAAGTTTGTAGGTGGCGTAATATGAAGCCCAATTCGCGAGACTATCTCGGTACGCACCACACCTTGTGGGTACCGAAAAGATGAAGGTGAGAAGGTTTTTAAATGGTTTGAAGCCGCAGTACATTTCTCAACTCGCCCTGATGGATATCCAAGTTCACACTGATGCGGTGAGAAGAGTCCAACTCCTGGAAGATGCAACAGAGTTGTCTGATCGCATCCGGGGAAGAGATGCCAAGAAGGAGCAAGTTACTGGATCTGGTAATTTCAAGCCCTCCTTCGGGAAGAAGAGACCCAATTTTGATGGACGTAATTTCAATAAGGATGGACGTGACTTCCAAAAGGACAAGAGGCGGAGATCATTTGACAAACAAATCGTCCTGGTCACTACATCATCAAAGGAACTATGCAAATATTGTGAGAAGCCCGGACACAAGGTGGATGAGTGCTGGAGAAGACTGGGTGCCTATCTTCGATGTGGAAGTCAGGAACATAGAATTCTGAGTTACCCACTTCTTAACGAGCAAGCTCCACCGGAAAAGCTTTTAGTTGCCGTCAAGAAGCAAGGAAGACTTCAAGCTCTTATGGATGTGGAACCTACCGAAGATGGAGGCGTCGTGGAAGGTACACTTTCTATATGCGCAAGGCATGTCTCTATCTTATTTGATACTAGAGCTACGCATTCCTTCATATCTAAGAGCTTTGCTGATATTTTACTTATGAGGCATGTTCCATTAAAATCCAAACTCACTATTGTTGGTTTTAATGTGTCCCTTCTTTTGCAAGATGGACTATGATGCCAACTATGATGAAAGTATGAGCCAAGTAATGAAATCACTCAACCTATGAACATGTGAATCATGAACCTAGTCAACCAGCACAAGCTCTAGCATGGGCATGCTAACTCAATCAAAACTAAACTAAGCAAACAAAGAAAAACACACGCCGGGGCGTGGAATAAGGAATAAAGAAAAACACACTGTATAGGTGGAACAAGCAAAGTAAAGAGGAGATATGATGAAAGAGAAAGGTAATGCCCAAACTAAGGAAAGATGTGATCGCCACTAAGGTAAAAATAAGCCAAAGACCTGATAAGTACCTTAGAATAGGAGGATGATGCACCCGCCCACGGGAGATAGAAAGCAACCAGAAAACTACAGCTCTGCAATATGTAACGGTCGAAGACTGATGCGCCACAGCAAGTGTGACGGTCCCACGATAGACCGCTACAAGACTCTAACGTGCCTGTGATAGACCGTCAGAGCATCTACAGAATAAGAACTGGGAATCTTTTGATCTCCAAGCTTTCCAGTCGGCCAGAGAGCTTGGGCCTCATGCTATGGACTCTGTAAACCTGCAAAAGAGTGTAGAACACAAGAAAAATAACCCAGATTAGCCCTTAGACAAAGTAGTATCAATAAATCAAAGAAACTTAAAAACATGCAAAAGGAAATGGAAATACCAGGGAGGTTCATTTTTTTTAACCCCTCTAGGGAATTTTAAAAGATGGGAGGATGTTTTAAATGGATGCAGAAAGATGGAAGAATGTGATAGAAGAAGAGGGACAATGCAATGAATGCTTGAAAGAGGGAAATAATACTATGAACACAACTTGACTGAACTAAATCCTTGGAATCAATACTCCCTGGACTTTGAAGCAGATGGACGTGGGAAGCAGCTCTCCTTAGTTGGTTCTAGCTCCAGGATGTGGTAGCACTTCGACGCGAACTCCAGATGTCTCCCCTTCAAGCCATGAAGTCAAGGGTTCTATTTATAGACCCTCAAACTCTCCGGTCGAGCAGAGGATAATCCAGCTAGAAAGTAGGACGTTTCTTAGTAAACTCTTGAAGATAATACTCCCAAGAGTCCATAGAAACAAACAGAAGGTTCTAAGGATCAGATTTGGAAGAGAAATCAAAGAATCAAACTCTTAATTCGGCCACGGAGTAGCAGAGAAAGAGCAGTTCTGCTAGAACTCTCTGTTTGATGTAACGGCTGCACGATAGACCGCCACAAGGATGTAACGCTCCAGGGATGGACCGTCACACAACCTTATCCATTAAAAGATAAGATCAACGGGTGAAGTTGACGCACTCAGGACTCTAGATGGATGTAACGGTCAAGGGTAGACGCGTTACAATGAATGTAACGGCCGCACGATAAGCCGTCACACTCAACGGATAGGCTAAAAAGATAAGCTTTGAAAGAAGCCTTGAGCTTTAGGACTCTGGAATGATGTAACGGACTAAGGTAGATGCGTTAGAGGATTGTAACACACCCTTAAAGAACCGTTAGAGACAAATAGAACACAAATGAAATGAAAGTTTGCTAAGCTTCGTCCAGCGGAAAGAGGTAAAGAACCAGACCCAACCAAGGAGACACGACCCATGAAATAAACCTCAAATTGACCAAGAAGGCTCAGCAAAGGTGAACAACTCGGAGCATCATATAAAATGAACAAGGAGATGACCCGACTTATTGGTCATAAAATGGGTGTCAACAGATGTCCCTCCTTAACGTCCTCTTTGCAGGGGAGCGAGCGGAGGTAAAGCGAAGTCGAAAGAGATCATGGAGATGAAGCGGAAATGAAGCGGAGCGGACTGAAAAGTGGGCGTTAAGGCAAACGACACCCATTCTCAACCAACGAGCAATAGGAATTTTCTGGAAAACTTCGAACCAATCACAAGGAAATAGCCAACCAAATGACGCATGTCTGGAGGAACAAACAACTAAGGAAAGGAAAGCACGGCCAGCGGCCGGGGCAACGGAAAAGAAAGAGACAATTAACTAAACTCCAGACAGGAATCTTCTGCTAACCAGATCAAGTGAGGAGTGATGTGCCCCCTGTGATTTTGATGCCAGCAAGCACTATGAGTATGAATGATTGATCACCATGTGAATGATTAATTGAGCATCTTATTTGTGGTTTTGATGTCTGCAAGCACTATGAGTATGTTTGATTTATTGATTTGAGTGTGCACATTCATCTCATTGCATTATCTATCTCTGCATTGGTGCAACTCTAGTTCCTGCGTAACTAGTGTAGTTTGCATCGGTACAGGGTTATTAGACTGCACTGTTAGTTCTCCTACATACATTGCATCGGTTCATTATCTGTCATATGCATACACTGCATTGGTGCATCCATCAGTCGCTTTAATTCAAAATCAATGCGTGTGCATTATGCATATGAAGTCTGTGCATGGTAAACTGTCTAGGCTTGTGCATTCCATAGGATCACGTATGTAGCCTGTGCAGAGGTTGTCCAGACTGCATCAACTCAAGTCTATACACTCTCTAGTGGCTAGTCTGTACATCCTCCGGTGGTTCACTCGATCAAGTCAGCACAGCCAGTGCTCTTCATGCATATGTATAGTCTATACATTGATGAGCTTCGCACATATACAAAGTCTGCACATTCCTTGCTATTTTGTCCATGCTGTAGTTCAGCAAGTCTGTATATTACGTAAACATTGCATCTGTCAAGTCAGAACATCGCTGCTTGATATCAAGTATGTACAGCCCGTGCTCTTCATGCATGCACATAGTCAGTACATTCGGTTGTTTTATGCAGAGTCTGCACATTCGTTACTGTCATGTTCATGCATCATTCTAGCAAGTCTGTACACACTTAAGTGGCAATATGTGCATCGTCTTGCATACTCTTTTCATATGCATCTGTACACCTTTCAAGACAAAGTTTGTACATTCGCCACCATGCATTCAAGTCCATATGTTCTGCATACATACGTAAGGCAGTGTCATGCACTCAAACGTCCACACATGAACGCACAGTTTGTGCATTATGCATTCATGCTTAAAGGCATAGCTAGTCTGCACATTAGTTATCGCATGCACACAAAGTCTATACATTCCATTGCTGGTACGAGTGGTTAAGTTCATGCATCATCACTCCAGCAAGTCTGTACATCGTCTTACTACAGGCACAGAAAGTCTATACATCCATTCGCTGATAACCAGCAAGTCTGTACATCGTTGTCACATGCACACTAAGTCTATACACTCGTTGCTGGCATGTCTGTACATTCACCTTCAATGTGCATACTTCTCCATATACAAAATGCATTACATGCATTCAAAGTTAGTACACTCGTGGATGACATGTCCATGCATTCATTCCCATTGTACATACTATCTTCTATGCACACTGCATCTTGAGCATCAAGTCTGTACATGCTCTGTTAAAATATCGAACATTCTCAATGCATCCTTTCTTTCCTATCAGATTAATTCACACTGATAACAAGCCTGATCTGACAGGACTGCTGCTCGAAGTGATTAAGAAAGGCACGTGATCCAAGAAGCTAGGATCGTGACACGTGGATTGCAGGAGGCTGAAATGTAGCCACATGGTGAAGGCTCTCTTGGGCGGGAATTGTAGAGGACACACGCCCACCTCTCTGATGCTATAAATAGAAGACTTCTCCATCAGGAGAAATCGATCGTGAATATACTTCAAAGGAGTAGAAGCAGAGAGAGCCTGCACGATCCATAGAGAAGAGAAACAGAAAGAGAGAGTAGTAGAGAAGAAATGACCAGGAGAGAAGAGATCCAGAGAGAAGAGAAAAAGAAAGAGAGAGAGTAGCAGAGAAGAAAAGAAACGATTAGGAGAGAAGAGAAATAGAGAGAAGAGAAACAGAAAGAGAGAGAAGAGAAAGAGAGAAAAAGATAGAAGGAGAGTGAAAAGAGAGATAGAGAGTTCGTGAAGAAGAAGAGAGAAGTCTCCATCAGAAGATATGTCTTCACTGGAATCTGGATCAAATCCAATCCAGTCAGCTCCATGGGAGCCACATTTGCATTTCATTGATTACAGCTTTCAGTCGCTGTTATTTCTTGTTTCCTACTTTCATTTTTAACCTTTCTTCAAGCTGTTTGTCAACGGGCAGAGGAGGATTCCTCTGGACAGGTTAAGCTGTAGTCCCCAGCAGTTGCAGAGGTGTGGTATCCTCTGGACGGCCAAGCTGTATTGCCCAGCGGAAGGCTGAGCTGTATTGCCTAGTGGAAGCAAGCTGTGATGCTCAGCTGATGTAGGAAGCTGTGAGGCCCAGCTGTTAAGCTGTGTATCAGCGGAATCCACACTCTGGTTGGAGTGTGGGGTGGACGTAGGTCTGCGGACCGAACCACCTAAAAATCCTTCATCTACTGTGGTTTGATTGTCATATCTGATTCCGCTAGATGAATGCTTAGGCTCGATTTGTCTTCATATGTCCATTGAGCTCATTGATTACACGTCTACTGTTTCATTGAACACATCACAGTATTTAAGATTCAGTAGAACTGAATCTGTCTTTAGCTTCGCATCTCTGAGTGTTCTGAGTTTTTAATTAGGCAAAAATTTTGAAGGACAGATTCATTCACCCCCCTCTGAATCCATCGCACCTGTCCCAACAAGGAGACCGAAGGAAACCTTCTAATTCAGAGTGGAATGACTCTCCTTATCCGAGATCATTGAACATAGCTATTCACCATTACTGAAACACCCGGACAGATGAGGCTCATGAATGCTCAAAGATGCGTATGATGCATGCTGGGCTAAAGGAAAAAGAAATCATTAAAACGAATGCAACGAAAGAAAAATAGCAAAATACTCGAGAATAGTATTGCTAGACCAGAAAAACAAGGGTCAGGACACCATCTGCAACCACGGCGTGCAAGACAGAACCATCGTCCCCAAGCTTTTCCAACCTAACGGCCTATCCAATGATTAAACATGTGCACTTAGATCATCATCGTTTTTGTTTAAGGGGAACATAAGATCCTAGAACACATGAATGACCAGTTGGTTCTCGAGGTAATATATCATATATAACATATAGTAATGCATAAAGGGATAAGGAATCGGGATACAATACCTGACTTACCTACACGACGAGTGAAAGCATGATGACATAACAGCTTAATGGCATGAGCTTCAACAAAAAGAGGTTAGCCACCAATAATCATAACCATCCAATAAGCATGAATTGCATTGATAAGATAATTATTCAAGCATCACCATTCAAACATCACCATTCATCAATTTGCTCTGAAGAATGTAACGGTCTGGTCAGGGTGCGTTAGGATCCTCTGACGGTCCCTCAAGGATGCATCAGAATATGGTGATTCACATCATTCAAAAAACCAATTCCAACACTTTGACGGTTCTACAAGGATGCGTCAGAAAGACGTGACAGTTGTACGATAGGCCGTCACATTTTTTGAGCGTTCAAAAAAAAAAAAACAAACCGAACGGTCATTCCCCCTCATTCGCTCGAACACCAAAACGACCCAAACCCCCTCAACACCAAAAAACCTCCGGAGACCACCTTTTCCACCGGAGCAATGGCCGACGGCAAGCCCTCCCAGCCACTGAAGACGAGGGAAAAGGTAAAGAAGAAGATGGCGATCAAGCGCCTCCGACGCCGGATAGATCGAGAGGACGATCAGGTGGCGGCGAGCCCTCCGACGAACAAACCAACGGAGGAAGTTCCTCCTATGACCGTGGAAGAAGCTGAAAAGGATATGGGAGAAACCATTGGTGAGGAGGAAGCCACGGTACGGGAGAAGAAGAAGAAGAGAAAAGGCCAAGACCCCGAGGTAAGCCATCTACCCCAAAAACCCTAATTTCCTCAAAATTTTGCATGCATGTACGTTTAGAGGGTGGAAATGGGTCTGGGGACCCATTAGGAACCAGTGTAGGCCTTTATGGCCTTTTTCAGGAGCTAAGGCAAACAAAGGGGATAACACCCCATTGCAGAAGATGTGACGGTCGTTGCAGCGACCGTGTCACGCCTCGAACCGATAACAGCGGAACGTGTCGTTGCTCGGAACGTGGCAGTTAAACAGTCATGTCAATCAGAGCATAGTCATTTCCACAAAACACAATTTAGACAAATAGCAAATTTCATTTCAAATATAAGTTCTTTTACATATTCGGGCCCATAAATAACGAAAAGACTCAATAAAAGAAATTACAAGGAGACTCTTGAATCGCCTTAACATAAGACACATGATAGCAAAACTTGGTGGTTCGTCTAGATATCGGCGTTCTCTTCACTCTTACCCTTGCCCATCTTGTTCGGTCTCGCCATCACTAAGGTCATTACCTGAAAATATTAGAAAACGCAGGGTGAGCGAACGCTCAGTAGGACTTAATATCTCATGATTTCAAGCTAGCTTTAAATCAATTACAGTTTAACATGCTCATGCAGGTCATGCAAGCTATAGAAATCGAGAACTGTAATAACACGAGATAAATTCAAGAACTATAATAAACAAACGAGTAAGCAAGATGCTAGATAAACTCATGTAGAGTAGGGACAATGATAATCAAGAGGGTATAGCAAGATCTAATCAAGTACTTTCTCAAGTTAGGTCAAGAGCATTCATGAGGAAATATAACATTCATCTCTCTATGACGAACACTATCACGAGAGCCTCAAGGTATCCAGTATTATGAAGGATCTTCATGACAAGATAACGAGTACTATCAATGAGATAATTCAAGAACATTTATGATGATCGATATAGAAGTAGAACAATTACTTCTACAAGCATTATATAGCATTTCCCACGACACTAAGGGAATATCACGATGATATGATAACCCCTCCAATATGGCAATTCAAGATATTTTCATCACGAACAATAAGTTGTAGAAAGATGCACTATGATGGCAATTACTCCCGATCGTCACTATCACGAGAGCGTTTGCACATCTAGCACTATATAGGATTGGCCAATGCACTAAGGGGAAAAATCACGACGATATGACCACCCCTCATGGAAATAGCACTAGTTAGTATTTGGTCGTACACTTAGGAGTTCTCACGACTATATGATTGCTCCTAAATACCAATAACCGAGTTGGTGAATGCCTGCACCCGATCATCGTATACCGGTAACGTTTGGACTTTGCCTCGCCCAATAGGGTCAGATCAGGACCCGTAGCATTTAAAATGTCATTTTAGTGGGACCCATAGCCCCTGACATTTAGTCTAGACTAATTCCATATTAATGGCCAAGAATTTCAAGGATCAAGCATGTAAGAACTTTAAGATAGATTTCATGAAACATAGAGTTCAAGGACAAAACTTGTAATAAGGATGATATATCAATAAACCAGATGAAAACCATGACATTCTAAAAATCTGGGTGATTAGGTACAACCAGCTCAGTCGGCCTTGAGGGAATCCAAGGCTACGAGGAGACTTACGGAGGTCCCAATGACTAACTTGCCAGTCCGAAGGAACGGAATGTCCAACGGAGGGCTCGTATGTCACCGAGAGTTGAGTGTATAATGTGAACCAATCATGAAACAGGGACTCCATCTACGGACAAGAGATGAGAGTGCCAAAAGACCCGCGGTATGGGTCAAAAACGGAAGAAAACGGTGAGAACATGATTGCGTTAATTATAGAATTCAAGTCCCTCCAATTCTATAATTAACTATAATTAAATAAACTTATATTATTTGACGCCCGTGGGTGGCGTCATTTTTTAATTAGCGTCGCCTTGGGGAACATTAATTTTCATGATTTTTAAATAAATTTATTTAACAAGAATTCACATTTATATCTATTTAATTGAATAAATTCAAAAATATACATTAAAAGGCACATTAATTTATTTAAAATAATTTAAGGAAATATAATATATGATAATTAGGAGAAAAATACAAAGATTCCAAAAATATATTTTCCATAATTTTCTGGCATATATTTTAATAACTATGGATTTTCAAAGATAAGCATACATGATATATATATATACACTTATATATATATATATATATATATATATATATATATTTATATATATAGAATCTGACGCCTTGTATAAAGGACGTGAGATTTTTGAGAAACGACCGATTTTGGGTCGTTATTCAAAAAAACTATATTTTTTAAACCTCTCGTTTCCCTACTAAATGATGTCGGAATTTGGCTTATAATATACCGAAATGACCGACTCGAAAAACTCTATCTAACCATATGTTCAAAATAATTTTTCGATGAGAGACGGGGGATCTTATAATGAGGGCACGAAAAACGGTGCAACCACTTTTATTACCTCGGTCTCCACCCCAATAGTACGCCCATAAATTTTCATGGCCAAAGGATACTCCGACGGCCACGAACAAATCGTTAAGGTAAAATCCCTTAACTATCAAGCTACAGTGATTTTTATAATTTACCGAGTATATAGTTAAAACAAATTAAATTGTATAACTAATTAATATTTATAATCAATGCAACATTTATATGCACGAAAATTTAAGAATAATCATGGGGATTCTAATAATATGCACTTCACAATTTTTAGATAAAAGGTCAGATAGATATAAAAATTTTCATGTGCTGTAATTAATATTAACACACTGGAAGTAACGACAGTTGTACTGTCGTTGTTTAATTAGCGCCCTTTACGTGGGCGTTTCTTATTGAATTAATGACCAGGATGTGATCGTTAATTCCTTTTTCATTTAAAAACGTAAAAAAAAAAGAAACATAGTAAGAAATTTCATGATACCACCTACATGTTCTATACACCTAGTATGCTAGTTATTTTATAATTATGCTCGGGGGATTGCCTACCTTCGTTGATGCCTTGACAGACCAATAGAAGGAGAAGAAAAGAGATAATAATGATGTTGCAGTAGCTCCCTCTGTAACAATAGCAGCAAGACGAAGAAGGATAACTGCAGCCGTAGTAGCACCAGAACGCTCGTTCGACGACCAGGGTACTTATAGGGACAAGATATCCAACAAGGTTGGAGTCCTAAACAAACTAAACCTTCCCTATAATGGATTCATAGTTTTCTAATCTTATCTTTCCCCCATTACAACCACTACTCTATTTATCCTTCTTTCCCATGCCAGGTTCGAACGTGAGTAGGTTCCGACAGCCTTGCTATTTAATGTGTATATGCACCATTTCGCAACCCATTTTGAAGCCCACGATCATGGCCCATGCATAAATAGTCATATATGTTATACGTATGTGCCCAGCCTAAGGTTCTTAAACCCATGTATTACCTTTTGAATATTATTGTATATTCAGTTTCTTTTAAGGCCCATGCATATTTTATGTGTATATAAATTTATATATGTGCTTTTACATATATTCTGAGCCCACTTGGTTATTTTTAGCCTTTACACGAAGGCCCACCAAATAAAATTACTGCTTATATATGGTTAAGATGTGCGTGTGTTAGCCCATTAATATATAAACTTTAATTTATCTAATAGAACTTCATACGTCTATAGCTCCCAATTCCCATAACTTTAGTTATTAATTCTCGTCATTTGTCTTGGGTATCAGAGTCGGGTTCGATCCTATGAAGGTCCTTATATATATGTAGGTGTATAATTATATTTTTGAAATGAAATTCCCTTAAAATAATTGAATTGTATTTCCAATTTAAGCTACAGATAGATAAAAGAATAAATTAAATTCTTATTTCTCAATTATTTATTTATACCTTTATTGACGCCCATTAATTAACATTTAAGCCCATTAAGTATTTTAGCTAATTATCAATTTTCTTTTATCAAAATTTCAATTTCTATAAATTTTTTTTTCTTTCTATGTCTAATATTTAAAGTTATTTCTATTTGTTTTATATTTAAATTTTCGGGGTGCTACACCCTCCCCCACTTAAAAGAATTTGGTCCCCAAATTCACATAGTTTCCTTTTCCAAAATTTGTGGGGTAAGATCACCATATCTAAAGCATGTATTCTGGCTAGATCATTCACATATCATGCTAAGTACTTAAGGTCATATCCGATTCATGCAAATTTTAGATGAGATAGGTTTATAGGGTTACCTTCCGTTGCTTGCGGTGCTTCTTCCTTTAAGAGTGGACATCGAGTAATTTTGTGGTCTCTGCTTCCACAACGGATGCATCTTCCAAGTTTATACCAACACTCGTCCGGATTGTGCCTTCCCTTCTTGCAATGCTCGCATTTCCCCTTGGCCGGAACAATTTGTCGATCTTTATTCCGGGGTTTCTTATTTTCATTGAATTTGTTGCCTTCATTAAATCTCTTCTTGTCGTTCATGTTTTCCTTGTTCTTGGGTCCATTTGGTAAGTCCTTCTTGGCTGCCTTTCCTTTGATTCTTTCCATCATATCTATAGCATCTTCCAAGAGTTGAGCTTTTCTAACCATCTCCGTATATATTTGAATTTCTAGTAGAGCTAGTTGTGGAATAAGCTCCACTTTCAAGCCATTTATAAATCTTCTTGCTCTCATCTTCTCCGTGCAAACCAAGTGTGGTGCATATCGGGCCAATCTAGAAAACCTCGCCTCATACTCGGCTACTGACATACTACGTTGCTTCAAAGCTGCAAATTCCATAGCTTTCTTCTCGCGAATTCTTTCTGAGAAATACTTTTCATTAAAGTGTTCTAAGAATTCGTCCAGGTAACTTGTTCATTAGGCAAGATTGCTTCCACGGATCCCCACCATACTCGGGCATCCTTCTCTAATTGATATGTTCCTAATAGTACCTTCTCCTCATCGGTGCATTGCATCACCTTAAAGGTCCTCTCTATTTCTTGCACCCAATTCTTCGCTTCATCCGGGTCAGTCGACCCACTAAACTTAGGGGGATTTATCTTTTGAAATTTTCGATGCAAATCCCCGGCTCCATGTTGGTTCCCGCCTTGTGCAACTTGTTGCAAGGCTTGTGTTAAACCCTAGACAGTGCGTTGCATTTCTCTCCACTGAGCTCTCTCAGCCGCCATTCTAGCCTACAAGAATAAGGTTTGGATTAATGATATTCATATCTTGGAAGGTAACTAACGCGAATGTAACATATTTTATCATTTAACCCATAGCTCTACCTAAATCTCACGGGGTTCCTATAGGATAACTGACAAGGACGACTCAATCTAGGACTTGAACCTGATGACCTAGGGATTTAGAAAGCCTAGGCTCTGATACCACCTTCTGTCACGCCCCGAACCGATAACAGCGGAACGTGTCGTTGCTCGGAACGTGGCAGTTAAACAGTCATGTCAATCAGAGCATAGTCATTTCCACAAAACACAATTTAGACAAATAGCAAATTTCATTTCAAATATAAGTTCTTTTACATATTCGGGCCCATAAATAACGAAAAGACTCAATAAAAGAAATTACAAGGAGACTCTTGACTCGCCTTAACATAAGACACATGATAGCAAAACTAGGTGGTTCGTCTAGATGTCGGCGTTCTCTTCACTCTTGTCCTTGCCCATCTTGTTCGGTCTCGCCATCACTAAGGTCATTACCTGAAAATATTAGAAAACGCAGGGTGAGCGAACGCTCAGTAGGACTCAATATCTCATGATTTCAAGCTAGCTTTAAATCAATTACAGTTTAACATGCTCATGCAGGTCATGCAAGCTATAGAAATCGAGAACTGTAATAACACGAGATAAATTCAAGAACTATAATAAACAAACGAGTAAGCAAGATGCTAGATAAACTCATGTAGAGTAGGGACAATGATAATCAAGAGGGTATAGCAAGATCTAATCAAGTACTTTCTCAAGTTAGGTCAAGAGCATTCATGAGGAAATATAACATTCATCTCTCTATGACGAACACTATCACGAGAGCCTCAAGGTATCCAGTATTATGAAGGATCTTCATGACAAGATAACGAGTACTATCAATGAGATAATTCAAGAACATTTATGATGATCGATATAGAAGTAGAACAATTACTTCTACAAGCATTATATAGCATTTCCCACGACACTAAGGGAATATCACGACGATATGATAACCCCTCCAATATGGCAATTCAAGATATTTTCATGACGAACAATAAGTTGTAGAAAGATGCACTATGATGGCAATTACTCCCGATCACCACTATCATGAGAGCGTTTGCACATCTAGCACTATATAGGATTGGCCAATGCACTAAGGGGAAAAATCATGACGATATGACCACCCCTCATGGAAATAGCACTAGTTATTATTTGGTCGTACACTTAGGAGTTCTCACGACTATATGATTGCTCCTAAATACCAATAACCGAGTTGGTGAATGCCTGCACCCGATCATCGTATACCGGTAACATTTGGACTTTGCCTCGCCCAATAGGGTCAGATCAGGACCCGTAGCATTTAAAATGTCATTTTAGTGGACCCATAGCCCCTGACATTTAGTCTAGACTAATTCCATATTAATGGCCAAGAATTTCAAGGATCAAGCATGTAAGAACTTTAAGATAGATTTCATGAAACATAGAGTTCAAGAACAGAACTTGTAATAAGGATGATATATCAATAAACCAGATGAAAACCATGACATTCTAAAAATCTGGGTGATTAGGTACAACCAGCTCAGTCGGCCTTGAGGGAATCCAAGGCTACGAGGAGACTTACGGAGGTCCCAATGACTAACTTGCCAGTCCGAAGGAACGGAATGTCCAACGGAGGGCTCGTATGTCACCGAGAGTTGAGTGTATAATGTGAACCAATCATGAAACAGGGACTCCATCTACGGACAAGAGATGAGAGTGCCAAAAGACCCGCGGTATGGGTCAAAAACGGAAGAAAACGGTAAGAACATGATTGCGTTAATTATAGAATTCAAGTCCCTCCAATTCTATAATTAACTATAATTAAATAAACTTATATTATTTGACGCCCGTGGGTGGCGTCATTTTTTAATTAGCGTCGCCTTGGGGAAAATTAATTTTCATGATTTTTAAATAAATTTATTTAACAAGAATTCACATTTATATCTATTTAATTAAATAAATTCAAAAATGTACATTAAAAGGCACATTAATTTATTTAAAATAATTTAAGGAAATATAATATATGATAATTAGGAGAAAAATACAAAGATTCCAAATATATATTTTCCATAATTTTTTGGCATATATTTTAATAACTATGGATTTTCAAAGATAAGCATACATGATATATATATATACACTTATATATATATATATATTTATATATATAGAATCTGACGCCTTGTACAAAGGACGTCAGATTTTTGAGAAACGACCGTTTTTGGGTCGTTATTCAAAAAAAATACATTTTTTAAACCTCTCGTTTCCCTACTAAATGATGTCGGAATTTGGCTTATAATATACCGAAATGACCGGCTCGAAAAACTCTATCTAATCATATGTTCAAAATAATTTTTCGATGAGAGACGGGTGATATTATAATGAGGGCACGAAAAACGGTGCAACCACTTTTATTATCTCGGTCTCCACCCTAATAGTACGCCCATAAATTTTCATGGCCAAAGGATACTCTGACGGCCACGAACAAATCATTAAGGTAAAATCCCTTAACTATCAAGCTACAGTGATTTTTATAATTCACCGAGTATATAGTTAAAACAAATTAAATTGTATAACTAATTAATATTTATAATCAATGCAACATTTATATGCACGAAAATTTAAGAATAATCATGGGGATTCTAATAATATGCACTTCACAATTTTTAGATAAAAGGTCAGATAGATATAAAAATTTTCATGTGTTGTAATTAATATTAACACACAGGAAGTAACGACAGTTCTACTGTCGTTGTTTAATTAGCGCCCTTTACGTGGGCGTTTCTTATTGAATTAATGACAAGGATGTGGTCGTTAATTCCTTTTTCATTTAAAAATGTAAAAAAAAAAAGAAACATAGTAAGAAATTTCATGATACCACCTACATGTTCTATACACCTAGCATGCTAGTTATTTTATAATTATGCTCGGGAGATTGCCTACCTTCGTTGATGCCTTGACAGACCAATAGAAGGAGAAGAAAAGAAATAATAATGATGTTGCAACAGCTCCCTCTGTAACAATAGCAGCAAGACGAAGAAGGATAACTGCAGCCGTAGTAGCACCAGAACGCTCGTTCGACGGCCAGGGTACTTATAGGGACAAGATATCCAACAAAGTTGGAGTCCTAAACAAACTAAACCTTCCCTATAATGGATTCATAGTTTTCTAATCTTATCTTTCCCCCATTACAACCACTACTCTATTTATCCTTCTTTCCCATGCCAGGTTCGAACGTGAGTAGGTTCCGACAGCCTTGCTATTTAATGTGTATATGCACCATTTTGCAACCCATTTTGAAGCCCACGATCATGGCCCATACATAAATAGTCATATATGTTATACGTATGTGCCCAGCCTAAGGTTCTTAAACCCATGTATTACCTTTTGAATATTATTGTATATTCAGTTTCTTTTAAGGCCCATGCATATTTTATGTGTATATAAATTTATATATGTGCTTTTACATATATTCTGAGCCCACTTGGTTATTTTTAGCCTTTACACAAAGGCCCACCAAATAAAATTACTGCTTATATATGGTTAAGATGTGTGTGTGTTAGCCCATTAATATATAAACTTTAATTTATCTAATAGAACTTCATAAGTCTATAGCTCCCAATTTCCATAACTTTAGTTATTAATTCTCGTCATTTGTCTTGGGTATCAGAGTCGGGTTCGATCCTATGAAAGTCCTTATATATATGTAGGTGTATAATTATATTTTTGAAATGAAATTCCCTTAAAATAATTGAATTGTATTTCCAATTTAAGCTACAGATAGATAAAAGAATAAATTAAATTCTTATTTCTCAATTATTTATTTATACCTTTATTGACGCCCATTAATTAACATTTAAGCCCATTAAGTATTTTAGCTAATTATCAATTTTCTTTTATCAAAATTTCAATTTCTATAAATTTTTTTTTCTTTCTATGTCTAATATTTAAAGTTATTTCTATTTGTTTTATATTTAAATTTTCGGGGTGCTACAGACCGTCACAGACCTGACGCACCACCCTTCGTGCGTCAGAGGACTGTGACGCATCACCACAGGGCCATCAGAGTGACCAGAGGCAGAAGCAATTTTTGGGATTTTTCAGTTTATTCAATTTTTGTTGTTTTTCATTTCTATTAATGTTATGTAATGAAATTATGATGTAATGACTGAGTTATGCTCTAATTGTGCAGGGGAAAAGAAGAACGAGGATTTCTTGGCTCAAGGTCCGAGCGGTATACCAGGCATTACCCAAGTTTCAGAGAGAGAGATTGGCTGGGATGGGATTTGCCGAGGTGCTGAGCATCGAGGTGACCAGGACGGATACGCCACTGCTATACGCATACCACGAGAGATGGGACCCCGTGAGCCGAGCCTTCATCTTCCCATGGGGTCACATGATCCCCACATTGGAAGATATGGCGAGGATCACCGGCTTGCGAGTCCACGGATCTGCCGTGACCGGGTGGACATATGGAGATTACAGAGTGCTAGCTCAGGGGTTGCTGGGCTTAGACTTGATCAGGCCGGGGCACACATCATCCCAGCTTTAGAGGTTGAGATTGCAGGACAGCTTGGGACTGAAAGGAGCGGCTATAGCGGTCGGCGAGCTCCCCAAGCAGCATATAGACCGAGTGATTGAGCAAGTGCGACCGCGAGTGGCGGCAGAGGAAGGACGGGAGGGAGACTGGGTCCTGAGATGATTTCTGATGTTGTTGTTCGGAAAACTACTTTTTTTCACCCGAGCAGATGTGATCAGCTGCAGGCTGCTGCCACTGCTAGAGGATTTAGGTAGAGTGAGGAATTATGCATGGGGAGCGGCATCGCTTGCCTTCCTCTTCGAGTCGCTCAGCACCACTGACCGATGGACGATGCTAGGCGGCTTCTCGCCTTTCCTTCAGGTAAAAACTGGACTCTAAATGCCTTCTATATGATTATGATTATGCAAATGATGTAATTTACTTACACTTGACTCTAAATGTAGATCTGGAGCTTCGTGTACCTCCCAGGGATTGGGCGAGGCACTCAGATGTATCCCGAGCGGATCCCGATCGCGAGGCGATGGGTGGTAGCGAGGGACACAGGATCGATCAACAGGCTGACCCGGGCCATTCAAGATGATCTAGACTCATTCCCACACACATCGGTAAGCTCCGAACTTAAACTTCTCTAAATGCTCTTAACTCTTAAATGCTTTCTAAGTGCTTTTATATGCTGACATGGACATAATTGCTCTTCAGGTGCACTGGACACCATACCGGGATGAGGGCTACGAGGGACAGCCATGGGTCAAGGTGTCCCTAGCATACATCGGGTGAGATATCTAGCTACATTGCATCAACGTGATCGAGCCGCTGCACTACCGCCTGATCCTGAGGACACGGGGACTTCATCAGCCAGACGTGACATTCCCCCCCAGAGATGATGAGCGCCCAGGCAAATCTTCAAAGGGCATTAGTGGAGACGTCGATTGGTGCGCCCGGAAGGCCAAATATGTGCACGATTGGAACAAGAGAGGCCGGGCGGTGAAAGATCGGGCGGACAGTGACGAGGCCTACCTCAAGGCTTACTCCCATCGGTACGGCGACCAGGTGTTCAGAGGCACCCGACGAACGGTATGAACTTCTAAACTCAAACCCTTGTCTATTCCAATTAATATTTCTATATGCACTGACTCATGCCTTCTAAATGTAGCTAGACCCACAGGGACGCATAGCCGAGCTCGAGGGACTCCTCCATGCCACTATCCAGTAGCGGGATGAGTATCGGACCGCTTTGGAGCTCTTGGTGAGATACTTAAACTTAAGACTTAAATGCTCATGCTTATGATGCAAATGACTAATCTTGACTTCTAAATGTAGCGGGCCGAGAGAGCCCAAAGAGCAAAACCAGATGCTCCGTCCTCGTCGTCACATCCTATCGGGGGCAGAGCTGAGCGGGATGCAGAGTTTGCTCGAGCGGTAGCTCGGGCCGAGGAGGCGGAGGCCACCCTCGCAGAGCAGGTAAGAATCTAAACCTTTAGACTCAAAATGCTTTATGACTTAAATGATTTTTATTTATGCAAATGCTGACCATGATGAAAAAATGCTAATGCAGGCGAGAGAGTTAATCGCAGCATTGGCCGAGACGGAGTGAGCTTGAGCAGAGACTGAGCGGACCCGGGCAGAACTAGAACGCTGTCGAGCTGAGGTAGGGCGCCTTCAAGCAGAGGTAGCCCGACTAAGCGGAGAATTGGAGCGGGCATCTACCCAAATAGCAGACCTCAAGAGATATCGGACCGAGGCTCGAGCGGCGCGACTCCAGGTTCATGATTTGAAGATCGAGCTCCGAGCCATAGAGCGGACAGTCTGGACGATCAGCCATGGACCTGTGCTGAGTCCATCCCGGAGTGCTGTAGCGGGAGGCACACGGACTGGAGTACCGAGCGGATCGGTAGGAAATTACCTGGCTAGTTCTTTCGATCGGCGGAGGAACGAGGAGGCAGGTTGGAGATGATCACGAGAGGAGGAGCATAGTACCATGGAGCCGCCGGCCAAGCGACAAGAGGGTGCTGGTGATAGTGAGGGCCCGGGAGATAGACCGGCCAAGTGATGTATTCTCTTTTCTTCTTTTGACACCCACACTTGTACATGACTTATGTGAATGAAATGAAATGAATGAAAATTCTTTTTATGTTTTGTTTTTTTATGTGCATGAATGAATGAATGAATGTGAGTATGAATGTGAGGATGAAATGGATGTGAATGTGTGAATGGATGAAAATAAATGTATGGAGGGGAGTGCAAATGAATGGATATAAACAGGGGATAAAGTGTAAGACCGGTAGGTCAGACCAAAGGAGAAGGGAAAGAACAGAAACCTGTAACAGAATGTGTGACGGTCTACTGGAGGAGCGTCAGATTAATGTAACGCACCAAGGCCAGGCCGTCAGAGATGACAGAGGATGGACTGAAAACTGCGTAGCAAGAAATGTGACGGTCCACTGATGGAGTGTCAGACATCTATAACGGTCTAATATTGGACCGTCAGACATGACAGAGAGAGATTGAGCTAACAACGTGTAGCAGGAAATGTGATGGTTCAAAGATGGAGCGTCAAAGAGATGTGACGGTCTTACGATAGACCGTCAGAGAACAAAATGTACTCCGAGACGGATTCAGCCGTGAGAGCCCAAACTCGAGGCAAGGAGACCTTCATTCCTACTAGAACCCTCCTAGGCTTAGGATAAGGCTTTCTAACCCAAATTTTATCACTCTAGAACCAGAATCAAGCCCTTAAAAGATAGGAACAAGCCCAAAAATCGTATCTTTCATTGATTCTCTGCTACAAGGGTTAAAAACTCCGTCAAAGAGCAAGGAACATCATGAAGAGAAGCTTCGGAGCGATGGGCATGGCGGAGAGAGTCTACACCGGCCCTAAAGCAGCTAAAAAAGAGCATGGGGGACTGCAAAGATTGACATCCATCCCCAAGCATCTGAGCTTAAGTACCCAAAGAGTGGTGAGTTCTAATTCAATTCGAAAGGTTCATCAATTTCTGCACTTTCCATACCACTTATGATTCTTCCTTTTCTTCTTCTTTCTTCCTTTTCTCCTTAGCCTTTGCCAGGCCCAAGGTGTTATTCCAACTTAAAGTGGGTGGCTCCCATGGTCAAAGAACTCCCATTAGAAGTCTTGTCAATCCTTAGGACATGGCACCTCCAACCTTTGCTAGTTTTGGCCAAGAATTTCCAGAAATTGTCCTTAGATTGGGCAAGCATTTCAGCCCTTATAGAGTTATGGCATCCACAATCACACACCTTCCTCTTCCCTACCTTTGAAGCTATAGTCCTATTGGAGGAGGTAGAGACCTACCTATCTCTTGCTAAGACTAAGGTGGGGGATGAAGACCTAGTGTGCCATACGGTTGAACCTATTGACCCATCCTTGATCCTAAGTGATTTTATACACAACCTGAAGGATATGAGGACCATGATCAGCCCAAGCCATGTTCACTTGATACCCATGGCTCAATGGATAGTCTCTCATTTTAAGAACAAGTGGGAGAGATATGAAGCCATTGTTAAAGCCGTGTCGGTTTGCTTATGCGGGGTCCTCCTTTTCACCACCACCGACCACCTCCTAGATATCCAAAACCTTAGCATCATCAGCGGGTTGTGGCGGGGTCTATCCATTTTTCAAGCAGTCCTTTCATACCTTTATGAAGGACTTAGCTCAGCTTACCTAGGAGGACCTCTATTTGGCTCAATGATACTCCTTGAGTGTTGGATCGGAGTAAGAATCAAATTGCAACCCAAGGAGGGCATACCTTCAGCTAGCCGGATCTTTGGGAGCCACCCTTTGTTCTATATCGGAGGTGCCTTTGGATTCTCTTCACAGGTTGAATGCCGGACGGCGGATAAGAAAACGCGGGATAAATGGTGCCTCTTCCTCAACACCTTGCCAATAAAGAAGTTCATGATGCGTCCAAGAGTTCTGTGGAGCACCTTGCTCAAAGTACCCCGGCGACCAGGCCTTGATCTTCAGCTAGTGGGGAACACTACCATGGCGATCTACAACCCGCACCGGTGCCACCTTAAGATTGGGCTACCCCAAACCGTGGTTCCTGCACTATCACACTACCCTCTCCTTCTAGCTAGGAAGATGGGGACCGAGGAGGATGAGAGAGCGATCCGGAACGCACTGACCATGTGGGAGATCAGCAAAGTGCGCCCGTGGCAAGAAGAGGTGGAAGAAGATGACAAGGGACGCTGCGGCTACGTGAAGGAATTACGCAAGATCCGCCCTCTTGCGGATAGAAAATTGAATGTAGCTTGAGCTTTTCTCTTTATTACATTTCTGAATTTGAAGTTTATCAATCGATTTTATGTATCTTTGAATTTAATGGAATGATATAGAAGTGCCTTAGTTGATAAAATCATGAGATTGTTACTTGATTTGGCCTGAAAATAGAGTTTCTGGAGCATGTAACGGTCTTATGCAGGACCGTCACAACAGCCTGATGGTCTTACAATGAGCCGTCAGAATGGATGAACTAAGAGAGCTGAGTTCCTCGGGAGGATGTAATGGTCTAACATTAGGCCGTTAGAGTGATTTAATGGTCCATCGTGGACGCGTCAGAGGGAGTTTGCTAAGAGGCAAAGGGTTTCGACCTTCGAGAGAAGGTGGCGGTCAAATGATGAACCGTCACAGCCCTGTGGCGGTCTAATGCTGGAGCGTTACAGACCTCGGACTTGTGAGCTTGCAATCTGAATTTTGATCTTGAACCTGCGTTCTGCACACACTTAGATAAGGAACAAGTTAAATCTGTTCTTAGGCTCAACCCCTTGCCTAAAGCAAGTTAGAGAATGACCATTTCTTGATATTTGGTCAAGGGGTGGAGCCCTATCAAATAGGCGGAAAACATAATGGAAACAATGTGATGCATGCGATGCGTATGATGGTATTTTTGATTTTAACAAAAACACTTAAATTTCTATGGGATTTTTGAAAATATCTGATGTTTTTTTGGATTTGGAAATATTTATTTTTTTTTATTTTGAAATATATGATTTTTTTGGATTTTTAAAATATATGATTTTTTTGGATTTTGAAATATATGATTTTTTTTGGGTTTTAAAATATATGATTTTTTTGGATTTTGAAATATATGATTTTTTGGGTTTTAAAATATATGATTTTTTTTTGAATTTTGAAATATATGATTTTTTTGGATTTTGAAAACTAGTGCCTCCCCTAGCAACGTGGGTCCTCCTTATTCCATTGAGAGTTCTCAAGGTCGGCGTGCAATAGAGGTGACAATCCCTGGCCAGGGCCTACTTACGCGACGGTGGCTCTACCAAGGCCATACCCAGGGTACTTGTCTTAGTCCTAAAAAGAAAAATAGAATACGGGGGTAAGCTTAGGCCAGATATAGAAGTTTTTAGGGTTTGAGGTCCTCTCCAGACAACCCATTCAGAGACTTGGTCTGTTGTGCCAGGACTTTGTGTCCGTCATCAAACCTTTGTCCACTCTAGGCACACATACGACTGGGCTCATACGTCCCGCGGGGAAACTATACTGCCACTCTTGCCATGCCTAGTTTTCTTTCCTTGGAGCTTTAGAATTTATAATTGATGGACTCTCGAGATAGACTTTTGCTTTCGTAAAGAAAATTGCTCCTTTTCTTCACTCTTTCCTTTTTCTTGTGGCGTCAGGTCATAACGGACTGCCCCTATTTGAGATCTCCTCTCGTCACGGCGTCTAGATCGATCGTCGCCTCCTTATTCACCTCTTGCCCCTGGATTCAACCGAAGAAAGAAACGGACAGGGACTTTTGACTTTCCCCCAAGCATGGGCAAGGAGAAAAATGGTGTCTACAGAGTGGGGAAACCCAACCAGGGACGTCGTGCAGTGTGTGATTGCCGTGCTCAGGGTCCTCTTTCACATAAAGAAGGGAAAGGACACCTTGCTACCGGGGTGGGACCGGTTTAGACTTTAAGGAAAGAAACGCTTAAGGTACAACCCATTCCAAGCGTGAGCGAGCTCCTCACCTTCTGCGTTCACTAATCGGTAGGCATTCCCTGGATAAGCTTCTTTGACAACGAACGTCCCTTCCCAGTTAGGTTGTAATTTAGACCTAGGACCTGCGGACCGTATGAATTTACGTTTCAAAACCATATCACCTTTTTGAAATTTGCGCTCAATCACCTTCTTTTGGAAATAACGCGAAACTCCCTTTTGATAAACGGATACGTGATCGGCTGCATTCATCCTCTTCTCGTCTAAGAGTTCCAGCTGGACGAGCAACGTCTCTCGACACTCATCGAGATTAAGTTTATTATCGAGCTGTACCCTTAGGGAAGGGGTCAAGATCTCATATGGGAGCACTGCCTCCATCCCGTAAGTGAGAGGATAGGGAGTTTGCCCCGTAGTAGTACGAACGGAGGTGCGGTAAGCCCATAGAGCTTCCACTAATCTTTCTGGCCAATCAGAAAATTTGTGAGATTCGCATGTTTTCTTTATGATTTTGAGAAGGGTTTTATTAGTGGCTTCGGCCTGACCGTTGCCTTGTGGGTAATATGGAGATGAATGATGCAATGCAATATTGAACTTCTTACATAGGTCCTTGAGCTCTTGAGAGACGAACTGGGGTCCGTTGTCGGTGACGATGCTGCTTGGCACTCCGAACTGTGAGATGATGTTCTTCATGATGAATCGGCACACCGTGGTAGCTTTAATCTCTGCTATGCTTCGGCTTCAGCCCACTTGGTGAAGTACTCAGTGGCAGTAAGGATGAAGGATTTTTGCTTGATCTGAGAATTGGGATCACCGAGCGGGCCGACAACGTCGAAAGCGCACATGGAGAATGGCCAAGGAGCAGAAAGAGGATGAAGAGATGAAGCTGGAGCGTGAATTTTATCAGCATGGAGTTGGCATTTAAGACACCTCCGGACGTAGAGGGAGCAATCTTCCTCTAGAGTGGGCCAATAGTAGCCCTGCCTAAAGATTTTTTTCGCTAGAGCCTAGCCATTGACATGACCCCCACACTCACTAGAATGGGCTGCTTCGGCCACCTTCCAAGCCTCATCATCGTCTAAACATCTCATGAGCATCCCATTGGTAGTGCGGCTGTACAGCTCTCCAACAACGATAGTGTACTTTGAGGCGGCTCTTCTTATTGACTTGCGCTGCTCGACATTTGCCCCTTCCGAGAACGATCCATCTTTGCAAATCATCTCAATTTCGTGATACCAAGGCAACTCTTCCTCCTCCAGGATCTCTTCTAACTCCATCAAAGATACTTCCTTCAACTCTTCCTTCTCAGCCCTTGCCTCTATAGTCTTCCTAAGGTTAGCATACCAAGGATCCTGAAGAGAGGGTGCGTCCAATCTCTGAACGACGATAGTCTCAGTACTCCGATTGAAAGGGAAAGATAGAGAGGAAGCGAGGGATGCTAAAGCATCGGCTAGGATGTTTCGAGATCGAGGAGTATGGATATAGATCAACTTGCGGAATTGTCTGGCAAGGAGCCTGACCATATCTTGATATGGTTTGAGCTTAGGATCACGGGTGCGGTAACTGGACAGAACTTGCCGCAGGACGAGCTGAGAGTCCCCTATGATATTCAAGTAACGCGCGTTTAGAAGGTAGGCGTGCTTCAATCCAGCGAGGAGAGCCTCATACTCGGCGATGTTGTTGGTAGCAAGAAATTGAAGTTAATAAGCAAAAGGAATCGTCACTCCTTCCGGAGTGAGCAGGACAACGCCTATCCCTCGGCCCTGAGAGTTGAGTGCACCGTCAAAGTGCAGAGACCAGAAGGGATGATGAGTGAGGACAGAGAGATGCTCATCAGGGAAATCATCCTGAATAGAATCCGTGCACGGAATAGGAAGATGGGCAAGATGTTCAGCGATGGCATATCCTTTGACCGCCTTCTGAACGACAAACGTGATATCGAACTGGGAGAGGAAGCTCTGCCAGCGAGCTAACCTACTAGAAAGGACAGGCTTTTCTAAGAGATAGCAAATTGGGTCTATTCTAAAGATCAACCTAACTGGGTGGGCAAGGAAATAGTGTTTGAGCTTCTGAGCTACCCACACTAAGGCGACACAAGTCTTCTCCATAGCGGTGTATTTAACCTCAGCCGGATTGAACAACCTAGAGAGGTAATAAGCTGCCCGCTCTTTCCCTTCATCGTCTACTTGTGCTAAAACCACCCCTAGAAAGTCCTCAATGACCGAGATGTATAGGATTAGGGGTTTCCCAGGGACAGGAGGTTGCAAAACCGGGGGATTGGATAGATACTCCTTCATGTCCTCATAGGCTTTTTGACAATCTTGATTCCATTTAAATTTGACTCTTACCTTTAGCAATTCATAAAACGGGCGGCACCTTTGAGACTGTTGGGATATGAATCTTCTGATGAATTGCAATCTACCAATCAATCCTCGAAGTTTCGAAATGTTCTTTGGTGGGGGCATGTCCATGACGGTCTTTGCTTTGTTAGGATCAATCTGGATCCCCCGTTTGCTAACTATAAATCCTAGCAGCTTCCCAGAAGAGACTCCAAAAATGCACTTCTTCTGATTCGATTTCAGCTTGTACTCCCTAGCTCTTTGCAGCACCTTAGCCAGAATAGAGGGGTGTTCTTCTTTGGTTCTTGACATCACCAAGATATCATCCACGTAAGCTTCCATGTAGACATGCATTGTCACGTCCCGAGTGCGGAAGCTTACCCGCGGCGCGACAGTTCTTTATATATAACCAAAGCAAGCTAGATTATAAATGAATTTCTAATTACAATAGAGTGCGCAAAATCTAATTTATTAACGACGAAATGAGTTTGAACTAATGATTATTACAATAATCAACTGAATTACAACACAATCATTTATTTAAACTTGGAAATTACAACTGATACATCCTGAAATTTATTTAACACACTAAATTACATAACATAATCACTACACTCATCACTCGGTCTCTTCCCCATCGGTGTCCTGACCGGTCTCCAATTCACCTGAAAGGTTAGAAGAACAACTAGATGAGCGAGTCGCTCAGTAGGGTTTACGTCTCAAATTCTAACAGGCTTTAAATGAATTACAATTGAAATAATGCAATTAACATATGCATGCTGACAAGAGATAATCAAGGAATTATAAAAGACGATAAGAGCTGAATTTAAGTTTCAATAAGCAGTAAGAATATTAAACAAGGGATAACTGATCATATCAAGAATTTAAGCAATAGTAAGCAATGTAATCCAGATCATGTATAACAAGAATTGGCTATATTTATCAATTCATTCAAGTAATCATTCAAGTCATGTAATGCCCATTCGGGCCACGCAAGTCAAGCAAGTCAAGTAGAACACGTGAGGGGTGGAATGTCTCAATCTAGCATGTATCCCGGTGCAATGCAAGACACCGGCAAGCAAGAGATCTTTCCCATGGGTTTCGGGTGCTCCTCCCAGGACCAGACCGGGCCCTTTTGCCAGCATTTTTAGTCATGTTTTTGACATCCACTTTCATTTTATAGCCAATATAGAGTTTCAAGGCTTGACCAGTAGGAAATTGTAAGGTGGAATTTGACTGGAATTCAAGGAGTATTTATACGTAGGAAAACACGGAAAAACCGTATACCCTATTGGTACCCTAGGATTTACTAATCCTTTAATTCCGTTATATATATCAATTTGGCTAAATTCTTTAGCTTATTTTGATTGTCATCATTCATATCATCTATATTTATTAACCTTTTTCATCTATTTTTATTAGCTTGTAAGATTACTTAATGTACGTATTCATCTTGCATATACCTTAACATTTCTTGACCTTGTGAGACCAATTATATATATAAATTGGCAATTTCATTTATATATGTTTATTAATGATACTAAAATTTAAAATGGGTTGACAGAAATTTTAATTATTCATTTAGTGCCCTAGATTGACTTTAAACAGACCAACGGGCATTAAGCAGCCTTTGTGGAATTGGCGCCCTAGACCAGGGTGCCTCTTTCAGGGGCCTCTGTAAGTGGCGCCCTGGTCAGGGGCGCCTCTTACAGGCCTGCCAATTTATATATATATTTTTTAAATTAACACCCTTGGACAGGGCGTTTCTTATAAGGCTCTTAATATATATATATATAGGCATACGAATTAACGACTGGGGGTTAGGCCCCCATTTATGTAATTGGCGCCCTGGACAAGGGCGCATCTTACAGGCTCTCTGTAATTGGCGCCCTAGGCCAGGGCGCCTCTTACAGGCTCCATTATTTATATAATTTTTGTTTAAATTAACGCCCTAGAAAAGGGCGTTTCTTACTAGACTCATAAAATTTTTATTTTGGTTGAAAGAATTGACGACTGCACATGCAGTCATTTCTCATGCAATTGGCGCCCTTGACTGGGGCGCTTCTTACAGAGTTCTGGTAATTGGCGCCCTTGTCAAGGGCGCCTCTTACCTGAGGCTAATTTCCTTCCGTCTGAGAGTTATCTAAGGGTTCATAATTTGGGATTTTTTCACTAATTAACATCTATACCTGATTCCGACTGATTTCCAGTTTAATTATAACGGATGGCTCTAGCTAATTAAGAGTTTAATGACACTAATTAACTAACATCTTTACTGAAAGTGTGTAATTTAGCTAACAGAGGGTCTAATTAAACATGTAATCTAGCAAGATCTTCTACTTAAACAATCTGATCCTTTAATATGATACTAATGTCATGTAAGTTAACCATCAAATCTTCAATTTAACTAATAAGCCCTTTAATTAATTAACATGCCCTTCTAATAGTCTCTTAATTAACTAACATGCTCTTCAATTAACTAACAGTTTTTCTTAATTAAACTAACAGGTTCTCTAATTTGACTCACAATATAATGATTACTAGCATGATTACCTATTTAACATATTAATTACTTAAATTAAACTGCATGTATTTGCTCTATACTTAAATAGATAACATATCATCATAGTGTAAACCCCAAGGGTTATAAATGAAAACGGTAAACACATGGATATGGCATTTAATTCCCTAACTTAACTAGATTTGTTAATTAGCCTATAGGGTTTAGTTAAAAGATGAGACCACCTACCTTAAAGGAAGAAGAAGTGGGTAGCAGAAGGATTCCCCCTCTGCAAGCAACAGCACACCGGGCAGCAGCAGCAGCAAGACCAGCAGCAGCCCTCTGCAAATACTAGAGTCACCGTAGGACTCTAGTAGCTAGGAAGGGGATATAAAACAACCCCATGCTGATTAGCTCGACAGGATAGGGGGGCAAGATCCCAAAAAAATGGATCTGGTGCCCTGCCAACGCATGCCAGAGGGGCTGTCGGTTGGGGGATCAAAATAATTAACGCCTTAGTAGAAGGCGTGTTTTTGAAAATTAAAGCCTTAGGTTAAGTCACGTTTTAAATAAAGCCTTAGCTTAAGTCATCTTTTAAGTCCTTTATAGAAATCAAAATAATTAACGCCTTAGTAGAAGGCGTGTTTTTGTAAATTAAAGCCTTAGGTTAAGTCACGTTTTATCAAATTAAAGCCTTAGGTTAAGTCACGTTTTAAATAAAGCCTTAGCTTAAGTCATCTTTTAAGTCCTTTATAGAAATCAAAATAATTAACGCCTTAGTAGAAGGCGTGTTTTTGCAAATTAAAGCCTTAGGTTAAGTCACGTTTTATCAAATTAAAGCCTTAGATTAAGCCACGTTTTAAATAAAGCCTTAGCTTAAGTTATCTTTTAAGTCCTTTATAGAATTCACGCCTTACTCCAAGTCGCATCTCAAATGGTCATTTGACGACATAATGTTTGGACGTTTCTCATTGAATTAACGCCCTAAGGTTGGGCGTTTTTTTGTTTTTTGTTTTTACAATAAAGTAAAAATGTTGGTCGTGGGTTTTGAACCCTGGTCACCAGGGTGAAAGACAAGTTGTGAACCAATATGCTAGATGATTTTCCTTGGTAAGTTAATACTTCTTCTGTATGATACCTTAGTACTCTAGGTTTCATTTATAATTTATAATTATGGAAAATATATTATTTATAATTTTTATTATTCCAAAATAACTTATATATATATTTTATAGCTCCCTTTCTTCCAAAAGTGAGAGAACTATTATTTTTATTTTTATTTATTTATTTATTTTATTTATTTGAAATTAATAATTATAATTCAATAATTTGTGAAAATAATATAACTTGACATGTGATATTTATTAGTTAAATATTATTGGTAAATAAAAAGATTTTTTTTTTTGTAGAAAATTATTATTATTATTCTAATTAAAATTTACGGGTGTTACATGCATCATGTCGTGGAAAATGGCCATCATCGCCCTTTGATAGGTGGCACCTGCGTTCTTCAGACCGAACGGCATAACCACGTAACAATATGTGCCCCAGGGCGTGGTGAAGGCGGTTTTCTCTTGATCTTCAGGAGCGAGACGAATCTGGTTATAACCTGAGTAACCATCCATGAATGACAAAGCTTCGTACCCGGCAGTATTGTCCACCAGGACATCTATGTGAGGCAGCGGGAAATCATCTTTGGGATATGCTTTATTAAGATCCCTGAAATCGATGCAAATGCGCACCTTTCCATCCTTCTTGATGATAGGGACTATATTCGCCACCCACTCAAGGTATAAGACGACTCTAATGAACCTGGCCTTGTATAATTTATCCACTTCTTCTTTAATCTTTAAGGTCATGTGGGGGTGAAATCTTCTCGACCTTTGTTTTACGGGTGTTGCCCTTGGTTTAAGTACGAGTCGGTGTTCCACTAAAGAGGGGTCAAGACCCGGCATGTCCTCATAAGACCAGGCGAAAGAATCACTATACTCTCTCAAAATCTTGATCATATCTTCTTCTACTTGCGGAGGGAGATTAGCGGTAATAATAATGGGCCTTGGGTCTTCTTCAGTTCCCAAATTTATTTTTTTTGTAGGTTCATCCACTGTTGATGATGGCTCGTCGAATCTCTTTAATCCCTGCGCATACAGATCGGCAGTGTCATCTATGTTGCTATCCTCATCATTAATCGGGTCTTTCTCATCCAGGACTTCATAGACATCGAGTCCGTCGTCGCTCCACACCCCTTCTACTTCCTCATCGTCTTCTATCACGATTGCCGTAGCAACAAACTCTGGGGACCTCAGAAGGGCACGACATTGCTGAGCTAAATCATGCAAGAACCTATCAGAAATGGATTTGGAATGACGCGCAAGCGAGCGTGACTCAGGCTCGGAAAGATTGGACGACGTAGAACATGACCCTACTTTTCTAGACCTAACTGACTCTACTTCCCTAGACTCTACGGACCCTATTCCTAACCTAGGGGAGAGAAAATCTAGTGGAAAGGAAGGAGCAGGGGACTCGTGCCCCTGGGAGGAGGATGGAGACAAGGTAGCGTAATCTTCCACCGAAATCTCCGTTTCAAATTTGACATTTTTTTTGGAGATTAGTGGAGACCACACAGCAGGATGACGGAGATGGTGGAGGAGGAAGTTGCATGGGGAATAGAGAGGGGAAGATGCAATCGAAGAGGGGGTTGGAAGACAAAAACAACATCTCGTGGAGTTGGCGGTGGGGGAAGGAGGAGTGAATAGAGTTGATAGATCAATGGATGGGCAGCGCCCACATGCACATGGAACAAACAAGATTTTAGGTGGTCTTTCTGTAAAATACAGATCGACCATAATCGGGGGAGAGCAGGGAATGGATTCCAATTGTTGAAAGAGAGATGAGAGATGGGAGGGAGACCAAGAAATGATAATGGGTGAGCTCCCCTTCTCCTGCAGATAGCTAGCTAGCTTCTTTGGCTTCCACTAAACAAGCCGAGTTTCTTGATTCCCGTTCTGACCATAACCATTTGGCTCGCCGAACATTCTGGCAATTGACTGACTGACATCTGGCATTTCATCAACAGGCCCTTTTGGTAGCAAAGTTGGACTGGCAACTGTGCAAGCTGTATCTTTCTTTTCTGACTGCACTAACTGTGAATTTAGTGTACCTGGCTGGAGGGGTCCTCTTACAAAGTGTTGGCAGTAATCCCAAGTAAGTGGTCCTGAGTTACCTAAAACTGATAGTGCGGACTCTCGATAACCAAGACCTCTCCTGCCCATTTTTCTTCCTTTGGGCACCGGCTTGGTCTGCCCTTGTAACTGTGCACCGAGGCCTCTCCCTGGTTGATAACCCAGCTTCAATATGATATCCCAGCCCTTAGAATTTAAGATCTAGGGCTTTGCTTTGATGTTGATGGGTGTAGTAGTGGGCTTGAGTGGTGCATAAGCCCAAGGGAAATCCAGATCTAGTACAGAAATAACGGGCCGGCTGCTGGGCCATAATGTGGGCAGGATCTTCTCTGAAATAGCTTTGACAGACTGGATCGTGGATAAGCTCTTGACCTTGACCACCCTCCCTTGAAAAGGGAACTTGAGACATTGATGTGCGGTGGATGGCACGGCATTGAGAGTATCGATCTACGGATGACCCAAGATAGCCTTAAACATAGGGTCGATGTCCAGCACATATAATTTAATGGCCATAGTAAGAGGCCCTAGCTCAGCTTGAATAGAAACAACCCCATGACATGCTCTCCGTGAGTTGTCATATGCAGCTATAGTCGTGGGGGTCGGCCGTAGAAGTTCTTCTGATATATTGCAAGCCCTGAGAGTGCTCAGTGGACATACATTAATAGATGCCCCTGTATCAACTAGTGCCGCATCAATACTGGCTTTGTTCAGAATAATAGTGATGCAAAGTGGCATTTGCCGAGCTTCCGGAGGTGCTAGCTTGATTTCAGAGAAGGTAATAGCTGGCCCCTTAGAGATTGTTGCCAGTGCGGTAGTGTGGACACGCCAAAATTCATGTCAGCACATTCGTCGGCTTCTGCATCAGAGATAGAGCTAAAGAAAGAAGATCCCGGAGGGACTGAATGCCCAAGACCCCGGGGAATAATACCGTCCAACAAGTCCTCGCACTTGCACGGGTGCATTAAAAATGACAAAGAAAAGGGAGCTCACGGTTGCTGAAGTTCCTAAAGAAAATCCCAAGCCCTCCAGCAGTACGCCTAAGGTGGTCTCCAACGGCACGCCCCTAAGGGTTCTCCAGTGGAACACCCTTGTGCCTCTTCAACGGCACACTAGTTCATGCCCTCCAGCGGCACACCCTTTGTGCCCCTTCAACAACACATTCCCTATGCCCCTTTAGTGGCACACCCCTTTTCAAGCCCACTAGCGGCACACTTCTTCAGCTCCTCCAATGACACACCCAAGTGGCCTCTCCAACGGCACACCTCATTGGCTTCTCCACTACAGTGCGTGGCCGAGCACTGTAGCATGACCGAGCACTGTAGCAAGACCGAGCACTGTAGCGTGCCGAGCACTATAGCATGGCCGAACATTATAGCGTGCCAAGCATTGCAGCATGGCCGAGCACTATAGCAAGGCCGAGCATCGTAGTGTATCAAGCACTGTAGCAGAGCCGAGCACTGTAGCAGTTTGAGCACTATAGCAGACCGAGCACTGTAGCAGTCCGAGCTTCTGAAGCAGACCGAGCTAAAGTTGGAGAAGGTCGTGCTACTATAGCAACCGAGCCTGAAGAGAGCAATGCAGGATGGCTGAGCACTGTAGCAAGACTGAGCACTGTAGCGTGCCGAGCACTATAGCAGTCCGAGCTTCTGCAGCAAGACCGAGCACTATAGCAGGGCCGAGCACTGTAGCAAGACCGAGCACTGTAGCGTGCCGAACACTGTAGCAAGGCCTAGCATCGTAGTGTACTGAGCATTGTAGCGTACCGAGCAATGTAGCAGTTCGAGCACTATAGCAGATCGAGCACTGCAGCAGGCCGAGCACTGTAGCAGTCCTCTTGTCTGACAAAAGGACTGCTTTTGACCAGTAGTCTCACCTTTTCGGCCGACAGCTCATTGCCTTGCACTGCAAGAAGCCATCCGGTATGATGGAGACCTGGACTTCTGATACAGTGAAGAAATGATTTCACGTCCGTCTGTATAAATGAGGCCTCCCAGAGGGATGAAAAAAGAGGAGGGAGGACCCCGTGAAAAGAAGGAAGAGAAGAAGAAGAAGAGAAAAGAGAGAGGAAAGGAGAAGCTCCTGATCCCCCTTGCTGCTCCGTCCACCACCGACTGTGTGTGAAAAAGGAAGAGAAGAAGAAGAAGAGAAAAGAGAGAGGAAGGAGCGGATGCTGCAATATTTCCCCCCCACTGTACTTATGTTTTCATTATCTCCCCCCTGCAATGTACTAGCCCATGTATTTCTCCCCTTTTTTTATGAGGAATAGAAGAAAAGCTTGCAAACGTTTTCTATATCTTCCTACAAATATTTCTTCTATGTCTACATTTCTCATTGTTTTACTTTCTTCATGGCTCCCCATTGTCTGCCTCTGAGTAACACAGCTTCCCTTAGATACGTTCACCCGGTGCATCCCCAGTCTATGTCAGCCTAAGTTGTTTCTCATTCGGTGTTTTCTCTGAGTTTTTCGAAGTTTTCTCAAAGGTGGCTGCCTAGGCACACACCTCAAATTGTTGGTTCATGCCACTCCTTGTGGGTATGTCCCTTGTTATCCCCTTCCATCTTGGGTCAAGGGGAGATGCTGCCGAATTTTTATCAGAAATAACAATATGTTAAAGGATAAAAGGAAGCAACAAACAAATAAAAATGAGCAACAATAAAACATTCTAACTAAGACAGGAAAACCATGCAAGATTCAGAGAACTGCACCACTGAACATGACTGGGGACTCAATCACATGACGGGAAGATTGAAAGCTTAACCATATGAGATTCTTCATCTGAATTGCATGAACGAGGGACCCTTCCTTGAACTCTATTCCACCCAGCGGCACACTGCCTACTTCCCTTTGCTCTCTAAGCAGTACATCCCTAATCCTTCAGCGGTACACTCCCCTTAACCTTCCAGCGGTACACCTCTTAACCCTCCAGCGGTACACCTCCCTCAACCTTCCAGCGGTACACTCCCCTTTACCCTTCCAGCGGCACACTTTCTATTCTCCAACGGTGCGCCCCTCAGCCTCTCAGCGGCACGCTCAATCTCTGCTCCACCATACCTCCGATCAGAAGAGGGTGAACATAGTAATAATAATGATGAAAAGGGAGGGAATTTATTTAACAATAATAATAAAAAGGAGGGGTGATCCTAATCAAGATAATAAACAAAAAGAATAATAATAAATGGGGGATAATAATAAGAAAGGGGTAATAATGGACAGGAGAAGATCTCATGGTCCGTGGGCGATAAAAAAAAAAGTCAACAAAAGGGGGGGGGGAATGCAATAACGATAATGATGCAAATAGAAGGAATAGTAATAAGAAAGGGTAATGATAATGACGATGGTAATAATAATAATGAGAATTACAATAGACGAATAAATCCGAATACATGGCAAATAAACTCCAAAGAAGATGGAAAACATGTGCAGCAAATAGAAAGAAAATAATAAACTCACCCAAAAAAATGCATAAAAATGGGACAAGCGACAAAAATAATAAAAACAAATCTAAATAATAAAAAATGATAAAATCCACATTGCAGTCTCGTCTCTCCCGTGACCTGGAGCTGAAGGAACAACAGTGCCGCCCTTGCAGGTTGGGCTCGAGTCTTGGGGGTTATCCCGAAATGGCCATGACCCGACCTTACCTTGGGCCGACATTCTGATTACACCGGACCCGCTTCTCAGGCAGAATCCCTTCCGAGCCACTACTAAAATTGCCGCACGTTCGGCAGACATTCGAATGGGTTCACCTCGATTTCTGTCGCATTTCTAGTACGGACCCATGTCCGAACATGAAAAGGTCTGTGAATGATCGACAAAATCCGAATGGAATGAAGTAGTCCTCATCATCCTCGGACCCTTCGCATGGGGATATTGACAAGGCCTTCACGGGTCACGCTTAGACCTCGGGCCCGTCCCAATTATGGTCATTGTCTGACCCATATCCTCGGCCTATAGCCCGTTCCCTTTGAACACGCCTTTGGTTCTGGGGTCTGATCCCTGGACACTCCCCCCGTTGCCCCTTTGCACCGGAAATATTAATGATGCTCATGCAAGTCTTGTTGCGACCGCGGGGGGCCCACCGCAGTATGGTCACAGTTTGATCTTCCGCCGAGCCGACAAATTTTTGGTTTTTGACCGTTTTAACCGGGATTTAACCGAATGTTTCCAGTTCCTCTGAACAATAAATTTATCGTACCCCGGCATACATACGCTCCGATTTTCCCGTGACGATTACGCTTTTCTCGAGCCGGACATTCGTCCGAACATTAAATGGTCAGCACATGACCGATAAGATCTCGAACGTCTTCTTCTCACCCCCATACGGGGATTTTGATGCATCCTAATAGGCCTTTTATGCAATTAATTTCCTGGCCATGAGGCCCTGATTCCCGGTGATTAATCAAGGGTGTTCCCTCGTATGGAGGATGTAAATGATGTTGTGACCTTTATGGCGCAGCGGGTTTTGGTCCCGACCCGAACCACACAATCGTCTGACCGAGTCAGATCGAGCGCACCATGGGCTCTTCGGAGCCCGAACAAATTGTCACTTCGTGACTGGCACGCCCACGCACTTAATGAACCTAATAAAGCACAATAAAAAAATGAACAGAAGAATAAACAAATAGACATGTCGAAAGTGTGTCCACAAGTCTGGCACGCCCGGTGGGACCGAAATCACCCTTCATCTCTTCGCCGGGATTCAGGGCCTCGTGGCCTCCTAATAAACGATGTTTGCCTGCTTTTGTGAATTACAGGTGCTGTCTTCGCCAGCTCTATCGGGAGGAAAGTCAGACTAGGCTCAATTGTCCTTGTGGCCTCGAAGATGCTACTCCGAGGCACCTGCAGTTGCCAGGAATCATGGAAGCCGCTAAAAAAAAGGGAGAAGAAAGAAAAGAAGAAGAGGAGAAAAAAAGAAGAAAGAGAAGAGAAATAATTGGCGAGAGAGGGTTGTACGACCACAGCCATCGAAACCCATGCTGAATAATGATTACCACTGTGGGATTGATGCGGTGGAGCGAACCACTCATCCTCTCCTTGAGGGGGTGAGCACTCTCCTGCACACCCACCTTGGTCTATCATACCAAAAAAAAAGGGAAGAAAAGAAAGGACAAAAAAAGAAAGGTTGGCCAGCATCGCCGACGAAGAGAACAAGAAGGAGGTCGACATCCAGCCCGACTCTAAGAGGGTCAAATCAGTGGTATAATGTCCCGGTCCGTTCCACCTCCCTTCTGCCCCTATCCGGCACAAGATGGTCCCTCGAGTGACTGTTCGAAGATCCAACAAACCGCAACTGTAGCTTGATGATTTCTGCCCGCTATGGGGAATGCTTTGTAGCGATAAGGCCAAGCACGGCCACGACTCCCGAAGAGAGCATGCATGTACCCCACCATGGGAGATAAGAAGAAGAAATATGCCCCGCCATGGGGGATAAGAGGCAAGAAAGAATACACCTCGCTCATGGGGGCACATGAATAGAATACACCCCGGCTCAGGGGCATATGAAGAGAAGTATTCCCCGCTCTGGGGCATAAGAAGTAGCAGAATCCACCCTCGCCATGGGGACATAAGAAGCAACATACCCCACCACGGAGGGGGATAGAAGCTATGAAGAATTCACCCCGGCTTAGGGGTATTCAAAAAATTTACCCCGGTCCTAGCACTTGAAGAAGAACTACACCCCGGCCCGGGGGCACATAAAGGGAATCCACCCCGACTCGGGGGCACATAAAGTAAAAGTTTCACCTCGGCTTAGGGGCATTTGATGAAGAATCTACCTAGCCTTAGGGTGGGAGCACAACAAGCAATAGAAGACACACCCCGCTCCCGGGGGCACATGAAGAGAATCCACCCCGACTCGGGGGCACAACAGACAACAAAGCTACACCCCCGCTCTGGGGGCACGTGAGAAGAATCTACCCCAACCTGGGGGCATAAGAAGAAACAGAGCTGCACCCTGACTCGGGGGACATATGAGACAAAGAATACACCCCGGCTTAGGGGTATCTGAAGAAGAGACAAAATACAGCTCCGCCTTGGGGCACAAAAGCAAAGAGACATACATCCCGACCTGGGAGCATATGAAGAAGAAATATACCCCGCCATGGGGGCATAAGATGCAAGAAAAGCTACACCCCGCCTTGGGTGCACAAGAAGCAAGAAGGTATGCCCTGACCTAGGGGTACATGAAGAGAGAATCTACCCCGGTCTGGGGGCATACGAAACAAAAATTATACCCCGGCTCGGGGGCATTTGACGAAGAAGTGTACCCCCGCCATGGGGGCATAGGAAGCAACAAAGAATTCACCCCGGCCCGGGGGCATAAGAAATAAAGAATACACCCCAGACTTAGGAGACTCTGAAGAAGAAACATACACCCCGCGTGGGGGCATGAGAAGCAAAAGATATAGCCCGCCACAGGGGCATAAGCAGTAGACTCCACCCCGCCATGAGGGCGGAAGAAGCCAACACTCTACCCCGTATGGGGGCACATGAAACAAAAGAAGTACACCCCGGCTTAGGGGAATACGAAGAGAATTGTACCCCACCTTGGGGCAGATGGAGCAGAAAAGTCTACCCCGATATAGGAGCATAAGAAGCAGCAGAATACACCCCGGCCTGGGGGCATAAGAAGCAGAATTACACCCCCCACCCCGGGGGCATCAGAAGCAACAATACACCCCATCTTGGGGGCACCAGAAGCAGAATACACCCCACTTTGGGTGCACAAGAAGCAAAATGTACCCCCGCTCTGGGGGCATATGAAGAGAAATACGCCCCGCCTTGAGAGGTAGAAGAAGAAGAATTACACCCCTGACTCGGGGGCACATAGGGCAAAAGTTACACCCCGGCTTCGGGGGCACACGAAAAGAATCTACCCCAGCCTGGGGGCATAAGAAGAAACAACATTCCCCGACTTAGGGGCCTTTGAAGAAGAAAGGTACCCCGCCGTGGGGGCATAAGAAGCAAAAGACATACCCCATCACGGGGGCATAAGAAGAAAGGAATTCACCCCAGCCTGGGGGTACACAAAGAAAGGTGCACAAGCAGTAAATACACCCTGCCTGTAGGCATAGAAGCAAAGAAGTAGAATCCACCCCGGCCTGGGGGCATAAGAAGCAGAAGGAAACATACTCCGCCATGGGGGCACAAGAAGCAACAGCTGCACCCCAACTCCGGGGCAGATGAAGAGAAGTCCACCCAGGCTTAGGGGTATTTGAAGAAAAATACACCCCACCTAGGGGCATAAAAGCCATAAAGAACACCCCCCGGGTTCAGGGGCATTTGGAGAAGTTACATCCCATCTTGGGAGCATAAGAAGAAAAGAGTCTGCCCCATCTTAGGGGTATTTGAAGAAGAAACATACCCCACTTGGGGGCATAGAGGTCATAAAGAATATGCCTCGGCTTAGGGGTATTTGAAGAAGAAAGATACCCCGCCTCAGGAGACATTGCAAGCAGCGATACACCCCGCCTGGGGGCACAAGAAGCAAACCACACCCCGCTCCTGGGGGCACATAAAGAGAACGCACCCCGCCATGGGGGGGGGGGGCACATGAAGAGAATCCACCCCGACTCGGGGGCACATAAGGCAAAAGAATACACCCCGGCTCAAGGGAATCTGAAGAAGAAACATACACCCCGCCACGATGGCAAAGAAGCCATCGAGAACACACCCCACTTTGGGTGCACAAGAAGCAAGCATCCCCCAGCGTGTCGGGGCAGAAGAAGAAAGAATCCCCATCCCCCTTAGGGGCACAAAAAGTAAAGATACACCTCGTGCCCGAGGCGTACGAAGAGAAAGACACCTCCCTTTGGGGGCATAAGAAGCAAAAGATACACCTCGTGTCGGGGGCATATGAAGAGAATACACTCCACCATGGGGGCATAAAAAGCAAAGATACACCCAGTGCCTGGGCCATATGAAGAGAAAGACACCTCCCTTTGGAGGCATAAGAAGCAAAAGATACACCTCGTGCCGGGGGCATATGAAGAGAGTACACTCCATCCCGGGGGCATAAGGAGCAAAAGACCCACTCCACCCTGGGGGCATATGAAGCGAAAAGAATGCACCCCGGCTGGGGGCATACGAAGAGAAATATACCCCACTCTGGGGGGCAGAAGAAGCAGAAGAATCTACCCCGACCTGGGGCACAACAAGCAACAAAGATACACCCCGCTCTGGGGACATATGAAGAGAAGCACTCCTCCGCCTTCAGGGGTAGACAACGCAGAATTCACCCCCGCCATGGGGGGGTATAAGAAACAAAAGGCACACCCCGTGCCAGGGGCATATATAGAGAAACTCACCCCGCCATGGGGGCATAAAAAGTAGAAGAACTTACCCTGGCTTAGGGGTATTTGAAAAAGGAACATACCCCACCTGGGGGCATAGAAGCCGTAAAGAGTATACCCCGGCTTGGGGGCATTTAAAGAGAGGTATATCCCACCTTAGGAGCATAAGAAGAAAAGAGTCCACCCCATCTTAGGGGCATTTGAAGAAGAAACACGCCCCACCTGGGGGCACAGAAGCCATGAAAAAATACACCCCGCCTGGGGGAACAGAAGCGAAGAGACACATATGAAATAAAGCTACACCCCAACCTGGGGGCACATTAAGAGAAATACACTCCAGCACAGAGGCATTAATGAGAAAAGAAGAGCAAAATAAAGAAAAAGAGAGACGTGAAACAGACGTGGTCTTCGCGCCCGCCTCTCCATACAAAAAGAAGAGAAGAAAAGAAAGAAGAGTCATGAGACAGACGTGGTCTTCGCACCTGCCTCTCCACACCAAAAAAAGAAGAGAAGAAAAGAAAGTAGAGTTACGAGACAGACGTGGTCTTCGCACCCACCTACTCACACAAAGGAAGAAGAGAAAAAAGGAAAGAATGTCTCGAGGCAGACGTAGTCTATTACCTGCGGCCTTTGGCCATCCACCCAATAAACCTCTCACATGATCGGCGTCACGACCGTTTGTTCGAACCGAAAATATTTAGCCATCGGGGCTTTAACCGAAAGATGTTCAGCCATCGGGGCTTCAAACCGATGGATACTCCGCCATCGGGGCATTACACCGAAAGATATTCAGTCATCGGGGCTCCAACAGAAAGATGTTCAGCCATCGGGGCTTCAAACTGACGGATACTCCGCCATCGGGGAGTTACACGGAAAGATATTTAGCCATCGGGGCTTCAACCGAAAGATGTTCAGCCATCGGGGCTTCAAACCGACAGATACTCCACCATCTGGGCGTTACACCGAAAGATATTCAGCCATCGGGGCTTCAACCGAAAGATGTTCAGCCATCGGGGCTTCAAATCGACAGATACTCCGCCATCGGGGCGTTACACTGAAAGATATTTAGCCATCGGGGCGTTAAACCTACTAAACCTTCTGCCATCGGGGCGTTAAACCGACTAAACCGTCTGCCGGCGGGGCATTAAAACGACTAAACCCTCCGCCGACGGGGTGTTAAACTGACTAAACCTTTCACCGACGGGGTGTTAAACCGACCAAATCTTTCACCGACGGGGCGTTAAACCGACTAAACCTTTCACCGACGGGGCGTTAAACCGACTAAACCTTCCGTCGACGGGGCATTAAACCGACTAAACCTTTCATCGACGGGGCGTTAAACCGAAAAAACCCTCCCCCGACAGGGCATTAAACCGACAAAGCATTCTGCCGACGGGGCGTTAAGCTGACCTATGTCAAGCCAACAAGTAACTCCACCTACAGCCTTTGGCCACCCAACAGAATCAACCATTCACTTTGGTTCGGATCCTTCCCCGGCCAGAGAATCAAAGAATCAACCTTTCACTCTGGTTCGGGTCCTTCCCCGGCCAGAGAATCAAAGAATCAACCTTTTGCTCTGATTCGGATCCTCCCCCAACCAGAGAATCAAAGAATCAACCTTTCACTCTGGTTCGGGTCCTTCCCCAGCCAGAGAATCAAAGAATCAACCTTTTTCTCTGATTCGGATCCTCCCCCGGCCAGAGAATCAAAGAATCAACCTTTTGCTTTGGTTCAGATCCTCCCCGACCAGAGAATTAAAGAATCGACCCTTCACTCTGGTTCGGATCCTCCCCCGATCAGAGAATTAAAGAATCAACCATTTTACTTTGGTTCGGATCCTTTCCCGACCAGAGAATTGAAGAATCAACCCTTCACTTTGGTTCGAATCCCTTCCCGACCAGAGAATTAAAGAATCAACCTCTCACTCTGGTTCAGATCATTTCCCGACCGGAGAATCAAAGAATAAACCGTCCACTTTGGCCCGGATCCTTCTCCGGCCAGAGAATCAAAAGAATAGACCTTCCACTTTGACTCGGATCCTTCCCCGGCCAGAGAATAAAAGAATAAACCTTCCACTTTGGCTCGGACCCTCCTCTAGCCAAAGAATCAAAGAAGAGACCTTTCACTTTGGTTTGGATCCTTCCCCGGCCAGAGAACAAAAGAATTGACCCTTTCACTTTCGCTCGGACCCTTTCCCGATTGGAGCACAAAAGAAAAGACCTTTCACTTTGGTTCGGATCCTTCCCCAGCCAGAGAATAAAAAAAAGAAACCCTTCTCTTCGGCTCTTGCAGCCCGCTTTCCCCACTTCGGCTCTTTGCAGCCCGCTCCCCAATTTCGGCTTTTATGGCCTGCTTCCCAGAATTCAGCCTTCACGGCCCGCTTCCCACAACTTTGGCTTTCATAGCCTGCTTCCCGACTTTAGCTCTTGCAGCCCGCTTCTCAGCTTTGGCTTCCGTGGCCTACTTCCCATAATTTCGGCCTTCACGGCCAGCTTCCCAATTTCAGCTCTCGCAGCCCGCTTCCCAATACCTTTGGCTCTTGTAGCCTGCTTCCCAAAATTCAGCCTTTACCACCCGCTTCCCATAACTTCGGCTCTTGTAGCCCGCTTCCCAACACCTTTGGCTCTTGTAGCTTGCTTCCTAGAATTCGGCCTTCACGGCCCGCTTCCCAACCTTTGGCCTTCGCGGCCTGCTTCTAAATTCTAGCTCTCGTAGCCTGCTCCCCTCTGGCTCTCGTAGCCCGCTTCCCTTCGGCCTTCGTGGCCTGCTTCCTAATTCTGGCTCCCGTAGCCTGCTTCCCTTTGGCCTTCGTGGCCTGCTTCCCTTTGGCTCTTGTAGCCTACTTCCCCATGGCCTTCGTGGCCTACTTCCCAATTTTGGCCTTCGTGGCCTCCTTCCCCAATGCTGGCTCTCGTAGCCTGCTTCCCATCTCTCGGCTCTTTGTAGCCCGCTTCCTGACTTTGGCTCTTGTAGCCTGCTTCCCTTTGGCCTTCGTAGCCTGCTCCCCCAACCTTTGGCCCTTGTGGCCTGCTTCCTGGTATCTTTTGTCCCTTATGGCCCGCTCCTCTAATGTCCCTTGGCATCTATAGCCCTCTTTTCTAATATCCTTTCTGCCCTTCATGGTCTGCTCCCCTAGTACGTTTACTACCACTACACTTATACGTAATGATAGTGTGTTCTTATGCAAAAAAAAGAGAGTAAAAAAAAGAGAGCAAAACAAAAGAGACAAAAAAAAATTGCTTGGCTGCCCTACTTGCATGTTTGCTTAATATAGAATAGTACACCTCCTTGGAATTTTCTAGGACTGTGCTTCCTTGCTAAATAATATCGCCCCGATTCCGGATGCATGTACGTCACGACACGCACTAGAAGGGAACCCAATTATGACGGGTGCACACGTCAAGGGGAAGAGTCATGACTAAATTGCTAAGCCCAACTCATAAAATAAACCTGAGGTAACACTCCCACACTCCGCACTCAATGTGTTCAATGGTCTTCAACCATAGGGATTGCCTGACTTTCTTCTTAGTACTCTACGGAGACTTGAATTCCTGCACTGGCATGAAAGGTAATCGTAAGGAAAGAGCTGATGGGTTCGGTGCGATGGATACAGAGGGGGGTGAATGTATCCCTCTTCAAAATTGCCCCACTTAAAAACAATCAGAGTCAAGGAATGGAAATCAACTGATCGCTTCCAAAAGTGATTCAAGGAAACACTAGATCAATCAGTTGAACTGCTAACAAAACTTGCACCTGATCAAGTCTAAAACACTTGATCAAACAGTTGAACTGTTAACAATACTGGCACCTGATCAAGTCTAAGCCGTAGACAGAATCAAATCAGAACTGAGTATGCCTCAAAGCATTCAGACAGAGTATTCAGTTGAAGCGATCCAAGCCATGCATCTAACGATAATCAGATAAAAGATCAAACCACGAAGACAATAGATTTTTAGGTGGTTCAGTCCACAGACCTACATCCACCCCTCACTCCAAACCGGAGTGAGGCTTCCACTAGCAAAAGCTAGAACCGCAGACTCAGTCTGAAAATAGGTGCTGCCTAACAGCTTGATCAGGGGAACAACCTCCCCTCTTCCTCCAACCCGGAGGGCAACCCTAGTGACACGCAATCACTAGAAACCAGAGACAAACGTCTCTCTTCCTCCAGACCAGGAGGGAACCCACAAGTGACACCCAGCCACTTGCAACCAGAGACACCAAGTCTCCCTTTCTCTGAAACCCAGAGAGAACCCACAAGTGACACCCAGCCACTTGCAACCGGAGATTAAAATCTCCCTTCTCCTGAACCAACAGGAGGAACCCCGACCTCACTACAGAGTATCGAAAAAACAAAAACCAAGGAAGTGTAAAGTAAAAAACAAGAAACGAAAAATACAGCAATCAGAAAGTTGGAAATGAAATGCAACAGGAATGTGGCTCTCACAGGAGCTGACTGGATTGGATCTGATCCAAAGTCCAGTGAAGACAAATTTTTTGATGACAAATTTTCTTGATTTTGATTGTGTTGGTCGGCCTGGCAGCTAAAGACAACAAGTGGTACCTCGACAGTGGCTGCTCCAGGCACATGACAGGAGACCGATCCAAGCTCAGCAAGTTAGAGATGAAGGTAGGGGGTCTGGTCAAATTTGGAGGAAAGAACAGAGGTAAGATCATTGGAGTTGGCACAGTAGGTAAGTCTTCCACAAACTCCATAAAAAAGTTCTACTTGTGGAAGGTCTTCAACACAACCTGATTAGCATTAGTCAATTATGTGACAAGGGTCACAGGGTTGTGTTTGATGATAACTCATGCAAAAATTTTGAAATAAATTCCGATGTGGTTAAATTTGTAGCCAACAGGATTAATAATATCTACATGATAGACTTAGACGCTGAATCTGAACCTAATCTTTGTTTATCTGCTAACTATGAAAGTGATGCTTTTGAATGGCATAGACGTCTAGGCCATGCTAGTTTCTCTACTTTAAATAAATTGGTCAAGCATGATTTAGTTAGAGGCATGCCTAGAATCAAGTTCAATTGTATTTCAAAATCCTGTGATGCCTGTGCTCTAGGCAAACAGACCAGGAAATCTTTCAAGCTAAGATCTGAGCCATTATCCTCTAGACCAATGGAACTTCTCCATATGGACCTCTTTGGTCCTACTAGGACTCAGAGTCTTAATGGGAATAGGTTTGGCTATGTGATCATTGATGACCACTCTAGATTTTCATGGATCTTTTTCTTAGCCAGTAAAAGTGAGGCTTTTCAAAAGTTTAATCATTTTTTCAATAAGGTCAAACAAGAAGGAAAACACAAGATTTGTTCAATTCAATCTGAACATGGAGGTGAGTTTGAAAATTCCATGTTTTCTGATCTTTGTGAAAGAGAGGGACTAACACACAGGTTTTCTTCTCCCATGACACCTAAATAGAATGAAATTGTGGAGATAAGAAATAGAACTATTGTGGAGATGGCCCGAACCATGCTGATTGAGAGTCAATTACCAAGGAAATTCTGGGCAGAGGCGGCCAATACAGCAACTTATATAATCAACAGGGCCATGGTAAGGCCTATTCACAAGAAAACACCCTATGAGCTACTAAAAGGTAAGAAACCAAACTTGGTTCATTTCAGAATTTTTGGAGCTAAATACTTTATTCATAATAATGACAAGAAAGACTTAGATAAGTTTGAAGCTAAAAGCTCCCCTGGAATATTTTTACGATACTCTGAAGTGTCAAGGGCATATAGGGTCTTTAACATAACAGACTAGAAAGTTGAAGAGTCTCCACACATCATTTTTAGTGATAAGAAAGGTGTTACTAACAGTGAAAATATTGACAGGGATTCCAATCACGATGGGGAATTCCTAGAAGACCAAGAAGAAGAGAAGACTCAGCCGAGTGGAACATCAAATCCTCCCAACCAAGAAGGGCCAGAAGAAACAGGTGAGTCTTCAATAAATGTTAGATTTCTTAAAGATCATCCGATAGATAATGTCATAGGCAACCCTGAAGATCCTCTTCGAACTAGGTCTCATTTTAGGAATGTTAATAATCAAGACCAAATTGCTTTGGTCTCACAAATTGAACCCAAATCAGTAGAAGCGGCCTTGGCTGATCAATCTTGGGTCAATGCTATGTGTGAGGAATTAGGTCAGTTCGAAAGAAATAATGTCTGGGAGCTAGTTCCAAGACCAGAAAATACTAATGTCATAGGAACTAAGTGGGTGTTTAAAAATAAAATGAATGAAGATGGAATCATTTCCAGGAAAAAGGCCAGACTAGTAGCCAAGGGCTACTGTCAGGAATTTGGTGTTGATTTCGATGAATCCTATGCACCTGTTGCTAGGATGGAAGTAATAAGAATATTGCTAGCATTTGCGTGCTCTAAAAACATAAAACTTCAGCAAATGGATGTGAAGAGTGCCTTTTTGAATGGTATCATCAAGGAAGAAGTTTTTGTTGAACAACCCCCCGGTTTTCAGTTTTCTCCTCAATCTAACCAAGTTTTCAGGTTAAACAAAGCCCTGTATGGTCTAAAGCAAGCTCCTCAAGCATGGTATGAAAGACTGACTGAATTTCTGATCAGCAAGGGCTACAACAGAGGTAAAGTTGATCAAACCTTATTTACCAAGGGTACAAATAACGATTTTATCATAGCTCAGGTATATGTAGATGATATTGTGTTTGGATCAACCAGCTGTGAACTGTGTAATGAATTCTCTAAAATGATGTCTACTGAATTTGAGATGAGTTTGGTAGGTGAACTAAAGTATTTTCTTGGCTTACAGATACAACAATTAGAGGATGGATGCTTCATCAACCAGACCAAATACACAATGGAACTATTTAAGAGGTTTGGTATGAACAACCTGAAGCACATTACAACACCTATGAGTACCAACACCTCACTGGATGCTGATGAGATAGGTAAAGAAGTAAATGCCATGCTCTATCGAGGTATGATTGGATCTCTACTTTACTTGACAGTCTCTAGACCTGATATACAGTTCAGTGTAGGAATGTGTGCAAGGTATCGGTCTAGACCCACTGAATCACATTTAGCTGCAGTGAAAAGAATTTTTAGATATTTGTCAGCTACACATTCTCTTGGTTTATGGTTTCCTGCATCACACACACTTGATTTAGTTGCATACACAGATGCAGATTATGCAGGGTGTAAACTAGACAGGAAAAGTACTAGTGGTCACTGTGAATTTTTGGGTGGGTGTTTAGTGTCTTGGGGCTCCAAGAAATAACATTTTGTGGCCCTCTCCACTGCAGAGGCTGAATATGTAGCTGTAGGGAGTTGTGGTACACAAGTCATTTGGATTAAACACCAGCTTCAGGACTACCAAGTAGACCTGGGGTGCACACCTATCTATTGTGATAATACCAGTGCCATCAATCTACCTAGAAACCTTGTTTTGCATTCCCGTACCAAATACATAGAGATAAGGCATCATTTCATAAGAGATGAGGTCTCTAAGAACAACTTTGAACTGATTCATGTAGGCACTACAAATTAGATTGCTGACATCTTAACCAAACCTCTGGACAATGAAAAATTCACTACACTGAGAAGAGAATTAGGCTTATTCAAGTTGTCTTAATTGTGAAGTCTGTTCCTTTTGTGAGGGGGAGTTCTGTGTGTCAAATGGTTAGCCTTCAGTAATGCTATGATTAAGGGGGAGCTGGTTGAGCTGTGAGAGGGGGAGTTCTTTGACTGATTCAAAAAGTCTGACCAGATATGTGCCATTGCTGGTTCTCATGACTGAACTAGTGCGGTTCTCTCAGACAGTAGAATCTCACTCATCTCTTAAGTCTATAAGTCTGTGTTACTAAAGTCCAGCTAGAATCTTTCATCTGGTAGTCTATCAGAGATCTGGATTAATTGTATAAAGTATATCTTCCTACATTGTCAGTGATTTCGGTTCAGGCCAAAACCTGTATGTCTTGATATCTGACCAAAACAACTTGAAATTTAGACTTCAAGATTCACTTCAAGAAATAGTTCTTCTGGTATTTTTTTCAATCATTCCATCTCCTTAACACAAGGGATCAACTGAATGAACAAAGGTCTTGATTTGGTCACTAAGAAACTGGGAGCTTCATCAATGAAATGAAGTTTTTCCTATGTCATGAGGTGTCAAATGCTTAACAAAAAAAATGAAAAGAAATGACATTAATATTCTGACCATCATAGAGCAATGGTGGCTAGCTGGTGAGTAACTGGGGACTCTGGCCTCTAATCAAGGTGTTTTCTCATGTCAAAAGTCACAGTTACTAACTATGTTCCTTTAAGAAAAAAAAAGGGGAGGTAATGAGGTACTCACACTGAGTAACTGAGAATTCAGGCCTCTAATCAAGGTGTCTCCCTAATGTCAAAAGTGTGAATTACCAACTTACTCATTGGTCTTCTTGAACATCACCTCAAAATCCCTAGTCCTTAACAACTTAATGGATTACTTGTACTCAATACCTTGAGAACACCTTCTCTGACTTTGTCTCTTGTTGTCTCCTGGGATAGTTGCCTATTCAGCTATGTCATGCCATACTTATTCACCCCTGTTCTAAATCATACACTATGTATGTTGATAAACTTTTCTCTCATTCTAGCTCTCTATTGTTTACTACAATTTAATGAATTACTTGTAGCAGCCCGAGCTTCTGTAGCAAGACTGAGCACTGTAGCAGGGCCGAGCACTGTAGCAAAACCGAGCACTGTAGCGTGCCGAGCTTCTGCAGCAAGACCGAGCACTATAGCAGGGCCGAGCACTGTAGCAAGACCGAGTACTGTAGCGTGCCGAACACTGTAGCAAGGCCTAGCATCGTAGCGTACCGAGCACTGTAGAAGAGCCGAGCACTGTAGCAGTTCAAGCACTATAGCAGACCGAGCACTGCAGCAGGCCGAGCACTGTGGCAGTTCGAGCTACTGAAGAAAAAGAAGTCCGAGCATTGTAGCAGGCTGAGCACTGTAGCAGTCCTCATGTCTGACAAAAGGACTGCTTTTGACCAGTAGTCTCACCTTTTCGGCCGATAGCTCATTGCCTTGCACTGCAAGAAGCCATCCGGTATGATGGAGACCTGGACTTCTAATGCAGTGAAGAAATGATTTCACGTCCGTCTGTATAAATGAGGCCTCCCAGAGGGATGAAAAAAGAGGAGGGAGGACCCCGTGAAAAGAAGGAAGAGAAGAAGAAGAAAAGAAAAGAGAGGGGAAAGGAGAAGCTCCTGATCCCCCTTGCGGCTCCGTCCACCACCGACTGTGTGTGAAAAAGGAAGAGAAGAAGAAGAAGAGAAAAGAGAGAGGAAGGAGCGGATGCTGCATTATTTCCCCCCCACTATACTTATGTTTTCATTATCTCCCCCCTGCAATGTACTAGCCCATGTATTTCTCCCCCTTTTTTTATGAGGAATAGAAGAAAAGCTTGCAAACGTTTTCTATATCTTCCTACAAATATTTCTTCTATGTCTGCATTTCTCGCTGTTTTACTTTCTTCATGGCTCCCCATTGTCTGCCTCTGAGTACCACAGCTTCCCTTAGATACATTCACCCGGTGCATCCCCAGTCTATGTCAGCCTAAGTTGTTTCTCATTCGGTGTTTTCTCTGAGTTTTTCGAAGTTTTCTCAAAGGTGGCTGCCTAGGCACACACCTCAAATTGTTGGTTCATGCCACTCCTTGTGGGCATGTCCCTTGTTATCCCCTTCCATCTTGGGTCAATGGGAGATGCTGCCAAATTTTTGTCAAAAATAACAATATATTAAAGGACAAAAGGAAGCAACAAACAAATAAAAATGAGCAACAATAAAACATTCTAACTAAGACAAGGAAACCATGCAAGATTCAGAGAACTGCACCACTGAACATGACTGGGGACTCAATCACATGTCGGGAAGATTGAAAGCTTAACCATATGAGATTCTTCATCAGAATTGCATGAATGAGGGACCCTCCCTTGAACTCTGTTCCACCCAGTGGCACACTGCCCACTCCCCTTTGCTCTCTAAGCAGTACATCCCAAATCCTTCAGCGGTACACTCCCTTTAACCTTCCAGCGGTACACCTCTTAACCGTCCAGCGGTACACCTCCCTCAACCTTCCAGCGGTACACTCCCCTTTACCCTTCCAGCGGCACACTTTCTATTCTCCAGCGGTGCGCCCCTCAGCCTCTCAGCAGCACGCTCAATCTCTGCTCCACCATACCTCCGATCAGAAGAGGGTGAACATAGTAATAATAATGATTAAAAGGGAGGGAATTTATTTAACGATAATAATAAAAAGGGGGGGGGGTGATCCTAATCAAGATAATAAACAGAAAGAATAATAATAAAAGGGGGCTAATAATAAGAAAGGGGTAATAATGGACAGGAGAAGATCTCATGGTCCGTGGGCGATAAAAAAAACAGTCAACAAAAGGGGGGGAATGCAATAACGATAATGATGCAAATAGAAGGAATAGTAATAAGAAAGGGTAATGATAATGACGATGGTAATAATAATAATGAGAATTACAATAGACGAATAAATCCGAATACATGGCAAATAAACTCCAAAGAAGATGGAAAACGTGTGCAGCAAATAGAAAGAAAATAATAAACTCACCCAAAGAAATGCATGAAAATGGGACAAGCGACAAAAATAATAATAAAAAATCTAAATAATAAAAAATGATAAAATCCACATTACAGTCCTGTCTCTCCCGTGACCTGGTGCTGAAGGAACAACAGTGCCGCCCTTGCAGGCTGGGCTCGAGTCTTCGGGGTTATCCCGAAATGGCCATGACTCGACCTTACCTTGGGCCGACATTCCGATTACACCGGACCCGCTTCTCAGGCCGAATCCCTTCCGAGCCACTACTAAAATTACCGCGCGTTCGGCAGACATTCGAATGGGTTCACCTCGATTTCTGTCACATTTCTATTACGGACCCATGTCCGAACATGAAAAGGTCTGTGAATGACCGACAAAATCCGAATAGAATGAAGTAGTCCTCATCATCCTCGGACCCTTCGCATGGGGATGTTGACAAGGCCTTCACGGGTCACGCTTAGACCTCGGGTCCGTCCCAATTATGGTCATTGTCTGACCCATATCCTCGGCCTATAGCCCATTCCCTTTGAACACGCCTTTGGTTCTGGGGTCTGATCCCGGGACACTCCCCCCGTTGCCCCTTTGCACCGGAAATATTAATGATGCTCATGCAAGTCTTGTTGCTACCGTGGGGGGCCCACCGCAGTATGGTCACGGTTTGATCTTGCGCCGAGTCGACAAATTTTTTGGTTTCTGATTGTTTTAACTGGGATTTAACCGAATGTTTCCAGTTCCTCCGAACAATAAATTTACCGTACCCCGGCATACATACGCTCCAGTTTTCCCGTGACGATTGCGCTTTTCTCGAGCCGGACATTCGTCCGAACATTAAATGGTCAGCACATGACCGATAGGATCTCAAATGTCTTCTTCTCACCCCCGTACGGGGATTTCGATGCATCCTAATAGGCCTTTTATGCAATTAATTTTCTGGCCATGAGGCCCTGATTCCCAGCGATTAATCAAGTGTGTTCCATCGTATGGGGGATGTAAATGACGTTGTGACCTTTATGGCGCGGCGGGTTTTGGTCCCAACCCGAACCACACAATCGTCTGACCGAGTCAGATCGAGCGCACCATGGGCTCTTCGGAGCCCGAACAAATTGTCACTTCGTGACTAGCACGCCCACGCACTTAATGAACCTAATAAAGCACAATAAACGAACGAACAGAAGAATAAACAAATAGACGTGTCGAAAGTGCGTCCACAGGTAGGTAAGCTATCAGTTGCCACATCTTCACTAACCATCACCTTTTGAAGAAAATCTCTTAGTGCATCTTGGTGAAGGGTAGATCCCTTGATACGTTCCAGCACAGATATCTTGGCGGGTACCCTGTCAAGGTGATGTAACAGGTCATACTGGGTACCCGGCAATGGCTCGGTCTCCTCCTGTTGATCGGTAGCCGGTTGGGATGACTGGGGATTAGAAGTGGAAGGATAATTACGATGAAACAAATGCCCGCTCCGAAGGGCACAATTCCGTGCCGGCACGGCATCGACGGATGGCAAAATTGGCCATGTGGGGTGGATGAGTGGAGTGGAAGGTGCGGGAGAGATGATAGGGTGGGAGGTGGCGTTAGTGGAGGTAATGAGTTGCAGTGGAAGGATAATAGGTGCAGGATTAGTGATAGGCGGGCTAGTGATGATGGGTGCTGGTACAGGTGGAGGGAAAACTAGCGGAGGGTTAGATGGAGGCGTGGTGATAGCGGGTGTAAGGGTGAGCGGAGGGGTAGTGATGGTAGTGGGGGTGAGTAATGGCGGGTGTGATGGAGGCACGGGTGATGGTGTGTTTAGCGGAACAGGGGTAAATGGAAGGACAAGTGGAGAAGGGGTCTGGTGCGTAGGTATGAGGATGGAAGAAGTGGGAAGATTGCGATAGTTGTGGTGGAGGGCCATGACTTGCGGTGTGGAGCCATCGTCGTCAAAGGACCACCCGGCGTTAGGAGCCGGGGGTTGAACGACATTAACCTGAGCTGGTGCCGGCGGCTGAGGCTGCGGAGCGAGAGGATGGTTCGGCATCGGGTTCTGGTGGATCCCCAGATCTTGAACTGGTTGCTGTTGCTGTTGCGGCTGCTGCTGCGACTGTGGTGCCTGTTGTTGCTGCACTTGCTGCCACGGCGGCTGCCTTCTTTTCTCATTAATTTCAACAATGGCCTTATGCATCTCGGCCCAATCAATACGGTGCCCTTCAAGAAGGTCATAGACAAAGTCTTGGAACTGAAAACACCCTTCAATTGTATGTCCCGGCTACCTGTGGAACATGCAATACTTTGTCTGATCAATGGCCGGGTTCCAGATGGGCCGTTTCGGAAGAAGTTGGATTGCACTAACTAACATGAGAGCCGAAAATATGTCGGTAAGGGACTCGGGCAAAGGAGGGTACTGGGCTCTCTTGGGTCCGGAGCATTTGTTGTTGTTGTTGTAGCCGTTGGGTGGAGGGACATTATGATATTGCGGAGGCTGTGGAGGTTGTTGCGGAGTGGCAAAGGTGTTTTATGGAGCGGTGAAGGTAGGCGGAGGGTTTTGTGGAATGGGCAGAAAGTTTTACGGAGCGAAATTTTGGGGAGTGCGGGGGTTTTGTGGAAAGCAGAATGGTGCAGCTTGGAAGGGGAAGGTAACGGCTTGAACTTGCTCATTGGTCTGAACCCCCTCGGTGACAGGCCCTTGAGGTTTCTTGTGGTATTTAGGCTTTTGATTCTCAAAGAGCGAGTGGATGGGGGAGTCTTTGAACTGTGTTTGGATGAACCACGCCCGTCTATATAGTTGGTGCATGTTGGCTATATCATTCATGGCCAGAATGTTTCAGAAGGTCGGAGTAGCATTGGAGATGAGTAACTTGACCTTCTCTTCCTCCGGAATATGGCCTGGCACCCTGGCGGCCATCTGCCTCCATCTGTCAACATAAGTTGTAAACTCCTCATCCGGCTTCATTTTCTCGGCCACCAAATCTGTAAAAGAATATTCTGGGCCGACCCTATCTTGAAACCGTTGAATGAACTTGTCTTTCACTATCTTGAAGCTTTCGGCGTCCTCCAATGGCAGAGAGTAGAACCACTCTAATGCGACCCCATCTAATGATCGGCGGAACAAATATGCCATAAGGCGATCATCATATTGAAATTGGGCCGATTCATATAAGAAGTCCCTCACATGAATAAAGGGATTGCTTTTTTTATCATATTTCCTATAATTGGGGAGCTCAGATTGCGGAGGGAAATAAATATTTTGAAAGCTGGGAACAGGGACGTCTGCCAAGGATTGTGGGCCAACCCGTTTTTGGAGGAAATCAAGCTGTTGCTGCATGGCGGCCCACTTGTCAAGGGGTTCCTGCTCCCTAGACGGGGTAGGGTTAGTGAAAGATGAAGGTTGAAATTGAGGAGCAGAAGGATAGACTGTTGGAGGAGGTGGAAGCCGATAAGAAGGAGTAGAAGGATGAACGGTCAAGGTAGGAAGCCCATAGGAAGGATATTGGGCCGAAGACTGACCCAAATTAGAATGGACTTGGGCAGCCCCTTGTTGAGGGCGTAAGAAATCTGAAGGGCCAACAAGGACTTATGGCACCGCTGGGCCGGATATGTGATGATCCACCTGAATGAAAGAAGGGAGAGTGGACTTTCCCTTGTCCGAAGATTGCTGGGCCGAAGCAGAAGATTGGCATGTTTCCATACCAGAAAAGTTGATGGTCCGAGGTTTGACCGGAGTAAGATCAATGGGGGTGGGCTGGATGGAGGACCCATCAACCCTAGGCTGGTCGATGGAAAGATTAGATTGGCCTTGCACAATCGTGGGAGGTGGGGTATTGGACCCCTGCATGGCCTAATAGACAGCCTGGAGTTGGGCCGGATCCAACTGGGCCATCATTTGGAGAATGGAACCAGTAGAAGGGGAAGAAAAGGAAGGAGTGGTTTGGCCGCCCTCCATAGGGACGGAGGACGGAAGAGGGACATACCCCTCTCCAAACGGGAATGAGATAACCCTAGAAGGGTTTTCAAGAAGCCCTTGAGGAAGGGAATTCTCTTGGGAACGGGGAGGACTGAAAGAAACCATGATGGGTTCGAAGAGTGGATTTGAGTAGAGTTTGGAGAAGGAATTGACTCTAGAAGATGACTCTAATGGACGAAGACAACTCCACATGCAACGGAAGACCTTAACAAAAACAAACAACACACAACAAACACGCAATGAGTGATCGAACTTAGATGACTTTAACAAAGATGCAAGTGAAACAAGAGATAATAACACTCAAGGTCAACCCAGTTGTTTAGATGATGCAACAAGATTTTTGATCTCTTCCTCTTTTAGAACCTTAGTGACTTGATTAAAATGTGCTCTCAAAATAGGTTCCTAATAGGGGAAGGATATGTGGCTTGGTTGACTCTAAATGTAATCACTCCTTCACTTATGTAATCCTAGACACGGTGTGGGAAAGATACAACTGGCCCGACGTCCGTGTGGGAATCCACGGCTCGCGGGGACTTATGGAGGTCCCTGATGTGATTTCCTAGTCGACTCCAAGGAATATGGAGACGAGAGGTCCACACACCTAGGTAGGAGAATGCAATCTAATGTATGAAGATATGAATGACCCTATGTGCACCGGGGTACATACAAATTCTAGCCTAAAATCTAGCAATCAAATATGCACACAATGATATGAATATGTGAACCAACCAAGGAGAAGACCAAATAGCACCCAATCATGAAAATCACAGTAAAAACTACAGAAGTAAACTACAGCTCGGGATGCGTACCTGTCTGGAGTATGTGACGGTCTAGAATACCTACGCCAGAGGAGTGTGACAGTCGAAGACCAGACCGTCAGAATAAGGTAACGCGTGGACGTAGGACCGTCAGAGTAGCCAGAGAACCAGAGATAGCAGAGAAATAAAGGGAAAATCCAAGGAAAACCAGGGCAACTAGGGCAAACAAAGGGGAGCAAGTTTAACAGAGATTCAAAGCACGATTGGCACTAGATGTCCCACCGTGATCGCCAAAAAATTCTATTGATTTTAATGTGACCCTTCTTTTGCAAGATGGACTATGATGCCAACTATGATGAAAGTATGAGCCAAGTAATGAAATCACTCAACCTATGAACATGTGAATCATGAACCTAGGCAACCAGCACAAGCTCTAGCATGGGCATGCTAACTCAATCAAAACTAAACTAAGCAAACAAAGAAACACACATGCCGGGGCGTGGAATAAGAAATAAAGAAAAACACACCGTATAGGTGGAACAAGCAAAGTAAAGAGGAGATATGATGAAAGAGAAAGCTAATGCCCAAACTAAGGAAAGATGTGATCGCCACTAAGGTAAAAACAAGCCAAAGACATGATAAGTACCTTAGAATAGGAGGATGATGCACCCGCCCATGGGAGAGAGTAAGCAACAAGGAAACTGTAGCTCTGCAATATGTAACGGTCGAAGACTGATGCGCCACAGCAAGTGTGATGGTCCCACGATAGACTGCTACCAGACTCTAACGCGCCTATGATAGACCGTCAGAGCATCTACAGAATAAGAACTGAGAATCTTTTGATCTCCAAGCTTTCCAGCCGGCCAGAGAGCTTGGGCCTCGTGCTATGGACTCTGTAAACCTACAAAAGAGTGTAGAACACAAGAAAAATAACCCAGATTAGCCCTTAGACAAAGTAGTATCAATAAATAAAAGAAACTTACAAACATGCAAAAGGAAAGGGAAATAACAGGGAGGTTGGTTTTTTTTAACCCCTCTGGGCATTTTAAAAGATGGGAGGATGTTTTAAATGGATGCAGAAAGATGGAAGAACGTGGTAGAAGAAGAGGGACAATGTTATGAATGCTTGAAAGAGGGAAAAAATACTATGAACACAACTTGACTGAACTAAACCCTTGGAATCAATACTCCCTGGACTTTGAAGCAGATGGACGTGGGAAGCAACTCTCCTTGTTTGGTTCTAGCTCCTGGATGTGGAAGCACTTCGACGCGAACTCCAGATGTCGCCCTTTCAAGCCATAAAGTCAAGGGTTCTATTTATAGACCCTCAAACTCTCAGGTTGAGCAGAGGATAATCCAGCTAGAAAGTAGGACGTTTCTTAGCAAACTCTTGAAGATAATACTCCCAAGAGTCCATAGAAACAAATAGAAGGTTCTACGGATCAGATTTGGAAGAGAAATCAAAGAATCAGACTCTTAATTCGGCCACGGAGTAGCAGAGAAAGAGCAGTTCTGCTAGAACTCTCTCTTTGATGTAATGGCTGCACGATAGACCGCCACAAGGATGTAACGCTCCAGGGATGGTCCGTCATACAACCTTATCCATTAAAAGATAAGATCAACGGGCGAAGTTGACGCACTCAGGACTCTACATGGATGTAACGGTCAAAGGTAGACACATTACAATGAATGTAATGGCCACACGATAAGCCGTCACACTCAACGGATAGGCTAAAAAGATAAGCTTTGAAAGAAGCCTTGAGCTTTAGGACTCTGGAATTGATGTAACGGACTAAGGTACATGCGTTAGAGAATTGTAACGCACCCTCAAAGAATCGTTAGAGATAAAAAGAACACAAATGAAATGAAAGTTTGCTAAGCTTCGTCCAGCGGAAAGAGGTAAGGAACGAGACGCAACCAAGGAGACACGACCCATGAAATAAACCTCAAATTGACCAAGAAGGCTCAGCAAAGGTGAACAACTCGGAGCATCATATAAAATGAACAAGGAGATGACCCAACTTATTGGTCATAAAACGGGTGTCAACAACTATTACTACTCCTATTGGAGAGGGATCAAAGATTAAAAATTTCTACCCTGCTAGTGAAGTTCTAGTTAGCGGTTGTAACATACCCGTTGATTTAGTATACATGGAGATGGAAGGGTATGATATTATATTGGGAGCCGATTGGCTATCTACACATGGTGCTAGTGTCAACTACAAATTAGGTACGGTAACCTTTATTGGTTACCTCAACCTCTTATTTTTTGGTGTCAGGCATTCTCGACACCTATCTCTTATTTCAGCCTTAAAGCCAATAAATTATTGAAGAAGGGTTGTTCGGCTTTCTTAGTTTCTATTATTATGACCGAGCATAAGGAACCCGTTCTGGAGGATATTCCTATTGTTCAAGATTATTCTGATATATTTCTAGATGAGTTGCTTGGTATTCCTCCAGAAAGAGAAGTGGTCTTCTCTATTGATTTAATTCCGAGAGCTGCACCAGTTTCTAAAGCTCCATATCGGATGTCCGCTATGAAATGAAGGAGTTGAAGGAAAAACTATTGGTGTTATTGGAGAAAGGATTTATCCGATCAAGTACTTCACCTTGGGGAGCCCCGGTCCTATTTGTCAAAAAGAAGGACGGGTCCATGCGATTGTGTGTTGATTATCGGTAATTGAACCAACTCACAATCAAGAACAAATATCCATTACCGAGGATTGATGAGCTAATTGACCAGATTTTTGGAGCTCGATATTTTTCAAAAATTGACCTCCGATCTGGTTATCATCAGTTGAAGATCAAGGAGGAAGATATTTACAAAAGGGCATTCAGGAGCAGGTATGGACACTATGAGTTCACTGTTATGCCTTTTGGCCTAACCAATGCACCTGGAGCATTTATGCAGTTAATGAACAGTGTATTCAGGCCATATCTTGATCAATTTGTGGTAGTCTTCATTGACGACATTTTGATCTACTCTAAGTCTAAGATGGAGCATGATGAACATCTCAAGAAATCCCTACAGTTATTAAGAGATCATAAACTTTGCGTTAAGCTTAGTAAGTGTGATTTCTGGCTAGAAGAAGTTTCCTTTCTTGGTCACATAATATCCCGGGATGGTATTGCGGTCGATCCTTCAAAGGTTGAGACCATGAAAAACTGGGAAAGACATACTAGTGTGACGAAAAATCGAAGCTTCTTGGGATTGGCTGGATATTATAGAAGATTTATTAAAGATTTCTCCAAGATCGTCATATCTTTGACAAGATTGACAAGAAAGGAGAATCCTTATATATGGTCCGAGGAATGTGAGAAAAGCTTCCGGACATTGAAAGATTATCTAACTATTGCCCCTATACTCACATTGCCTACTAAAGGAGGAGGATTCGAGGCTTGTGCTGATGCATCTGGAATTAGCTTAGTCTGTGTATTGATGCTACATGGCATGGTGATCGCCTATTCCTTAAGGCAGTTGAAAAAGCATGAGGAAAATTATCCCATGCATGACTTAGAGCTAGCGGCTGTGGTCTTTGCTTTGAAGATCTGGCGGCATTATCTCAATGGTTATTCCAACCACAAGAGTCTCAAGTACTTATTTTCTCAAAAAGAACTTAATATGAGACAAAGAAGGTGGCTGGAGTATTTGAAAGATTTTGATTTCTCTATACAATACCAACTAGGAAAAGGTAATGCCGTAGCTGATGCTCTTAGCCGAAAACCGATGGCATTATTATCAAGCTTAATGATTAAAGAATGGCATTTATTGGAGCAAATAGCAAACCTGGACCTCAATATGGAGGAAAAGGAAGACGGAGTCTTGATTGTAAATATTAAACTCCAACTCAAGTTACTCTCAAAAATTAAAGAGCTGCAAGATGATGATTCATTGATTATTGAAATCAAAGTGAAATTAGATCAACGACTGGATTTTCTTTTGACAAATGATGGAAGGTTACTGTTCCAAGAAAGAACATGTGTTTTCGATTGTTCTACTATCAAGGACAAAATCCTACAGGAAGCACATCGATCGAGGTACACTATACATCCTAGTGCCACAAAAATGTACCAAGATCTTTAAAGAACTTTTTGGTGGCCTAACATGAAAAGAGAGGTAGCCGAGTTCGTGAGTCGATGTTTGGTCTGCCAACAAGTCAAAGCCTAACATCTTAAACCGGCTAGTAAGCTAAAGCCTCTCGAAATACCAGAGTAGAAATGGGATAGTATTGGCATGGATTTCATAGTTGGATTGTCGAAGACCCGAAGTGGATTGGATGCTATATGGGTAATTGTGGACCGACTAACTAAGTCTGCTCACTTTTTACCCATCAAGACCAAATGGACGGTAGATGTTCTAGCGGCATTATACATTAAGGAGGTTGTGCGGCTGCATGGTATCCCAAATTCTATTATTTCGGATAGAGATCCGAGATTTACCTCTCATTTTTGGAAGGGTTTACAATCGTCTTTGGGTACTAGACTAAATTTTAGCACGGCTTTCCACCCTCAGACTGATGGATAAATCGAGAGGATGAATCAGATTATCGAAGACATGTTGAGAGCTTGTATGATAGATTTTGGCGGAAGTTGGCATGAACACTTGCCCTTGACTGAATTTGAATATAACAATAGCTATCAGTATAGTATACAAATGACACCTTTCGAATCACTATATGGCAAAAGTTGTAGATCACCTCTATACTGGAGTGAGGTTGGAGAGAAAAGATTAATTGGTCCTGATATTATTCAAGATACAACTCACAAAATATAGTTGATCCGAGAAAGGTTGAAAATTACTCAATCACGGCAAAAGAGTTATGCTGACCATCGAAGGAGAGACCTTGAATTTCAAGTGGGGGAGCATGTCTTCTTAAAGATCTCACCCACACGAGGAATCAAGAGGTTCGATATCAAAGGAAAACTGAGTCCAAGATTTATTGGCCCTTTCGAGATTCTAGAGAAAATCGGTGAAGTGACGTATAAGTTGGCTTTGCCACCTCAATTGGCCAGTGTCCGTAGCGTATTCCATGTATCCATGCTGAGGAAATATGTGTGATGTGACACAACCTATGACCTAGGTGGATGAAGAGCACTATATGGTCGCCCAATTATGAATCCAAGGGCAGTGAGGTGGTACGAGGCGAAGGACGAGCCCGAGGGCTTCCTCGATGCTAGAAAGGCCACCTCCCGGGCCGGCCTAACCGACCATTCCGATGATGTCTTTTGATATACCACACTTGCTACCATGGACTCACTCAAGGGGAGTGGACTGAGATGGATTCTTCCACCATGGGGAGAAAGAAAAGAAGGTCGCTGGTGTAGCAACCAATGGTGCAAACCGAGGTAATAGACCCATCACATGGGTGGATGAGGTCAAGGTTCTTTGGTCGGTCCATCCCTAGGCTCAACAAGCAAGTCAACTCTAATTGCCACTTTAGACCCTTGAGGAGATCATCCCAACCCTCTACCTCATAGTAGGATTGGATCATGGTGTGAAAGGAGGAGAGGGGCACAATTTGGGATTGATGTCCCATGGGTGAGAGGTGTGGGGGTGAACTAGGGATGGTGGGGCCTCGCTTGAGCCATTGGAGTATGGACTCATTCACGGTGAGGGTGCCATGAGTGGTGGTGGTTGGTTCTTGAAGGACCGGGCTAGGACAGGTGTTTGGAATGGGAAGCTCTTGGATTTCCTCTATGGCGGGAGGTGGGTCTAGATTGGTATCCATCTCCACTTGAGTGGGTGTGTGGGCCATGGTCTCCTCTACCAAGGGGTTGGGATGGTCATTTGGGGGTGGAGTGATGGTGATAGCTGGTGTGTGGTGCACCCGGGGTGGTGAGCAAGGTTGGTCTTGGGTTGTGATTGGGAGGGGGAGTAGTGGGGGCCTTGGTTGGGGTTGGATTGGGGTTGGTAGTGGAAGATGGGTGGGTTGAGGGGGTTTGGGGAGATTGGCCTCAAGAGGGATGTCCCTTTTGGGGGACGAGGGAGGGGTAGTGGTGTCCGGGGTAGGTGTCCTAGTGGGGCATTGAGTGGTGATGGGCCCTAATCAGTGGCACCTATAGCGTTCCATTCTGCACTCACATGTGGTTGTTTCACTAACTTCTAACTCCATAGGACTCTTTCCCTTTTGAGAAGGGGTAAGGCGAGGGATGGAAGTGGGTTGGAGTGGGCATGGCGACGAGGTACGGGGCTCCGGTGGATGAGGGAACAATTGGTTGTTAAAGCTAAAGGCTCCCAGGAGGTGTGGTGGATGCACAAGACCCGACCGACGTGTTGGGTCGATGACATCATTCCTTTCATCAAGCCATTGCTTACCTAGGATTATGCAAGGTCCCACAAAAGTACCTACTTCACACCAAGCCCCATCAAAATATTTATTCTTCCCGAACCATTTATGAAATTCAACAAAGACTTGGTCTCCGTTGTGCACAATTTGTCTGGTCCTAGAAAGGGTGGCTACGATATCGGGGGATACCCAATTATCTTCTACCATGTCAATGAAGTCAATTTCCGTGGGGCTCCCATTAGGTAGGTATGCTTGGAATATGATGGGAAGTGGGGCCTTTTGGTCCGTAGACTCAATGACATTGGGGGGTAGATAGTGCATAGGGTGATCCGAAGGTGACTCTAATGCAAGCGTGGCCATGGACTAGACTCGTAGAGACAAGTCTAAAACTTGCTCTGATACCACTTTGATGCTATGAAGACTGTGATGGACCTAGGTGGGCCGTGGCGGTCAAAGGTGGCCCTATCATGCATGGACTTTATAGCAAAGGTTGGAGGACCGGGACATCCGTAGGTGAATCTATCATGGATGGTTATAGCAAATGCCGCGGCATCCGGACATCCGTGCATGCCCCTAACATGTGTATGACTAATGACAAATGATGGAGGACCATTGCACCCAAATATGGACCACTCATGTTTCCTACTTGACATGTGGGTGATGTGAATGAATGGACCCAACATAGTGTCCATGCCAAGTGGTGTGGTAAGCCTAGACACATGCATGCTTATCCCAAAGGTGACTTCCATGTGCATAGGTGTGGGACGACCTTTGAACTTCCATGTGAAAGGGTCGAAGGGATCTAGGAAGGTGGATATGGGGTGGGGCACTTCCTCGATCTCTAGGTGGGTGTTGCCTAAGGTCATGGTTCCTATGGTGTAACCTGGGTTATGGATGAGGTGGGCTTGGCCCAACATGGTGGGTGAGGGTAGGAAAGGGTGGGTGGTGGGTGATGCGGGTGGGTCACTTGGGTACCCGAGCTCCCAAATAAAGGGGTCAAAGGGGTCGTGGAATGGGCTTTCTAGGGAGAAGTGCTCTATGTCCTCAAGGTCTTCACAAGGTGGGTCATCCTTATCTATTGGGATGATTGGGCTGGTGTAGTGAGTGGGTGGGTTGGCCAATGTCCTTGGGATCTTAATGGTAGGGTGGGGAAGTTGAGGGGTTACTGTGGACGTCAAAAAAATGATGATGATGATCATACGACACTCACGTCTACGCACCCAAGAGCAAGACGGAGAGGAAAAGGCCGAATAAACTCCATACCTCCTCCAAGCAGGACAAATATATACTCAGTGCTCCGCTTCCCAACAAAGAATCCCCTCGCGAAGAAGAGACAGCTCCGGCTCCCTAGTCGGTGGTGCCGAAGGCCGAATCAAAAGAAACTTGGGAATGCAAACACACGTTCGGCATACGCCGAAAATCACTCAAAGTCCTGGACCGGGACTCGGAGACTCACAACCAAAGCAACACGGAAGGGCAGGCGTCCATCCGAATCACCGCTAAGCCGGGAAGTAATCTAATGGTCTTAAACCGGCGTGGCTGTATCTATACAGCCTTAAACCGGCGCGCCCCTTTCAATAGCCTTAAACTGGCGTGCCCCTTGCAAGAGCCTTAAACTGGCGTGCCCCACTAATGCTGCTAATCCGGCGTGATCACCCCTCGCGCCGGTTTAACCAAGCTGCCATCCCATCCTACCTCTGGTCCTCTATTTTCTGCAAACAGACTGGCCTTGGCTTGCCTGAAATGGATAAATCTCCTACATTAGACCGGTGGGCAACCGCCTGCATGCCTCAAGCCTCCAAGAATGGAAGACTTCGAGCCCCGCACCGGCCATCTCGTCTCCACCAGTCGCCGTCGACCAATCCGGTGGAGGCAGCTTCCCTACTCTATGGATCCCTCTACCTGCTGGCCACTCAACGACATCGGATGCAGAGAAGGAGAAGAATGAAAGTGGAGGGGCTTCTCCCCCCCACCTTCATATATATGCAACGAACACCCCACTGGAAGTTCTCTCGGCAGCCAGTCTCTCTGGCCGGTTCCCTCTGAAAGGTATCCAACAAAAGAGAAGAAGAAGCTCTGTTCCCCTGCACCCGTGAGGTGAAGAAAAGAGAGAGAGTGAGAGAGAGGAGAGGTGAGTTTGGAAGGGGGGAGCTTGTGCTCTGTTCCCCTCCCCCCACTGATGTATTTTTTATTTCTTTCTCTGATGTATTCTCCCGCTTCGGGGTAGATCCCCTTCTATATTTAGCCTCCTTCCCTTGTGGATGAATGAAAAGAAGAAAAGCCTTGCTGAACACTGTGTTCTACTTCGTTTGCCCTCCTTTCCCCCTCTCTTCATCTTCTGCTCATCCAGGGCCCTTTGAAGACTGCCTCTCTGTGGCATGGTCTTCGAGGGAACCCATGTGAGGGATGAACATTCATAGCCTCCCAAGGCGAATATCTATCCCATCGGAGCTCTCATACAGGTACTAACCATGAGCTGCTAGAACCCCTCGAAGGCTAGTCCTCGGGGCTTCTGCGCTCAACTGTGGGTCACCGGACTGCCGTTTGGCCACTCCAAATATTAGATGTCATCTCGGAGTATTCTGTTTCACGATCCCCCATTCACCCCAACAAATCTCAGTCTGGGAGAGGTGCTGCCCAATTTTCGTCAGAACCGTGAACGACAAGAACGAACTAAGCTCCCTAAGAACACGAACTGAACTTTGGAGTTCTTGGACCCCTTTAAACCAACCATACAAACTTTGATCTTAACAGATGAATAAAACACTTTGAAACCTTTAAATCCACCTATTTTTGCTAAGTGAACAAACAACCTAACCATCTGCTAGCCTGCAAGTCTTTGAAAAGAACAAAACAGCCTAATCCGGCGCGCACTTATCCGGCGTGCTACCCCCCCGCGCCGCTTTAGCCCCACACTCATAAATCTTTTTCCCCCCTTTGGCTCCAAACAGGCGTGCCCCCTGCGCACCGGATTAAACCCCCCTCACTAAAACAACTCTACATCCCTTGTTCACATTCGAAACCGGCGCGCCCCTAGCCTGCCTTGAACCCGACGCACCCCCATATGGGCTTTAAACCGGCGCGCCCTCCCCATGGGCTAATCCGGCGGGCCCCTCTTCTCTCTAGGCCCCCTGTTATCTGATGCGCCCCTGCTATGCCACCTAAACCGGTGCGCCCCCCAGCTTGTCCCGAAATCGGCGTGCCCTATTACACCTTCTAAATTGGCGCGCCCTCTCCTCTCTTGGTATCTCACTAAATCGGCATGCCTTCCATAAAAAAATATAATTAACCAAACAAAGAAATAAAAATATAATTTTCTTCCGGGGACTCTGCCCCTGGAAACCCCCGCAAGGGGCACTGCCCCCTTGACCCCCGCGACCTGATCGGGCAGGTTGAACCCCGCGACCTGACCACGTAGGTCGATCCAAGTGCAAGGGCGCACGTTGGCGAGTTCGGGCTTCACACTTAACAATTCGCTTCCCCGGACTATGCGTGAAGAGAAAAGCAACGATGCCCCATGGTATCGGACGTAGACCTCGGGGATCCTGATATGGCCATAGTCTGTAACCACCTCGAGCCAATAGTCTATCAACTTGACCCACTTCTATCAAGATCCAATCCCGTAATCCAATTAAACTTGTCGTACCTAGGCAGACATCTGTATGTCTTTGTCATTGCCGTCGATGCTTCCAATGCGGACTGTTGTCCGAACAATGAATGGTCCGTTAGTGATCGACATATATACCGAGATCTAATCCCGCATCCACATTAAACTTGCCGTACTCACGGCAGACATTTGTACGGTTTGTCACCGTCTCTTACGCTACAAACACTGACTTCCGTCCGAACAAGAAATGTTCTGCCAGTGACCGACATGCACGCATACCTTTGTTTCCCCAGACTGTGTGTGAAGAGAAAATCAATGATACCCCATGGCATCGGACATGGACCACGGGGACCCCGATGTGACCATAGTCCGCAACCATGTCGGGCCAATAGATCATTAATCTGACCTGCTTCTACCGGGATTCAATCCTGCACCCGCATTAAGCTTGCCGTGTCTGCGGCAGACATTTGCACAGTTTTATCATCGTCTTTGGCGCTACTAATGCGGACTTCCGTCCGTACATGGAATGGTCCATGAGTGACTGACATGCATGCATCCATGAACGTTTACACCCCAATGCGGGGTCTGTTCGAACGTAATCTAAGTTTTTGCTCTCGCTTTCATTACTACAAACTTTTGGCCATCGGGCCCCATTTCCTGGCAATCAATCAAGCGTTTTCCCCTCTCCGAGGGGATGTAATTAACATCGTAGCCTTTATGGTAAGGCGGGTTCTCAGTCCCGACATGAACTACACGATCATCTGATTAGTCAGATCGAGCACACAATAAATCGTCACCTTGGTGACTGGCACGCCCACGCACTTAATAAACCCAATAAACAAATAAACAATGACCCAAATAAAAAGTGCATCCACAGTCACTTGGTGATGTGGAGGGTGATGTGATACCCCCATCATACCCCCTTGGTGGGGAAAACTCGACCCCGTCGAGTATGGGTCCACCGGGGAGGTGGCGCACCAAGGTAGATCAGGCCGAACCACGATCTCCTGACTCGACCCGCGTCCATGGCTACGGAATGGTGCTTCAGCTTCTCAAAGTGGCACGGACACACCCTCATGCTGGCGATGATACCTTGCTTGTCTAGTATTACCTCTGTGTGCACACATCGGGCTCTTAGGCTGATTTGCGATGGCTCTCCGGGGGTGCCCCTCTCAAAGGAAGGTATAGGCTAAATGCACTCACTAGGATCCACCGCAGTGCCCATATAGGGTGCCGGATCCGCCACGTGTGAACTGGGATGAATCCCAAAACCCATCGGTAAGTCCAACCCGTAAGCTGGGTTGCCAAAGCCACTTGGAACTTGGGAAGGTCTAAGTTCTCGTGCCCTCGATTTGGATGTGACCCAAAGGTAGAGCCACTCCCATTTTATCATCACCAATTTTTCCTTCTTGGAGTACCAAGTGGCGCCCACGAGCTTTTTCCCGCTCTTTCTAAATCTCACTGCCGTTGATCCTTCGCATGTGATTCAATTCGATGATTTGAAGCTACAGAAGAATCTGTCATATGAAGGAAGATCGATCAAGATATTAGATCGAAAGCTACACCAGCTAAGGAATAGGGCTATACCAATGGTAAAAGTCCAATGGAGCAAGCGTGGATTCGAGGAAGCGACCTGGGAATTAGAGGAGTCAATCAAAAATAAGTATCCAGATTTAATCTCAGGTTAGAATTTTAACCCCTCTATTTGAATTATAATTGCATGATGTGAATTTGGAGGACCAAATTCTTTTAAGTGAGGGAAGATGTAGGAACCCAACAAAATAAATGGATAAATTAAAAATTTTAAATTTATTATATAATTATAATAATTAGGAAATGATAAAATTACATTGTTACTATACGAAATAAATTAGATGATTGAATTTTCATGAAATAAATTAAAATTAAAATTAAATATTTTACATTTCAGAAAAAATATATTGGACCCAATTAAATTCCTTAGAATAGATTATGTTTGATTATTGGGCCATTGGATAACCCATAATGAGCTGAATTATGGGCTAATGTGCTAAAAATGGTTAAATAGGCTTAAAATTTGTAACACATGTTTAATGCCCCTTTTTATGATTAAATTAATCCTATTTCTAGAAGATTGTCACAAAATTCAAACCCTATATCACAGCCCACCATGGATTAATCATTTTTCCCATGTGTTAACAGCAAATTAAGACTTTTCCCATGTGTTCACACTAAATTAAGGCTTTTCCTATATGTTCACACCAAATTAAGGCTTTTCTCATGTGTTCACACTAAATTAAGGCTTTTCCCATGTGTTCACATTAAATTAAGACTTTTTTCATGTGTTCACACCAAATTAATACTTTTCCCATGTGTTCAAACCAATATGTTCACACCAAATTAAGGCTAGATTAAGAAGAGAAGTTGGAATTTTCTTCTTTGACCATTACATTAAAAGTGAAGAAGTTTGATTTTGGGAGGGAGGAATCTTGACTATTTTGGCCAAGCTTTTCCTATAAATAGGCCCATCTCAAACCCTTCAATCACTCTTGAGGCATTTGCTACATTGAAGGAAGGATTGGAGGTAATTTGAAGGTGTGATTTGGTGGAGAAAAGGAGCTCTTGAACATTTCATCCAGTTTTCCCTTCCTCTTCAATTCGATTAAAGGTAGGTGTCTCTCAGGCTAAATCTTCAATAAATCATGCCATCTTGTGTGTTTTCAAGTGCTCTTTCCATTGGTACCATATTCCCAAATTTTTATTTATTATTAAGCATGTTATAGCTAATATATTGAAGAGGTATCATAAACACGCCGAAAAAGGGATTTTCGCTAATCTCCGCACGTTGTTTCTCGATGTTTTCAGGAGATATCTAAACCAATATATCATCCAGCATACTAGATCTATAAATTTTAAATTCTAAATCATATCTTGTTGCATATCATGTAAGTCCTACACATGAATAAATTAGGATACGAAAGATAAGAATTCTATTCCATGAGCTAAAGCTTCCTTCCTAGTTCTTGTTACCTTCAAAATATCCTCGCCATCTATGACTCTATTATCTTTCTAGCTTGTGAATGGAGTAGATATCATCTTTAAAAATCGCATGGGTTACTTGCATAATCTTGAATCGATATACAAGTTTAAGTATTACTGTGATTTCGACAAGTCATGCAGCTCGCTAGATTTCCACGGAAGGACGGTGTCTAAGGAAAGTGGTCCACGGGCAAACGCTTTTAGTAGACAAGTGGTTTATTAATTAGGACCTCGTATATACGAGGGGAGCCTCCCACTGTCCCACCTCTTACCTGAAAATAATTCCACGATTGTCTAGTAAAGCTCCGATTGCAAAGGACGGAATAGAATTTCCACTAAAGTTGTTTCCTTATTTTCAACAAGTCGTGGAATCAGCAAGATTTCCAAGGAAGAACGGTCTCTAAGGAAAGAGGTCCACGGGCAAACACTTTAAGTAGACAAGTGGTTTATTAATTAGGACCTCGTGTATACGAGGGGAGCTTCACACTGTCTCACCTCTTACCTGGCCATAATTCCTCGAGTTCTAGCTAAAACACCTGAAGAGGCGGAATCTCGCGCTGAGTCCTGAGCGGGCTGTGGATCACCAGAAGATGAATCTGCAAGAGAAGGGAAACGTATCAGAGGGCCCAGGGGATCTCCCTGGGGGAAAACCCTCCGATGGCTAAGTCAGTAGAGCGATGGTGGAAGCGATAATGAGGGGAGGAGAGAGCTGATGCGCGAGAATCCTCTCCACCAAGGGTGAAGCGAATCGTGCCCAGGAGCTTAGGGTATGTGAAGGGCTAGTTCATCTTACCATCTTCCGGAGGGTCTCCCTTACTTAAATAGTGCATCGCCTTTTAAGAGTCCGGTGAGCTGAGGGCTTCCCGGCGGGAGTTACGTCTTCATCGGGGGCTTTCATGGTCGGATCGTGGGGGCGTTATCCCCTTTGAGTTCGGCAGCTCCCATGACTCTCCCGCTATCGGAGGACTCTGAACGGCCGCACCTGCAGGTAAACAAGCGGTCTCACCGAGCTACGGGGATGCTAGCTCGTGTCCGAGCGATAGGCATGGCCCGGCGAAGGTGGGGTCGGATAGGTCGGCTGGAGCCTCTTTCTCTCGGTCGGAGAGTGGGCTTTAGACCGGACCTTCCATCCGATCTGACCGTTGTCTCGGGCCCTCCGAGCCTAGATGGCCGCCGGGGAGAGTTGGTTCCTTGAGTCTTTATTTATTGGGCTTTTCTCCCAAAGTGGGCCCTGTGGGCTATCACTTGGGTGGGGCTCGCCCGGTTGGACCTTGTAGGCCTTGTTGGGCCGCCTTGGTGGTGGGCTGCGGAAATCCCCCTCTCCACTTGTCCCCCTCCTACTCTCGAGCCAAAGGAGGCTCGGATGAGTAGTTTTTCGAGGCTTTGGACCGGCGTGGCTCAGGTGGGTGGAATTCCGTTGGCGTTATGTAGCCGCTTATAGCGGTTGCCGAGGCCCGTAATGATGATCCTGACGGATTTGAAACGAAGGGGCCCCCCTTTTTCTCGGAGCACGGAACGGCGCGCCGCCACCCTAAGGGGTTTATAGGGGGCGCTGTTCATCGTTCTAGGCTTCCGGGGTTTTAGGCTTTCCTTGCTTCTTGATGCGCCGTGAGAGCACAGCGAAGACGCGGAGCCTTGCGGCGGCGTTTGAAGAGTTGGCGAGGATAACCGCGGAGGCGGTTCGGCATCTTCCTTCTCCCCCGGAGTCTTCAAGCTCGTACGAGGGGTCTTCTTCTGGGGTGGTAACCCTTTTTTTTTCTCCTGACCGGGGCTTCTTCTTGTTGCAGACGTGAGGCGGGAGCCTCTGGAGGAGGCGGCCGAGGTCATCGATCTGGGAGAGGACTCGGCAGCCGACGAGCCTGATGTCTCGGTGGGTCGCGCTTATGCCCGAGATAAGGGCAAGGGGGCGGCCCCCGAGGGGACTTCTCGGTCGACCGGCCTGAAGCGCAAGGATCCCCTGGTGGGGAAACTACGGGAGGCCGCAAAGGCCAGGAAGAGGGCCAGGAAAGCCGGTCTTCCTACCGCCGTCGGGGGCGACTCTGGCTCGGCGGCGCTCCCCTCTCGGGGATAGGATGGGGCCGACCCATCTGGGCTGGCTCTCCCATCTACCGAGCGAGAGGGGGCCGAGGAGACCAAGGGCCCCGCAGAGGGAGGTGATGGGTCGGCTCTCCCCTCTGTGGGGACAGAGGGGGCCGATGCCGGTGTGGCCGGCGATGGGACCGAGAGCTCGGTCGGTGCAGATGGGGGTGTGTCGCAACCCCAAGTGCCGGCAGTTTCTGGTGCCGTTGATCCCGCGGCGCCGGTCGAGGGTGGGGGTTCGCCCGGGGAGGCGTTGCAACCCCAACCGACTGTGGTGCGCGGGGCGGTTAGTTCTGCTGCCACAACAGGGCCTTCTGACGGGGCGCCCAGGGTGGAGCGGTCCCCTTTGCCGGAAGCTCTGGTCAGGCTTGGTGTCTCGGGTGATCTGTACCGGATCTGCCGGTCGATCGCCGATAGGACGAGGGGCGGAGAAAAGCGCAGCACTCCTGCCGGGGTCCTTGACATCCTGATGGAGGGCGGCCTTGTTATAGCTCGGACAGCGGCCATGATGGCAGAGGCGCACGCCCGGACGGAGGCGGAGCGGTCGACGCTCGCCTGGACCCTCGGTGGATGCGAGAGGAAACTAGCTCGGCTCAAGGGGGAGCACGAGGGGCTCCGGCGGGAGTTCCTTGCTCTTAGGGAGTTGGCGCGGTCGAGCCGTCGGGAGGCCGAGGTACTGGCCGAGCAGCTGACAAGGGCCCGAGAATCGCTCGAGAGGAAGAGCAAGCGTCTAGAAGACGAGCGTCAACGCCACGTCGAGCTGGACGGCCTCTGGGAGCGTGAGCGTGCCGAGCTGCAGGATCGAGCGGAGGACGCGGAGCGCCTTCGTGCTGAGGCCGAGGCGGACCGAGCCCGGGCGGAGGGTCGGATGACCGAGACCGAGCGGAGGATGACCGAGCTGGAGGAGCATCTAGAGAGGGCGGAAGAGCGTGCGGCCGAGGTGGAGCGGGCTCGGGACGGGCAGGTCGAGGCGGAGGCGATCGAGCGCTATAAAGGCTCGGAAGCTTACTCGGCCGACCTGATTGCAACCGCCCTACCCTACTACGAGGTAGCTCTCCGCCGGGGTGCTCGAAAGGGGTTCAAGCAGGGCTATCGCCGAGCGATGAACTATGCTAATGAGCACCTGGCCAGAGGTGACTTTCCTTACGGCCAGCGTTATGACTCGGACGAGTCAGATTCCAGCTCCTCATCTTCGGATGGGGAAGAACCGGGGGAATCGCCTTCAGCGGGGTCACCGGCTCCGGAGGCCTCGGGAAGGCTCACTACCGGGACAGTTCTCGCACAGGCGAGGTCAGTGTCCGGGCCGGCCGTCACCGAGGGTACCGGGGGTGACGCTTCCCCTACTGCGGTTCCCGAGCTTCAAAGTGGGCCCGGGGCCTGATGTAACTTTATTTTGCCCCTTCCCCTTTTTGTCTGTCTTCCTCGTTGTAAGAGGCTTTTATGGAAGGCAATAAATAACTTACTTTATTTGATCGCTATCTTTGCTGTGATTTGGTTGGCGTATCGTGGCAGTTGGAAAGTGCCGATATTTTTTGCGCCGTTTTCGCATGTCGATTCGGGAGACTTCTGGCGGACGTCCTTCCGTATTACCATGCTTTGAAAGGTGAGGTGCTTCGTGAATCCCGCTAGGGCGGGGGGCAGGGATTTCGAGGTGACCTTCCAGGGAGGTCCTGTAGCGTGTTTTCGAGGGGGGAGTCTTTTAAGGCGCGTGGCCTCCCTTGGCCTATAAAAAGGACCGAAGGGCGCTCCTTCTCTCTTAACACTTAGGACTTTCGCCGGTGGTCTGCTCTTATTCCCTCGTCTTCGCTTTGCGATGCGCCACCGCGATCGGAACATGGAGGACCCTTCAGAAGGTGATGCTGCAGACGACGGGGAGCGGCCGGTTCCAGATGTCCTGGAATATCGGTCGGGTCCCATGGTCGCCGCGCGTGCATGAGGCGGGTCCGACGGTCGCCGCGCGGATCGGGAGAGGGCTTCGACGTGCGGGGGCACGCCATTTTTCTCCTCTTGGCTCCGGCGAGGCTTCCGGGCGGACGCCGAGATGGAGGGTGGATGGGGGAGTTAGGGATGCCGGCCGCCACTCCCCTCCGTGGGAGGGGAGGAGGCGGCTCCAGTCCCTTCCTTACCCCCGTGCGCTGCCTCTTTCTCTCTCTTTTGTTCTTTATTTCTTTCACTCTTCGGGGGCTGCTTGCTTTCTGTTCGCCTCCAAAGAGTTGGCAGTTTGGAAGAAAGGGGACCTTCACGGCGTGCCCTTTTTCCAAGTTGTTGCCAACTTGGAAGGTAGCCTTCCTTACGTGGAAGGTGGCCTTCTCCTTGCCGTCCCTCTATCACCTTTGTCACGGACCACCCGAGCCAACTGGGTCGACCATCTCTTCTCCGAGCCAGTTTCTACGCGAGGCAGAGTCAGTGGCTGGATGCGAGAAGGTCAAGACCGGGTCGACCGGGCGATGGCCGTTTGCTGCGGTGCCAGATGGATTTTCGCCTTTTGTTATGTAATGTATTGGCAGTTGCCTTTCTGATGTACCAACAGTTATCTTGAATGAATGCGAAAGATAAGGAGGTTTATTTTACCCAATTTGTTGATACAGTATTCAGAAATAAAATCTGCGTAGTGTGGTTGCGTTCCATGTCTGGGGAATGGATTCCCCTTCCATTGTGGCTAACCTGTACGCACCTTTCCCGAGTGGTTCGATCACTCGGTAGGGGCCTTCCTAGTTGGGGGATAGCTTGCCCGCCGCCTCTAGTGGTCGAGAGGCTTCTGCCTTCCTGAGGACGAAGTCCCCTGGTCGGAATTATCTGTCTTGGACCCTGGCGTTGTAGTACCGAGTGAGGCGGCACTGGTATTCCGTAGCTCGGACGTTCGCGATCTCTCGGAGTTCGTCTGCCAGGTCGAGGTTCTCGAGCAGCTTCTGCTCGTTTGCCTCGGGCACAAAGCTGATCACTTGGAGAGACGGATTGACGATTTCCAATGGAACGACGGCTTCGGTGCCATATACCAGTTGAAAAGGGGTCTCACCGGTTGCCGTTCTGGGGGTCGTTCGGTGCGACCATAGTACGCTAGGCAGTTCCTCGAGCCAGCTACCCTTAGCCTTGCCGAGTCTGGTTTTTATGCCTTTCAAGATTGTCTTGTTGGCATTTTCAACCAGCCCGTTGGCCTGAGGGTGGGCGACCGAAGTGAAGTGGTTGCGGATATTTAGGTCGGCGCATCTATCTCGGAAGTATCGAGAGTCGAATTGCCACCCGTTATCGCTCACTATCACTCGGGGGACGCCGAAGCGACAAATAATCGATTTCCATACGAAACCCCAGATGACTGTCTCGGTGATCCTCGCTGTTGCTTCAGCCTCGATCCACTTGGTGAAGTAGTCGATGGCGACGATGATGAACTTCTTCTGGGATTGAGCCGTTGGGAATGGCCCAAGGATGTCGATCCCCCACCGAGCGAAAGGGTAGGGCTCGGTAAGGGTGACAAGTTCTGTGGCCGGCTGGTGGACCAAATGGTCGAACCGCTGGCAACGGTCGCAATGTTGTACGTAAGCCGTGCAGTCGTGCTGGAGGGTCGGCCACCAGTATCCTTGCCTTAGCAGGATTCTGGCCAGCGACCGACCTCCTGAATGTGCTCCGCACAGGCCTTGATGAATCTCCTCAATAGCTTGGCTCGCTTCATCGGGGCCGAGGCACTTCAGAAGGGGCCCGGAGAACGATCTTCGGTAGAGGGCGCTGTCGAGGATGACGAAGCGCCGAGCTTGGTACTTCATTCGGCGGGCTTCTCGAGAGTCGGAGGGTTCCTGGGAGTCTCGTAGCCAGGAGAGGTAGGGGGAGCGCCAGTCGTCGGGAGTGGCCGAGTCAACGGCGAGGAGCTCCGAGTCTATGCTCGGGTGCTCTAGCTCTTCTAGGAGGACCGATCGTGTACCTTCCGGGTCTAGGGAGGAGGCCAATCGGGAGAGGGCGTCCGCCCGAGAGTTTTGCTCCCGAGCTATTCAGACTACCTCGAACTCCACGAACTGCTGGGCCAGGCTCCGGACCAACTGGAGGTATTTGATCATAGGTGCCTCCCGAGCTTCGTACTCGCCGCTGACCTGGCTTGCGACCAGCTGGGAGTCGGTGTGGATCCTGACTCGCTCAGCCCCCAACCGTCGGGCCATGCGGGCCCCCGAGATAAGGGCCTCGTACTCGGAAGCATTGTTGGACGCCGGGAAGTTGAACTTTAGGGCGTACTGCAACTCTATTCCTTCGGGGGACCTTAGGAGGATCCCTGCGCCGCTACCGACCGAGTTGGACGATCCATCGACGAACAGCTCCCAGGTTGGCCCGGTTGCTGTCGGAGGCCTGTCCTCGACCGGAACGGTGCTCTCGGCGATGAAGTCGGCGAGCGCTTGCCCCTTGATAGCTGATCGTGGCCGATACGAGACGTCGTATGCCCCGAGCATGATGGCCCATTTGACGAGTCGCCCCGAGGCCTCGGGGTGGGCCAGAATCTTCTTCAGTGGCTCGCGGGTTAGCACGGTGATGGGATGCCCCTAGAAGTAGGGTCGGAGGCGCTTTGCGGAGGTAACCAACGCTAGCATGAGTTTCTCGGTTGCGGGGTACCTCCGCTTGGCCTCGCCGAGCACCTTGCTGGTGTAGTAGACCTTCCAGGTTTTATCGTGGCCGAGATAACGAGGGCATCGTCATGCGGGGTGCTCAGCCCTTCCAGGTCTTGGTCGGAGAAGACTATGACCTGGGGCTCCATTGGCGGGCCTTTGGGGGGCTCTAAGGCTCGGCTGGCCCGCTCGGCATGACGTTTCCTTCCTCGGCTGGTGTCGCCTCCCGATGTCGCTCCGTCGGAGATGACGTTGATGTGGACCCCTCGGGGGGCGTTGTCGATCTCCTCTGCGGCGTCTCGATCTTCTTTGTGCCCGGTTGTGAACCGGGCTAGATGCCCCAGATGGATGAGGTGCTCGATCTCATCCTGGAGCTGATGGCAATCTCCGGTGTGGTGCCCGTGGTCGCCGTGGAACAGGCAATGCCTGTCCCGCTTGCGATTCTTCGACCTCATAGGCTCGGGCTGGCGGAGAAGTCCCGAGTCTTTAATGTCTTCATAGATCTCGTAGAATGGTGCGGTCAAAGGGGTATACCGCTCGTACTTTCTCTTGCGCTTTCCTTCTCGATCGCGCTTCTTGCTCGAGCCAGGGTTTGGCTCGGAGGTCCGCTTTTTGTCCCCCTCCCGACCCGAGCCAGTTGTGTCTCGGCAGGCGCTGAGTACCTCTTCGCACTCGGCGTGGCGCAATGCCAGAGTCACTAGCTCGGCAAGGGTCGAGGGAGGGTGGAGGACAAGCTCGCGGCGGAGATTCTCGTCCCGGGTGCCCCCGGTCAGTGCGGTTGTGGCTGAGGCCACATCCAGGCGGGGGATCCTAAGGGCTTCCGATTTAAATCGGTGGACGTAAGTCTGGAGCCTCTCCCCTTGCGCCTGTTTGAGAGCCAGGAGCCCCGCTACCGACCTTGGGGGGGCGCTACCGGCGAAACTCTCCTTGAAAATTCGCCCGAACTGCCTGAAGTCTCGGATGGACCCCGGGGCGAGGGCTCGGAACCATGCCTGAGCGCCCTGGACCAGGGTGGCCGCGAAGGCTCGGCATTTGATGGGATCCGGCGTTCCATGCAGGGTCACCAGGGCGTCGAAGCTGTCGTAGTGGTCGGCTGGGTCGCCCTGGCCGTCGTAGAGTTTGAAGGTTGGGATGGAGGCTCTAGGAGAGACCTCTGCCTTCAAGATGTACTCGGAGAAAGGGGATTTCTCCTCGTCCTCCGGGAAAGAGGTCTTCTGCAGGGCGCGAAGAGCGCGCTCTTGCTCTGCGAACCGTCTTTCAAAATCTCGTAGCCGGAGAGACAGCTCCGGCTGTGGCCGTGCCGTGGGGCTGGGGGGGGGGCGTCATGGCGATCTCCCGGAGCACTGGTGCCCGGGTGCGGTGGCTTCGCCCCCTGCTTCCCTTTCCTCGGCGTGGAGGAAGCCTCTTGCTCCGCAGGCGGAGCTTGCGAGGGTCCTCCGACGTCGTTGCGGAGGAGCTGTCGGCCGCGGAGGGTGAAGCGGCCTCCGGCGGTGTGCTGCGTTGCACTCCTTCGAGGGGGACTTCCTGACGGGGCGCGGGACCTTGCGTCTCAGGCCGCCTGGGCCCTCATGAGCTCTACGAGGACGTCCATCTTCTCATTGAGGGCTTGGAAGGCGTGGGCGCCGCCGTCGAGGGGTGCCCCTGTCTCCGCCGGGGGGGGGTGGTGGCCTGTTGGCGGGGACGCTGGCGTTGGAGGGGGGGCTCTGCGAGACCCTAGGGGGGACGCCTCCCGCTACCACAGCCTTACCTGCCCCGCCGGCGGATCTCCTCCCTGAGCTTTTTCTCACCATCTTGACTCTTCGTGCGTTTCCCACAGACGGCGCCAGATGAAGAGGCGGAATCTCGCGCTGAGTCCTGAGCGGGCTGTGGATCACCAGAAGATGAATCTGCAAGAGAAGGGAAACGTATCAGAGGGCCCAGGGGATCTCCCTAGGGGAAAACCCTCCGATGGCTAAGTCAGTAGAGCGATGGTGGAAGCGATAATGAGGGGAGGAGAGAGCTGATGCGCGAGAATCCTCTCCACCAAGGGTGAAGCGAATCGTGCCCAGGAGCTTAGGGTATGTGAAGGGCTAGTTCATCTTACCATCTTCCAGAGGGTCTCCCTTACTTAAATAGTGCATCGCCTTTTAAGAGTCCGGTGAGCTGAGGGCTTCCCGGTGGGAGTTACGTCTTCATCGGGGGCTTTCATGGCCGGATCGTGGGGGTGTTATCCCCTTTGAGTTCGGCAGCTCCCATGACTCTCCCGCTACCGGAGGACTCTGAACGGCCGCACCTGCAGGTAAACAAGCGGTCTCACCGAGCTACGGGGATGCTAGCTCGTGTCCGAGCGATAGGCATGGCCCGGCGAAGGTGGGGTCGGATAGGTCGGCTGGAGCCTCTTTCTCTCGGTCGGAGAGTGGGCTTTAGACCGGACCTTCCATCCGATCTGACCGTTGTCTCGGGCCCTCCGAGCCTAGAAGGCCGCCGGGCAGAGTTGGTTCCTCGAGTCTTTATTTATTGGGCTTTTCTCCCAAAGTGGGCCCTGTGGGCTATCACTTGGGTGGGGCTCGCCCGGTTGGACCTTGTAGGCCTTGTTGGGCCGCCTTGGTGGTGGGCTGCGGAAATCCCCCTCTCCAACACCCGACTGTGAAAAACTCGATCTAAACCTATTTTATGAGGTTTTCCGCAAAGGCTGATTGTGCCATGTTCGAAAAATTCAATTCCCTATCGACTTAATGTCGGTAAACATTATGCCTTAAATCATTCTGGGATTTCTCTTACAACCACTTGACCCTTGAATGATAATCATGTACCTTATTCCAAGAGCTTTACCTTGAAATTCATTGGCCATAAATATTACGTGGATGTCTAAATATACTTGGGATCTATGATCCATAATCCCAATGCGTGTCATTAATGGGGCCCAGTCTGGTCTTGGGGGGAGCGCCCGAAAGTACTAGTGCCCATGGGAGTTGATTGACTAGGTGTGGCATTGCACCGAAGTGCTTGATTTGCTAGATTCATTTACAGCTTTCCACAATTCGTGAATTACTTGCTTATATCACTTGAATTACTTGCATTACTTGCATTACTTGACTTGTACATACTTGTATGAAATGGTCAAATTCCATGATATTACGTTCTATGTGATCTCTACTTGAACTTCATTTCTTGATATCTTGTCTACTTGTAATTCCAATTACTAGCATTTCTTTACTATATCTCCTATTCATGTTCCATGTTTTATTTACGTTTTCCAACATAGCACGATAACTATCCAAAGATGTTAAGTAATTTAAGTTGCCTGCTATAGAGATATAAATTCCTACTGAGCGTTTCGCTCACCCTACATTTTCTGGTTAACATTGCAGGTAATTCCGATGATGAACCCTAAATACATGGGAATGGGGTAGAGTGAACGAGAGCTCAAGTTTACCTTAGTTACCTAGGTTTATGAGCATTTGCTCTTGCTAGAATTATGTTTTTATTTTTTTGGAAGTTGTATCTTGCCTCTTAAGACTTAAGAATGTTGTGAAACTTTATTTCAATGAAATAAAAGTATCTTTTCTTCTTATCTCTCCTTGTGGTTTGGACCCTTTTATTCATGCTCTGATCGTGACTTTAGTGTTTCGACTCGTCGGGCCTCGATTTTCATCATCGGGACGTGACAACATCACTTGCTTAACTAATTTTCATGGTTGTATCTCCTCCCTGGGGCTTTAGGATGCTCGCTTTATTGGAAGTCGGTTTACCTGGCACAATGGTCAAAAGGTGTGCATGCAATTTGGGCAAGGCTAGACAGGGCCCTTTATAATGCCGCATGGATTCAGAACTTCCCAGTTAATGTGACTCATCTATCCAGAGAAGCTTCAGATAATGCCACTCTTTTAATCTCTCCTACCACCAATAGGCTGAAATTCTTATCAAGGTTTATTTTTTACAAGATGTGGTTATCTCATGAGCGGTTCCTTGAGGATGCTAAGAGATGCTGGGAAACCTCCTCTATCTCCTATTCTCCTATGTTGACCCTGCACCTAAAACTCAAGGCCATGAAATCTATGCTCAAAGACTGGAATAAAAGAGTTTTTGGCAACATCTTCAACAACATTTCTGCTGCTGAGGACAGGGTGGCTATGGCTCAATCAATATTCGATGGTGATCCCTCTGATGCAAATTACTTATCTCTTGAAAATGAGAGATCTGTTCTTACTAACTTATATGTCCAGGAAGAATGCTTTTGGAAACAAAAGTCTCATATTCAGTGGCTCAATGATGGTAATCGAAATACTAATTTTTTTCATGCTGCAGTGCTTAGCAAAAGGTATCGGAACCTGATTACCTCTTTAAAGGATGACAATGGAATTACTGTTGATCATGAGGACCTTCTTAAAAACATGGCAGTGCACCATTTTGTGAATGCTTTTTCTTCTTAGCCCCATGTCATTTCTGAGCAACTACTACAGGTCATTCCATCCCTTCTCTCTGCTCAAGAAAATGACTTTCTTTGTCCTATTCCTAATGAGGAGGAAATCAAGACTACTGTCTTCTCAATGTCCACGGATAGCGCACCTGGCCCTGATGGCTTTACTGGTCATTTCTATCAATCTTGTTGGTCTTTCATTAACCATGAGGTATGCAATGCCATCAGAGATTTTTTCTTGGGCAGTGATTTTCCTCGGGCAATGTCTACTTCTGTTATTGCTCTCATTCCTAAAGTTCCCAAGCCTGAGGGCTTCAAAGATTTTAGGCCGATCAATCTTTGTAACTTCGCCTTTAAGATTATATCTAGAATTTTGAATGATAGATTATCTATGCTGCTGCCATCCTTGATTTCGGTGGAACAAGGAGCCTTTGTCAAAGGTCGAATTATTGGAGAGAACATCCTCCTGGCAAAAGAGATCATCAATGATATTGGTAGGAAGGCAAGAGGGGAGAATGTGGTTTTTAAACTCGATATGGCTAAGACATATGACAGACTGGAATGGGATTTCTTGATAGCCGTTCTGAGAAAATTTGGCTTTTCAGAGCTATAATATCCCAGACCTTTCGGATCCAATTTCGTGGGTCCCGGATCTGGTCTCTCGGAGTGTTTGGCTCCGTTGTGTCTGAAATTTCGTTTCGGACATCTTTCGTGTTCGGATCGGTGCGACCCGGAGTTGTTTCGGAGGTCCGGAAGCGTTCTGCAGTTTTTTCGCACGTATTTTCCGATTACCGGTGTGTGTTTCAGTAATTCTTTCGAAATCTCGTTGCGGGTGAACCGGGTCGTTCACCTAGGCAAGAGTGGTACTGTTGCGATCGATGCGTTCCAAGGATCGTGGAAATGTAATTTTCTATTTTTCGATATTTTCTAGAATTTCTAGAATTTCCTATAAATACCCCCCTTTTCTCTCTCTTCCCCACCCTCTTCTTCTTCTTCTTCTTCTTCCTCCTTTCTCCCCCACCGTGCGACGCCCTCTTTCCCTCTCTTCTTCATCCGGTGAGATCGCGGCGAGCCCCTCCAGCTGCACACGGCTGTGGGCGACGGCGTGGTGACGACGACGACGGCGAGGTGATCATGGAGGCGTACGTGAACCGTGAGAGCTCAAGGAAGAATGAGGGTTTTCGAGCATTCTTTGTGATTCATGGTCGATCCGGCGCATCTCGGGACGCAATTGTGGTTGGGTGACGTTCCCTAGCCTCTAGCCTTCCCTTCCCGTGATTTGTAGGCCGAGGGGAGGCCGAGAGATGGGATTTCTTACGGGTTTGGGGTTTTCCATGATTTGGGGAGGGCTTGCCCGATCTATGGATTTGATGCATGATTTCACGTTTTGATGGCCTAGAATCATGCTAGGGGTCCCCAGGGGTCTTCCCCTTTGATTTCCCCCTCTCCGGTGGAGGCATGGGGGCGTGGCCAATTTTTTTGGGCATTTTCTGTCGTTTCACCCTCGGGCGGGTGTGACGGTCCTTCCAGTGACCGTCACACTATGTTACGCGCCCAGATGGGTGCGTTACAGCCCTGAGTGCAGTCAAGTGGGGTCTGTGGGCTGTGACGGTCCCACGATAGACCGCCACGGTGCTGTGACGCACCTAGGTTGGACCGTTAGTGACGTTCGACCATTGGCTGCTGACCATTGGTTTTTGACCATTGGGGGTCAAGGCATGTGACGCACCTGGCTTGGCGCGCCACAGCCATGTGACGCCCCTATGTGGGTGCGTTAGAGCAGACGCATTCCCATGTTGTAACGCACCAGGGTTGGTCCGTTACACGCTGTGACGCACCAAGTGGCACGCGTCACAGCTGTTCTCTTTTGTCTTGTGACGCACCAGGGTAGGGGCGTCACAGACTGTGACGCACCATGGTAGGTGCGTTACGCCCTGTTTTGCACCGAGCGTGTGACGCCCCTGCATTGGGCCGTCAGGTGATTGTGATGGTCCTGCCTAGACTGTCAGAGCCTGTGACGCGTCTAGAGTAGACCGTCAGGCTCTGGGTTGCCCCGGGTGGTTTGCAACCCCGTTTCTGTTCCGACCCTGGTCACCGTGCGACGGTGCTGGTACGTGGGGCAGTCCCCATACGTCGTCAGATGCAGACGTTATTTTCCATTGACTTGAGAGTCTACTCCGTAGTGACCCTCCACTAGTCGTTGTTGGATTAGGTGGAATGTCAAACTAGAGGGGAGGGGTGAATAGGTTGACCCTTTAAAAAATTCTACGCAAGATCACACACAAATTGTGGTGCAGAATGATAGAGATAAAATCAATACCATAACAGCAATGATAATCGTGCCTAATCAAACATCTAACGAAGGGAGCATAATAAGAGAAATCAAACCACTCAGTGTACGCAGATTTTTATGGTGGTTCGGTCTCCCTGTGGAGGCCTACGTCCACCCCTCACTTAACTAGTGAGGATCCCTGCTGAGCTTTACAGCTTAGCTACACCGAGGAAAAGGCTTCCTCACATACACCGCTGAGCATTACAGCTTGGCTTAACCAGAAAAACAAATTCTCTATCCCGCTGACAAACAGCTTGCAGGCAACACTCCCAATTTCCCTTGATCCAAGCATAGTCTGCTGGATCAACCCCCTCCCTCTACTCAAACCAGTACGAGGGAGAAACAGTATAATAGAGTCCAGAATGGAAAGACAAATAACAAAACGACATCACTTAGTAAAAGAAAGAATAAACTCAGATCTATGAAGCAGCCTAAGCTCGGCCTTGAATCCAGAAATCTGGAGGAAGAAGCTTCAATGATCGTCTGGTCTTCTTCTTCCAAAATGTAGACGAGCTTCACAAGGAACGCTGCTTCTGGATCTCCAAACTGTCTTCAGCAGATCGACATCAGGAGGAAGATCAACTCGCTATTTTTCTCGTGGTTCTTTTCCTCAGCTCCCATCTTCAGCACTCTTCGAAAAACTCCTACTCCTTCTGCAATTTTCGCAAGCCTTCCCGCGCTCATTTCCAGATCCATGCATATATGCATCTAGTGGGCCCCAACCAGATTTTCTGGTTAGCCCTGTGACTGCACGTGTAGAGCCTTCTAGAGTCGAGAGGGAAAAAGTAGATCGCAATCACTTTTGGGCTGAGGTGGCCTTTGACGTCACTTGTGACTGGGGTCCACCCAACTGATCTCGGAAGTTCCCGTAGGCGTCAACCCATTGAGTCCACAGGGTTGACGCAGCCTTGAGATCTATCATCTGTCTTGATAGTAAAGCAAGATGCGTTGACGCATGGGGTTGCTACGTCAACCCACTTACCTGTCCCTGAGCTGAAATCACAACACTCTGACTTACTGCGTCGACGCTGTCATGCAATAGCGTTAACGCACTGAGGCATTCCAGTAAGCCATTAGCTCTGCCTCTTTAACTGCTACGTCAACGCTGCTCTATTCTGGCGTTGACGCAGTGGAATAACCTGTGAAGGTCTCTGCTTCAGAATATGATGAGTTGACGCTGCTTGCATCATGGAGTTAACGCTGTGAGAGATATCAGTGAAGGCTTCTTCAACTGATGCGTGGACGCTTTAAGCTCCCAGCGTCGACTCTGTTCCTTTCTTGCAATAAGAATGAAATCAAGTGGAATCATTACTAAATCAAGAATTAATTCAACATCTTGGGTTGAATACTACATTCACATTTCATGGTTGTCATTATCAAAATCAGGGGCACAACAATCTCCCCCTTTTTGATGATGGCAACTATGTTGTGAATGCCATTGCATCTAAACAAGCATGTATTTTTTCAGATTAAACAAGAAGGTTCTGATCAACAGGAATTCAACTCAATGACTGAAACATACATCAATTTTGCCATTCATTTAAGTCCATGGATTTACATACATCAATAGGAAGTTTTTAGTCAATCAACATATATGATGTAGATGCAATGCAGCCCTAGTCTAGACTCTAACTTGAGCTTGAGCTCTCATGTCTCTCCCCCTTTGACATCATCAGGAAGGGGAGTAGATGAGGAAGAGTGAAGAACAGTTGCAGACACAACATCCAACTGATGCTGAAGCTGAGCAATCGATTCTGCCATAGTGTCCATCCTGTCAGAGAGCAACTGATCTCTATCCACCATATGCTTGTGATATTCTTTGACCTTGGTAGACATACCATCAAACCAGTTATGTAGAATTTCAAACAGATAGTCCACCTGGGCTTTCTGCTGAGTACCAAATTTAGGTGCAGAGGAGGATGCTTCAGTTGGTGGAGGACAATATACATCACTCTGATCTTCAATGGTGGGTGGGAAAGTTTCTTTCAGAATGTGCAGCACATCCACCACTTCATCACCGACCAAGGTGGTTCTTTCAAACAATCTAGTGATGTCCTGACCAAAAGAGGTAATCTTGTCAAACAAGGCTTGAACTTGTGCACTGAATTCATTGTTCTTGTCAATCGCGGTGGAATATTTCAAGTTCTGCTTGGACTGATTTTCTCTGACATCATAGTTGTACGTCTGTACACTTTGTATCCTGTGCAAACATTGTTGATTCATGTTTTGTAAATTGCGCAAGACTGTGCCAGCTTTCTGACATGCTTGAAGAAGGGATTCCATAAATTCATGAAGCTTCTTGTCGGACTTGTATTTGTCATGAGTAAATTTATCCCATCTGATGTCTATCTTCTGCTCAAGGTGTGACAGCCTCAAATCCATTGTGGAACTTAGGTGCATTATTGAGGAGTCAATACTCTTGAATTTCATTTCCAGAAAATGAATGAATGTGGGATGGATGTTCGAAAAATTAGTATGAAAGTTGTCTAGAATCTCCTCAGAAGTAGATCCATGTCCCCTTGGTGGTGAGGGTGCTGGAAGATGACCTTGGACTATGACAATCTCTCTTGAAGCAATAGGAGCCACATGTGTATCATCCTGGACATTATAGTTATCTGGAAAATTACTGAAGTCTTGGTCATCCATTCTGGCTGAACTAGCTTCAGGTATATCTGCCCGAGCTTTTGTTCTGTCCATTCTGTTTAGACTGGCCTCTTGCTGAGATTGATTATCAGGTCTTGCTTCAGGATCAGTCTCCACTGAGGTGGGCATTGGTTTTTGACTTGGCAGAATCCTGACTGGTTGTCCATTGATAATTTTAAATCCCATGAACTTCTGTATGTAAGAGAGGGAGTATACATTTCCTTGAGGGATAATTAGTTTCTTCTCAGAACCAAAATCCACTCCAACTTTTCAAAAAATGGCAGTCAATGGGACAGCATAAGGGAGTGTTCTGGATTGGGTCAAGCAAGAACCCATAGTCTGAATGACTACATCTGACAGTGAAATGTGTATCCTTTTCAGCATACAGTAGAGTAAAAATCTTTGCATCTCAGTGACCCGTTCCCTCCCACTACTCTGAGGTGTGATCATGGATGTGCACATATGGTAGAGTAGTCTATTTAAAGGAGGGAACTGATTTGCTTTAAGACTTGATAAGTATGTTTCCCTTATGGCTGTAGGATCACTAGGCTTTTCAGTCAGGAGAGCAAAGGCTTCATGTTCATCAAACTCAAAGCTATGTAGCTGAACCCCATTCATGGGAATTTTCCAAGCTCTGGCAAACAATTTATTTGTTAATTCGAAACAAACATTCCTGACAGTTGATGAAAGTTTCGGAATATGAGGTTCATACTTCAAATTTTGATAAAATTCTCGGACCTGGGTAGGGTAATAGACCTTATGAGTTGTAACGAAAGACCACCAGCCCTGATAATCAAGGTAGGAAATAGTTGCGGAAAAACTTCAAGCAATTCATGGTCGCTAGCAACAGTATACCGTGAAATAAGAACTTTCAGAGGTTCTTCCACGTTGATGGTAAGAGAGGGATCAGAAGACCTTGCATGAGAGTTTTCTGCACCTTTTTTTCCCGTCGCAGCACCTAAAGATGGAACCAACTCTTCTGTCCTGACATTAGATACCTTTCTCTTTTTGGTTGGCGGGCTGGAATGAAGACTGCGTTTCCGAAGAGGTAACGATATCTCTTTGCCTTTCCGTTTCCTTGGAGCTGAAGGAGACGGTTGCTCTGTTGAGGGATCTGCCAAGCCCTTGTCTTTGCCCTTTTTCAGTGCTGCCTTTGTCTTTGCCGGCGGGCTTTTCTCTTTTCCTTGTTGTGGTGGTGGAGCTAACACAGACGGTGTTTCCTTCATCGTATATTTGGTGCGAGGCTAAATCCTGCCCGTAGAAAAGATGGGATCTCTCTTCTGTAGACCCTTCTTGGTCTTCTATTGTTCCGGAGGTGCCATGGCAGCGAGAGACAAATGGGAACATGAAGGGTGAAGATTGAGAGAAAGAACGGAAGAGGCAGGGTGGAAACCTACTAGGTTTTTTGGAAGAGCTGGAGGCGACTGCAGCGTTGATGCTGCGGGGTTTTATATAAGAGGACCATTCACTTTTCGAGTCAAAAAGGGTACACCGGTTCACTGTGCTGAACCGGAATAGGATGTAAGTGAAGTAAGTAGATGAGTGCGTCGACGCTGTAAGGCACTGCGTCGACGCCAGCAAAGTAAACTAGTGTAAAGTGGACAGTAGATAGTGAAGTCCATAAGTATTTAGGCATTCTTAAGAAAAAGAAGTTGTGAAAAGATGAAATGACATTCAGGGATTTTTAATCGATAACATTCAAGTTCCCCTATAAGATATTATGATGAGAGATTATGAGGACCCTAAATCCATATAACGATGTAGAGTAAGATAATCTTAAGACTTTGAGAAAAATCCTTGAATAAGAAGAGCATGATTATGGAATGAGGATTGAACAATTTTCACACATGGAACTTTCTCAAATCATATTCCTAGAAGGTTCAATTTCAAGATACCCTTATGGTTGGGAATTTAACATGAATTGAGGATAAACTCAAAAGGATTTTATTTGTGAGCTTCAGGTCAACCCCATATGAACATTGATATTTTTTATTGTTCAACAGTTGCAGTCAAGTATAGCTAGCCTTTTGACACAGGTGCACATGTTTATCAGACACCAGAGTCCCCGGCTACTTAGCATAGCTTACTATTCTGCATACCTGAAACAGAGTTGGCAACTCACATCATGACATGCCTTGTAGCACTTCATTGGTTCATGAAGGTAGTTTCTCAATGGAAAGTAACCATTGCTCTGCACTGAATTATTTTTCTTTTAAAATAGAGGTAACATCCCACATCATGACATGCTCATTTGCATTTCATTGGTGCATAGAGACAGTTTCTCAGTGAAGGCTTGCCATTGCTCTATAATTTATGATATGAATCATTGTATATATATAGGGTATTTTTCTTAAGCTTTTATTAACCCTGAACTAAGTTTAAGAACAATAAGGATGTTAAATTCATTTAGCACAAAGGTCTCTTTACTATTGATCATAATAGTTCAAGAAATGTGGAGTTCTCAGTTTTATAATAGGTTCTGAACCTATTCCATACGCACAGCACTTTAGCATTCACGAATTTTTATCGTTCAAAGAACAAAAGATTTGTAAAACTCCAATCATTAATGTAGCGTAGAGACAGTCAATAATCATCATCACATCTTATAAGGGAATTCTCATTTTAGCTCCCCCTGAATCTATGGCATCAATTCACATTTCAGATCTCAAGAAACTTCCTTCATACTTATGATTGAGTGGTTCTTCACTGCAAGTGGAAACACTGAATGTGGGAGCAACAGGTTTGACGAGAAGTTGAGAAGAAATGTGGAAGCAACAATGTATAGACTTGAACACTTAACAATCGAGTGTATAGACTTGAGGGGTGATATCGAGTGTATAGAGTTGAAGCTTTGGAAACGAGTGTATAGACTTCAGAAGATGAAGCATGCATAGCCCAACAAAGTATAGACTTTGCCAACGTGAGACACTGTACAGACTTTGATGCACAAGCAATGTATAGACTTCAAGATGCCAACATACAATGACTGTGCAGACTTATTTTGAAACATGCACATTGTATAGACTCGCAATGCAAAAGTTGATGTGTAGACTTGGTTGTGCTGTGCATACGATGTGCAGACTTGTAAAATAGTGCAACGGATTGTACAGACTTAGAGTGAAGACAATGCAGTGTATAGACATTGATGAACATATGCATTGTATGGACTTATCGATCCAATCGATGTATAGACTTAGAAACAATAATAAATCAAGTGTGTACAATGTGAGAGAGTGTATAGACTTGTACAGTGCTGCCAATGCATAGACTTGCTATGGATGTATGGACTTTGAAGATGCCAGCGATGTACAGACTTGGGGAATGTCTAGACTCTGAAGACATGAGGCGATGTGTAGACTTTGAGGTTCAACAATGGATGTATAGACTTGGATGCCCAGCTTCACTATAGAGAAGGATATGTGAGATCTAAACTTCAGAGCTGTAGTACCCTTCTGAATACATCCAATCAATTCCAGTAACTATTTTTAGAAAATTTCTATCAGTGCGTTGACTCAACCTGATGACTACGTTTACTCACTCAACCAATCAGATCAATTTTCAGTCTGTTTCCAGAAGATGTTTTTCAGTGTTGACTCAGTCTCATACACCAATCTTCAGATACCCAGACATGATGGGTTTTTATTCATGACAGATAGTATGAATGAAAATGCAATTGTTGACATCATGGGTTTTTATTCAACATGAGTCATTAAGCAGATAAGCTTAAAACTAAACTCCCCCTAAATCTGTGAGTTATTTAAAAAACAGAAATTTGCAACTCAAGCAGGACGTGCAATCAATTTATATTTAGGCAAGGTTATTCAGACAAGTTTCATGGAAGAATTCAAGCAATCAATTTAGGCAACAGAATGAGGATTGCACAGACCAAGCTCTCTCCTGAGACAAGAGAATCTTTCATTATTCAGTGGCTTGGTGAAAATATCAGCAAGTTGATGTTCAGAGTCTACAAAGATCAATTTAAAGCTACTCTTATTTACTTCATCTCGCAAGAAGTGATGCCTTATTTCGATATGTTTGGTCCTAGAGTGTTGGATGGGATTCTTTGCCAGGTTAATGGCACTTGTGTTATCACATAATATTGGGACACAGCCAAGATCAATTTGATAATCCTGGAGTTGGTGTTTGATCCACAACACTTGAGTGCCACAACTCCCTGCAGCGACCTATTCTGCCTCTACAGTGGATAGTGCCACTGAGTGTTGTTTCTTGGATGCCCAAGAAACCAAACACCCTCCCAAAAATTGGCAATAGCCACTTGTGCTTTTCCTGTCAAGTTTGCATCCAACATAGTCTGCATCTGAGTATGATACCAGATCAAAAGTACAAGATGCAGGATACCAAATCCCTAAGTCTCGAGTTCCAGCAAGGTATCAAAAAATACGCTTGATAGAAGTCAAGTGGGATTCTCTAGGATCAGACTGAAACCGAGCACACATACAAACACAAAATTGGATGTCTGGCCTAGATGCAGTAAGATAAAGGAGTGATCCGATCATACCTCGATAAGTTTTTGCATCTACTTTTGTACCTTTCAGATCTGCATCCAAACTTGTATTGGTGCTCATGGGTGTGCTGATTGCCTTAAGATTCTTCATCTGATATTTCTTCAAAAGTTCGGAGACATACTTTGCCTGATTGATGAAGCATCCATCCTTACTTTGGGTGATTTGTAGACCTAGAAAAAATTGAAGCTCACCCATTAGACTCATCTCAAATTCTGTGGTCATCAAATTTGTGAAATCCTCACACATGCTAGGTTTAGTGGAACCAAAAACTATATCATCAATATAGATTTGAACCAGAATAATGTCATTGTTTCTCACCTTGGTAAATAGAGTTTGGTCCACTTTACCTCATGAATATCCTTTCTGAGTGAGGTATGAGCTGAGTCTATCATACCATGCTCGAGGTCATGCTGGAGGTGCCTGTTTTAGCCCATAGAGAGCTTTGTCTAATCTGTAAACATGGTCAGGGCAATCTATTGATTCAAAACCAGGAGGTTGTTCAACATACACCTCTTCTTTTATTAACCCGTTGAGAAATGCACTTTTTACATCCATTTGATGAAGTTTTATTCCATGACAACATGCATATGTAAGTAATAATCTGATGGCTTCTAATCTTGCTACTGGTGCAAAGGATTCTTCAAAATCAATGCCAAATTCTTGGTTATATCCTTGTGCGACCAGTCTTGCTTTATTTCTTATCACAATTCCATTTTCATTTTGCTTATTTCTAAAGACCCATTTAGTTCCAATTACTGAAAGTTCATTAGGTCTTGGCACAAGGTGCCACACTTTATTTCTTTTGAATTGATTTAATTCCTCATGCATTGCATTTATCCAGCAATCATCTTTTAGGGCATCAGTTATATTTTTGGGTTCAATTTGAAATATAAGAGCTAAGTTGTCCATTTCTTCAATGATTCTAAAATGAGATCTAGTTCTGGTAGGATCATGCAGATTACCAATAATGCTTGATAGAGGATGGTCTTTTTGCATTCTAACATTGGTCAAGGAGTTACCTTCATTGACATCTGCATTACCTCTAGTACTTGATTCTGCTAGATCCTCATTTGACCTTGGCTCTTCCTCTTGAGTGTGTTGTTCTTCCTTTTCTTCAAGAAACTCACCATCATCTTTGTCCCTGCAAGATAGTTCATTTTCAGATTTGACATCCATTTCATCAAAGATGATATGAGGAGATTCTTCAACATATTGAGTTTTAATGTTCAGGACTCTATAGGCCCTAGAGTGATTTGAATAACCTAGAAATATGGCTTGTTCACTCTTAGGTTCAAATTTATCTAAGTCCCGTTTGTTATTATTTTGAACAAAGCATTTAGATCCAAAAACTCTGAAGTGGATAACAGATGGTTTCTTACCTTTCAACAACTCATATGGAGTCTTTTTGGACATAGGTCTTACCATTGCCCGATTTACAATGTAGCAAGCTGTGTTTACAGCCTCTGCCCATAGCTTCCTTGGGAGTTGTCCTTCAATCAACATGGTCCTAGCCATTTCAACAAGAGTTCTGTTTCTTCTTTCCACCACTCCATTCTGTTCAGGAGTTCTTGGAGATGAGAATTTGTGAGATATTCCCATTGTCCTGCAAAAATCATCAAATTCTGAATTTTCAAATTCTCCTCCATGATCTGACATGATAGATGAGATAGTGTACTTACCATCCTGCTGAACTTTCCTGAAGAATACCTGAAATTCTTCAAATACATCATTCTTATGTGTTAAAAAGAACACCCAAGTAAACTTGGAAAAATCATCTACCAAAACGAATCCATATTTATTGCCACTTAAACTTGCTATTCTTGTGGGTCAAAACAAGTCCATATAAACAAGTTGAAGAGGTCTAGAAGATTGGTTTTCAGTTCTGGATTTAAATGACTTCCTAGTATGCTTGCCTTGAGTGCATGCATTACAGATTTTGTCATTTTTCTTAAATGAAACATTTGGCAGACCGTTTACCATGTTGAATTTGGCTAACTTATGCATGACACTATAGCTAGCATGTCCTAATCGGTGATGCCACAACCAAGCCAGTTCACTTTTATTCACAGCTAGACAAAGATTGTCATGTGCAGGATCATCTAGATCTACCATGTACATGTTATTTATTCTTTTTCCAAAGAATTTCACACTTTCAGACTGCTTTTCAATAATAGTGCATGCATGGGAATCAAACACAACTTTGTGCCCCCTATCACACAGTTGGCTTATGCTTAGAAGATTGTATTCCAATCCTTCAACCAGCAATACATCATCAATAGAGTTCAGGAGAGTTTTACCAACTTTACCTTTTCCAATTATTTTACCTTTATTGTTTCCCCCAAAAGTGACATGTCCTCCTTCTTTCTCAACTAGGAGACATAATTTTGCCTTATCGCCCGTCATGTGCCCTGAGCAACTGGTGTCGAGGTACCATCTGTTGTGCACAGCTGCAAGGCACTCCTGCAGGTCACATCAACCAAGAGATTTTGGAACCTAAATACACTTGGGTCCCATCAGACCATATGATTGCGTCAAATAAGACAGCATACTTTTGAGAATCTAGATCTGTTGTGTTGAGGGTTTTCGAGATGTGGGATTCATAGATTTGAGATTCTTTTGATTGGATTGAGGTACCTTTTGGAATGACCTCTTTGAACCATTTCTGCTATTAGAGAAGTATGAGGTGTTGTTCTTATTTTTATTCCAATAGTTATTGTGACTCCAAGAATCATTGGGGAACTTAGGGTGTGAAGTTCTGTAAGAATAATGAGCTCTAGATGGCATGAAGGTTCGATGTGTAGACCCTGTAACATGATAGCGTTGACTCATCCAGTAAGTCTTTCTGTCATAAGGGTTCAGGTACATAGGGTGTGTTGACGCACTGAAGTGGCTGCGTCGACTCATTCTCATGTTTCTCAAGGAGTGCCCACTGGGGAAGGGTGTATGCGTTGACGCAGCACGGACACTGCGTTGACGCGCCCAAGGATTTGATCTAGCATTGTTTCTGTAAAACCCTTGGTACATGGGATGAGTGGACGCATGATGCTCAGTGTGTTGACGCATCTGTTAGGTACCAGTCCTATGACTCCATGAATTTCTATGTTCTTGATGCTGGGTTGATGAGCTAGGGTCTATGGGCTGACCTGAGGATTTTCTTCTAAACTTGGGCACATTTTTATGATGCTTGGCATTAAGGGTATCATGCATTTTCTCTTTGCCCTTTTCTTTTCTGATCTCATTTGTTTGTTTTCCTTCTCCCTGATTTTCCTCACAAGACTCCTTTTCATCCATTTGACTCTACTCAGAAATACCATGTTCAGACACAAAAGTTATAAATCTAGTTCCTAGTTCCTTCTTCTTGGTTGGATTATAACCAAGTCCTTCTTTTCCAAAATTACTTCTCATTCCCATTACAGCTTCAAGATTATTTTTACCTTGAGTTGATTTCTCAAGAGAGGATTGTTTACTTGAATTTTCATCTTCCATTTTCTTCAAGTTTTCTTGGAGTTCCTGATTCACTCCTTGGGCTGCTTCATATTTTTCTTTAGCAATTTTTGAATCACTCTCCAATTTTTGCATTTTGAGTTTTAGGTCATCCTGAGTTTTCAGCAAGAATTCATTTTCTCTTTTCATCTCTATTACTTGATCTCTATATTCGTCATTTTCACAAAGAGATTCTCTTAAACTGACATTTTCAGCTTCTAAGCACTTGATTTTATCATTTAATGAGTTCTCTTGACTAGTCCGATTTTTCTTCTTCTTGAGTGATTTATTCTCTTTCTTTACAAGATCATATTTATCTAGCAGTTCATTAAATGCTTCTTCCCAATCACTATAAGAGAAATTTTCAGAAGAAGAAGTTACCTCCTCATTATCATCTCCCTTAGCCATGAAGCACAACTTAGCATCACTCTCTTCTTCAGAAGTACTTTCTTCTTCATCTTCATCTTTCTCCTCGTCACTCCATGTGCTTATCATGGCCTTTGGTTTCTTGTTCTTCCATTTCGGTTGGGCTTTCTTCACATTCTCTGGACATTCGGATTTGATGTGACCTTGTTTCCTGCATTGGTAACAAACAACCTTGTCAGATTTCCTAGAGTTTTCTGATTTGAACTTAGAACTTTTTCTTACCTTTGGTCTTCTGTAACTTCTAAATTTACCTTCCTTCCTTAGAAACTTCCTGAATTTTCTGGTGAGCATTGCTATCTCACCTGAGTCACTTTCTGAGGTAGATGAGTGACTGTCATCAGAACTCTCCTTGCTGCTTGGTCTTACCTTCAATGCAAGAGGTTTTTTCTTTTTCACATCCTCAGCTGCTCTTTTTAGATTCAGCTCATAAGCCATTAGTGATCCGATAAGTTCATCAGGAGTAGTGGTAGGAAGGTTCCTAGATTCCTCAACAACAGTGGCCTTGGTGTGCCAAACTGGAGTTAGGGATCTAAGAATTTTCCTGACCAACTCATAGTCAGTGTAGGCCTTTCCCAGACCTCTCAGACCATTCACTAATAAGGTTAATCTAGCATACATTTCAGAAATGTTTTCCTCTGGTTTCATTCTAAAAGCTTCATATTCTGAAATTAACATATTGGCTTTCATCTCTCTTACCTCTGATGTACCTTCGTAGATGACTTGGAGTTTATCTCACATTTCTTTGGCACTGGCACATGAAGAAACTCGTGAAAACTCCATGGGGTGCAGTGAGCATTACATAATGTTCATGGCTTGCCAATTAACATTGGACTTCCGGATCTGCTCCTTCACCCACAATTCTTCATCCCCTTCTATCTGATATGGTCCCTTGCTCACGACTTTCCAAATCTCATGGTCCTGAGCTCTCAGAAATACCTGCATCCGATTTTTCCAGTACGCATAGTTAGTGCCATCAAAGAAGGGTGGCCTATTTACCGCATACCCTTCGGGCATGAGTCCCTTGTTTTCCATTCCACAGAATCTCTCTGGGTTGTAAGACCCTTGACAAGAGAGCCGAGCTCTGATACCACGTGTTGGATTAGGTGGAATGTCAAACTAGAGGGGAGGGGTGAATAGGTTGACCCTTTAAAAAATTCTACGCACGATCACACACAAATTATGGTGCAGAATGATAGAGATAAAATCAATAACTAAACAGCAATGAGAATCGTGCCTAATCAAACATCTAACGAAGGGAGCATAATAAGAGAAATCAAACCACTCAGTGTACGCAGATTTTTATGGTGGTTCGGTCTCCCTGTGGAGGCCTACGTCCACCCCTCACTTAACCAGTGAGGATCCCTACTGAGCTTTACAACTTAGCTACACCGAGGAAAAAGCTTCCTCATATACACCGCTGAGCATTACAGCTTGGCTTAACCAGAAAAATAAATTCTCTATCCCGCTGACAAACAGCTTGCAGGAAACACACCCAATTTCCCTTGATCCAAGCACAGTCTGCTAGATCAACCCCCTCCCTCTACTCAAACCAGTACGAGGGAGAAACAGTATAATAGAGTCCAGAATGGAAAGACAAATAACAAAACAAAATCACTTAGTAAAAGAAAGAATAAACTCAGATCTATGAAGCAGCCTAAGCTCGGCCTTGAATCCAGAAATCTGGAGGAAGAAGCTTCAATGATCGTCTGGTCTTCTTCTTCCAAAATGTAGACGAGCTTCACAGGGAACGCTGCTTCTGGATCTCCCAACTGTCTTCAGCAGATCGACATCAGGAGGAAGATCAACTCGCTATTTTTCTCGTGGTTCTTTTCCTCAGCTCCCGTCTTCAGCACTCTTCGAAAAACTCCTACTCCTTCTACAATTTTCGCAAGCCTTCCCGCGCTCATTTCCAGATCCATGCATATATGCATCTAGTGGGCCCCAACCAGATTTTCTGGTTAGCCCTGTGACTGCACGTGTAGAGTCTTCTGGAGTCGAGAGGGAAAAAGCATATCGTAATCACTTTTGGGCTGATGTGGCCTATGACGTCACTTGTGACTGGGGTCCACCCAACTGATCTTGGAAGTTCCCGTAGGCGTCAACCCATTGAGTCCACAGGGTTGACGCAGCCTTGAGGTCTATCATCTGTCTTGATAGTAAAGCAGGATGCGTTGACGCATGGGGTTGCTGCGTCAACCCACTTACCTATCCCTGAGTTGAAATCACAACACTCTAACTTGCTGCGTCGACGCTGTCATGTAATAGCGTTAACACACTGAGGCATTCCAGTAAGCCATTAGCTCTGCCTCTTTAACTGCTGCGTCGACGCTACTCTATTGTGGCGTTGACGTAGTGGAATAACCTATGAAGGTCTCTGCTTCAGAATATGATGAGTTGAGGCTGCTTGCATCGTGGAGTTAACGCTGTGAGAGATATCAGTGAAGGCTTCTTCAACTAATGCGTGGACGCTTTAAGCTCCCAGTGTCAACTCTGTTCCTTTCTTGCAATAAGAATGAAATCAAGTGGAATCATTACTAAATCAAGAATTAATTCAACATCTTGGGTTGAATACTACATTCACATTTCATGGTTGTCATTATCAATATCAGGGGCACAATAGTCGTAGCCTGCTTACACACGAGTGGTCCCACCAGGGAGTGGTGGAGAGGCTACCCATAGAGACGGTTTGTGGACCAGTTTCCGTCGGGCCCCGCGTCTACCAGCCAGAGTCCGGCTGAGGGGAAAACCGGTCAGAGGGCCAGACCAGGGATGCACGGTCTGTGTGTGCACACGTGGTTGGGGGCGGTTGGTCCCACGCCGACGGGCGTGACCCCAGCTAGTCACTTGTTTGTGGTTACTGGTACGGTGTCTTAGTTTCCGCTGGGCCAGAGGGAGACACCTGAGGATCGGACTAAGACGTCAGTGGACGCTTTCGGCCTTGCTTCTAGTGGGAGGTACTCCTATCGAGTCGGTAGTGACAGACCGTCAGTCGTTGAGACTTCAACCTTCGGGTTTTATCGTGTTAGCCGTGGTGTTTCAGTCGTTCCTCCGTGGCACGTGTGTTGGTTTTCGTGCCAGAAGATCGGAGCTTTGTAGATAGCAGAGTTCCCCCTCTGAGGTACTCGCTTACTGCTAGCGTAGCGGTTTCTCCATTTGTGAGGTAGGGTTCGAGTGATCCTTACTGAGTCTTGTCCCGAGACTCATTCCCTGCTTATTTTCACCGTGTTTCAGGTGAGTCGCGGCCTCATGGGAGCACGTCTGAGGCTCAGCGTGGTTCAGGTGCCCCGCGTTAGTGCCAGAGGTCAGAGCCGGGGTATGCCCCATGTAGCTGTACTTTTCTTTCTTATCACTGTACTAGTTGTAGACTACTGTTGTTGTTATTTTATTGTTATCTCGTGGACCATGTATCATGTAAACTGTTAATTTATTTCCTGCTTAATAATATAACTGTTTATTTCTGTAGTTATTTGTGATACTTGTGTAGTCTCCACACCATTCCTTTAACCCTTCCGAGTCTTCAGGCTTGTGGGTGGCAGTACGAGTCTCGGGTTATCGGGCCTTCCCGGTAATTGGATTCTCGGGTCATTACAGCTGGTATCAGAGCAACGGTTGTGGGATTATACGAGAATCATAAATAATTACAATGGTCCACTAGTCCATAGTGATGATGTACAGTTGACGTTGGTATCGGGCATCGTGTGTTTTTCTTGACCTTGATGTTTCTATGTTTTCTGTCTTTTGCTTCAGGAGCGAGCATGGCGCAGAGGCGGAGCACTCGCTCTCAGCAGGGACAGTCGGTTGGAGGTCAGGAGATCCAGCAGGGGGTTCAGCGAGATCCGGAGGAGCATAGTAGAGCGCCACCGGGGGTCGCCGAGGCAGTGGATACTACGAGGTTTCCTGGGGCCGAGGATTACTTCTGTGGCCTGTACCAGCTTATGTCCCAGCAGTTCGATGGAGAGGCTGGTGAGGGCTCATCGACCAGGGGTGGGCCAGGCCGAGCAGTGAAGGATTTCATGCAGTTTCATCCCCCTTCCTACGGCGGTCAGCCAGACCCTGATTTGGCTCGGAGTGGGCTCAATGAGATGGAGCGGGTGTTCAGTTCCGCGTGGACTACTGCGGATGATAGGGTGATGTTGGCCTCCAGCCAGTTGCAGGGTACGGCTCGAGAGTGGTGGTCTTCCGAGTGGAAGACGTCTTTCCAGCTTCGTCCACTTGAGCAGATTACGTGGGGTGACTTTGTTAGTGCTTTTGAGCGTACCTACTGTCCAGAGTATATTGCTACGCAGCGGATGCGTCAGTTTCTGGAGCTAGTTCAGGGCGACATGTCTGTGTTGCAGTACATGACCCGATTTGTTGAGCTGGGTCGATATGCACCTCATATCATGGAGCATGAGAGGGTGAAGACCACACAGTTCGTACAGGGCTTGAGGCAGGAGCTGAGGCACCATTTGATCGCGAATGCGGCCACTGATCTGGAGACAACGTCTCATGTTGCGGCTTCTTTGGAGATGGATATGCAGAGGACTCGAGGACCGATTAGCAAGGGGCAGTCTTTGTCGGGTCGCAGCCAGCAGTTGATTACCCAGCAGCAGGGTTCTTTTCAGCTTGCGTCCGGTGGTTCAGGAGCGCCGGCACCGGTAGCGTCGGCGACAGGATCTGTGTCTTTTGGCTCAAAGGTGAAGAAGTTCCTTAAGAAGGGTTTTCGTAAGAAGCATAAGGATCAGGGGCATGCATCATCGGGCAGTGTATAGCAGTCGGTCTCGTTTCTACGTCAGGGATCAGTGGGTGGATCGCGAGGACCGTGTCCACGGTGTAGTGAGCATCACCCAGGCAGGCAGTGCACGGCGCCAATTGTTTGTTTTCGGTGTGACCAGCTAGGGCACTTGGCGCGTGACTATCCTCAGAGGCAGCAGCAGCAGCAGGTTCCCCAGCTGTAGAGGCAGCATCAGCAGCAGCAGGGATAATATCCGCCACTACCCAGGTCAACTAGTGTGGGAGGCAGGCAGAGAGCTCGAGGCCAGATCATGCACATGACCAGGGCAGAGGCAGTGGTGTCGCAGCTCGTGGAAGGTACCGTTCAGATTTTGGGTTGTGCGGCTCGGGTTTTGTTCGATTCTGGCGCGTCTCACTCATTTTTTTCGGAGGATTTCATAATGAGTATTGAGGAGCCGATGACCTAGTTGTCTTGTGATTTGACAGTAGAGTTGCCTTCAGGTGATTTTATGATCACTCTGTATTGCTTTGATGAGGTTCCTGTGTGGGTGGAAGGGTGGAGTTTACCAGCTAGGCTCTATGCGATGTCGCTTCAGGACTTTGATGTGATTTTGGGCATGGATTGGCTCGAGGCACATCATGCGTTGGTGGATTGCAGATCGAAGAGGGTTTATTTCTGGCGACTTCACGGACCCATCTTCTATTTCCAAGGTATCAGGTCTTCCTCTTCCCGCTTTCTTATTTCTATGATTCGAGCTCATCGGTTGCTTGATGCTGGTTGTCAGGGTTTTCTCGCCTCCATGGTTGTGACTGACCGGATGGAGCCGGATGTCGAGGACATCCCGGTGGTGTGCGAGTTCCCCGATATTTTTTCGGAGGACTTACCTGGATTGCCTCCACAGCGGGAGATTGATTTCGTGATCGAGGTTGTGCCCGGTACGGGACCTTTGGCGAAGACTCCCTACCGTATGGCCCCCGCTGAGTTGAGGGAGTTGAGGGCGCAGTTGCAGGAGCTGCTGGCCAAGGGGTACATTCATCCTAGCTTTTCCCCTTGGGATGCGCCTGTGTTGTTTGTGAAGAAGAAGGATGGTAGCTTGCGGTTGTGCATTGACTACCGGCAGCTGAATGAGGTGACCATTAAGAACAAGTATCCGTTGCCACGGATTGATAATTTGTTCGACCAACTTTAGTCTGCGCGAGTGTTCTCATGGATTGATTTACGGTTCGGTTACTATCAACTGAGGATTCGCGAGTCTGACGTGGAGAAGACTGCGTTCAGTACGAGGTACGGGCATTATTAGTTCTTGGTGATGCCGTTCGGGCTCACCAATGCCCCCGCAGCCTTCATGGACTTGATGCAGAGGGTGTTTCGTCCGTATTTGGACCAGTTCGTGGTCATATTTGTGGACGACATCCTTGTTTATTCACGGTCTACCAAGGAGCATGCGTACCATTTAGGTGTGGTGCTGCAGACGTTGCGAGATCACAAGTTGTATGCGAAGCTCAGTAAGTGCGAATTCTGGCTTCGTGAGGTGCACTTTTTGGGGCACGTGATTTCTGGTGATGGCATTTCCGTGGACCCCACCAAGGTCGAGGCAGTAATGCAGTGGCTGAGATCGAGGTCTGTGATGGAGATCCGGAGTTTCTTGGGGCTTGCGGGCTATTATCGACAGTTTATCTATGATTTTTCTCACATTGCGGCCCCGATGACAAAACTCACGTGGAAGGATGTGCCTTTCGTCTGGTCTGAGGAGTGTGAGCAGAGTTTCAGGGAACTGAAGAGGTTGCTCACCTCGGCCCCGGTGTTGGGTTTGTCTTCTAGATCGGGAGGCTTTGTGGTGTGTACAGATGCTTCCGGGGTCGGATTGGGTGCTGTGTTGATGCAGCATAGTAGACTGGTGGCTTATGCCTCTCAGTAGCTAAAGCCCCACGAGGAGAACTACCCTACCCATGACCTGGAGTTGGCGGCTGTGATCTTTGCACTAAAGATCTTGAGGCATTATCTGTACGGTGAGAGGTTTGAGGTGTTCACTGACCATCAGAGTTTGAGGTATGTGTTCTCGCAGAGGGACCTTAACCTCAGGCAGAGGCGATGGATGGAGTTTATGAAGGATTATGACTTCACCCTGTCTTATCAGTCAGGCAGGATGAATGTCGTCGCCGATGCTTTGAGTCAGAAGGTCACGATCAGTGTCTTGATGTTGAGGAAGTGGAGGCTCTGGGAACAAGTGCCCGAAGTTTCGTTCAGGCTCAGGATTCCCCAGGAGCTAGGTTTGGCTGCTATCCGCCGTCAGGTGACAGAGGCTCAGCATGTGGACCCTGAGTTGCCCCGGATTTTGGCTTTGGCTGATGTGGAGCTCAGCGAGGACAGAGCCGTGAGATTCCGTGGTAGGATGTACGTCCCAGCTGAGGGGTAGGTTCATCGTGCGGTGTTGCGTGAGGCACATGGGAGCAGGTACACCGTACACCCGGGTGCGATGAAGATGTATCGGAACTTGCGGAGGCAGTTCTGGTGGCCTGGCATGAAGAGAGATGTTTTCAAATTTATGGCCAGGTGCCTGACCTCTCAGCAGGTGAAGGCGTAGCATCAGCGATCGGGAGGTACACTCCAGCCCTTGGATGTTCCTGCGTGGAAGTGGGACCACGTGACCACGAATTTCATGGTGGGATTGCCGAGGACTCCGAGCGGTCAGGACAATATTTGGTTACTGGTGGATAGGCTGACGAAGGTGACTCGGTTGTTACCAGTCAAAGTCAGCTGGAGCGTGTCTAGGTTGACTCGGTTGTTACCAGTCAAAGTCAGCTGGAGCGTGTCTAGGTTGGCTCGTCTTTATATGGAGCAGATCACCCCATTACATGGGATTCCCATTTCCATCGTGTCGGATCGGGATCCGCGCTTCACTTCTGGATTCTAGGGGAGTTTCCAGCGAGCGCTTGGCACGGATTTGGCTTTTAGCTCGGCGTATCATCCTCAGTCAGATGGTCAGTCAGAGAGGACCATTCATACTTTCGAGGACATGCTGAGATCCTGCTGCCTGGAGTGGCAGGGGAGTTGGATTCACCACCTACCGTTGGTGGAGTTTGCCTACAACAATAGCTATCATTCGAGCATCGGCATGGCTCCTTATGAGGCTTTGTATGGGCGTTCGTGTCGTACTCCACTTGATTGGTTTGAGGTCGGTGAGCGTGTTGTGACAGGACCGGAGCTGGTGCAGCATTGTGTGGAGGTTGTGCACCTGGTCCGTCGGAACATGTTGGCGGCCCAGAGTCGACAGAAGAGCTATGCTGACCGTAGGCGGCAGCCCCTTGAGTTCACCGTGGGCGATCACGTGTTCTTGAGAGTTTCTCCGATGAAAGGGGTGATGCGCTTTGGATGGCGTGGAAGCTGAGTCCCCGCTATATTGGCCCTTTTATGATTGTGGAGCGCATCGGTGAGGTTGCTTATTGGTTACAGTTACCCCCTGAGTTAGCGTCGGTGCATGATGTGTTCCACGTCTCGATGTTGCGAAAGTATATGCCCGATGACTCTCATGTGCTCGAGGATTCTGTTTGACCCGAGGTCACTCCAGATCTTTCTCTCCCAGAGTTTCCGGTCCGTATGGAGGATAGGCGAGAGCAGTGCCTACGGAACAAGGTCATCCCCTTGGTTAAGGTGGTGTGGCAGCGGCACTCTGGTGGTGAGGCTTCTTGGAAGCGTGAGAATGAGATGCATCAATAGTTCCCTTACCTGTTTGAGTGAGTCTTCCTCTTCTTTCCCCTTGGGTTATCCTTAATTTCGAGGATGCAATTCCTTAAGGGGGGAGGGTTGTAATATCCCGGACCTTTTAGATCCTTTTTCATGAGTACCGAATCTGGTTTCTCGGAGTGTCCTACTCCGTTGTGTCTGAAATTTCATTTCGGACATCTTTCGTGTTCGGATCGGCACGATCCGGAGTTGTTTCGGAGGCCCGGAAGCGTTCTGCGACTTTTCCGCGCGTATTTTCTGATTACCGGTGTGTGTTTTGGTAATTCCTTCGGAACCTCTTTGTTGGTGAACCGGGTCGTTCACCTAGGCGAGAGTGGTACCGTTGCGATCGGTGCGTTTCAAGGATCGCGAAAATATAATTTTCTATTTTTTGATATTTTTTAGAATTTCTGGATTTTCCTATAAATACCCCCCTTTTTCTCTCTCTTCCCCACCCTCTTCTTCTTCCTCCTCCTTTCTCCCCCACCGTGCGACGCCCTCTCTCCCTCTCTTCTTCATCCGACGAGATCGCGGCGAGCCACTCCGACTGTAGACGGCTGTGCGTGACAGCGTGGTGACGACGGCGACGGCGAGGTGATCGTGGAGGCGTACATGAACCGTGGGAGCTCAAGGAAGAATGAGGGTTTTCGAGCATTCTTCACGATTCGTGGTCGATCCGACGCGTCTCGGGACGCAATTGAGGTAGGGTGACGTTCCCTAGCCTCTAGCCTTCCTTTCCTGCGATTTGTAGGCCGAGGGGAGGTCGAGAGATGGGATTTCTTGCGGGTTTGGGGTTTTCCATGATTTGGGGAGAGCTCGCCCGATCTATGGATTTGATGCATGATTTCACGTTTTGAGGGCCTAGAATCATGCTAGGGGTCCCCAGGGGTCTTCCCCTTTGATTTCCCCCTCTCCGGTGGAGGCATGAGGGCGTGGCCAATTTTTTTGGGCATTTCCTGTCGTTTCGCCATCGGGCGGGTGTGACGGTCCTTCCAGTGACCATCACACTATGTAACATGCTCAGATGCGTGCATTACAGCCCTGAGTGTAGCCAAGTGGGGTCTGTGGGCTATGACGGTCCCACGATAGACCACCACGGTGCTGTGACACACCTAGGTTGGACCGTCAGGGACGTTAGACCGTTGGCTGCTGACCGTTGATTTTTGACCGTTGGGGGTCAAGGCATGTGACGCACTAGGTTTGGCACGCCACAGCCATGTGACGCCCATATGTGGGTGCGTTAGAGCAGACGCATTTTCACGTTGTAACACACCAGGGTTGGTCCGTTACACACTGTGACGCATCGAGTGGCATGCGTCACAGCTGTTCTTTGTTGTCTTGTGACGCACCAGGGTATGCGCGTCAGAGATTGTGACGCACCATGGTAGGTGTGTTACGCCCTGTTTTGCACCGAGCATGTGACGCCCCTGCGTTGATCCGTCAGGTGACTGTGACGGTCCTGCCTAGACCGTCAGAGCCTATGACGTGTCTAGAGTAGACCGTCAGGCTCTGGGTTGCCCCGGGTGGTTTGCAACCCCATTTCTGTTCCAACCGTGGTCACCGTGCGACGGTGCTGGTACGTGGGGCGGTCCTCGTACGTCGTCGAATGCGGACGTTGTTTTCCATTGACTTGAGAGTCTACACCGTAGTGACCCTCCACTAGTCGTAGCCTACTTACACATGAGTGGTCCCACCAGGGAGTGGTGGAGAGGCTACCCTTAGAGACGGTTTGTGGACCTATTTCCGTCGGGCCCCGCGTCTACCAGCCAGAGTCCGGCTGAGGGGAAAACCAGTCAAAGGGCCAGACCAGGGACGCACGGTCTGTGTGTGGCACACGTGGTTGGGGGCGGTTGGACCCACGCCGACGGGCGCGACCCCAGCTAGTCACTTGTTTGTGGTTACTGGTACGGTGTCTCAGTTCCCGCTGGGCCGGAGGGAGACACCTGAGGCGCGGACTAAGATGTCAGTGGACGCTTTCGGCCTTTCTTCTAGTGGGAGGTACTCCGGTCGAGTCGGTAGTGACAGGCCGTCAGTCGTTGAGACTTCGATCTTCAGGTTTTGTCGTGTTAGCCATGGTGTTCCGGTCGTTCCTCCGTGGCACGCGTCTTGGTTTTCGTGCTGGAAGATCGGAGCTTTATAGACTGTAGGGTTCCCTCTCTGTGGTACTCGCTTACTGCTAGCGTAGCGGTTTCTCCATTTGCGAGGTAGGGTTCGAGTGATCCTTACTGAGTCTTGTCCCGAGACTCATTCCCTGCTTGTTTTCACCGTGTTTCATGTGAGTCGCGGCCTCAGGGGAGCGCGTCTGAGACTCAGCGTAGTTCTGGTGCCCCGCGTTAGTGCCAGTGGTCAGAGCCGGGGTATGCCCCGTGTAGTTGTACTTTTCTTTCTTGTCTCTGTACTAGTTGTGGACTACTACTGTTGTTATTTTATTGTTATCTCGTGGACCATGTATCATGTAAACTGTTAATTTATTTCCTACTTAATAATATAACTGTTTATTTCTACAATTATTTGTGATACTTGTGTAGTCTCCACACCATTCCTTTAACCCTTCCGAGTCTTCGGGCTCGTGGGTGGCGGTACAAGTCTCGGGTTATCGGGCCTTCCTAGTAATCAGATTCTCGGGTCGTTACAAGAGATGTTTCTCAATATGATCTTTAGGTTTGTCTCTAATTCTTGGTCTTCCATATTATTTAATGGTAACCTGGTTGGTTTCTTCAGGTCTTCAAGATGAATTAGAAGGGGTGACCCCATTGCCCCGTCTCTATTTATTCTGGCTGAGGAAGCTTTAAGCAGAGGTCTGTCTCATCTTTTCCACTCTCAGAAGGTGGGTTATTTCTCAGTCCCACGTGGTTGCTAGAAGATTTCACGCTTACTATTTGCGGATGATACTTTGATATTTTCCAATGGGAGGAAATCCTCCCTGAAACACGTCATGGATTTTTTACATCTTTATGAAGGTTCATCGGGTCAAGTGATTAATATTTCCAAGAGTTCATACTACATCCATAGTAGGGCGTCTGTGTCTCTTAAACAGAGACTCTTATCAATTACTGGTATTGTGCACAAGACTTTCCCATTTCGGTACCTTGGTGTGCCTCTATTCCCTGGGAGAGCTAAAGTTTCTTTCTTCACCCCTATTCTCACAAAAATACAGTCCAAGATATAAGGTTGGAGTTTTGGTTTTCTATCCTCGGCTGGGCGGCTTTGTCTGATTAAACATGTTCTTTCCTCAATTCCTTTGCATATCCTATCCTGTTGTGTTGTCCATGTGGCTGTTCATAAGATTCTTGATCGAGTTTTTGCTAAATTCTTATGTGGTTCCTTTGAAGGAAAATTGAAGAAACAGTAGAAAGGTTGGAGTAGCATATGCAAACCTCTTGAGTTGGGAGGTCTTGGTGTCCACTCTTTGAGTGATATGCAAAGAGCATTTAAGGTTAAGATGCTCTGGAATGCTTTAACTTCTCAGAACTCCTTGTGGGGAGATTTCTTTAAGGCTAAGCACTTTGCTAATCGCCACCTATCTGAGGTTGATTTCAAAAAATGCAATGGCGTTGGTAGAAAGGATTGGCTATTTGCTAAGGAACAAATCATGAAAAATGGTAGATTCTTTATTGGTCAAGGAAAATTTTCTTTCTGGAAGGATATTTGGATTGGTGATAGACCCTTGTCGGAGTTGATCCCAGACAATCTGTGGATGCAAATTGTGGAGAAAATGTGACCGTTAATGCACTGTGGTATAAAAGCAACCACAACTGGAGTTTTATTCATCAGGCATTGCCGGCTGACATTTTATAAATTATGGATTTCTGTATCTCCAAGAGGATCTCCTTTGTTGATAAACTGTTTGACTTCGTTTAGTAACTTTTCAATCAAATCTTTGACGAATCAGCCAGACACTACTAATTCATCTTTTCCATACAATCAACTATGGCTAGGTTATGTACCATCAAAGGTTTCAATTTTTATGTGGAAAGCTGTTCATGGTATATTGCCCACGGATAACAATATTCAGAAATGTGGTATATCTTTCTGTCCTTGATGCTCTTGTTGTCAAAGCCCACAAGTGGAAACTGAATCTCATCTCCTACTGCACAACAACCTGTCCTTGGCAATTTGGACTCTCATTAAGCATTGCTACCCGGTTGACCTAGGAAGATGTAGCTCAGTGCGAGTTTTTTTATGCCAGGTGCTTTAGACTATTCGGTTATCTACATTCATAGGGATGGTAACGTTGCTCATTGTTTATCTTTGGTTATGGGAGGTTTGGTGTGAGAGGAATAGGAGGAAATATGATGGAAAGCTTGGTGCCCCAAAGTCTATCTATTGTAAAATCATTTACTTGGTCAGATGTACTACCTTTCCTATTTGTCATTCAAGCGGAGATCTATCCATTCTAAATTCCCTATGTCATGCTTCTTTTGTTCCAGCATTGTCTAAGAGAGTGAAGCCCATTGTTGTGAGATGTTCTTTTCCACCTGTTGGTGGCTTTAAGCTTAATGTGGATGGTGCTAGTACGGGCAATCCGGGTCTTGGAGGTAGTGGTAGTTTGATCAGAGATCATAAGGGCTCTGTCATCTTGGCTTTTAGTCACTTTTATGGCCAGTGCTTTAGTCTGGTAGTAGAGGCGAGGGCAATGCTTGATGGTCTACGTTATGCTTCCCGCTATGGTATAAGCTTGCATTGTGGAATCTGATTCTGAAACCTTGGTTAAGATTATAAAGGAGGATTACTCATGCCCGTGGAGACTGCTGCATTTTATGAAAGACTTGCGATCCCTCATTCGGAATTTGAATAATGCAGGTGTCCATATCTATAGATAAGGCAATCAAGCCGCCGATGGACTTGCCAACCTTGCATGCCAGCGTAATTCTAAATACTTTTTTATGACAATTTTAGGCTACTGCCACCCACTATTCGGGGTGTATGCCGGATGGATAGGCTAGAAATTCCCTACATTCGAGTTTAGTCTATTCATTCATTCTTGTTTTGTTTTTCAGGGGTATGCCCCGTTGGATTTTGTATCCTATTCTTTGCATAATAAAATTTACTTTTGAATTTGATCTGGTGGGGTGAGAACACTCACTCCCCCTAGGATTGGGTGCACTCTCCTAGATCGATTCATGGGTTCTATTTGCTTTAAAAAATTCAAGATATCAAGACATAATAAAGATAGAAATGAAACAACGCATCATTAAAACAACATCATCTCCCCCTTAATGATTCAATTAACTCTCTCCCCCTTCGTGCTCTTCTAGAATGACTCATCAAACTCTTCTCCCCCTTTGACATCATCAAAAAAATATGAGTTTGATGTTAAAAAAAATGGAGATGAGCAATTTCAAACAAGACAGATTCAGAAAGGAATGAGTTCACATCAAAACCACAGAGTCAAATATCAAGTGAGAAGATCAAGGCATTTCCAAACATTGCAAGAGCATTATTAGCAGACAAGGATTCAAAAACTCTACTCCCCCTTTGAGAGACAGAAGAGAGTATCAGAGTAATGGATGAACAAACAGTCTAGACAATGGAATTGCAATGTGAATAGTAGTAGTCAAAGTGTCCAACAAGGAATTTCAGCATGACAGAATTTGAGAATAGCATCAGAACTCAGTCCAACCAGAATTAGTAAGGTGACATGATAAGTGAAGAACATGGAAAAATTATTGCATGGAGTTCAAGGAAATCATTGAATTAGAAGAATCACAATCTTAAGCATCATTCATTAGTCAAGCTTTCAATTTTCAGATTCTTTTTTTATATGAACTCTTATGATGCAGCCCTTATTTTCTGCTTGGTTTAAGTATAATAACTTTAGAGTTTATCAATTAAACTCTTTGAATCATTTTGCACTCAGACTTAATAGAAATAAACCAAGGCTACATGTTTAAATCTTGTTTATCCTCCCTTAATCCTACTCATTCAAAATCAATGACTCCCTTAGGAGTAACTAAAGAATAGTATTGAGATTAAACATATTTAACATTTCTGGTTTTTACATCAGGGTTACAGCACTTTTTCTGACTTTTTGGTCATATTTTCAGATTTTTCTTTAGGCTCATAATTTTTTAAGAGCATTCAAGTATAGTCCACACCTTTTGGCATAAGAGTGCACGTTAATTAGATGCCCACACCTCTAGTTACTTAGTGAGACTAACTATCCTGCTTCATTTTGAGTAGAGATAGCAAAGACACCTCATGACATAGTTCACTTCATTTCTTTGATGAAGAATCTAGTTTCGCATTGAACCTTAGCCATTGCTCTACCTTGAGCATTGATTCACAATTTTTGATAATGTGCTGCCCTTTGGAATTTTTTTAGATTATTCTATATTTAAAAACAATACTTAATCTAAGTTTCTCAACCAAGGTTGCCATAACCTTAAATTTTCAGATCATAGAAGATTGCACATGACACAACATGTGGGAATTAGTTGAGACCTATTAAGTTTTGAATACAATCTTTTTCATGAAAGTCAATTTTTAAACTCTTGAATTCATTAAGCTCAAACCAACAATTTTATTCATAGGACATCATATGGTCTTATAAGAGAAGATTCCTAAATATGATTTGCTCAAACTAATGAATTGGTGAGAAAATTGGAATCCTTCTAAATTTTAGATGAATCAATAAAGTTGAAGTGGCAATCAGAAAATTCAACAAGTAGACACTAAGTTCAGAAATTTCATAGCATTGAGCAGACAAATATATTTAGATGAGCAGTTGGCAAAGGTGACTTCAGGAATAAGCAAGAGAAGTGGGCAGTTACCAAAATGACTAAAGCACAGACAATACCAAGAGTGTGTGTATATCTGAGCAGATGGCAGATTTTTCAGAGAGTTCAAGGTGTAGCAATTAGAAATAATTCTCATGAAAGTGAGAATCATGAAATTCAGTGTTTTTCAAGAATTTTTTAGATGGGTCTCCCCCTCAGCAACTGTAGGGAATTAACAGACAGAAAAAGTTTCAAAGCAACCATTCCTTTTTGAATTGAACCAATTTTATTTCAATTTTAATAATGTTAAAACCTTTCAATCCCTGAGTGAAAATTGGAAGTTCATTGATTTACTCCCCCTATGTATGTGCATGCACTTCGCATCTTTTTGAATTTTTTTTTGACTCAAATAGTATGCAGCTAAATCTGAAAGCATTATATGCATGTGAGCAAACTCATATGAATACTGACACCCCCTAGCTAAATGCAAACTATGCATGGGGAAATGCTAATCAAAACATCAGACACTTGATCTCCCTATCTAAGTGCATTGAAGACTTAAATTAGTCATGACATGAAGGTCATGCAAGAAGTTACTGAACCATGCTCATGAATATCTAAAGTTCTTTATATGTAATTTTGACCCATGGTACTAGGTGGAGAACTTAGGTCTTAAGACCACCTCACACGTAGTGTGGATTTCTAGACAGACATAATGTGCCCTTCTCCCAACACCATTTAATATACAATAAAGTCATGCATGGAAATGCAAAACAAATGTAGTTCTTTTTCAGTGAGAGCACAAAATTTTCAAATTAAGGCATGACAATGCAAGTTAACATATGCAACAGATTTTTTAATCTAAAACAAAACCTTGCATGGCAAGTCAAATTAACTAGACTCCCCTTTAACTATTCAACCAATTGAAACAATCAAACTGAAATGAACTCATGAATTTTATTTGACCAGTTTCACACATGATATGCACTTATCAAGCAGGGAGTTATGCAAAGCAACAACTACGTCAGAAAAGAAATAGAAATGGGGTTTTTACCACACGATAGATGCCTTGGCTTTATTGACCCCTTTTTATTTTTCTTCTTCAAGGCACCCCTACAAAATAAATTCTCATTTGGCATACATAGGTACCCAAGAATTCATGGGTCCTCTAGGGTTAGCAGCACCTTTGATGGGTGCTCTCCATGATTTTAAAGCATTATGATCATCAGATTCCATCAAATAACAGTCATTCATTCCGTGCCCTAATTTCCCACAATAATGACGATGAATAGAAACAGTCAAACTTTTTCTTAGAGGATATGCATGAAGTTTCTGTGGGAAGGCAAAAGTTCTGCCATTTCTATCATGGAAATCGTGTTTCCATTTCAAATGCCAATAGTCCTTGACCGTATGGCCAGTCCTTCTACAGTTATGATAGTAAGGCCTCTTGTTTGAGAACACTTTTGGCCTTCTTGGGACATTGTGATGGAGGCATCACCCACGACTCCCTCTGGCTCGGGTCATCTTCACACCCCGGGGTCGTTTGAGCATGGGCATCACTCCATGTCGGCCCAATTATCCATTTTGAGCTTTCTATTTGAGTCATTTGATGTATTTTCCCTTTTATTTGAGTCATGTCCCTAGGCCTTTTGTTGATTCCCCTAAGTTTGAGTGTCATTAGGTTGATTAGATTAGCTATTGGGCCTAATTCAGTGGGCTAGGCCCAAGGGCACCCCCTACCCCCTTGGTTATTTGTCATTGTAGCAAGAGTCAGGGACTTTTTATAAAATGTGGGTTGCCTATATATAGGACCCCATTCCCCCCATTTTAAGTTAATGAAAGTTTGTCATTTGAGAGTTTAAATTTCAAATTTCTTGTGGAGTGAATCCATTAGTGGGTAAGAAGCCCTAGGGAGAGAATCCCACCCCATCCCTCTCTTACTCTCTCTCTTCATCTCCCCTCCCTCTCTTGGCCACCCCCCTCTCTCTCCTCCACCTCACCCTCCACATCAGCCCTAAATCTGCAACCAAATCTGCCACCCCAACCACCTTTCCCTTCCCTAGGTGCTTTCATTACCCCTCCACCACTCCCCACCAAATCTCCTCCCTCCCTAGGAGGATCTTGGACACAATCCCCCCTCTTCCCCACACAATCCTCCAACTCCCAAGGGAGGTTTGAAATTTTCCCTCCACCCCATTCTTCCCCCCATACCCTAGGCCGCCCTAGAGAAGGAACCTCTCCCCCTTTTAGCTGGTCGCCCCCCATCCTTCATCTCCATTCATCCTAGAGCATCCCCCACCTCCCCTCCTTCTCTACCTTGAGCAGAAACCATCAGCCTCTCCTCTACATCCTACCCTCTTCCTGCCCCTCCATCTCTGCCCTAGCAACCTTCCACACCTCCCCCACATCTCTTTCCTACCACTCATCCATTCCCCTTTACCAATCAACAACCCTCTTCCCCATTTCATGAACACTTGGAGCTACACCGAAGGTTCTGTTCGCAGCTGAGGACCTGTAGAGAACCAGCGTCTTGCAGATCCGACCATGACTTCATCCCGGTGTCCCTAAAAGAACAAGTGGTACCGTCGGAAGCATCTCCCTGTCTTTTTCGGAACGGCGGTGGTCTCGTCCCATTCTAAGCTTGTGGCTGCCCGGAGGAGCCGATCTCCCCAGACTACGTGTCTTCTCTCTGACTGTCAACCTAAAGCCATTTGCAGAGACTGCCATGGCCATCCTCTTGAGGATCTGGAGGTGGCGCTTGGCTGAGATCTCCCACGACAAGTCTACTTCCAGGATCAAGAAGCGGAACCTAGTTCGGCATCTGGAGCTAAGAGTTCTCATTTTTCTCCCCCGGGTGCGCAAAATTGTTCCCCCTGGGACTGAACAGACACCCAATCACTGTTTGGGCTGTCTCTATCTACTCCAACCTCCTCCGGAACCCCCGTGGGTCTCCGTTCGAAGAGGACTCGACAACGAATCTAGCGACTCCATCCAAGTCTGAATCGGAGCTGAGGAGCATCCGTGGTAGCCTCGTCTTCCAGCTGTAGGGGTGCAGAAACTACCAGAACCAGCAAGCAGAGCCCCTGTTCGTGCCTCTGCCCCGACCAACACCGCCTTCCCAAAATTCCCCCAAAAATTGGACGTCTTCCTGGGTCAACTACGAAGGTTCTCCAATTGGTTTCGTCGACAACAGAGTTCGGGAGATGCCGCAGCGTTGCCGACTTCGACTGCCTGTCCCCTGTTCCAGAGGGCGGACAGAACTGTTGATTTTCTTTCATTAAGTTCCTAGATTTATTCTCCCCTTCCTGTCTGGCCGGCTTACAGCCCCTCCCTGTGGGAGGTAGTGTTTGGATGTATTCATGACTTTCCATCCCCTTGATCCATCCCCTTGCACGGGGAGTAGTGTTGTAATCCATTAAACAGGTTCAAGCTACACCGGCGCGGCGTGTGGGGAACCCACGCTTCCCCGCTCGCCCACGTCTCCGAGCAGGACCAGTTTTTTCAAACCGGTCGAGTAAGTGTTCCAACCCTTTCTTCCCTTAGTACTTGTTCTTTCAATATTAGCTCATAGCTCCGCTGGCCCGTGAGAGTGAGTGCTCCATCCGCAAGCTCCTTTGCTTCAAGAGATCGCTGTGGGAGAGAGCGTGCAACCCGTGCCCTTGGCACAACGTCGGCTCCATTGAATTGGGCCTCCATACCCTTGGGAGAACCCTTGGCCTTGCTGGCCCTCTACCAGCAAGGGCCCAGCCCTCACAACCTCCACTCGGTATCACCGAGTTACCCCGGGACTTGGGTGAGTCTCGGGTGAGTGGCCGCCGATATCGGTCCGTTTCGATTGCGAATTGTGCTTGCTTGATAAGGTCCAAGGTGCATCGGTCTTGTGACTATCACCCCCAAGGTGATGTCACATCACATTATTTTTTCTATGTGCCTGAATTTCATCATTTTTTAAAACAAGACAATCATGTATTACATGTCCAGACTTTCCACAGTAAAAGCATTGAATCTTTGCTTGTTTAAGTGCATGATTTTCAGCATGAAAGTTTTTCTTATTTACAACCCTCCTTGAATTTTTGAATCAATTTTCTTTGTTACATGCAGTCAAATCATCAGACTTCATAACATGACAGTCATGCATCATATGACCATTCCTACCACAATAAAAGCACGAAGTTCTAACTTCCTTTCTACTCACATGTATGTGTGAGATGGAATTGTGACTAACATGCAAAGAAACACCAACAACATAATTTTTGAATTTACCGTTCACATTTTTCTTTTTATCAGATCTGATTTTAAAAGTTTTCAACTATGGAACCTGAGAAGGTTTCTTGGATGTTCCAGAATCATTGAAGCATGAATAAATGAAGTTTGCATTTTACACTCAAATGATTTTTTATTTACGGGGCTATAGCCAAGCCCTTCCCTTGGAAAATTAACCTTAACTCCTAGGAGTTTATTCGAATTTTTTTTCCCGTCAACAAATCTTCATAAGGAATTATTCAGATCCTAGATTTCTGATTTAAGAGATGAAATTTATAATTTATAGCTTGCTATGTCTTCCTCACAGGAAATAACTTGTTGATGAAGTACATCATTCATACTTTTGAGGGTTTTAATTTCCTATTTCAATTGCTATTCATTTTCAGATTTTTTTCCATTCAAAATGTATTTTCCTTTTTCTATCACAAGTAGCCTTTCTGAGATGGCCGAATTTATCTCTTTCAATTTTTCATTTTCTTCATTCAGATTTTTAATTTCTACAACATGGTTTTTATCATTGGGCATTGAATTTAATTTCTCATTCAATTCCTCCTCTATCTGTTCAACATCTAGCTTCTTATCTAGCAAATCTTTATTTTCTTCTCTCAAAGAAGTAATTAGGTCCTTCTGCCACTCTAGATCAAAATGAAGTGATTCATTTAACTCCTTCACAAATGAGCATTCATTGCATGCAGAATTTTTAGAACAATTATTTTCAGTTTCTTCAATTTGATGTATAAATTTTTCATTTTTAGATTTTAAAGCTTATAGTTCTGAATTTACATGTTCTGAACTAGAGTCAATGGCAACATTCAACTTCTTTTTCATGGCTTTGTTTTGTTTTCTTAATTTTTCATGGGATTCAAACATAACAGTGTAAGCATGCTCCCAATCTTCTATATAAAAGTTTTCGAAGATAGAAGTTACCTGTTCATCCTCATTTTCTTCTTGGCTTTGTACACTATCAACCATTAAGCACTTATGTTGCTCTTCCTTCTTATGGATGGCGATTAGCTTGTCCATAATTTCCTTGGCATTCCTGCAAGCAAAGAAAAATGGGAAAATATGATGATCAACAGCACCATTCAAAATGTTAAGAACTCTAACATTATCATTGTTCTTTATCCTGTGAATATCAATCCATTTGGACGTGTCCTTAGGCAGTCTTTGTGGACCTTTAGAAATGAGATTCCACAAGTTTGGATTAACTGAATTTATAAATGTGCACATACTGCCTAACCAGAGAGAAAAAATATTGCCGTCAAACATAGGCGGATGAACCATCGAAAATAATTCAGAGCAATAATCCATGATCAAACTAAAAATGCACCAAAGTAGCAGGATCTTCCCTGCAGATTGTTAAATCTAATAGATCAGAGATCCGCTCTAATACCAATTGTTGGGTGCAATACAAGATCTAGAGGGGGGGTGAATAGATCCCCTTATAAAATTTATGGTCAAATAACAACTAGCCCTACTCAAACCGAACTGAGGGAAGCTAGATGCAAATGATGGCTCACACAAAACTGATCTCGTACACTTAACGGATTGAATGCATAAATAGCTCGCAAGACTACCTATGAAGTAGGGTAGAAGAAAGGGATCAATCGCATAGCCAAACCACGATGCATAGATATTTTTAGGTGGTTCAGTCCGCACCAAGCAGACCTACGTCCACCCCCCACTCGACCTAAGTGAGGATTCCACTGACTCACAGTTTGAATCACTGAGCCTCACAACTTGCTACACCGCTGAGCCTCACAGCTTTGTTGGATTTTTGTGACTTCCCCAGTGTTTTGATGATAAGCATCACTATGTTAAATATTGTCTTCCTTAATCTGATATCTTGAGTAATGTTATGCATTTGAAATTTCCATGATTAACAGGAAAACTGCCATGAGATAATACCGTGCATGTCCGTACTGATCCCTCCACACTTCGTGTCAGTTTCTGTGTTCGTCTTCGAGTTGGTTTCAGTCCGTGTCGTTTCGTGTCATCCTCGACTTCAAGTCGTTCGTTAGTTCGAGCAATCTTGTATTCGAGTCATGTTTTATGTCTTCGTGTTATCTTCTGTGTTTGTGTCTTAATGATTCTTTTTATGTCTTCGTGTTGCTTCTTTCTATCCTCATCCAGGTTTCCTCTGATCGCGTGTCTTACTACCATTTTTATTCCGTGTTATTTCCTTTTCACCTCGTGCTATTCTTTTCTGACTTCGTGTCGTTTTCTTTGTAGTGATAGCTTTATTATTGTGTATCTCATGTTGTTCTCTTCGTAGTGTTTGTTTTGTTACAGTGATACTTCATGTCGTTCTCTTTGTAGTGTTAGCCTTATTAGTGTGTATCTCGTGTCGTTCTCTTTTTACCTCGTGCTGTTTTAATCTGACCTTGTGTCATTCTCTCTTTATTTCGTACTGTAGTAATCTTGTGTATCTCGTGTCGTTCTCAGTACAGTGCATCTCGTATTGCTATCACATACCTCATGCAGTTTTAGTTTTTGTGGCCCTGAGTTTTAATCGTTTTAATTCTTTGCAGGAGAAGAAGAAAAACAAAAAGAAGAAGGTGGTCCGAGGAAGAACATTCACCGGTGTCTGGGCTACATGTGATCCGATACTAAAGGAACAAATACTTTAAGCACACGTGGCAAGAAGGTTCTGGATCGAGCGCGGGAAGCACACGCCTTGCATGCACCCTTCTGATCGCTTATAAAAGCACTGCCTCACCATCTACGAAAGGCGGAGCTCCGAGGTTAGAGTGAAGAAATTTGAGTGAGAACAGAAGAGAAAGAGCCTCCCTGAGAAACTAGAGTGTTCCAGTTGAGAGAGAAGAGAGAGCAGAAGAGTGATCAGAAGATGGGTATTGACTTACGGATCAAATCCGAAGTCTGCTGCTCAGTTTGAGCTACATTGTTTCCAGTTTCTGAGTTTTGGATTCCTTCTTTCTTATTTTCATTTTTATCTGTTTTTCTTTCTTGATTGAGAGTTCTCTGTGTTTCCTCCTGGTGTTCAAGGGAAGAGAGAGACGTGTTCTCTCTTGTTCACTTGCAACAGAGGTTGCAGTATTGTTCCCTCTCGTAGAAGAGGTGTTCCCTCTAGGCTTCAGAGGAAGAGAGACCTTGGTCTCTGGTTCTAGTGACTGCAGATCACTAGTGTTCCCTTCGGTTGGAGGAAGAGGAAATTGTTTCCTGTTTCTAGGGACTTGGCGTCCTTAGGGTTCCCTCCGGGTGTGGAGGAAGAGGGGAGGGTGTTCCCCTGTGAAGCTGTGAATCAGCCGTTGTTGCAGACTGAGTCTGCTTTGCTAGTAGGTGCTAGTGGAAGCCTCACTTCGATTTGAAGTGAGGGGTGGACATAGGTAGATTGGAGGTCTGACCGAACCACCTTAAAAATCTCTGAGTACTGGTGTGATTATCTGTGGTGATTGTGTGGTGTGCCTTCTATCTACTCGAGCTATTATCCGCACTGCGTGTTTGTGGGTTCAACTTCGAGATTGCTTGTTTTAAGTGAATCATTCTTCAGTAATTTTTTAATCGGTCGAAAACAATGATCTATTCATCCCCTCCCCTTCTAGATCACTTCATATTTCTTGTATCACTTGGTATTAGAGCGGGTATTTCCCAATATGTGGTCCAACGGCCAGGGAAACGGATCTGTTGGTCCTCGCAGCTACATTGCTGAAGGGCAGTCAATCACCCGTCCCCGTTTCTTCGATGGTAATAACTATTTCTTTTGGAAGAACAAGATGGAAGTCTTCATCAGGGCTCAAAGCCACAAGCTCTGGAGAGTAATTACAGATGGTCCGTACCAACTTCCACCGAACGAAGACATATGGACAGAGGAACAGGTTAAACTCTCCGCACTGAATTGGACAGCTCTTAGCATCATACAGTGCGCCGTCCACCCATAAGAGTACTTGAGGATTTCAGCGTGCAAGACTGCAAAGAAAATGTGGGATGAATTGCAATTAATTTATGAGGGCACATCTCAAGTGAAAGCTACCAAGATCAATATGCTTACAACTCAGTATGAGTTGTTTAAGATGAAGCCAGAGGAGTCGATCACAGAAATGTATGCTAGATTGTCTGTGATCATCAATAGTCTGAGAGGATTTGGAAAGGAGATTCAGCAATAAGACATTGTCAGGATGATCCTTAGGTCCCTAACTCCCATCTGGGATACTAAGGTGACCATCATAGAGGAATCTAGAGATTTATCCACCATGTCAGTAACCCAGCTGATTGGGTCTCTCATGACCCACGAAATGAACTTCAGACAAGGGAAAGATGGACATGACAGAAAGGGAAAGGATGTTGCTCTGAAAGTCTCACGACAGACTAAGAAGAGCAACAGCAGTAGCAACAGTGGTGGTAGCAGCAAAGACTCTGACGGATTCTCAGACCTGGACAAGGGCGAGCAGGCCATGCTCACCAGGCAATTCAGAAAGTTCTTGAGAACTAAAGGGAAATTCTACAGGAGAAAGAGATTTAATGCTACAAGGAAGTCTCCTGAACGAGAACTTGAGAAGAACCGGTTTGTTAAAAAAGTTACATGCTACCATTGTCAGAAACCTGGTCACATGAAAAGTGAATGTCCAGAGTTGCAAGCTAAGGCTCCCGGATACCAGAAGAAGATGGTGCACAAGAAGAAGAAAGCCATGCTGTGCACATGGAGCGACGAGGAGGAGGATCCAGAAGCCACCTCGTCCAGTGAAGGTGAAGAGAAGACTTGCCTCATGGCCAACCATGAGGAAGAGGTAACGAACTTATTTGAGAATTTTACTTTGGATGATTGGGAGGACGCCTATGGCGACCTGTTAGCTAAATATAATTTTCTAACCAAGGAGCACAGAATGCTTAAACGAAAGTTTCACTCAGTTTCTGAGGAACACTCTATTGCTGTTACGGACAACATGAAAACCAAGGAGATGGGCATTGAGCTAGATCAGGCTAGAAGTGAGATCGAGAAGTTTAGAATGGAAAGAGAGGAAAATCTAGCTAGGATGAATGAGCTGAAGAGTAAAACTGAAGAGAGTAAAAAGGAGTTTAGACTGATTGCAAAAAAATATGAGGCGATTAGAAAAGTTAATCAGGAACTCCAGGACCAATGTAATGAACTTCAGAAGGAGATTGAGGACAAAGGAAAAATGCTAGAAAAATTTACAGAGGGGAGAAACAATCTGGATGCCCTTCTGGGGTCGAGGGTAAACTTCAATAGGGAGGGATTAGGATACAATCCCACAAGTAAAAAACCCTTTGAATTCAAAACTGTCACGTTCTGCCCCGCCAAGGGCAAATAAAAATTGGAAACCCTATCCAGCTCCAAATCTGTCTCTACATTGAAGGTTTCGACCAGCAAATCTATTCAATCCACTGGTCAGCAGACTAAGTCAGGAAATCCTGAGACTAGAACTGTTCCTGTGCAACAGTTGTGGAACAAGGGTTTTCACACGACCATTCCTATTGATGTCACTAGAAAGGTGAACAGTTTCGCTAAGAAAATTCAGCATGATAGTTATCAAGGAAAGCATGCGAACATGCATCACCTTCAGCACAATTTTCATTTGAATAAAAATGGTTACATGAATTATGCTTAGCACACACGTGTTTCCTCTAAGAGGCCAAACAACAATTTCTCTGCTCGGAAACAGCATAAATTTATTAGGAATAGGCTCATTCAACACCCACTGAGAAATGCCAAGAAGGAAGAATCAATCTACATGAAATCTCTGAAAAGAACAGTAAAACAAATGTGGGTTCCTAAGTGTGATTTGGATAAATTGAAAACTGTCTTTAGACCCAATTTGAATTGGGTCCCACATTACTTTGTTTGAACTTTCGCAGGTTAGCTTGACAGCCGAGCATAACAAGTGGTATCTTGACAGCGACTGTAGCAGGCACATGACAGGAGACCGGTCCAAATTTAGCAAACTGAAAATGAAGTTTGGGGGCCTGGTCAAATTCGGTGGAAATAACAGAGGAAGAATAATTGGAAGTGGTATTGTTGGTAAGTCCTCTACTAACTCCATTGAAGATGTGTATCTTGTAGAAGGACTTCAGCACAACTTGATAAGTATAAGTCAACTCTGCGACAAAGGACACAAGGTACTCTTTGACCATAATTCCTGCACTGTTTTTGAGCTGAATTCTGATAACGTCATGTTCAAAGGTCATAGAGTAAACAATGTACACATCGTAGACCTGGATGATAATCCTGAAACTCACTTGTGTATGTCTGCTAATTCTGAACAGGTTGCTTTTGACTGGCATAGGCGTCTAGGCCATGCTAGTTTGTCTACAATGAATAAACTGTCTAAGCATAACCTAGTTAGAGGTTTGCACCGAATAAGATTTCAATTAGGGTCCAAGCTATGTGATGCTTGTACACAAGGTAAACAGACTCGTGCAGTTTTTAAGTTGAGAACTGAGAGTCTTTCATCTAAACCGCTGCAGCACTTGCACATGGATCTCTTTGGTCCTACTCGCATACAAAATTTGTCAGGTAAGAGATATGGATTAGTCATAGTTGATGACTTCACTAGATTTTCTTGGTTGTTTTGTTTAGCAAATAAAAATGATGCCTTTGTTCACTTTGAAGAACTTTTCAATAAAATCAAATTGCAAGGTGAACATAACATCATTACAATTCAGTCTGACCATGGAGGAGAGTTTGAGAACTCTTCATTTTCTGAATTTTGCTCAAGAGAGGGAGTGACTCACAAATTCTCTTCCCCAAGGACACCGGAGCAGAACGGAATTGTTGAGAGAAGAAACATGTCAATCATTGAAATGGCCAGGACTATGCTGATTGAGAGTGGACTTCCAAGGAGATTTTGGGCTGAAGCTGCGAATACTGCATGCTACATTCTAAACCGAGCCTTGGTAAGACCTACTCATAGGAAAACTCCTTATGAACTTCTCAAGGGTAAGCAACCAAACATTTCTTACTTTAAAGTTTTTGGCTCCAAATGTTTTATTCACAATAATGGTAAGAATGGTTTGGACAAATTTGAAGCTAGAAGCTCTCCTGGAATTTTTCTCGGATATTCAGAAACCTCAAGGGCCTACAGAGTTTTCAATAAAGATAATCAAACTGTTGAAGAAACACCGCATGTAGTGTTTGATGAAAATGATTTCTCTAACAAAGTGATGAATGATGACAGGGAGCCATCTAATGAGGGAGATTTCTTGGAGAGAATTGAAGAAGAAGAGATGCAGCCAGCTGCTCAACCAGAAAACTCACAACAAGAAGGAGCAGCTGAGGTAGGTGAACCCTCAGGTGAGATAATATTTCACAAAGACCACCCTAGTGAAAATGTCATAGGCAATGTGCATGATCCTCCTAGGACAAGGTCTCATTTTAGAATTGTCCAAGAATAGGACTTAGCTGCATTGGTATCTCAGGTGGAATCCAAATCTGTGGAAGAAGCCTTAAGACATGATTCTTGGGTATCCTCCATGTGTGAGGAATTAAATCAATTTGAGAAAAATATTGTATGGGAACTAGTTCCCAGACCTGATAACACTCATGTCATTGGCACTAAATGGATTTTCAAGAATAAAGTTGATGAGAATGGAGCTATTTCTAGAAACAAAGCAAGACTTGTAGCTCAAGACTACAGTCAGGAATTTGGTGTGGATCTTGATGAATCCTATGCCCCAGTGGCTAGGATGGAAGCTATACGAATTCTGCTTGCATTTGCATGCTCTAGGAACATTCGACTGCAGCAGATGGATGTCAAAAGTGCATTCTTAAATGGGGTATTGAAGGAAGAGGTATATGTTGAACAACCTCCAGGTTTTAATTTCTCTGTTCAGCCTAACATGGTTTTTAGGTTGAATAAAGCCCTCTATGGATTGAAGCAGGCTCCTCGAGCCTAGTATGAGAGACTTTCTGAATTCCTCTTGAGCAAGGGCTACACTCGAGGTAAGGTTGACCAAACCCTCTTCACCAAAAATCTCAGAAAGGATTTAATAGTGGTCCAGGTATATGTTGATGATATCATCTTCGGATCTAACAATTCAAAATTGTGTAAAGAATTATCTGAATCTATGTCTCATGAATTTGAAATGAGTTTAGTTGGCGAACTAAAGTATTTTCTTGGGCTGCAGGTCAAACAGATGGAGGATGGTTGTTTCATAAATCAAACCAAGTATACCCTGGAGATGCTGAAGAGGTTTGGGATGACCAACCTAAAGACCATCTCAACACCCATGGGCACCAACTCCTCACTGGATTCAGACGAAAAAGGTAAAGAGGTGGATGCTAAATTATATAAAGGTATGATCGGTTCACTCCTCTACTTAACAGCATCCAGGCCTGACATTCAATTTAGTGTAGGGATGTGTGCCAGATACCAGTCTAGGCCTACTGAATTGCATTTGGCAGCTGTAAAAAGAATCTTTAGATACTTATCTGCTACCCATGATTTAGGTCTTTGGTATCCTGCATCATGTAGTTTAGATCCCATTGCATATACAGATGCAGATTATGCAGGATGTAAATTGGACAGGAAAAGTACTAGTGGTCACTGCGAATTTTTAGGAGGATGCCTAGTCTCTTGGGGATCCAAGAAGCAACACTCTGTGGCTCTTTCTACTGCTGAAGCTGAGTATGTGGCAGCAGGGAGTTGTGGCACACAGGTTATATGGATAAAACACCAGCTTCTGGATTACTCAGTTGAGCTAGGTTGCACTTCCATCTTTTGTGATAATACTAGTGCAATAAACATTGCAAAGAATCCTGTACTTTATTCTTGAACTAAACACATCGAAATCAGGCATCATTTTATTCGAGATGAAGTAGCTAGGAAGACCTTTGAGTTGATCCATGTTGGCACTAACTCACAAATTGCAGATATTTTCACTAAGCCACTGGATACTGAAAAATTTAGCACATTACGCAGAGAATTAAGCATTTACAGAATTTCATAATTGAATAATTGATCTCCAAATAATCTGTCATGTGCTCTTGTGCTTACCTATACTCATTATCTGTTGCTGAAAATAACCTCATTATGAGTGTTTGCTGATTCACTCGTATTGATTGATATCACTTTGTTTTTCCTTGAGTTGTTTTGAGGTATGTCTTGGTTAAGTCTGAGTTGGTGTCAAGGTCTCAAGGGGAGCTAGATTAATAATTGGTGTCATGCTCTTTTGGCCAAATCTGAACAGACTTTTGCTGACCTTATAAGAGAATCAGTTTGAGTAGGTGGATAAAAGAAATTTTTGAATGTTTTATCCGTTAAGACTGTTCATCTAATTTCTTGTTGGAATTTCAGCTGTTAGTCCCACTGAGATCAAAATCTGAATTCAAGACTATCTTCCTACACTGTAATTGACTTCTGATCTAGCCAATACAGCATACCTACTTAGTCTAGTTAAGTCCGAAATGAGGTATATAGTGCTTGTGTCTGAAAAGCTTTGGAGCTGGTGTATTGTTCTCAAACTGAATCAAGACTAATTTACAAGGTTTCAAGTGCAGTTTAATGAAAAAAATTCATGAAAGAAGTTTTAACAACCTTGTTAACTGTTCATTGAGAAACTGGGACTTTCATCAATGAAGTGAAAGTATCCCATGTCATGAGATGGCAGTATAAATCAGGCTTAATTAGCTGTCTTGATCATACAGAGCAATGGTACATATCTGGTTAGTAACTGGGGTGTCTGGCCTCTGGTAAAGGTGTCACCTTAATGTCAACACCAGTTAGAATACTATCTCTGTCCTCTTATCAGAAGGGGTAATGTGGTCTTGCCACCAAGTAACTGGGGATTCCTGCCTCTAAACAAGGTGTCTCCCTAATGTCAAAGGTGTACTTGACAGATTTATCTTTGATCTTGACCATCTTTAAAAAAATTTCTCCGTCTTGGTATCCAGATTCTGTTCACTTGGCATTTAGGTCTTGGTTTGTTTGTTTTCAATACCACAGGTCTTTGTTTTTCCTGACTCCCTTGCTTTATACTCTCTGAGTAAAGACTTACTCTGACCATACTAGTATCTTGTACCTTACTTGCTTAGAAACTGGTTCTGTGTATGGAGCGGATCTTCATTCACCATTTTGCACACAGTCTGACTAACTGATCCTCAAAATCCTCACATAAAATTAATGACTTTCTTAATTGCTTAAACATCTCAATAACTCTCCTTTATCAGCCATACTCTCTATTGTTTTCTCTCCACTGTCAGCAAGTTTCTTTTCGTGATATCTTCAGACCTGCCCCTAGTTTTGATGATGTCAAAGGGGGAGAGTGTCTTGCTGCTGAGGGGGAGCTGAGGGGGAGCGAAAGATAAGTGCCCTGAGTTATCTAGTCAGAGGAAAGTAGATGTTGTGTTCAGGGGGAGCTCTTGGGAGTCGTCAGAGGAGGCAAGTGTGTTGTGTGTCTGCTTTGCTTATCCTCACAGCTTATCTTCACTTAATCTCATTGCACTTCATCTCTGTTATTTAATATAGTGTTGCCATCATCAAAAAGGGGGAGATTGTTGGATTTTTGTGACTTCCCCAGTGTTTTGATGATGAGCATCACTATGTTAAATATTATCTTCCTTAATCTGATATCTTGAGTAATGTTATGCATTTGAAATTTCCATGATTAACATGAAAACTGCCATGAGATAATACCGTGCATGTCCGTACTGATCCCTCCACACTTCGTGTCAGTTTCTGTGTTCGTCTTCGAGTTGGTTTCAGTCCGTGTCGTTTCGTGTCGTCCTCGACTTCGAGTCGTTCGTTAGTTCGAGCAATCTTGTATTCGAGTCGTGTTTTATGTCTTCGTGTTATCTTCTGTGTTTGTGTCTTAATGATTATTTTTATATCTTCGTGTTGCTTCTTTCTATCCTCGTCCAGGTTTCCTCTGATCGCGTGTCTTACTACCATTTTTATTCCGTGTTATTTCCTTTTCACCTCGTGCTGTTCTCTTCTGACTTCATGTCATTTTCTTTGTAGTGATAGCTTTATTATTGTGTATCTCGTGTCGTTCTCTTCGTAGTGTTTGTTTTGTTACAGTGATACTTCGTGTCGTTCTCTTTGTAGTGTTAGCCTTATTAGTGTGTATCTCGTGTCGTTCTCTTTTTACCTCGTGCTGTTTTAATCTGACCTCGTGTCATTCTCTCTTTATTTCGTACTGTAGTAATCTTGTGTATCTCGTGTCGTTCTCAGTACAGTGCATCTCGTATTGCTATCACATACCTCATGCAGTTTTAGTTTTTGTGGCCCTGAGTTTTAATCGTTTTAATTCTTTGCAGGAGAAGAAGAAAAATAAAAAGAAGAAGGTGGTCCGAGGAAGAACATTCACCGGTGTCTGGGCTGCACGTGATCCGATACTAAAGGAACAAATGCTTTAAGGGCACGTGGCAAGAAGGTTCTGGATCGAGCGCGGGAAGCACACGCCTTGCATGCACCCTCCTGATCGCTTATAAAAGCACTGCCTCACCATCTACGAAAGGCGGAGCTCCGAGGTTATAGTGAAGAAATTTGAGTGAGAACAGAAGAGAAAGAGTCTCCCTGAGAAACTAGAGTGTTCCAATTGAGAGAGAAGAGAGAGCAGAAGATGGGTATTGACTTACGGATCAAATCCGAAGTTTGCTGCTCAGTTTGAGCTACATTGTTTCCAGTTTCTGAGTTTTAGATTCCTTCTTTCTTATTTTCATTTTTATCTATTTTTCTTTCTTGATTGAGAGTTCTCTATGTTTCCTCCTGGTGTTCAGAGGAAGAGAGAGACGTGTTCTCTGTGGTTCACTTGCAACAGAGGTTGCAGTATTGTTCCCTCTCGTAGAAGAGGTGTTCCCTCTAGGCTTCAGAGGAAGAGAGACCTTGGTCTCTGGTTCTAGTGACTGCAGATCACTAGTGTTCCCTCCGGTTGGAGGAAGAGGAAATTGTTTCCTGTTTCTAGGGACTTGGCGTCCTTAGGGTTCCCTCCAGGTGTGGAGGAAGAGGGGAGGGTGTTCCCCTGTGAAGCTGTGAATCAGCCGTTGTTGCAGACTGAGTCTGCTTTGCTAGCAGGTGCTAGTGGAAGCCTCACTTCGATTTGAAGTGAGGGGTGGACGTAGGCAGACTGGAGGTCTGACCGAACCACCTTAAAAACCTCTGAGTACTCGTGTGATTATCTGTGGTGATTGTGTGGTGTGCCTTCTATCCACTCGAGCTATTGTCCGCACTACGTGTTTGTGGGTTCAACTCCGAGATTGCTTGTTTTAAGTGAATCATTCTTCAGTAATTTTTTAATCGGTCGAAAATAGTGATCTATTCATCCCCTCCCCTTCTAGATCACTTCATATTTCTTGTATCAAGCTTGCTATCCAGAGGAACAAATCCTCTACACAGCTGAGCCTCACAGCTTGCTTTCCAGAGGAACAAATCTTCTACATAGCTGAGCCTCACAGCTTGCTTGATGTAATAATGGGAAACGAAGAACAAAATAAAAATGAAATAAAAAATAGGAAAATGTAGCTCCACAGGAGCAGAATGGCTTGAATCTGATCCAGATGTCAAACACACAGACAAGTCTTCAATATCTCTGGCTACACTCAAGCTTCCATCTCACGATCTCTCTATTTCTCTTTTCTCTTCCCTCTTCTCACAGGCTCTCTTTCAGATTCTTCTTCAAAAATAGATCTGCTCTCTTTTCTCTCAGCCCTCTTCGTAGCCCCCTACTGCTTGCAGCGTACTCTTCTTCGGATAAGAAAGTCCAATTTATATAGAATAGGGGCTCCGAAATACTACTGGATAAAATGACCTGATTCCTTCATTTTCCAATTGGTCCACGTGTTAGGAGAGAGAATAATTTTTTGTCAGGTAGCCTTGGGTCACGTGCCAACTTAATGGCCTTCGAGCTTGCGCATGTGGCAGACACAGGATTTCTACAATATAGCCTCCCACGCTATTTGTTAGCGTTACAAGGCATTTTACACCCTTAACGCCTTTTTGTCGCCCGTATCCACCTATTTGTCACCCTTATTTCCCATTTGTCTGTCTTACCATTCATTTGTCACCCATAGCCGCAAGAGCTATCACTTTTGACCTTTTTCCTCTTGGCTTGAGCCGTCGCCTTTAGCCATTTGTCACCGCTAGCACTCATTGGTCACCTTTGAGTGCTATTTGTCACCACTAGCAGTTATTTGTCACTCGTGGCAAGTCATTTGTCACCTTTGTCAGTCTATTTGTTTCCCTTGTTGTTTATTTGTTGTTCTTTTTAACTTGTCTACTTCCTATGTTCACTGTAGCTGGAAAGAGGCTTGAACTTAACTTGTCTGAGCTTGACCAGAGTTGACTCTGACTAGGTCAATCTTGACTGGGTCAACTTGACTATAATTGACCTCGACTGGATTTGATCTTGACTAGGTCAACTTGAAGATGATCTTGGCTGGAGTCTCTTTGACTGATGTTGATTTGACTATAGTCAACTTTCACTGAAGTTGCTTTGACTTGACTCAACTGAGTCAACTTTGGACTGGAATCAACTTAGCTCGTCTTGAGGTTGACTGGAGTTGAATCCAGTTTCAGACGGAGTCGGTTCTACTTCCATCTTCTTCATGATTCTCAGCCTCATCATCCATTTATCAGCGTTCCTCATCTAGTTGTCACTATTATTCTGTATTTGTCAACCTTAGCCATGTATTTGTCACCGTTGAGAAGTTATTTGTTACCCTTATTCTTCTTCAGCTGGCCAAGGCTTCTGGTGAACTCTGGAGTCGACTCCATTTGCAACTTGACTCGACTCTTCTTCTTCACTTTCCATGCTTTTGTCTCCGCTATCTGTTTTCACCCTTAACTATCCATTTGTTAGCCTTATCGCCTATTTGTCACCTCTGTCAACCTGTTTGTCACCCTTAACATATATTATTCACTCATATCATGGCATTTGTGAGCAATATCCTGTTCTACCGGTGGGTGACTCTGGTTGAGCTCGACTTGACTCGAAGGACTTCTGGAGTCGACTCCGCCCTCATGAAACCTTCTTTTTCTACTGAAGCGATAGAACTCTGTAAACTGAAGTCAGCTCTAAGCTCGACTTTCCTTCTTCAAGCTTCTTCTTCTTTCATCTGTAAACTTCATTGAGATATTTTTTTTTCACCGTTCTTCATCCATCTGTCGGAATTTTGACTTCTTCTTCTGTTGGCATGTTGAACTGCTGCGTTGACTTTGAGTTTTGTCTGTTGACTCTGGGGCTTGACTACATTGACTTTAGATACGTTGTGTTGACCTCCTCCTTCACGAAATATCCTCATAGCTTATTTCTTGGCTTTACTGCAGTCTGTCCAAGTCGACTTCTTCACCAGATAAGTCGACTTGATCTTCTCTAAGTTGACTTGTATCTTACTTCTTAACATCCAACTTGAGTCTTGCTTCTTAGCAGCATCAACTTCACACTGTCAACCTGTGCTTATGCACATGACATTATCAAGGCATGAAGACTCATGAATGAGTCATAGTTTGTCATCATCAAAACACAGGGGCACAACAGCACCAGGGTGCAGTGCATATCTTGACTTGTGGGCTTCATCCATAATTAACGTCTTTGTTTCAGTATGGTCAGGTACGCAAATCTGACCCCGGAATAATAATCTTTCATCGGTTGTGATAGAAAAATCTGGCCATTGATCAGTATTGGCTTTCATCTCAACCAGGGTAGGGTCATTTTCTTGCAATTTTACTAGATCTTCTACCAAGGTAGGTTGTGACCGAATGTTGGCGACAATACATGCTTCATTCTCCATGTCAATATCTAGATTAAGCTAAGCAAAATATTCTACAAGGTTTATCATACCTCTTCTAAGACTTGATAAAGTTGTCAGTGATTTTCTACTGAGTGTATCCACTACAGCATTTGCCTTGCCAGGGTGGTGTTGAATAGAAAAGTTGAAGTCCTTAAGGTACTCCTGCCATCTTCTTTGCCTCATGTTTAACTCCATTTGAGAGAAGAGATATTTCAAACTTTTGTGGTCCAAAAATATGATGGATTTTTCCCCATAAAGGTAATGTCACCATAGTTTTAAGGGGAATATAATAGTTGCTAACTCTAGATCATACACTAGATAATTCTCCTCATGGCGCTTCAACTATCTTGAATCATAGAAAATCACTCTACCATGCTGCATTAAAACACATCCAAGGCCAATGCCTGATGCATCGTTATAGACTTCAAAACCACCACCTTCAACAGGCAGTGCTAATACAGGTGCAGTGGTAAGATGTTCCTTGAGAGTCAAGAAACTCTCTTCACAATCCTTAGACCATATAAAAGGATTTTCCTTTCTTGTAAGCCGGGTCAGAGGAATGGTGATCCTATAAAAATCTTTCATGAATCACCGGTAATAGCCAGCCAACCCAAGAAAACTCTTGATTTAAGATATAGTTGTCGGCCGGCTCCATTTCTTGACAGCTTTGACCTTAGAAGGATCCATAGCGATACCTTCCTTTGATATGATATGACCAAGGAATGAGACTTCCTTTAGCCAAATCTCACATTTGTTGAGCTTTGCATAGAGTTGGTGTTCCCTTAATGTTTGCAAAGCTATTTTTAAGTGTTATTCATGCTCCTCCTGAGTCTTGGAATATATGAGAATGTCATCTATGAAGACGATCACAAATCGGTCCAGATAAGGCCTGAAGACATTGTTCATCAATTGCATGAAAATTGCAGGGGCATTGGTTAACCCGAACAGCATAACCACAAATTCGTAGTGCCCATATTAGCTTCGAAAAGCGGTCTTGGAAATATCTTCATCTTTAATCCTCAGCTGATGGTAACCAGATTTGAGGTCTATCTTTGAGAAATATTCTGCATCAAAAATCTGATCAAACAGTTCATCAATACGCGACAATGGATATTTGTTCTTGATTGTGAGTTCATTTAAATGCCAGTAATCGATTCATAGCCTGAGAGATCCATTCTTCTTCCTGACAAATAGGATCGGCGCACCCCAAGGGGACATGCTGGGTCGAATAAAGCCTTTCTCCAACAACTCTTCCATGGGGGACATCCTATAAGGAGCTTCTGAAACCGGTTGTAGCACCTCGAAAATTTAAATGGAAAATAAATAATATTGACTATATAAATATTAGTCATATAATAGTTTTGGAGAATAAAATTTTGATAAAAGAGAAATAGAAATAGCTAATGGGCCTTTAATTCTCAAAAAGGATAACAAATAGGCTTTTTGTAGGGAAGCAATGGGCTGGCTTTAGTGGGTTTAAAAATATATGTAAAACCCAAAGAATATGTATACATATGAATCCTTTTAAAACCGAAGCCCAACTCTCAACAAATAAGAAGGGGCTATACTCTATTAACTAATGGGCTTCAAAGAGGGTATATACATGAATACCATTACAATAGGGTCTTGGGGTTGTACCAAAGCCTTTGCGTTGGCATTAGGACTTTAAAACCCTAAAACACGTTCAAAGCTTGCATGGGCTTAAGATTTAGTTTAACTAAGAACAGTTGTAGATAAGGAAAGATTAGATCAATCAAAAAGAATTAATGTTGCAATGAAACTAGGATTCTTGGTTGGATTCAAACCATAGGAAAACTCTATAAATGTGAACCCTACAGTGATGGCAGAGCCATCGTGCTCTTCCTATGTTGCTGGTCTGCTGCATCGATGTCGTCTGGTCGTCTTCCTCGACTTCCTTCTGCATCTTCTTGCTATGATCGGAGTGAAGGCCATTCTTATTCCTCCGTCTTCCCCGTTCGTCTGCTATAGTGGTTGTGTGCTGCTGTCGTATCTGAACGAACTGCTGCTACTGCAATTGTCTTTCTTCTTCCTCCCGGTTTCCCCTGTCTTCGTCCATTAAGATCTAAAAGGTAGGCAATTTCCCAAGATCAAACCCTATAACATGTAAAAATAGTGTTCCATGCATGCATAGATCATATTCTGGTAGTTTCCCTGATGTCGTTCTTTCATTTCTGCATGTAAATGAATTTGGGTCCACTACCTGGGTGCAGATTCTTGAAATTGTGACTCATCACAAAGACGCTCATTAATTAGAGACCAATACACCAGATGCCAATTTATTTGGCAAATTAATAAATACAATATGTTTAAAATTTAATAACTATGTAATCGTACATCTAAATTTCATATTCTACATATATCTAGATTCCCCTTATCTTTCTCTACATGTCTATATGATTAGTTTCCTTAAAACCTTCATAAACGTCAAAAACGCGTTGTTCATCCCTTAAATGAACAGTAACTCAAGTAAATGAACAGTATTTTGTGTCTGTGAACGCACTTGCCTGGTGTTCTTTAACTTGTAACTCAAAAAGAATGAGCATCTGCCCGCACAGACGCCAATCCTTGTCTTATTTAATAAAAAGGTGGAAATAAAGAATGAGCGACTGAACATATTGACGCTTATTAATGAACTGGCGCCTTCCTGTTAGGACGCCAATTTCTGATGAATTGCTTATAACCCAGAAAAAAGAAAAACTTATATGAAATGATGCCTCTGCACTGAGACACCTATTTTGAATGGGCACCCACCAGTACAGATGCCAATTCCATGTTTCACGTGTTTTATGCACTTTTGACCCATATCGCGGGTCTTTTGCCACTCTCATCTCACGTCCGTAGATGGAGTCCCTATTCTATTTTCTATCACTTACACACTCAACTCTTGGTGATGATTGGACCCTTCGCAGGATATTCCTTCATTCGGACTGGTACTTTCTTCATTGAGACCACCATAAGTCTACGCTAGTTGTGGATTCCCTCAAGGCAGTCGAGCTGGTTATACCCTAAAAATCCTGGAACCCTTGCTTGTCACATAACTCTGAAGAAACGTGATGTTCTAGTCCTCATAGAGCCCTGTTTATAGTGTTATGTGAGAAGTCTATTTTTGCTTAGAATTTGTGACCAGGCTAGTGGGCGCTAATTGAATGGGTGATCGTCTGGATGTATGCTATTTCTTCTAGCTTGTTATGATCACATAATGGGTGACCACCATAGTGGACGCATATTCTTTAATTGGTGGCGACCTAAGTGGACACCAATTACCCAGATTTTTCAGATTGTTGTGGTTCTTGTATGGTTTATTGTTATATCATCCTTACTAGAAGTTCTGTCCTTGAACTCTATGCTTCATGGAATCTACCCTAATGTTCCTACATGCTTGATCCTTGGAACTCTTTGGCCATTAATTGAAGTGGAATTGGTCTAGGACATAAAAGGGGCTATGGGTCCAATTAATTGATACTCAATGCTATAAAGAAAAGTGATTGGGTCTGGATCTGATCCCATGGGCGAGGCAAAGTCCAAACGTGTGCTGGTATCATGATTGATCGGCTGTGGCATTGCACCAACCAAAAGCAAGATTGATCTATGACCTTCCACAAGTGACTGTCATGCTCATTATTTGATTGAACTCCTAAATGTATATGGCAAATCTTGTAAAGTGATAGTTACATGCTATGCTCTTATGGAAGCAAGTACCTTATTGAAAATCTTATTATTGTCTCATCATGAACGCTCTTGAATACCCTATGAGAGTGCTTGTTATCTCATCACAAATGTCCTTGAAATTATCTCTCGTCTATCTAATGATTTATATTGTTCTTGGAATTATCTCCATTTTATTTTCTCGTCTCATGTCATTATAGATCTTGATTATTGTATACTTTTGCATGACCTGCATGTTCATGTAAAATTGTTAATTACTTAAAACTAGCTTGCAGCTTGAGATATAAGACCTACTGAGCGTTCGCTCACCTAGTATTTTTCAATATTTTTCACGCAATGACCATAGTGATGGCGAGAACGATCAAGCTGGGCAAGGGAAAGAGTGAATAGAGCTCCGACAAATCTAGATCCACCTCCTAGTCTTATTGTCTTTTGTCTTATGTCGAGTCTAGTTTGAGTGTCTATTGTAATTTTCTTTTATTGAGTCTATTAGTTGGAGTCAAAATTGTAATAGACTTACAATTGCAATAAAATTATTTTTGTTCAAATATATATTGTCTTATGGTTATGCTCTGATTGACACGACTGCTTAACTGCCACGTTCCCAGCAAATGACATGTTCCGCTATTATCGGTTCGAGGCGTGATAGAAGATGGTATCAGAGCCTAGGCTTTCTAAATCCCTAGGGCATTAAGGCCAAGTTATAGATCGAGTTGTCCTTGTCAATTACCCCATAGGAATCCCGTGAGAATTGGGTAGAGCTGTGGGCTAACCAATAAAATACGTCTCATCTATGTTAAAATTAACGTCAAGATGTGAATATTCATTACCTTAAAAATTGTTTGTAGGCTAAAATGGATGCCGAGAGAGCTCAATGGAGAGAGATGCAGCGTACCGTATAGGGGTTGACTCAAGCATTACAACAAGTTACGCAAGGTGGAGTTCAACATGGAGCTGGAGATTTGCATCAGAAGTTCCAAAAGATGAATCCCCCTAAATTTTGTGGGCCTATCCACCCGAATGAGGCGGAGAATTGGGTGCGAGAAATAGAGAGAACTTTCAGGGTTATGTAATGTACCGACCAAGAGAAGGTACTATTCGGGACTTATCAACTAGAAAAGGATGCTCGGGCATGGTGGGGATTCGTGGAAGCGATCTTGCCCAATGACCAAGTCACTTGGGATAAGTTCCTAGAACACTTCAATGAGAAATATTTCTTCGAGAGAATCCGGGAGAAGAAGGCTATGGAGTTCGCGGCATTAAAGCAACGTAGTTTATCGGTAGCGGACTATGAGGCATAGTTTTCTAGATTGGCCCGATACGCACCTCATTTTGTCATCATGGAAAAGATGAGAGCAAGATGATTTATGAATGGCTTGAAGGTGGAGATTATTCCTCAATTAACTCTGTTAGAAATCCAAACCTATACAGAGATGGTTAGAAAACCGCAACTATTGTAAGACGCTATGGATATGATGGAATGAATCAAAGGAAAAATCGCCAAGAAGGGGTTAGCAAATAGACACAAGAGTGGGGAACCCGTAAATGGAAAGAAGAGGTTCAACGGAGGTAATGGTTCCCGGAAGGACAAGAAACCCCGGAATGAAGACCAACAAGTTGTTCCGGCCAAGGAAAATGTGAACATTGTAATAAAGGATGTCACCAACCGGAAGAGTGTTGGTATAAACTCGGGAAGTGCATTCGTTGCAGAAGTGAAGATCATAGAATCGCCTGTTGTCCAATTTTAAAGGAACAAGCACCACGAGAACATCAACAAGGTGGACCGAAGCGACAGGGTGGCTACAAGCATTGGAAGGTAACTCTAAAAACCTATCTCTGTTATAAATTACACGATTAGATATGGTGATCTTAGTACTTAGCATGCTATGAGAATGAAACTAACTAAAAAGATATTTTTGAATATGGTGATTTTACCCCACTATTGTTGAAAGAAGATCGTGTGAATTTGGGGATCAAATTCTTTTAAGTGGGGGAGGGTGTAGCACCTTGAAAATTTAAATAGAAAATAAATAATAATGACTATATAAATATTAGTCATATAATGGTTCTGGAGAATAAAATTTTGATAAAAGAGAAATAGAAATAGCTAATGGGCCTTTGATTCTCAAAAAGGATAACAAATAGGCTTTTTGTAGGGAAGTAATTGGCTAGCTTTAGTGGGTTTAAAAATATATGTAAAACCCAAAGAATATGTATAGATATGAATCTTTTTAAAACTGAAGCCCAACTCTCAACTCATAAGAAGGGGCTATACTCTATTAACTAATGGGCTTCAAAGAGGGTATATACATGAATATCATTACAATACGATCTTGGGGTTGTACCAAAGCCTTACGTTGGCATTAGGAATTTAAAACGCTAAAACACGTTTGCAGCTTGCATGGGCTTAAGGTTTAGTTTAACTAGGAGCGGCCGTAGATAAGGAAAAATTAGATCAATCTAAAGGAATTAGTGTTGCAATCAAACTAGGATTCTTGGTAGGATTCGAACCATAAGAAAACTCTATAAATATGAACCCTACGGCTATGGCAGACCATTGTGCTCTTGCTGTGCTACCGGTCTGCTATGTCGACGTCGTCCAGTTGTCTTCCTCTCCTTCCTTCTGCATCATGTTACTGTGATTGGAGTTAAGGTCGTTCTTCTTCCTCCGCCTTCCCCGTTCGTTTGCTACAGTGGCCATGTGCTACTATCGTATCTGAACGAACTGCTGCTACTGCTATTGTCTTTCTTCTTCCTCCCTATTTCCCCTGTCTTCATCCGTTAAGCTCGAAAAGGTAGGCAATTTCCCAAGATCAAACCCTGTAACATGTAAAAATAGCATTCCATGCATGCATAGATCATATTTTGGTAGTTTCCTCGATGTCATTCTTTTGTTTCTGCATGTAAATGAATTTGCTTCCACTACCTGGGCACATATTCTTGAAATTGCGACTCATCACAAAGACGCTCATTAATTAAAGACCAATACACCAGACGCCAATTTATTTGACAAATTAATAAATACAACATGTTTAAAATTTAATAACTATGTACCCGTACATCTAAATTTCATGTTTTGCATATATCTAGATTCCCCTTATTTTTCTCTACATGTCTATATGATTAGTTTCTTTAAAACCTTCATAAACGTCAAAAGGGCACTGTTCATCCCCTAAATGAACAGTAACTCGAGTAAATGAACAGTATTTTGTGTTCGTGAATGCACTTGCCCTGTGTTCTTTAAGCTGTAACTCAAAAAGAATGAGCGTCTGCCCGCACAGACGCCAGTCCTTGTCTTATTTAATAAAAAGGTGGAAATAAAGAATGAGCGACTGAACATATTGACGCTTATTAATGAACTTGCGCCTTCCTGTTAGGATGCCAATTTCTGATGAATTGTTTATAACCCGGAAAAAAGAAAAACTAATATGCATTGATGCCTCTACACTGAGACACCTATTTTGAATGGGCGCCCACCAGTACAGATGCCAATTCATTGTTTCACGTGATTTTTTGGACTTTTGACCCATACCGCGGGTCTTTTGGCACTCTCATCTCACATCCGTAGATGGAGTCCCTATTCTATTTTCTATCGCTTACACACTCAACTTTTGGTGATGATTGTACCCTCCACAGGATATTCCTTCTTTCGGACAGGTACTTTCTTCATTGAGACCTCCGTAATTCTACGCTAGCTTTGGATTCCCTCAAGGCAGTCGAGCTGGTTGTACCCTTAAACCCTGGAACCCTTGCTTGTCACGTAACTCTGAAGAAACGTGATGTTCTAGCCCTCATAAAGTGTTGTTTATAGTGTTCGGTGAGAAGTCTATTTTTGCTTAGAATTTGCGACCAGGCCAGTGGGCGCTAATTGAATGGGTGACAGTCTTGATAGATGCTATTTCTTCCAGCTTGTTCTGTTCACAAAATGGGCGACCACCATAGTGGACGCATATTCTTTAATTGGTGGCGACCTGAGTGGACCCCAATTACCCAGATTTTTCATATTGTTATGGTTCTCGTATGGTTTATTGATATATCATCCTTACTATAAGTTCTGTCCTTGAACTCTATGCTTCATAAAATCTACCCTAATATTCCTACGTGCTTGATCCTCGGAACTCTTTGGCCATTAATTGAAGTGAAATTGGTCTAGGACATAAAAGGGGCTATGGGTCCAATTAATTGATACTCAATGCTAGAAAGAAAAGTGACAGGGTTTGGATCTGATCCCATGGGCGAGGCAAAGTCCAAACGTGTGCCGGTATCATGATTGATCGGGTGTGGCATTACACCAACCAAAAGCAAGATTGATCTATGACCTTCCACAAGTGATTGTCATTGTCATTATTTCATTGAACTCCTAAACATATATGGACAATCTTGTAAAGTGATAGTTACATGTTATGCTCTTATGGAAGCGAGTACCTTATTGAAATACTTGTTATTGTCTCATCATGAATGCTCTTGAATACCCTATGGAAGTGCTTGTTATCTCATAACAAATGTCCTTGAAATTATCTCTCGCCTATCTATTGTTTTATATAGTTCTTGGAATTGTCTACGATTTATTTACCCATCTCATGCCATTATAGATCTTGATTATCATATACTTTTGCATGACCTGCATGTTCATGTTAAATTGTTAATTACTTAAAGATAACTTGGAGCTTGAGATATAAGACCTACTGAGTGTTCGCTCACCTTGTGTTTTCCAATGTTTTTAGGTGATGACCATAGTGATGGCAAGAACGATCAAGATGGGCAAGGGAAAGAATGAAGAGAGGTCTGACAAATCTAGATGCACTGCTTGGTCTTGTTGTCTTCTGTCTTATGTCGAGTCTAGTTTGAGAGTCTATTGTAGTTTTCTTTTATTGAGTCCATTAGTTGGAGTCAAAATTGTAATAGACTTACATTTGTAATAAAATTATTTTTGTTCAAATATATATTGTCTTATGGCTATGCTCTGATTGACACGATTGTTTAACTACCACGTTTCGAGCAAATGACACGTTTCGCTGCTATCGGTTTGGGGCGTGACACCAGTGCTGCTCCAGGGATAAGTTCAATAGAGAAGTTCACTTCCGTTATGGGTGGTAAACCAGGTAATTTGGAAGGGAAGACATCGGGAAAGTCTCTTACAACTGGGATTTCTTCAAGAATAATTTCCTTGGACTCGGTGATGATTACAGAAGCAAGGAAAGCTTCACAACCTTGCGAAATAAGTTTGTAGGCGTGAAGAGAAGAAATGAGGATGGGATGGTTTCTATATTTGATACCAAGGAGCAAGAATCTTGGAAGATCCAGTTTGTGGAAGGGAATTTGACTATTGCGACAATTGATATTAGCATAGTGGTCGCATAGCCAATCTACACCTAAGATGTCATCGTAACCTTCCATGTCCAGGCATATGAGATTTGTAGGGAGATTATGGCCTTCTATAGTTACCTCACCATTAGGGTAGTGGGTTTTGAGTTTAGTTCAGGAACCTAATTAAGGGTGTAGTAATAGCTAGGTGTATAGGTAAAGGAACAAGTGAAACTGGTAAAGTTTTAGCAAAAGTGGTAGATATAAAAGAGTGAGAAGCACCAGTATCGAATAATACAAAGGCAGGATGTGAATAAATTTGGATAGTACCTTCCATTAGACCATCATCCTTTGGCGTTTCATCATCTATCACGGTATTTAATCGAGCCTGCCGCCTGCGTCCACCATCGCCCTTGGAAGGCTGATCTTTCATAAGGGGGCAATCGGGCATGCGATGCTCCCGGCTTCCACATCAAAGACAAGCACTAAGGCGCTTCCATCATTCTTCGGCTGAATGACTGAACTTCTCTCAGAATGTGCAAGCCTTCATGACTTGCTTCTCCTCCTCTTTAACTTTCTTGTTCTTGTTGTTATTGTTGTCATTCTGGTTACGAGACCTCTTCTTGTTGTCACAGGATTTGTAGGGCCCTATGCTGAATTTCTCTTCTTTCCTTCCTCTCCTGTCCTTCCGACTAGGTTCTTCACCTTTGCCCTTGTATTTCTCGACCTTCTCCAAGGTCCGTTCACATAAATGAGCTCGATGGACCATCTCCGTATAGGTCTGGATAATCTAAGGGCCAAGTTGTTTAACAATAATCGGCCTCAAGCCGTCCATAAAGCGATTGGCTTTGAGGAGCTCCGTACTAACAAGATGCGGAGCATACGGTGCTAGCCTTGAAATTGAAGTTCATATTCTGCTACGGACATCATACTATGTCTAAGAGAGGCAAATTCCATAGCCTTCCTTTGTCGGACATGCTCCGAGAAATACTTCTCTCGGAAGAGTTCAAGAAACTCCTCCCAAGTAATTTGTGCATTGTAAAGATGGGCCGAGGTGGCCTTCCACCATGTCCATGCATCTTTATTAAGTTGAAATGTGGCAAGTAGTACCTTCTCTTGGCCCACGCATTGCATGACATGAAATATACGGTCCATTTCATCTATCCAATTCTCCGCTTCATCCGGGTTGTACGAACCCGAGAACCGTGGATGGTTCATACTCTTGAAATTTCGATGAAGATCCCCAACACTAGCTTACGCGCCAGCTTGTGCCATAGTCTGTAGGGCCTGGGCAAGACTCCCAACCATTTATTGCAGAGCTTCTCAATTCGCACGATTAGCGACCATTTCGAAAGTAAGGTGCCTGAGAGAAAATACACAACTAGTTACTTTCTTTATAATTTATGAGGGTCAACCTAGAAATTAATTTCTAGATAACTATCTTATCTCAGATCTGCCCAATCTCACTTGGGTTTGAATAGTTTCTTCCTTGGTCATAGGTATGGGTCCTTAAGCCTTGGACTTAACCTATGACTTAAAATTTTCCTAGGACTTACTTAAGCCTAGGCTCTGATACCAACTTAACTGTCACGTCCTGAGATATTTGTACAGCGGAAGAGATTCAGGAACATAAACGGCCGACAAATAAGCCTCAAGCTAGTAAGATAATTAGAGCACAACATTCACACATAAAAGAGTGAACACAAGTATATACTCAAAACTCAATTTTATTGAATAATAATCAAAAGTTTGCAATGACACTTGACTCTCTTTGACATAGTAATTCACTAGACTCAATAAAAGAAAAATTACATAACTTGACCAACTTCACCGCCTATTATAGTGAAGGAACTTAAATTACAATCTGACTCATGACATTTGTAACATTCTAGGGCTTCTCTTGAACATTACTCGCTCTCGGACCCGTCACTCGAGTACTCCGACTCCGAGCCACTAGAATTTCTTGAAAAAGATTGGAAAGTAGGGAATGAGTGCACTAGCCTAGTAGGTATCTTCATATCGACATGATGGCAATGTAAAAGTAATTAACATTTTAGGTCTAGAAGGTAAGATAAAGGAAATGCGATGAAACATGTGAATAAAACCAAAGTAACCATAAGTAACAAAATAAGTATTGAGATATGAGATTTCAAGTAAATAAGAGAGCATGATCAAGCAAGAATATAATATGACCTTTCAATAACGAGAATGTACTATCATGTAACGAGAATGTACTTTTCATAACCTTAAAAGGCTATGCACTAGAAAGTCATGTAACAAGCAAGCATAATTTCATGAGATGGCCTCATGGATTTCACCCGTTTATCAAAAAAGTACTCGCAGTGCAATGCGATGCTAGTAAGCATTATCGCACATGATTTATAGTATGTTTCTGGCCATCTATCAAGAGGGCTAGTGTGGAGCCCTTGGACACCATTCGTGCCCGCCCATGCATCTTCAAATTCTAAATCAAGCTACTTCCACGAGAAATAATAATAATGTAGGCCAATAATATCAAGTTCAAACAATAGCTTCATGGCGATAACAACCAAGGTAAGAACATATCCAAATGAGCATGGGAGTTCAAGGATGAATTAATTGGACATTACGTTACGGGGGAATTCTTGCAGCATAACGGTACATTTCCATAATTCTAAAGTTCATTGATTACTTAATGAATAAGATTTTGGGACATCAGATAGTCATAGGGCCATTTGAGCAAGATACGATCAACCCTAGGGTCAACCCCAGGTTGGAACAAGTTTGACATAAAGCAGTCTCAGGGAGACCATTTTCTTGAGGTAGCGGTCAAGTCAAGATCGCTATCAGGTGGAGTCGAGGCAGAACAAGGAACATGTCGACACAATCTGAAGTTGACTGAACCAGGTAGCGGTCACAGGCCGACCGCCATCTTTAGGTAGCGGTATCCTCTTTGCCTCTATCAAGCTAGTTCACAAAAAATGTAAAAAAAAATAAAGTGCTCTCTAGACTTTTAGGTTTATAGGGTACAACCAACTCGGCGTCCTAGTGGGAATCCCAGGCTCGCAGAAACTTACGGAGGCTTTGAAACAATATTACCTAGTCTGGCATAAGGAATATCTGATGGAGAGGCTCTCAAGTCCAAGAGGTTTTCCTATCAAGTGCAAGTGATCTAATAGCGTCATACCGGAGTACGTCTATATGTAAAGTAACAAAAAAGAAAGGAGATGCGAAGAGAACACGCCAGAGCATTAATCCAAGTGTAGGAACTTACATTAAAACCCTTAAATACAAAACTATAAGGTTTTGGCATGAAAATAACATATATGAAAAATAATCTTTTAAACATGCCAAGATGCAGTATGAATCATGCCATGATTAGGATATACAACTAACGAGCTAGGGCATGCAGGATGGCATTTATATAATGGAAATAAATAGGGTCTAACCTGGTTACAGAAACCAGGTAGTGGTCTGTCTGGGACCGCTACTTGAAGGTAGTGGTCTATCTAGAATCGCCAGTTGAAATAGTGGTCTCTACAGGACCGCCTTCTGCCTGCATCAAAGAGAAGCAACATCCATGTGCAGAGCCTATTCTAGGGTAATTTAATGAATAAAAACTATAGAGAACGTAAAAGTAAGACATGATACCATGGTTAGAACAAAGGAAAATGCACGAAAAAGGTACAAATTAAGCCAAAGTTCTTATCTTTTAGTCAAGGGTGCAGGGAGAGTATGCCATGAGAAACCTAACTGCGCAGTCATTGAAAAACCTAAAATTCTCTACGAATAATGCATGCAATCAAGCGAGGCCAGAGGGCTTTCATTCCTAACTTGATGTTTAAGCCAATCATGAGATAACCAACCTCTGGTATTTTCCCTAGACTTTGAATTTGTCACCGGAAGAGGGTGTTGGTTCCTGCGCGTCCTATGTAGAAACTACTACTTCCGAGTGCTCTAACTCCTTAGCCTCTTGATCTAGTAACACGAAAGTTCACAGAGGGTTAGAAGACACTAAGAGGAGTATTTAATTCAAAAGGAAGAACGTGAACTAAAAATATTATACCTTCGAACCACGTGATCCAAAATTAGGGTTCGCGCAGGTTGAGACTGGTTCCTATTTATTGGGTTTGGCCTAGGGCTGAGGGATTAGATCGAATCAAGAGTCCTATGTGTTGAGTCGAAAGACCAGCAGATCTAGAGGGGGGTGAATAGATTGATATAGATCTAGAGGGGGGTGAATAGATCTACCCCAAAATAAAATGAAATTAAGCAGATAAATGCGGAATTAAAAAATTACTTAATCAGAACAGCCGATTTAGACACAGAGTCACGAGAACCACTGAATTAACAAAAGACTTAGTCAAGTGTTATGTGAGAGCTATCAATAGAGAGCATGAGTAAATTCAGATAGACAAGTGAAACACAACAGCAGCACACCTAAATTTTAGAGAGATGAAATGTGAAGAAGTACTTGGCGGAGGTTGTACTCAAAGAGTCTCCTCATGCAAGATAATCCACTTTTCAGATAAGTCTAAATTATCCTTCGAGCAGTACCTTTTGATATACCTTCTTCTCTCTCTTGAATACTCAATATATCAACACGATAACACTCAGATGTATATATGCAACAATCTCAAACCATCAAGCATAGACATGCGATTTTTAGGTGGTTCGATCTCCTGCAGAGATCTACATCCACCCCACACTTAAACCAAGTGTGGCTTCACTGCTGATTCACAGCTTCCAATCTGCTGATCCACAGCTTCGGGGAAAACTTCCCAACATACGTTGAGCCTTACAGCTTAAGCTACCAGAGGAATCCTCCTCTACCGCTGGGGATTACAACTTGCCCAAACCGCTATAACACAGCTTGTAAAACGAGGTTTCAAAACAGAAATTGAAATTCAAAAAAGCAAAACAAAAACTGTAGCTCTCACAAAGAGTAGATTGGCTCTGGTTCTGAACCAAGAGGCCGGAAATAATAGATTGCAGAGACTCAGACTCATACTCTTCAAACGATGCTCTTCTCTTCTCTCAAAGCCCTCTCAAAGCTCTCTCTGGGTTCTTCTCAGGTTCGCTCTCTTGATCTTGCTGGAACTTTCTCTTGACTTAGCCGCTGCTATTCTCTCTGTATGTTCTTCTATTATCAATCTGAGATTGGGTGATCTACCTCCTTTTATAAGATAGCAGATGGTGGGCGTGTGGAAACCATGTTTCCCGCCCAAAAGTTTGTTCAGATCTGAATTAAGATGGCCACGTGGTAGCATCTTGATTGGGTTGCTTTCCATGTGTCACGAACATCATTTAGCCTTTTGCCTTGGTTCACGTGCCTTTTATCCTGGTACTTAAGTTGCTCATGACTTAGAGTTCGCAGGTAGTTGGGACACGCGTCAGGTGCATGATCATGAGTCTTACCTGTCATTGTAATGAGCAAAGATATTAGTCACGTGTTATGAACTTAGACAGCTCACATGTCTATGTGTATAGGCACAGATGCAAGGATATAGAGCTAGCACAGACTATATATAATGCAGCTATCTTCGACTTCTACATGATGCTTTGACTCAAGGTATGCTACTGACGCATATACACATGTCTCGACCTTAGTAGCAACTAACATCGACCTTAGTACATGAAGAGATGTAGACTAGCACTGACTTGTTATGATATATAACAGATAGTGCACTGACCATCTACACTCATAAGGCAAACAATGCACTGACCTTGGTTATGCAAGATACAAGTGTGCACTGACCTTATTACGCATGTATGAAAACATGCACAGACCTTTATATGCATGAAGCAGACAATGCACCGATCCTTGCATGCGTATATCAGGACATGCACCGACCTCCAATATGTATAAGACAAGTATGCACCGACCTTGGTTATGTGCGATGCAAAGCATGCACTAACCTGATATGCTGCTAGTGAAGAAGTGCATCGACTTCGAGTATGCACCGACCTTGAGCCTTTGACACCTAAACCTGCACTGACCTTACTCAGTGTAAGACACTGCTGGCATGTACCTGACTCCAAGTAGAATGCAACTAGCATCGACCTTGTGCAGACTAACGAATGCTAGCACCGACCTTATCACAATGCACAACAGGCTAGCACCGACCTCACGAGCATATGCACGGACCTTAGTTAACCATGTCTGATGCATGCACCGACCTTATGAGGACTTGACACCGACCTCAGTAAAAAACTTCTGAAGCATGCATCGACCTTAAGAACAGAAATGATCATGTATGCAAACCATTTGATGAAATGACTGAATGAGTCTGTGTATGGATCGATCTGACTATTCAGTCAATAGTGACTAGCACCGACCTGAGATGGTCACACTGATCACATGCACAGACCTGTATAGTGCTAGCTATAGTATGAAGGTGCAGAAGTGTTTTATGTAAACATCTGACATATAAAAATTCATCAAAATACACAACATTACCATGGTTAAGATAAAGTCAGCAAAGTCAACACTACAGTCAACCAAGTCAACTTCACTGTTACCAATCATTCAAAACACAATCAACACACAGTAGTCTTCACACTGCTGATCAACTCCAGAGGAGGCCCAACATTCTCCCCCTTTTTGATGATGGCAACACCCAAAATTATGATGTATTTTGACGAGACAAGTTTAATCCAATATAAGATGTATTTAACATGAAGCACAGTCAAACAATGCACCAGACAAACACACAGAAGTAGACCTATCACAAATTGACATGCAGACAATGATTAAAGTGCTAATCTCCTCTTGTGCCATAGCCAAACCATATATGATCCATCTGATACCAATTGATAATCTCTCCCCCTGAACTTGCCAAGTGTCTCTACCCCCTGAAAAAATGGTCTCCCCTTTTAAACAAGATTATCCTTAAGTACAACTCCCCCTTAATCAAAATACCACGAAGTCCTTTTTCTCTTCCCCTTTGCCATCAGCAAACAAGGAGTGAGGAATATTGCGGAGGAGAAGAAGGGTAACCAGAGGAGGAAAGGAATAGAGTAACATCCTGTGCAATAGTTTAGAAGATAAGCAGATTATATGGAAAGTCTTAAGGCATAAAAATCAAGATTATGCATTCTTCACAAATGTCTGGTTTAATAGTGATAAAAGGTAGAGTAGATTCACTGAATCTCATAGTTAAGGTTGCAGTCCTCGTTTATAGCAATGAACCTAAGTCACATAACCATGATAGACTTGGTCAAAAATGTATCCTATTGATTTCAGAACCAATAAATATCATGGGAGTAACTATGACATGTATTGAGGTTAAACAAATTGACACTTAGTAAAATTGGAATTGCAAGGGTTATAGCAAACCTTTTTCAATTTTGATTTTTTAAAACTGAGCTAATTGAACATATAGGTATCATTTATGCCTTTGACATTAAGGGTATACGTAGGTTAGATGCCAGTGCCCCCAGTTACTAAGCACAAAATACCACATCTGTCTCTGATCAAAAACATCAGTCATGATTACACCTTTTTTGCATAAGGGTACACGTTTATCAGACGTCGGTAGCCTCAGCTACTCAGTGAAACCAATTCTACAGGTTTGATCATGTGAACAGAGTTAACAGGAAGCACTTCATGACATGAATTTTTCTCCATTTTATTGATAGAGTACTCAGTTTCTCAGTGCAGTTCAGTCATTGCTCTGCCAACTGATTTATTCATTTCTTTTACTAATACTTTTCTTTTTGCTGTGCTTTTAATTTTTCAAAGTGACTTGTTTAAAAATAATACACTATCTGAGTTTCTCAACCTAGATATCACTAAGTCTTTCATGTTCAAATACTATAAAGATCCTATCTGTCACACCATGAGAAAGAGGTTGAGAGTTATAACCAGTTTTCCACCACCCTATCTTCTTAATTAATATTAAACCATCAGTTCATTCATGAAACAAACATGATTCTTATAGTAGAAGACATGTGATAGTTGCTGCTTAAACTAATGAACTGATTGCAAGACTGTCATCTATTCAGGATAAGGAAATTGACATTGAAGCACATAATCAGCTCTTGAGGGATATCAAGAAGTGGAAATGACACCAAATGATAGAGGTGGATCCAAGCGATGCCAATTGATACAATTGTGTTCAAGAGACACTGATCACACCCAGATAAGGATATAACAGACTCCCCCTGACAAAACAATGCATCATGGACAGGCAATCTTATTCTAAACAAGGACTCCCCCTGTCTATATGCATGTTTATTCAAGCTCCAGACACAATTATCCACAAGACACAAAACCCAATATTGAGAAATGCAGTGCAAGGCATGGACTCTCTTGATTCATGGTACCTGGCGGAGGATAGTCCTCGACACATGGTATGGGCTTTAAGACAAACAGAATCTATCCTTCCACCACATATCATTTGATATACCTCTGAGATCAAGATGACTCATCCATGACAATGATAAGACTACTAGCAAGCAGACTTGTAACATTCTCAAGACATATCAGAACATTTATTCAAGAATTTTAAAGACAGGCTGACACACAATCATTCTCAAAACTAATCCAAATATCAATACAAGAATGAGATCAGAATTAATCATCATGCTGAAATTTACATAAACCTAACTCTCTTCTTAAGAATTTAAATCTTTCATTTCCCAAAGGTTTAGTAAAAATGTCAGCAAACTATTTTTCAGTTTCAATAAAATTCAGTTCAATTTCATTCTTGCTTACTTCATCTCTAAGAAAATGGTGTTTAATTTCTATGTGCTTAGTCCTAGAGTGATGAACAAGATTTTTAGTCAAACATATAGCACTAGTATTATCACATAAAATTAGAATGCATCCCAATTTTATCTGATAATCAGTGAGTTGGTGCTTGATCCACAGTACCTAGGCGACACAATTCCCTGCTGCGACATATTCAGCCTCAGTAGTGGATAGAGCAACAATTAATATGTTGCTTCTTGGATGCCCAAGACACTTGACAACCACCTAAGAACTGGTAGTACCCACTAGTACTTTTCCTATCAATCTGACACCCAGCATAATCTGCATCAGTGTAAGCTATTAGGTCTAGCTCACACCTAGCAGGATACCAAAGGCCTAGTTCTGTGGTGCCTGACGGATATCTAAAAATCCTCTTAACAGCACTGAGATGAGACTCTTTAGGACTAGCCTGAAATCTAGCACATAAACACACAGTAAATTGCATATCAGGCCTAGATGTAGTAAGGTAAAGAAGGGATCTGATCATACCTCTGTACAACTTGGTGTCAACTAATTTACCTTTTGGGTCATCATCAAGACTAGTTGATGTACCCATTGGTGCTGTTATCTCCTTGAGATTTTCTAATTTGTACTTCTTCAGTAGGCCTCTTACATACTTGGACTGAGTGATGAAAGTTCCTTCTTTGATCTGTGTCACCTGCAGTCCAAGAAATAGTTTTAGCTCACCCATAGAGCTCATTTCAAACTCATGTGTCATTAAGTAAGAAAATTCTTCACACATTATTTGGTTAGTTGTACCAAAAACTATATCATCCACATATATTTGTACAATGAGAATGTCTGGATGACATACCTTTGTGAACAAGGTTTTGTCAATTTAACCTCTTGTAAACTTCTTGTCTGAGAGGAACTTACTGAGCCTATCATACCAAGCTCTAGGAGCTTGTTTCAATCCATATAGAGCTTTATTCAACTTGTATACATGATTAGGAAAATCTATGCAATCAAAACCTGGAGACTGTCTTACAAAGACATCCTCTTTAATTTCTCCATTCAAAAATGCAGATTTCACATCCATCTGCTGAAGAGTAATTCCTAATGAGCATGTGTATGCTAACAGAATTCTGATGGCCTCTATCCTAGCCACAGGGGCATATGACTCTTCAAAGTCAATATCATACTCTTGATTGTACCCTTGAGCTACCAATCTAGCCTTATTCCTAACAATATTACCCTGCTTATCTGTTTTATTCCTGAAAACCCATTTAGTTCCAATGATAGTGCCATGATCAGGAGGTGGAACTAGGTGCCATACCGTGTTCTTGTCAAATTGATTTAATTCCTCGTGCATGACATTAATCCAATGCACGTCACTAAGGGCACTGTCTATGTTTTTGGGTTCTATGTGTGACACTAATGCAAAGGTATTTAACTCATTCTGAGCTCTGAGATAAGATCTGGTACTAGGGGGTTCATGTAAATTACCAATTATATTATCTATAGGATGATCTCTAAGAAATCTGACATTGATAACTTGACTACCTTGATCCTCATTTACCTACCCCTGAGAACCAGGCTCCTCTGCATCATTGTCTTCAGATTGATCTGCAGGATTTTCATCTTCTAGAATTTCTCCATTATTCTGTTCCCTGCACAAACCATTTTCAAGCTTTGTCATTGTTTCATCAAAGACCACATGTGGAGATTCTTCTATTGACTTGGAGTTTAAATTGTATACCCTATAGGCTCTGGATTTTTCTGAATATCCTAGAAAGATTCCAGGATCACTTTTAGGTTCAAATTTATCAAGGTCTCTTTTAGCATTAACATGCAGAAAACATTTACAACCGAAGACCTTGAAATAAGCTAGTGAAGGTTTCTTACCCTTGAGAATTTTATAAGGAGTTTTCTGGGTAAATGACCTTACCATGGCTCTGTTGACTATATGGCATGCAGTGTTGACTGCCTCAGCCCAAAATTTCCTTGGTAGGTTACCTTCCACCAGCAATGTTTGAGCCATCTCCACAAGGGTCCGGTTCCTCCTCTCTACTACACCATTTTGCTCTGGTGTCCTTGGAGAAGAGAACTTGTGAGTTATACCATTATCCCCTTGGTATTGCTTCCAAAGGTGACACGGCCTCCATTCTTTTCAACCAGCATACAAAATTTTGCCCTGTCCCCCGTCATATGCCTGGAGTAGCCATTGTCCAAGTACCACAAGTTTTGCTTGGCTGCCAGGCATACCGGCATCAAGGATCAAGTAGAGATGTTTGGAACCCAAAAATGTTTGGGCCCAAAAACAATAGATGAATCATCAAAATAGGATAGCAAACATTTAGGTATCCACATTTGTTTTGGAGCAGATTGCATTATGGATTTGTCTGTTTTCTTTTTATCATCACTATTTTTGTTGTCATTAATAATGTGAAAAACATTGGGTGAGATGTACCCTGGGTTGCCCCTAGGCTAACCATAAGATGTGTGTTTCCTTGGATTCCATGTCCTGGATTGCCCAGACCAATTTCTAACATGAGGTCCATAAACTCTATCCCTTCCAGACCTACTAAACTGATATGGCTGTGCATAATGGTATGTATGGTAGGTCTGAGCTCTAGGATAGTTTCTATTAGTCTCTAATCTCCTGACAGTTGTAGGTCCATTTGGAATATGCATGGGAGTGAGTTGTGTCTTCTAGTTATTTTTCTGTGGAGACCTATTAGAGTTATTCTGGGGTTTTGATGTTGCAGAAGGTTTACCCCTATTCTGGTGTTTGCCCTGAGGTGTAGACTTGTGTGTGTGTGAATTGCTGAACACCTCCACCTTTTGTTTGCCCTTGTCCTGAGCACTGGGCATTTTCTGATTAGCAGTTTTTACAAAAAAATTGTCAGCATTGTTTCCACTGTACATTTTAATGAGAGGGGTGTTCTTTCCCTTGTCTGCTACAAATGAACCAGTTTTAAATTCAAAGCTCCTTTTTGCAGTGGGATTAAAACCAAGACTATCTTTTCTGAACTTTATTTTTGTTCCTAAGAGAGCATTTAAGTTTTCTGTACCTTGGGTCATACTCTCAATAGTTTTCTATTTATTCTCATTTTCTTTCTCAAAATTTTCAATTGATTTCTTCAATTCAACATTAACACTCAAAACAACTTCATACTTTTCATTGACAATTTTCATTTCATTTTCACACTTTTGAAATTTCAGCTTTAAATCATCAATCACATTTTTGAGCATATCATTCTCATTTCTAGCATCAATTAAAACAGATTTTAATTCATCAACTTCAGCACCATATTTTTTAAGACAGTTATTCTCTATTTCAAGATATGCAATTCTGTCAGACATAGTAGTATTATTAACAAGAGAATAGACTTTCCTTTTTAACTGTCTATTTTCTTTTCTAATGTCATCAACTTTATCTAACAGTTCACCATAAGCATCTTCCCAATCAGCAAGAGTGTAATTTTCGAAGGGAGATGTTACCTCATCATCTTCTTCTTCTCTATCGCAGTCCCTGGCCATCAGACATACTTGACTTCCTTCTCCTTCACTCTCCGAGGTGCTGTTGAGATTGCCCTCATCCTCATCGCTCCAAGTACTTATCATAGCTTTACCTTTCATGTTTTTCTTCTTTGCTTTTTCCTTTAGTATTTGGAGCTCTGTGTTGAGTATATCCAAGTGATTTTGATGATAACAAACCCAGTGTTATATGTTTTATCACGTGCAATGTTTTAACTATCAAGTTTGAATTTAACACGCATTCAAGCCCACTTCTTCATGTAATAAGCTTAAGTGTTTAAACTTGTTCAAATGCATAAATCATTGATTTGGGTTCAAAACCACCTAGGCTAAGCTTAAACTCACTCACCTGATTGGAACAAGGTAGCCATAAAATGTTTGTTCATATATTATAATTGATTGGCTAACCTTTTAATTTTTGCAGAAAACCCAGCCAGCGGTCGACCGCCAGCTTCTAGCGGTCAACCGATTCTCCCAACAACGAATGGACAATTTCCTATAAAATTCCGGTCGACCGCCCCTATGCACAGGTCGACTGCCAGCCTCGAAAAGCCCCTATTGTTGACTTTTTGTTCTCAACGTGGGATGTCTCTCTTCAAGGATTTGTTTAATCCCAAAGCCACCAAACTTCCCATGATTTGTGGACCTGGTTCCTCGCTTGTCTCTTGACCATTCAAGAGTTATAAAAACATCACATTGAGGCTTGTATGTAAGACCTAAAATTATTTAATTGAGCCCAATATTTCTTATTAAGCTTTTATTAATTGAGAATAGAATTTTATTGAATTAATAATTGAATTTCAGATTTATTAATATTTAATTCGTTAGAAATAATATAAGTGAAAATTTGACTACCTTATAAACATCCATAAAAGTAGTAAACAGATTAAGGTAGAGGTAGATAACAACTTTTCCTTCTGGCATTAAGCCATTGTAAATCCGTGGTAAGATCTATTTAGAGTTTAAACCCAAAAGTGCACACTTTTGACCCATACCTAACCCTTAGATTAAAAACACGAAATTCGACCTGAATACTCAACCAAATGAACTGAAATCAGTGGCAAATGGAAGGCCACAATGTAAGGAACATTTACCCTCAATCAATTTGAGGTAAACCTAGCCCCAAAACGTGCTGCCGACATAGTTTGGTCAAGTCAAGGATTTCGGCGCCGTTTCTAAACACGTAGCTTGCAGCAGCGAATACTCCCAACTCCGAAGGCTCCAGAAGCTCTATGAGCTATCAAAATGAAGCCCTACGAGTCTTCTTTCATTTGGCTGCTGTGGGGTTCGCTGAAGTTTTAGATCTAGGGAGATCAAGCTCGATTTGTGGAGGTGGGTCAGCAGGCCGTTGGCTTCCCTTCATCCTTCTTTGATCCATCGATTGAGGTAGGAATTCTCAACCAAATTTTGATCACGAGTATAGCAAGTTGTTCATCTCGTCGAGATCTATCCATTGGGACTGAAAGCCCCAATTTTCATCAGGTGTGGAGTGAGTTATCACGGGTTTTCTAAGCTGCTATCCAAGTGTTCTTCATTCTAGGGTTTGAGTTTTCTCTCTCCGATTTAAGGTAGGATCTAACAACCAAACTCTAATTAACTTACATGATATAATCAGCATATTATTATCTTTTCTTTAACGTAGAAAGCCCCAAATTCCATTGAGCATGCCTCATGAATTTCAAAATTTTGTAAGAGCATACCTAGAACATGATTCATATAGTGTTCCTTTAAGTCAGAGCTTGATTACGGGCTAATTTTGAGTCATGTATCCTGATCTTCATGCAGCATATTATATATGGTTGGATTCATAATCGAGTCAGCTTTCTTTTGACACCAAAAGCCCTAAATTCCGTTGTGTATGTTAAGAGAATTGCATGATTTAGTAGAAGTGGGTCAGGAACTAGGGTTTTCATGAATTTATAATATATAAGTTGAGATTCAATCAATTTCTGTTACAATCCGTGTTTCAAAATTGTAGTTTTATGACCCTACAATGTCTATTAATATTCCTAGATCTTGTGGTTTTGATTTCAACTCAATTGGACCCCATTTGGATGAGTTTATGTGGTTTCCGGAAGCAACATTCGTTGCTGTTGTTGCAGGGGTCGACCCATTTTCTGGGCAACCCTGCAGGCCCGAGGGTCGTCCCCTCCTGTTCCTTCATGGGGGTCGACCCGAGGGGTCGACCCACTGCACAGGAATGTAGGGGTCGACCCCAGGGGTCGACCCATCTTCAGAAATTGCTGGGGTCGACCCCAGGGGTCGACCCATTCAGCTTCCAGACCCCAGTTTTTCAGGGGTCTACCCCGGGGGTCGACCCGTACACCAGAAACCCGATTTTCATCATTTTTCGACCTGAAGATGGATCCGAATAAGTGGGGAATCAACCCATTTAACTTAGGCCCACTGAAATTATATTTTTGAAGAACAATTGACCTATTCATGTACCCCCCTTGATTTCAAATTTGCATTGGTCCTTTCTTGCAAACATAGTACAAAACACGATGTTTACCATCTCCATTACAACACTTACATTGGTTAAATAGAAACTCACATAATTAATGATTAATTGTGTAACTAAAACCCCTGATAATGCATTCTATTTCACCGCTGTGAAAGCTTGTTCTTTACCTCGACAACTTGTTCTAGCTTGTTGGCACTTTGGCTAATACAAATGATAATGGTTAATCATGATATCTTAACTTGGTGATTAGGATTAATATGTTGATTAGCTTGTTTGATTGCTATTGTTTTACAGTAGCGCAGCACGATTAACTCTTGTTGTGACTTGGTTTCGATCTCCTTGATGATTATACTTACCTTGAAATTCTGGAAATGAATCTCTTTCCTACTTAAAGTTGTTATTGCTACTTAGTTTAAACCTTAGAATTCTGGCCATAAACTGTGGAAGTCTAGATTCGTGGGATCTTTGATCCAATGAAATCAATGCCTGGCAAACAATTAAGGGCTCGGTCTAGTCCTGGGAAGAGTGCCCGAACACTACGTGTACCCCCGGGGAGGTGAATGACTAGGTGTGGCATTTGGCACCAGTACTTGACATGTGTTAAATCTAGGATTGTCCACTACTCTCTACATTACATTCTACTACTTTTCACTTTCCACTCTTCACTGTTCTATACTCTACTTGTTGTTACTTTACTTGTTGATTACTTGGACGTGGAAATGAAATTACATACGTGCTTGACATGACTTGAATTGTCTTGATATGGCCAACTTTTTATCGTTATCTCCTGTAGTAAATTCTTGTCTTACCATTCTATTCATTATATTTCTTGACCTTGCAAGATCTTTGAATTTTGTTTCGTGATATCATCGTTATCTTTTTATTGTTTTATCATTTGTAGCATGACATTTTAAATTGTAATGAAACTGTTAATCACTTATACCTGTCTGTTATTTCCTACTGAGCGTCAGCTCATAGTTGTGTTTTCCCCCTTTTCCAGGCTGTTCAGGTGACGCACTTACCGATGGGGAAGGGCGGGAGTGATGTCTTGAGTGTATCAGTTCTAGTGTGTTAGTAGTGTGTTATCTTACTTTTAGTTGTGTTTTGGAGAGCATTTAGTCTCAGTCATGTTATTGAGCTTTAGTGATTGATTATTCCAGTTGTATTAAGTTGAACTTGAGGTTATTGTATCAGTTGTGATTTGTTAATGATCATTTAGTATTTCCATCTTGTAGCACTTGTGTATTATTTTAGATTAGTTCTCTCTCTTGTCAGCGTGTCTCTAACTGTACGTCCCGATATTTCCGCCTTGTTCGGGGCGTGACAGTTTAGTTGGTATCAGAGCCCTAGGTTTCACATTCCTAGGTTCCATAACTTGTAGGTTTTCTTGTATTGCATCCCAATAACCGGTATATCAAAAGGTGTTGTCCGAACGTTAGGCTACGCCTATAGGAAAGGTCGCACACTTGCGTGAGTGGTCTTCGGACCGATTACCTCCGTCAGGTACCGAGTTTTGGTTGTGTCTAGGTGCACTAGATCCCTAACCTTGTGAAAGTTTAAGACCTGACCTGTGAGATTGGGGTAGAACTTGGGTTAAGTTCGTTCCTTAATCGTGCTTTATCTATCTTTTTGGACCTAAGTAATCTATTTCTCGTGTAGATGGCAGCTGATCATGCTGAATGGAGGAACCTACAGCGTACGGTTCAAGGCCTTACTCAGGCCCTTCAGCAAGTAGCTCAGGCAAGAGCGGCACAGCATGGCACCGGTGATCTATACCGGAACTTCCGAGGGATGAATCCGCCAAGGTTTACGGGTTCGACCGACCCTGACCAAGCCGAGCACTGGCTAGATGAGATGGGGAGGATCTTTGAAGTTATGCAATGCACCAACCAGGAGCGTGTCCTTTTGTCCACATTTCAACTGGAACATGATGCACGTACTTGGTGGGATTCTATCAAGGCAACTCTCGGTGATCGGCAAGTTATGTGGGAAGAGTTTGAAGAATTCTTCAACAGCAAGTATTTTTCTGATAGAGTGCAAGAGAAGAAAGCGGCAGAGTTCGCGGCCTTGAAATAGCGAGGTTTGTCCGTGGCAGAGTATGAGGCTCAATTTGCACGGCTTTCTCGTTATGCTACTCATCTCATTTCCACCGAGAAGATGAAGGCGAAGCGCTTTCTCAATGGATTGAAGCTTCATTATATCAACCAATTGGCACCAATGGAGATTTCCACGTATTCTGAGGTGGTAAGAAAAGCGCAAGTTCTGGAGGATACTCTTGAAATGACGGAGAGAATCCGTGGGAAAGGCACCAAGAAAGAATTACCTACGGGTTCCGGGAGTGTCAAACCCGGGTATACCAAGAAGAGGCCTGTTAGTGGACCTGGTTCATGGAGCGGGTCCGGATCGTGGAAGGGCAAGATGCCAAGGCATGAAGACAAGAAGCCTGGCCCTATTGTTCCATTCAAGGGTGTGTGCAACTATTGTGATCGTCCGGGTCACAAGATAGAGGAGTGCTGGCGCAAGCTAGGCGCCTGTTTGCGATGTGGAAGCAAGGAGCACCGTATCCCCAATTGTCCTCTCATATCGGAGCAAGCTACACCAGCAAAACCTCTAGTCTTCAAGAAACCACAAGGCAAGCTTCAAGCTTTACATGCAGATGAAACTGGGATTTCTGATGATGGCGGACTCGTCGAAGGTACCCTTACTATAATCGATAAGCCCGCATTTGCTCTCTTTGATACTGGTGCAACACATTCTTTTATTTCACGGAGATTTGCTAAGTCATTAGCTGTGGAACCTGTTTTGATGAATACTCCGTTAGAGATTTCAACCCCTATTGGCACTAGATCAACAATCCAGTATTTCTATCCTTCTAGTAAGGTTATGATTGGTGAGCAGAACTTTCCAGCTGATTTAGTCTGCATGGATATGAAGGATTATGATGTAATCCTAGGAGCAGATTGGTTGGCCAAGTATGAGGCCAATGTTCACTGTAGTTCTAGCTCAGTGACTTTTACTGGACATTTTGGTTTATCTTTTACGGGAGTCAAGCACCATAACTCCGTACCGCTCATCTCAGCTCTTCGAGCTGATAAGCTTTTGAGGCATGGGTGTGAGACTTTTCTAGCCTTTGTCTATACAACTCCTGAGCAGCAGATTGAGATCAAGGACATTCCTGTTGTCCGAGATTTTTCTGATGTCTTTCCGGAGGAACTACCAGGACTTCCGCCTGAGCGGGAAGTTATCTTTTCTATTGATCTTATTCCTGGCACATCTCCTATTTCTAAGGCTCCTTATCGTATTTCTCCTGCGGAACTGAGGGAACTGAAGCAGCAACTGATGGAATTGCTCGAGAAGGGTTTTATACATCCTAGTACTTCTCCTTGGGGAGCCCCTGTACTATTTGTCAGGAAGAAAGATGGTTCGATGAGGCTGTGCATTGATTATCGGCAATTGAACCAGCAGACTGTCAAGAATAGATATCCATTGCGAGGATTGACGAACTATTTGACCAGATAGCAGGAGCTCAATATTTTTCTAAGATCGATCTTCGATCTGGATATCACCAGTTGCGGATTAAGGAAGAGGATATTTATAAAACGGCTTTTCGCAGCAGGTATGGTCATTTTGAGTTTGTCGTTATGCCTTTTGGTCTAACGAATGCACCAGCAGCTTTCATGCAGTTGATGAACGATGTATTTCTGCCCTATCTTGATCAGTGGGTCGTGGTATTTATTGATGACATCTTGATCTATTCCAAGAGTGAATTGGAGCATGCTGAACACCTGAGGATGGCATTGCAACTGTTGAGAGATCATCAACTTTATGCCAAGATTTGTAAGTGTGAGTTCTGGCTACAAGAAGTGTCCTTTCTCGGACATATTATCACCAAGGAAGGTATTTCAGTTGATCCTTCGAAGATTGGGGCAGTGAAGAATTGGGAGCAGCCTACTAGTGCAACTGAAATCAGAAGTTTCCTAGGCCTGGCAGGCTATTACCGAAGATTTATTCAAGATTTCTCCAAGATTGCAGTACCTATGACAAGATTAACCCGCAAGGAGAATAAGTTTGATTGGTCAGATGATTGTCAGCGAAGCTTTCAGACTCTGAAGGAGTGTTTGACTACTGCACCTGTTTTGGCTTTACCTTCTGGTGAAGGAGGATTTGTTGTTTATATTGATGCTTCAGGTATTGGCTTAGGCTGTGTACTCATGCAGCATGGGAAGGTGATTGCCTATTCCTCTAGGTAGTTGAGAAAGCACGAGGATAATTATCCTGTTCATGATTTGGAACTTGCTGCAGTCGTGTTTGCTTTGAAGATATGGAGGCATTACTTATATGGAGAAACCTTTACAGTGTTTTCAGATCATAAGAGTTTGAAGTATTTATTTTCTCAGAAGGAACTCAACATGAGGCAGCGGAGATGGTTGGAGTACTTGAAAGACTTCGACTTCTCGATTGAGTATCATCCTGGCAAAGGTAATGTTGTGACAGATGCATTAAGCCGGAAGCCAGTAGCTAGATTGTCAAGTCTCATATTACAAGAATGGAGGTTGTTGGAACAATTATCCAATCTAGATCTTAATATTGACAATGATCAGGTCATGATTGCTCAGATCCAACTTAAGCCCGAATTATTGATGGAAATCAAGTCCTTGCAAGAAAATGATCCCGAGTTGGTAGAGGTCAAGGGAAACTTGAGCAGCAGACCTGACTTCATGTTGGCCGATGATGGTAGATTATTATTTAAAGGCAGAACTTGTGTCCCGGATGAGGCTACAATAAAGAACAAAATTCTTGAGGAAGCTCATAGATCCAGATATACCATTCATCCTGGAGGCACTAAGTTGTACCGAGATTTGAAAAGGTCCTTTTGGTGGCCGAATATGAAAAGAGAAGTTGCAGATTTTGTGAGTAGATGTTTGGTATGTCAGCAAGTTAAGGCCGAACATTTCAGACCAGCAGGGAAATTGAAACCACTCGACATACCCCAATGGAAGTGGGAAAGCATTGGCATGGATTTCATTATGGGTCTACCTAGGACTCGTGGTGGATTTGATGCGATATGGGTGATTGTCGATCGATTGACAAAGTTGGCTCATTTCTTACCAATTAAGTCCAAGTGGACGATTGATGTATTGGCTGCTTTGTATATAAAGGAAGTGGTGAGATTGCATGGTATCCCAGTGAATATAGTATCTGATCGAGACCCCAGATTTACTTCACATTTCTAGAGGGGACTGCAAGAGTCTTTGGTTACTCGTCTGAATTTTAGTACTGCTTTTCATCCACAGATAGATGGACAGACTGAAAGAACCAATCAGATAGTGGAAGATATGCTGCGAGCTTGCATGATTGATTTCGGTGGTAATTGGAGTGAGCATTTGGCATTAATTGAATTCGCCTACAATAACAGCTATCAGTCTAGTATTCAGATGGCTCCTTTTGAAGCACTATATGGTAGAAGTTGTCGTTCCCCGTTGTGTTGGGATGAGGTAGGTGAGAAACAGTGGCTTGGACCAGATCTTGTTTCGGAATCATCACAGAACATCCGTGTTATCCGAGACCGGTTACAAGTAGCCCAGTCAAGACAGAAGAGTTATGCCGACAACAGGAGAAGAGCATTGGAATTTCAGTTTGGCGAGCATGTGTTCTTAAAGGTCTCTCCGACGAGAGGGATCCGAAGATTTGGCATTCATGGCAAGCTGAGTCCGAGGTACATTGGTCCATTTAAGATTCTAGATAGAGTGGGAGAGGTGGCATACAGACTGGCTTTACCACCGCATTTGTCTGGCGTACATAATATTTTCCATGTGTCTATGTTGCGGAAATATGTGTACGATCCCACTCATATCATTCAGCAGGTGGATTTTGAACTGAAGGAAGATTTGACCTATGAGGAAAGACCTGTCAAGATTCTGGACCGGAAGTAACAGCAACTCCGGAATCATTCGATACCGATGGTCAAGATTCAGTGGAGTCGGCGTGGGACCGAAGAAGCTACATGAGAGTCTGAAGAGACTATGCGAAAGCGGTATCCTGATCTATTCTAGGTGAGCGATCTTTTTCTACTCTCAATTTTAGTGCAGTGAATTTGGAGGACCAAATTCCTTTAAGTAGGGGAGGGTGTAAGACCCCAAATTATTTAATTGAGCCCAATATTTCTTATTAAGCTTTTATTAATTGAGAATAGAATTTTATTGAATTAATAATTGAATTTTGGATTTATTAATATTTAATTCGTTAGAAATAGTATAAGTGAAAATTCGACTACCTTATAAAAATCCATAAAAATAGTAAACAGATTAAGGTAGAGGTAGATAACAACTTTTCCTTCTAGCATTAAGCCGTTGTAAATCCGTGGTAAGATCTATTTAGAGTTTAAACCCAAAAGTGCACACTTTTGACCCATACCTAACCCTTAGATTAAAAACATGAAATTCGACCTGAATACTCAACCAAATGAACTGAAATTAGTGGAAAATAGAAGGCCACAATGTAAGGAACATTTACCCTAAATCAATTTGAGGTAAACCTAGCCCCAAAACGTGCTGCCGACATAGTTTGGTCAAGTCAAGGATTTCGGCGCCGTTTCTAAACACGTAGCTTGCAGTAGCGAATACTCCCAACTCCGAAGGCTCCAGAAGCTATCTGAGCTATCAAAATGAAGCCCTACGAGTCTTCTTTCATTTGGCTACTGTGGGGTTCGCTGAAGTTTTAGATCTGGGGAGATCTAGCTCGATTTGTGGAGGTGGGTCAGCAGGCCGTTGGCTTCCCTTCATCCTTCTTTGATCCATCGATTGAGGTAGGAATTCTCAACCAAATTTTGATCATGAGTATAGCAAGTTGTTCATCTCGTTAAGATCTATCCATTGGGACTGAAAGCCCCAATTTTCATCCGGTGTGGAGTGAGTTATCACGGGTTTTCTAAGGTGCTGTCCAAGTGTTCTTCATTCTAGGGTTTGAGTTTTCTCTCTCCGATTTGAGGTAGGATCTAACAACCAAACTCTAATTAACTTACATGATATAATCAGCATGTTATTATCTTTTATTTAACGTAGAAAGCCCCAAATTCCATTGAGCATGCCTCGTGAATTTCAAAATTTTGTAAGAGCATACCTAGAACATGATTCATATAGTATTCCTTTAAGTTAGAATTTGATTACGGGCTAATTTTGAGTCATGTATCCTGATCTTCATGCAGCATATTATATATGGTTGGATTCATAATCGAGTCAGCTTTCTTTTGACACCAAAAGCCCTAAATTCCGTTGTGTATGTTAAGAGAATTGCATGATTTAGTAGAAGTGGGTCAGGAACTAGGGTTTTCATGAATTTATCATATATAAGTTGAGATTCAATCAATTTATGTAACAATCTGTGTTTCAAAATTGTAGTTTTATGACCCTAAAATGTCTATTAATATTCCTAGATCTTGTGGTTTTGATTTCAACTCAATTAGACCCCATTTGGATGAGTTTATGTGGTTTCCGGAAGCAACATTCGTTGCTGTTCTTGCAGGGGTCAACCCCAGGGGTCGACCCATTTTCTGGGCAACCCTACAGGCCCGAGGGTCGACCCCAGGGGTCGTCCCCTCCTGTTCCTGCATGGGGGTCGACCCCAGGGGTCGACCCATTGCACAGGAATGTAGGGGTCGACCCCAGGGGTCGACCCATTCAGCTTCCAGACCCCAGTTTTTCAGGGGTCGACCCCGGGGGTTGACCCGTACACCAGAAACCCGATTTTCATCATTTTTCGACCCGAAGATGGATCTGAATCAGTGGGGAATCAACCCATTTAACTTAGACCCACTGAAATTATATTTTTGAAGAACAATTGACCTATTCATGTACCCCCCTTGATTTCAAATTTGCATTGGTCCTTTCTTGCAAACATAGTACAAAACACGATGTTTACCATCTCCATTACAACACTTACATTGGTTAAATAGAAACTCACATAATTAATGATTAATGGTGTAACTAAAACCCCTGATAATGCATTCTATTTCACCGCTGTGAAAGCTTGTTCTTTACCTCGACAACTTGTTCTAGCTTGTTGGCACTTTGGCTAATACAAATGATAATGGTTAATCATGATATCTTAACTTGGTGATTAGGATTAATATGTTGATTAGCTTGTTTGATTGCTGCTATTTTATAGTAGCGCAGCACGATTAACTCTTGTTGTCACTTGGTTTCGATCTCCTTGATGATTATACTTACCTTGAAATTCTGGAAATGAATCTCTTTCCTACTTAAAGTTGTTATTGCTACTTAGTTTAAACCTTGAAATTCTGGCCATAAACTGTGGAAGTCTAGATTCGTGGGATCTTTGATCCAAAGAAATCAATGCCTGGCAAACAATTAAGGGCTCGGTCTAGTCCTGGGAAGAGCGCCCGAACACTATGTGTACCCCCGGGGAGGTGAATGACTAGGTGTGGCATTTGGCACCAGTACTTGACATGTGTTAAATCTAGGACTGTCCACTACTCTCTACATTACTTTCTACTACTTTTCACTTTTCACTCTTCACTGTTCTATACGCTACTTGTTGTTACTTTACTTGTTGATTACTTGGACGTGGAAATGAAATTACATACGTGCTTGACATGACTTGAATTATCTTGATATGGCCAACTTTTTATCGTTATCTCATGTAGTAAATTCTTATCTTACCATTCTATTCATTATATTTCTTGACCTTGCAAGATCTTTGAATTTTGTTTCGTGATATCATCGTTATCTTTTTATTGTTTTATCATTTGTAGCATGACATTTTAAAATGTAATTAAACTGTTAATCACTTATACCTGTCTGTTATTTCCTATTGAGCGTCAGCTCATAGTTGTGTTTTCCCCCTTTTCCAGGCTGTTCAGGTGACGCACTTACCGATGGGGAAGGGCAGGAGTGATGTCTTGAGTGTATCAGTTCTAGTGTGTTAGTAGTGTCTTATCTTACTTTTAGTTGTGTTTTGGAGAGCATTTAGTCTCAGTCATGTTATTGAGCTTTAGTGATTGATTGTTCCAGTTGTATTAAGTTGAACTTGAGGTTATTGTATCAGTTGTGGTTTGTTAATGATCATTTAGTATTTCCATCTTGTAGCACTTGTGTATTATTTTAGATTAGTTCTCTCTCTTGCCAGCGTGTCTCTAACTGTACGTCCCGATATTTCCGCCTTGTTCGGGACGTGACATTGTAACCCTAATCAATCAAAGGAGGCCAAAGGAGGCTATCAAGGGGGAGATTTAAGAGCTGGTACTGTAGCCGTGAACAGTTCTCCGAGAAGGAAGGGCTTCATCCATCTTCAAGCAACATCTGGAGCAGATCAACCCCAAGCCAAGAGGAGATCAAGCTACATCCAAAACTGTCTTCATCAACTAAGGGGGAGCTTGAATCTGAAATATTCTTTTTGTGTTTTCCATTCCAATCTTGCTGGGCTTTCATTTTTGTGTTCTTGTAATATTCAAACATCTGTGTGTGTGTGTGGATCTACGAAGATCCGTGTGTGTGTGTGAGAGTGTTTTCTCTTTTCTTCACTCTTCTTTCTGTTTCGGTGCTTATGCACCTTCGTGGGAGTTCTGAACTCACATGTGTGTGTGTGTGTGTGTGTGTGCCTTGATATTTTAACCTTATATAAGATAGTGTGTGAATCCTCACGGTCGGTGAGGGGTGGACGTAGGTTGTAGTTGTTGCATCCAAACCACCTAAAAATCATGGTGTTCTGTGTGATTTGCTCTTTTTCTCCTACATCTAGTTCTGATCTAGCTTGTTGTTTGTTGCATCATTATCTAGTTTCATTGTTTTGCTCAAGCTGTATTAACCCTTTTACGGGAGATCCTTAGTATATCAAAAGGTAGCTTCTGATCGACACGGTCAATCCTATCGGGAGAAAAAAAACCTTGTGTACGAGAATCTTCGGATTCCCTGACTCCACCTAGTACCAAAGAACTACTATAGAGGTTAATCTAGCCAGATTCATTTTATATTTCATCTGATCTATTCTTATTTGTTATTTGCTCTCGATACATTTCTTAACATTGTTAAAAGATGTAAAAATATATCATCACCCAATTCACCCCCCCTCTTGTGTGTGATTGATCGCGGGACTTCAATTGGTATCAGAGCCAAGGCTCTATCTTTCACAGATCTAATGATCTTGAGTAAGATCCGGATCAATGGCAAATAAGGATATGATGCCCGAGGGTCACTCCATGAATCGTCCTCCCTTCTTTGACGGTTCAAACTACTCGTACTGGAAAAACAGAATGCATGTTTTTCTGAGGGATCAAGAGTACGAAGTTTGGAGAGTTGTGGACAATGGTCCTTACAAACTCGGGGATGATGAAGAAAAATGGACACCCGAGGAAATTAATAAATGCACTGTTAATTTCAATGCTATGAATATTATGTAATGTGCGATACACCCTAACGAATATTCTCGTGTTTCCATGTGCAGCTTGGCTAAAGAAATGTGGGACAAACTGCGGCTCATATATGAGGGGACGTCCGAAGTCAAGGAGACCAAGGCCAACCTTCTGGTCCGAGATTATGAGCTCTTCAAGATGAAGCATGAAGAGACAATTTCAGAGATGTTCGTAAGGCTAACTAAGATCACGAATGGTCTCAAAAGTCTTGGGAAGATTACACTAATTCTGAGCTCATAAGAAAAGTGCTAAGATCCCTCCCTCCTACGTGGCACACCAAGGCCACCTTCATTGAAGACTCCAAAAATCTGTCCACACTTACTCTCGATGAACTCATAGGGTCACTCATGACCTATGAGATAAATGTGAAGAGGACAGCCGAAGAAGATATCAAGAAGAAGAAGGTGATTGGATTGAGAGCTCATCAATCCGATGATGAATCCCAAGAAGAAGAATCCAGTGACGGGGGCAACGAAGAAGAAGAACTGGCTATGATCACTTGCCATGTGAAAAGATTTCTAAGGAAGAAGAGAAACTTCCAAGGCAACTTCAGAAAGGGGCAAAGGAAGCCCACTCAAACCAAGGGTGAGTCGAGCAAGCCAAGTAGCATCATATACTACGAATGCAAGAAGCTCGGGCACATGAGGGGAGAGTGCCCAAATGTGAAGCAGAAATTCAAGAAAGATAACTTCAGAAAGCCCAAAGCCATGGTCGCCACGTGGAGCGATGAAGAGGACGAACCGTCTGATGAGGAGATACATGAGCTCGTGGAGAGCCTGTGCCTCATGGCACATGAGGATGACTCAACCGAGGTAAATTCAGACCCTGATTTTATTTCTAATGAACAATGGGAGTCTGAATATGAAAAACTTTATACTAAATACAAGAAAATCAGATCTGAAAATAAAACTCTTAAAAAGAAAATTGATGATTTATCACATGAAGATATCGTTATCAAGTTTGAAAAATTGGAACATGAATGGTTTGAGGCAACGGAAGAAAAAGAAAGTATGCTACAACCGATTTCAGATTGTGAAAAAGTCAAAGAAGAGCTATCTTGCAAAATGTCTGAAATGGAGAAAGTGTGTGAAAAAATGAAAGCTGAAGAAAAAATTCTGAAATCCACAAACTTAGAACTTGAAAAGGAAAATGTGAGTTTTGATAAAGAAGTGGCTAAACTTCAGTCCACCTTGTCAAGATTTGTAAAGGGCAAACAAAATCTAGATAATTTGTTGGGAGTTATAGTCAATTTTCAAAAGGAAGGACTGGGATACACTCCTCAAAATAAAAAAAAATTTGAGCATAAGATCACCACATCCTTTGTTCATGAAAAAGATAACAACCATGCTTCATGTCAAAGTCTAAACTAAAACATGTCCAACCCAAATCACGACAATCTCAAAGAAAGTTTGCACCTGTTAACCGTTATCATTGTGGTAGATTTGGTCATGTTATAGCAAATTACTGGTTCAAACAAGTCCACCAAGAAATCATATTTTCTAGACCAAGACAAGATATGCACAGAACTGGACTAACTCCTACGGACCCAAACTAGCTTGGGTACCAAAATCATTTGAATGAGAATGTTGTTTCTTGTAGATATGTCTTGAAGCTAGGGGAAGCAAGTGGTACTTGGACAATGGCTGCTCAAGGCATATGACAGGGGACAAGAAAGCGTTCTCCATGCTGCAAGATAAGGATGGAGGCTCAGTTACTTTTGGTGGAAAATATAAAGGTAAAATAATTGGAATCGACAACATAGGTAAGAATTCTGAAACTTTGATTGAAAATGTTCTTTTGGTGAAAGGTTTGAATCATAACTTGTTAAGCATAAGCCAACAGTGTGACAAAGGCCTTAAGATGATTTTTGATGAAACCCATTTCCTTGTCTTAAATAAAACCTCCAATGAAATCAGATTCATCGGCAAGAGGAGCAGCAATGTATACACTATTGATATTGATGATGTGTCTTGTGATGATATGTGTTTGGTAGCTAAAAATCATGACAATGTATGGCTATGGCACCGAAGACTGGGTCATGCTAGTTTTGGAGTTATCTCCAAGTTGTCTAAACATGACTTGGTGAGTGGTTTGCCAAAACTAAAGTTTGAAAGTGATAAAATTTGTGAGGCTTGCACAAAAGTCAAGCAAACACGCATATCCTTCAAAACTAAGAACATTATTTCTACCTCCTGGCCTTTGGAATTGCTGCATCTCGATTTGTTTGGCCCAACTAGGACATCCAGTCTAGGAGGGAAATCCTATGGTTTCATGATTGTTGATGATTAATCCATATTTACTTGGGTGTTATTTCTATCCAATAAAAATGATGCATTGATGGAATTTCAGGTGTTTTGCAGAAAAATCTAAAATGATAGAGGCTACCTTATCACCACTATCCAAAGTGATCATGGTGGCGAATTTGAAAATCATGAGTTCAGTAATTTCTGTGAAGAGCACGGGTACACACACAACTTCTCATCACCAAGGACACCCCAACAAAATGGAGTGGTGGAGAGGAAAAATAGAACATTGATAGATATGGCACGGACCATATTAAGTGAAAACTCTCTATCAAAATATTTTTGGGTTGAGGCGGTAAGTACAGCATGTTACATCATTAACAGGGCAATGGTAAGGCCCATTTTGAAGAAAACTCCATATGAGCTCTACAAGGGTAAGAAACCGAATATTTCCTATCTTAAACCCTTTGGTTGCTCATGTTTTATCCTGAACAATAGTAAGTCCAACCTAGGTAAGTTTGATGAGAAAAGTGACGAGGGAACCTTCCTAGGTTATGCACTTAATTATAGAGCTTATCGAGTGTTCAATAAACAGACTTTAGTTGTTGAAGAAAGTCCTCATGTAATTTTTGATGAATCTAAACTAAAACTAACTACTCAAATTGTGGATGCAGGAGAAGTCCCCAAAGGTTCAACCAATGCTGGAACATCTAAATTCAAGGATGAACCAAAGGAAGGAATACCCAGCAAGAGTGAAGAAGATGAAGATCCTTCAATTGAGACACTACAAGAGCAGCAAGTGCAGCACCCTGATTTGCCAAGCACCTCCACATTCTTAAAGGATCATCCAGCTGAAAACATAACCGGTAATCCTCAAGATGGGGTAAGAATCAGAGCTTCTCTAAGGCAAGTAGAAGAAGAAGATTTGATAGCCTTAATTTCACAGGAAGAGCCTAAGGATATCCATGAGGCTCTTCAAAATGAATCCTAGATGTAGGCTATGTATGAAGAGTTGCACCAGTTCGAAAGAAACCAGGTGTGGACTCTGGTGCCACAACCTAAGAATCAATCCATTATCGGAACCCGATGGGTTTTCAGAAATAAGTTAAATGATACGGGCTTGGTTGTTAGGAACAAGGCCCGGCTTGTGGCCAAGGGGTATAGCCAGGAGATGGGTATTGATTTTGATGAGTCATCTGCACTGGTTGCTCGTCTAGAAGCAGTCTGGATTTTATTGTCTTATGCTTGCACATCTAACTTTAAATTATTTCAAATGGATGTTAAATCTATGTTTGTAAATGGGTATATCAAAGAGGATATTTTTGTAGAACAACCTCCAGGTTTTGAAGACCCCAAACATCCACAACATGTGTACAAGCTCCAGAAGGTCTTGTACGGACTGAAGCAAGCACCAAGGGCATGGTATGAACAGCTCATGTCATTTCTGATTGAAAATAATTTCAAGAGAGGTAATGTTGATCAAACACTTTTCACAAAGAAATCAGGTAAAGACATATTAGTAGTTCAAGTGTATGTGGATGATATAATTTTTGGAGCTACTAATAATGTGCTATGTGATGAATTTGTAGAAATCATGCAAGGTGAATTTGAGATGAGCCTAATGGGTGAACTAACATTCTTTCTTGGACTGCAGGTGAAGCAAACACCTGAGGGCATTTTCATAAGCCAAGCCAAGTACATAATGGAGCTTTTGAAGAAATATGGGATGGTTGAAGCAAAACCTTTGTCAACTCCAATGGCCACAACCTCGAAGGTAGACAAAGATGAAAATGGTAAAACAGTAGATCCTACACTATTTCGAGGTATGATCGGATCACTATTGTATCTTACTGCATGCCGCCCTGACATTCAATTCAGTGTATGTCTTTGTACTCGTTTTCAGTCATGCCCTACAGAATCTCACTTATCGGCCGTTAAACACATTTTTAGATATTTACTTGGCACAATAGACTTTGGCTTGTGGTTTCCCATCGGTAATTCTTTTGATTTGATTGCATACATCGATGCGGATTATGCCGGATGCATTATAGATCGTAAAAGTACTAGTGGCTACTGTCAGTTCCTTGGTGGGTGCCTAGTCTCATGGGCCTCCAAGAAATAACATTTAGTAGCTCTCTCAACGTCCGAGGTTGAATATGTAGTCGCAGGAAGTTGTGGAACCCAAGTACTTTAGATAAAAAATTAATTGCTTGATTTAGATATTAAGATGAAATGTATGCCAATTTTATGTGATAATACCAGTGCAATCAGTTTGTCTAAAAACTCTGTTCAACATTCAAGAACCAAGCATATTGATATTCGTCATCACTTTCTGAGAGATCATGTAGGGAAAGGGGTCTTTGAATTGAACTTCATTGACACACACAATCAACTAGCTGACATTTTCACCAAACCCCTCAACCAGGATCAATTTAACAAGATAAGAAGAGAACTTGGGATGTGCAAAGGTGAGAGCATTCATGCATAGGTTTACACTTAGGTTAAGTTCTGCATTTGTAGAAACTCATATGCATCAAGGGTAGAAAAACATGCATTTTGTCTTTACTTCTTACCTTGTGTGTTCACATACATTCCTGCATGCTTGAATGTAATTATATGTATAGCAATTGTTTAAAAAGGGGGCGCCTCAAGGCACTAAGGCTTAAGCCTTAAGGTGAGGCACTATAAAAATGCCTTGAGGCATGCGCCCCATGTCTTTTAATTGAGGTTTACGCCTTTGTTTGATTAAGGTGGTACGCCTCACCGCCTTCATCGCCTCAAGGTATTTAATTGAGACGTGTGCATCACTTGAGAAGATGATGTAATGAGGTGTTATCGGGTACTCCCAAGATTTACGTTTCTTTTGTTGTCCTTAAAAAATAATTCAAAACTTTTTTTCTTGGTAGGTACTTTTTTTTAACAGGGAGGGGATAATCGAGTTCGAACTCGGGCCCTCCCCCATATGGGGAAGGGTGACGAACCAATTGCACTAGACAGCTAACTCATAATTTAGTATTTTTGAAATAACATGAATTTATCATTGAGTTGATATAGCATTAACACATGAAAATCACTATTATTTTTAACATTTTTATGGTTTTAAGATTATTTTCTTCTCTATTAAGGCTTACGCCTCGTTGTGCCTTAAGGCTTACGTCTTATGAGGCTTACAAAAAGCGCCTCACAACCGCCTCAAGACCTTTTAAACTATGTGTATAGCCCTCCTTGAACAGTTTTTCTAAGGCCAGATATTTCTTGGATAAACAATTGTGGACTCAGTGATGTCGGATCTAAGGTAACTTCTGAGGGGGAGTTAGAAACTTTCCTCAAACTTGCATCTACTTCCTTCCCTCTACATCATGACGTTGGCTCAATTCAGAAAGTCGGTTTTTAGTCCCCCCGAATTCTAAAAAAAAAAAGGAAACAAAAAAAAGGAAAGGAAAAAGAAAAAGAAACAAAAAAAAATTGTATATAGTTGGGGTTTTTGGGCTAGCGGTCGACCGCCAGCCCCGCAGCGGTCGACCGGTTCTGGCGAACCGGCCCGATCGGGTCCCACCCGAGCCAACCTATAAGGGGTCCTAAAAGCCCCCATTGTCATTCTATCTTTTCCACTCACCCTCAACCACTTTGCCCTAACCCTAAAACCCATTTTCTCTACCTCCCAAGCTTCCAAACCTCATCCTTTCTTCATCCGCACAAGATCCGACTTGTTCGTCACGTTTTCGGGATGAACTCCATTCGGCCGTTAGTGTGTTCACGGAGTTCCCACCTTGGTTCCGGTCAGTGGAGAAGGCTTTTGCAAGCCCTTAGAGTGTCCGTAGATCTTTCTTCATTCCCCGAGACGAGAGTCTTTCCTTCAAAGGTTTTCTATCGGGTTCTAGTTCGGGATGCCGCCTAGACGAAGCTCTCGGCATTCTGCCCAAGGGGAAGGGAATGGACAGAGACGTGAGGCACCCACTCCTCCACCACAGTAGGCGCCTGCACCGCATCGAGCTCCTAAGTTGCTTATTCGTCCCATCATCGACCCTCAACTGGTCGATTTCAATGAGGTGAATGGGCTCTTGCCCGACATATATGCAGTCTTTGCAATACAACCAGGTTAGTTTGACTTCGTCACTAGATATAACCGTCATTACCCCAATCTAGTACAGCAGTTCTATGGGCACTTGGTAGCACAAAATGAGTAATTATTTACTGTTGTTCAAGGGGTTGAGATTCATATTAATCCCGCTCTGTTTGAGAGAAGCTTAGGGGTTGCGGCTAGAAGAGCTGACATGGTTTATGGTCATGGGGCGGTTGAAGATACTTTTATTGCCATGACCAACTGTGAGTACGTACGTGGTGTCAGCGGTTTGATATAGTTAAATGTGAATTACTTTCCACCACTGCAGCGTGTCTTGCACCATATGTTCACCTCCCTTATCTATCCTAAGGTTGGCAGTAAAAATGAAGTCACAGAGATACATAGATTCCTGTTTTACAATGTGATGAATGGTATACAAATCAATATGGGTCGCCTCATGACGACCCTCATTGGAGCTTGCCGAACAAATCTGCGGCGATCTTTGCCGTATGCTTCACAGTTGATCGGGGTATTCATTCATGCTGGGATTAATCTAGCAGAAGAACAGTTTATCTATGTCTGCCAGGAAGATATTTACAATAAGCATAAGATCTTCACAAATATGGGTTATTACTATGGTCCCGATGGTGAGCTGCATCGGGATGTGCCTACATATGAAGATGAATATGACAGTGAGTATGAGCAGGAACCACAGCAGGAGCAGGAGCAGGTTCAAGGGGATGCACCCCCTCCGGTTCAGGACGAGGAGCTGCCTCCTCCACCTTCACCACAACATATGGATCCGGAGATGCCTCCACCTATTCAGTTCTATCATGTAGAGTCCTCCACACAGGGAGCCACTCAGCCTTCTTGGGTCGACTATGAGGCTTTTGATAGGCGATTCACTGGGCTAGAGAGTTGTGTGGATGCTTTTGGGGAGGGACTTTCTGCTCTCGGGGATCGCGTAGACACTATGGGCCATGTGGTTGACACTATGTCAGGCCGCATGGATTCTTTCTCCATTGCTCTGGACACCCTTTCCACTCATATGGCTACACTCACCACACATATGAGTAGCCTCACCGATAGTGTCGCCGACTCAAGCCAATCCTTTCACATCATGAACCAAACTCTTCTTAGCATTTCTCATCGTGATGTGGCTCGTGACCTCTCCATTGGCCGTATTCAAGATACTCTTCATGCTCAGGTTCATGCTCTTGCAGACATCAGCCACCTCCACCTGTAGATGCACCATGAGGATTTTTCCTTTTTCTCCCTCTAACTTGCTATCCTTTGGTTTTGTGTCACTTGTGTCCCCCCTTCGTCTATCCCATTCCCTTTTGATGATGCCAAAAGGGGAGAAGTAGTAGTGCAGGGCTTTATATATTTATGTATGTCCCTGTGTGGTTGTGTGTTTGCATGTTTGACATGTGAGAATCATGAGTCTATTTTATGCATTTGCTTAGTCCCTTGAGTTTAGAGTCGTGCATTCACTTTTGCACTAATGTACCTTGTAATGAAATGATGAATTGAATGCAACTGGTGTTTGATCTCAAATGGTTGGCTCTTATATCTCATTTCTCTTCTAATTGGCATATACATGTTGAATGGTTTGTGTTTGCTGGCGTAACAGGTTGTGAGTTAAGTGCTTTGACTTCGAACCTTGCTCTCAACCTTCAAACATTGCTCAAAGGCACGTTCATGTTTTTTCAAAACCCCTGCATTTTTGTCATCATCAAAAAGGGGGAGATTGTTGAGTATATCCAAGTGATTTTGATGGTAACAAACCCAGTGTTATATGTTTTATCACGTGCAATGTTTTAACTATCAAGTTTGAATTTAACACGCATTCAATCCCACTTCTTCATGTAATAAGCTTAAGTGTTTAAACCCGTTCAAATGCATAAATCATTGATTTGGGTTCAAAACCACCTAGGCTAAGCTTAAACTCACTCACCTGATTGGAACAAGGTAGCCATAAAATGTTCGTTCATATATTATATTGGATTGGTTAACCTTTTAATTTTTTGCAGAAAACCCAGCCAGCGGTCGACCGCCAGCTTCTAGCGGTCGACCGATTCTCCCAGCAACGAATGGACAATTTCCTGTAAAATTTCAGTCGACCGCCCCTATGCACAGGTCGACCGCCAGCCTCGAAAAGCCCCTATTGTTGACTTTTTGTTCTCAACATGGGAAGTCTCTCTTCAAGGATTTGTTTAATCTCAAAGCCACCAAACATCCCATGATTTGTGGATCTGGTTCCTGGCTTATCTCTTGACCCTTCAAGAGTTATAAAAACATCACATTAAGGCTTGTAACCCTAATCAATCAATGGAGGCCAAAGGAGGCTATCAAGGAGGAGATTGAAGAGTTGGTACTGTAGCCGTGAACAGTGCTCTGAGAAGGAAGAGCTTCATCCATCTTCAAGCAACATCTGGAGCAGATCAACCCCAAGCCAAGTGGAGATCAAGCTGCATCCAAAACTATCTTCATCAACTAAGGGAGAGCTTGAATCTGAAATTTTCTTTTTGTGTTTTCCATTCCAATCTTGCTGGGCTTTCATTTTTATGTTCTTGTAATATTCAAACATCTGTGTGTGTGTGGATCTACGAAGATCCATGTGTGTGTGTGAGTGTTTTCTCTATTCTTCACTCTTCTTTGTGTTTCGGTGCTTGCGCACCTTCGTGGGAGTTCTGAACTCACACGAGTGTGTGTGTGTATGCCTTGATCTTGTAACCTTATACAAGATAGTGTGTGAATCCTCACGGTCGGTGAGGGGTGGACGTATGTTGCAGTTGTTGCATCCGAACCACCTAAAAATCGTGGTGTTCTGTGTGATTTGCTCCTTTTCTCCTACCTCCAGTTCTGATCTAGCTTGTTGTTTGTTGCATCATTATCTAGTTTCATTATTATGCTCGAGCTGTATTAACCCTTTTACGGGAGATCCTTTGTATATCAAAAGGTAGCTTCTGATCGACACGGTCAATCCTGTCGAGAGGAAAATACCTTGTGTGATAGAATCTTCGGATTCCCTGACTCCACCTAGTACCAAAGAACTACTATAGAGGTTAATCTAGCCAGATTCATTTTATATTTCATCTGATCTATTCTTGTTTGTTGTTTGCTCTCGATACATTTCTTAAGATTGTTAAAAGATCTAAAAATCGGTCATCACCCAATTCACCCCCCTCTTGTGTATGATTGATCGCGGGACTTCACTCCGGGCATTCTACCTTCATGTGGCCTGCCTTCCTGCAATGATAGCAAACAGTTGTATCAGTCCTTTTGGCAGGGTTAGTTTTATACCTTGTCTATCTTCTGCGATTGTGCTATCTTCTTTCAAAGTATCTTCCCTCTTTTCTCAAAAACCTTCTGAACTGTCGAGTCAGCATAGCAAGCTGATCATCTTCAATTTCTGACCCTGAAGAGCTGTGGTCGGTGGATGACCCACGGTTGCCGAAGTTGGCCTTCAATGCAAATGGTCTCTTCTTCTTCTCCAGCTCGTCTACTTTTGGTAGGTTCATCTCATATGTCATGAGTGAACCGATTAACTCATCGACCTTGGTAGTCTTTAGGTCCCTGGACTCCTCAATAACGGTAGCCTTTGTGTGCCAGATCGGAGTTAAGGAGCGCAGAATCTTTCTCACCAGCTCATATTCAGAGTAAACGTTGCCAAGACTTCTAAGTCTGTTGGTGATAATCATGAGGCGAGCATACATCTCTGTAATGGTCTTATTCGGCCTCATCCTAAACGCCTCATATTCAGAGACTAGCATGTTGGCTTTAGTCTCTCTTACTTGGGATGTCCCTTCGTATATAACTTCCAATTTAACCCACATCTCCTTACCTGTTGAACAGGATGAGATCCTAGAGAATTTCATGGGATGAAGGACACATTGGATGGCATTGATAGCTCTCCATTTAAGTGTTGATCTTCGGATCTGCTCTCTTGTCCATAATTCCTCATCCTCAGACAACTCGAAGGGGACTTTGCTAACAACTTTCAAAATTTCATGATCTTTTGACCTCAAGAAAGTTTGCATACGGTTCTTCCAGTATGAATAGTTTGAAACATCGAATTATGGAGGCTTGCTCGTAGATTGTCCTTCGGCTGTCATTCCTCTAGCATCCATGATGTCTATCTCTTCAAGATGTTAGTCCCTGCAGAAGAGTTAGACTCTGATACCGTGTGATATAGATCTAGAGGGGGGTGAATAGATCTACCCCAAAATAAAATGAAATTAAGTAGATAAATGCGGAATTAAAAAATTGCTTAATCAGAACAGCCAATTTAGACAAAGAGTCACGAGAGCCACTGAATTCACAAAAGACTTAGTCAAGTGTTATGTGAGAGCTATCAATAGAGAGAATGAGTAAATTCAGATAGACAAGTGAAACACAACAACAGCACAACTAAATTCCATAGAGATGAAATGTGAAGAGGTACTTGGCGAAGGTTGTACTCAAAGAGTCTCCTCACGCAAGATAATCCACTTTTTAGATAAGTCTAACTTATCATTCGAGCAGTACCTTTTGATATACCTACTTCACTCTCTTGAATACTCAATATATCAACACGATAACACTCAGATGTATATATGCAACAATCTCAAACCATCAAGCGTAGACACGCGATTTTTAGGTGGTTCGATCTCTTGTAGAGATCTACGTCCACCCCACACTTAAACCAAGTGCGGCTTCACTACTGATCCACAGCTTCCAATCTGCTTATCCACAGTCTCAGGGAAAACATCCCAACATACGCTAAGCCTTACAGCTTAAGCTACCAGAGGAATCCTCCTCTACCACAGGGGATTACAGCTTGCCCAAACCGCTGACACACAGCTTGTAAAACGAGGTTTCAAAACAGAAATTGAAAATCAAAAAAGCAAAAAAAAAATTGTACCTCTCACAAAGAGCAGATTGGCTCTGGTTCTGAACCAAGAGGCCAAAAACAACAGATTGTAGAGACTCAGACTCACACTCTTCAAACGATGCTCTTCTCTTCTCTCAAAGCTCTCTCAAAGCTCTCTCTGGGTTCTTCTCAGGTTCGCTCTCTTGATCTTGCTGGAACTTCCTCTTGACTTAGCTACTGCTATTCTCTCTGTATGTTCTTCTATTATCAATCTGAGATTGGGCGATCTGCCTCCTTTTATAAGACAGCAGATGGTGGGCGTGTGGAAACCACGTTTCCCGCCCAAAAGTTCGCTCAGATCTAAATTAATATGGCCACGTGGCAGCATCTTGATTGGGTTGCTTTCCACGTGTCATGAACATCATTTAGCCTTTTGCCTTGGTTCACGTGCCTTTTATCCTGGTACTTAAGTTTCTCGTGACTTAGAGTTTGCAGGTAGTTGGGACACGCGTCAGGTGCTTGATCATGAGTCTTACCTGTCATTGTAACGAGCAAAGATATTAGTCACGTGTTATGAACTTAGACAACTCACATGTCTATGGGTATAGGCACAGATTCAGGGATATAGAACTAGCACAGACTGTATATAATGCAGGTATCTTCGACTTCTATATGATGCTTTGACTCAAGGTATGCTACTGACGCATATACACATGTCTCGACCTTAGTAGCAACTAACATCGACCTTAGTACATGAAGAGATGCAGACTAGCACTGACTTGTTATGATATAGAATAGATAGTGCACTGACCATCTACACTCGTAAGGCAAACAATGCAATGACCTTGGTTATGCAAGATACAAGTGTGCACTGACCTTATTACGCTTGTATGAAATAATGCATAGACCTTTATATGCATGAAGCAGATAATGCACCGATCCTTGCATGCGTATATTAGGACATGAACCGACCTCCAATATGTATAAGACAAGTATGCACCGACCTTGGTTATGTGCGATGCAAAGCATGCACTAACCTGATATGCTGCTAGTGAAGAAGTGCATCGACTTCAAGTATGCACCGACCTTGAGCCTTTGACACCTAAACCTGCACCGACCTTACTTAGTGTAAGACACTGCTGGCATCGACCTGACTCCAAGTAGAATGCAACTAGCACCGACCTTGTGCAGACTAACTAATGCTAGCACCGATCTTATGACAATGCACAACAGGCTAGCACCGACCTCATGAGCATATGCACGGACCTTAGTTAACCATGTCTGATGCATGCACCGACCATATGAAGACTTGACACCTACCTCAGTAAAGAACTTTTGAAGCATGCATCGACCTTAAGAACAGAAGTGCTCATGTATGCAAACCATTTGATGAAATGACTGAATGAGTCTGTGTATGCATTGACCTAACTATTCAGTCAATAGTGACTAGCACCGACCTGAGATGGTCACACTGATCACATGCACGGACCTATATAGTGCTAGCTACAGTATGAAGGTGCAAAAGTGTTTTATGTAAAGATCTGACATATAAAAATTCATCAAAATACACAATATTACCATGGTCAAGATAAAGTCAACACTATAGTCAACCAAGTCAACTTTACTGTTACCAATCATTCAAAACACAATCAACACACAGCAGTATTCACACTACTGATCAACTCCAGAGGAGACCCAACATAGATCTACCCCAAAATATCAATTGAGCGACCATGCCTCTATTTATAGGTTTGTGAGATATTGGGCGCGTGGAAAACACATTCCAGCCCCAGAAGTTTTGAAAGAATGCACTGCTGGATGTCCACGTGTCAGAAGATGAAATTACGCTGTCCACATGGTAGAATCTTCAAATGAGATCCCTATCTTGGATCACGTGCCAGTAACTTGGATCATGTGCCTGAGGTTAAAGACTTCGAGCCACGTGACCATGCTAAGTGTAAGGCATGCTGCCTTTCACAAGTTTGAGCTTGGCTCCTTTAGTGACTTAAGTCCCTGCCAATCAAAACAAAGGCATTTTATCAAACACTTTGTCAGCGTAGGTGGATATTCAATATGCATTGGCCTATGAGACTTGAGATATGACATAAGTAATAGAGCATACTAAGATGCACATACCTTAGTTCAAATGGTGCAGGATATGCTCTGACCTGAAAGCATGCACAAACTTGGATGCCACATGTGCATGGACCCTATATATGCACAAACTGGTGTATGCATAGACCTAAGACTAAGCATTAACTTTGGATGTGCACAGACCTATGCTATGCATGTGCAAAGGCAAAGATGTGCTCAGACTCTAAGTGCCATATATGCTCAGACTCTAAATGCAACAATGAAAAAGTGCACCGACCTTAGTGTGTGCAAATGACTATGTGCATCGACCTTATTTAGCACATGGCACAATGTGCATCGAGCTTGTTTTGCACAAGGCACAATGTGCACCGAGCTTGTTTTGCACAAGGCACAATGTGCACTAACCTTGTTTTGCACAAGGCACAATGTGCACCGACCTTATTATGCAGAATGCAAAAAGTGCTCTAACCTTATGATGGCTAAGGCAAGATTTGCATCGACCTTAGTATGATTAAGGCAAATGTGCATCAACGTTATACCAGACTATGAGAATACCTGCACTGACCTTACACATGGCTAAGGCAAATGTGCATCGACCTTATACATGGCTATATGTAAACCTGCACCGACCTTACACATGTGCTAGCGAAAGGTGCACCGACCTGCATCTACCTAAACATGCACCATGCATAGACCTTTATATGCAGGACTTATGAACATGCACCGACCTTATTTTCAACAGAAATTCATATGCCCATGAAGCTATAAAGTGCTAACAGTGTTGCCATAATGAACAGTGGATTCATAGTATCATTATTGCCAATATCAAAAATCAAAAGATAGAATATATTGTTGCCAGTCATCAAAACTTAATAAAAAATTAAATTCAGAGAGACAAGTCAAAGGAGACATAACATGAGACACATTATCCCACACAATCTCCCCACAACATTTCCCCCCTTTTTGATGATGACAATGCTCTTACATTTTGATGACAGTTTAAAGGCAATCAATGATTTTATTTAAGATCCAGAAATATGCACACTATGCATAAAATGCAGCATCTAACTTTTCTCCCCTAATGCACAACTATCCATTAAAAGCTCATCAAAAGCTCTCCCCCTTTGCCATTAGCAAAAAGACTGATAAAGAGATACCAAGGTCAACGGAAAGTACCACAGTGCAGAGGGAATCCGATTGACGAACTAATGAATCTTTCATTGATCAACAAACTGAGCACAGATTCTTCTAGTATAAGAATTCAGATAATGCATTCTAGAAATTATGTGGTTTAAAAATTATGAAAGTTAGAGAGTTAGTACTTCACCCTTTTGAAAAATGATCTGCAGAACTCTTACTAGTGAAGAACCAAAGAGACATAAGGCATGTCAGATTTTGTCTGTCTTCATCTTAGTTATCTAAACATCAAGTCATATCAGGAGTGACCAGAACATGTATTGAGATTAAACAAACAGCACAGTTCTGACATAAACAAATTTGCAGTACCAACTTTTGTTTTCTTTTCTTTACTATTTTAGAACAGTCAAGTATAAACATTACCTTTTTACATAAGAGTACACATTTATCAGATGCTAGTACCCCTAGTTACTCGGCAGGGTTTACTATCCTATCTCAGGTATAGTTTTCACCTTTTTGCATAAGGGTACATGTTTATGAGACGCCAGTACCCCTAGTTACTCAGTGAAACTAACCATTGATTTTTTGAATAGAGTTAGCCAAGAGGCCTCATGACATAGGTTCACATTGTCTTTGACAAGGATCCCAGTTTCTCAGCGCATTTGGCCATTGCTCTACCTTCAACATATTTGATTTATCATTTTGACACAGCTGCCTATTTGATTTTCAGAAAGTATTGTTTAAGAACAATACATATTTCTAGGCTTTCTCAACCAATTTATCCTGAGTCTAGATAGAGTCAGATTCTGAAAGACTCAATTAGACATGATATGTGCAAGATGGTTGAGCACTATTAAAAGTATTCCACAATCCTTTTTTATTGAGTTCAATTTTTAGTCTCTAAAGTTCATTAAGTTTAAACTAACAATTCATTCAAGATACATCACTACTTCTTATAAGAAAAGATTTCTGATTTTAGCAGCTTAGATTAATGAACTTGACTCTCAGTTTGTCATTTATTCAGATTCAAAAAGGATTGCAAGGATTTTTCAAGAACTTGATGCTAAGGATGAGAATAGGTCAGACAATATCAAAGGAGTTGACTCTGGGTGTCAACATTATTTCGAAACTGAACAAATAGCCTGAGCTGACTTAAACTTTATTCAGAACTCCCCCTCTCAAAATGAATGAATCATGATGATCATGAATGATACTTCATGTGTGAACCCTATCTTTATGCTCATGACCACCAAGGATGATATGTTAAAACAGGAACTCCCCCTGACTATATGCATGAGTTTTTTAGACATGAATGAATAATGCCATGTTTTAATCTATGCAATATTGACCCATGGTACTAGGTGGAGACTAGCCTCTACACATGATGTGGGTTTCCAGACAGACATAATCTGCCCTTCTCCCAGCGTACCATTTGATATACCTATGAGTCAGTCAAGAAATGAAGCACACAAACATGCAGTGACTGACAATGCATATGCAACATTTGTTGTCATTCAAAAAGATACAGAATACCAGGTGTTGATATAAATCTGAACATGCATTCATGCTAAAAATTTACAAATACCAAGTTCTCTACTTAAAAATTTGAATCTGTCATTGCCAAAAGGCTTGGTAAAGATGTCAGTAATTTGTTTTTTAGATTCAATGAATTCTAATTCAATCTCATTATTGTTTACTTCATCTCTTAGAAAGTGGTGCTTAATCTCAATGTGCTTAGTCCATGAATGGTTAATTGGATTTTTAGTAAGAGAAACCGCACTAGTCTTATCACAAAGAATTGGAATATAGTCTAGGTTAATATGATAGTCAATAAGCTGGTGCTTGATCCAAAGGACTTGGGCTGCATAGTTTCCTGCTACCATATACTCTGCCTCAGTAGTGGATAAGGCAACATTATGATGTTTCTTGGATGCCCAAGATACTAAACAACCACCTAGATATTGACAAAATTCACTAGTACTTTTCCTATCTATCCTACACCCTGCATAGTCTGCATCAGTGTAAGCTATGAGATCTAACTTACACTTAGTAGGGTACCATAAACCTAAGTCTAGGGTGCCAGACAGATACCTAAAAATCCTTTTCACAACTTTCATATGTGACTCTTTAGGACTACCTTGAAAACAAGCACATAAACACACTGAAAATTAATTATCAGGGTGAGATGCAGTAAGATATAACAAAGATCCAATCATACCTCTATAGAGTTTAGTGTCTACCAATTTATCTTCAGGGTCAGCATCAAGGCTAGTTGATGTACCCATTGGTGCAGTGATTGCTTTGAGGTTCTCAAGCTTGAATTTCTTCAGTAGATCATTGATATACTTCTCTTGGGTTATAATTGTCCCTTGTTTAGTCTGACAGACCTGTAATCCAAGAAAGAATTTTAATTCTTCCATTGAACTCATTTCAAATTCATTAGTCATTAATTCAGAAAACTCCTCACACATAGATGGCTTGGTTGACCCGAACACTATATCATCTACATAGATTTGAACAACCTGAATATCTTTATCACATACTTTTGTGAATAATGTCTGGTCCACCTTACCTCTGGAGAATCCTTTATCTATGAGGAATTTGCTCAGTCTATCATACCAAGCTCGGGGAGTTTGCTTCAATCCATAGAGTGCCTTATCAAGCTTATAAACATGATCAGAAAAATCAAGGCACTCAAAACCAGGGGGTTGTTTTACAAAAATATCCGCTTTTATTTCACCATTTAAAAATGCAGATTTAACATCCATATGTTGGAGAGGTATTCCTAAACTACATGCAATTGCCAAAAGACTCCTAATGGCTTCTAGCCTAGCTATAGTGGTAAAAGATTCTTCAAAGTCAATCCCAAACTCTTGATTGTACCCCTGAGCTACAAGCCTAGCCTTATTTCTAACTATGTTCCCTTGCTCATCAGTTTATTTCGAAAGACCGATTTAGTACCTATAATATTGCCATGTGTGGGTTTAGGAACTAAGTGTCAGACCTTGTTCCTACAAAATTGACTAAGTTCATCATGCATGGCATTTATCTAATGTTCATCCTATAGGGCACTTTTTATATTCTTTGGTTCTATTTATGAAACTAAAGCAAATGAGTTCAACTCATTTTTAATTCTGAAATGTGCTCTAGTTCTAGTGGGTTCATTCAAATTACCAATTATGTATTCTAAAGGATGATCTCTTAGAAATCTAACATTGGTAACCTGATTACCTGGATGTTCATTTACCTCCCCTTGAGCATCGAAACCTTCTAGATCAGCTTCTTCTGCAGATTCTCCATTTGGTTCTTCTTGGATCTTCAGAATATCTTCTTCAACTTTGTCCCTACATAATCTGATGTCAGTTTTATTTTCAGACTCATCAAAAACTATATGAGGAGATTCTTCAACAATTTGAGAATTGAGATTGTATATCCTATAGGCCCTGGACTAATCAGAATAACCTAGAAAAATTCCAGGTTCACTTTTATGTTCAAATTTATCAAGGTCTCGTTTAGAATTTACATGAATAAAACATTTGCAACCGAAAATCTTGAAATGGGCTAGAGAAGGCTTCTTACCCTTAAGGATCTCATAAGGAGTCATTTGCGTAGGGTCTTACCAGGGCTCTGTTAATGATGTAACATGTAGTATTAATAACTTCAGCCCAGAACCTCCTAGGCAAGTTCCCTTCTACCAGCATAGTCCTTGCCATCTCCACTAGTGTTCGATTTCTCCTTTCCACCACTCCATTCTGTTCTGGAGTCCTTGGTGAGGAGAACCTGTGATTGATGCTATTTTCTCTACAGAAATCATCAAATTGTGAGTTTTCAAACTCACCACCATGGTCAGACAAAATATTTAGAATTGAATGCTCACTAGTCTGTTTTATTCTATGAAAGTACTCCTAAAATTCTTCAAAAGCTTCATTTTTGTGAGACAAGCAGAAAACCCAAGTAAATCTAGAAAAATCATCAACTAACACAAAATCATATCTTCGTCCAGATAAGCTAGCTGATCTAGTGGGTCTAAATAAATCCATGTGAATCAGCTCATAAGATTTAGAAGATAGGTTTTCAGTTCTAGACTTAAATGACTTTCTGGTTTGTTTACATTGGGTGCATGCATCACAGATTTTATTGTCATTTTTGAAAGAAGTTTCAGGAAGACCTTTCACCATGCAATGTTTATTCAATTTATGAAACACACTATAGTTGGCATGACCTAACCTACGATGCCACAAGTAGGCTAAGTTATCCTTGTTGACAGTGAGACATAGATTGGTGTGTGCTACATCATCTTGATCTACCATATAGATGTTATTCACTCTCTTGCCAATGAATTTCATAGATTCAGAATTGGGTTCAAAAATAGTGCATGCAAGAGAATCAAAAATAACTTTATGGCCTCTATCACAGAGTTGACTAATACTTAGCAGATTATAAGCTAGCCCTTCAACTAAGATAACTTCTTCAATAAAACATGAAGAGCACTTACCAACCTTTCCTGACCCAATGATCCTTCCCTTGATATTACCTCCAAATGTAACATGACCAGCATCTTTCTTCACCAACATGCAAAATTTTTCTTTATCCCCGATCATGTACCTGGAATAGCCACTATCAAGATACCACTTATTGTGTTTGGCTGCCAGGCATGCCTGCCAACAAAATCAGGTGGAAAATTTTGGAACCTAAAGCTATTTGGGCCCCATAACATCACTCAACACCTGCAAACATGATAAAAGTTGTTTTGGTATCCACACTTGTTTTTGTCTCTTCTTTTGAGTTGTGGATTTTTCATTTTTCTGTGCAGTCTGTCTTTTCTTGCCACTTTTAATTTGTGATGATTGTTGATGTACTGTGGCATTTTTCTTTATATAGCTCTTATGAGAATTTATGTGCCAATGATTAGTCCAGCGGGTATTGGGAAAGGAGTGTGCATTGTAGACCCTTGGCTGATTAGACATGAAATGGGCAATACCATAATAGTTCAGCTTTCTAAAATTTCCAGCCATGGGTTGCACATAGGAATTCCAAGGGTGAAGTCTATGCATCTGATGATAGTATGAATTCTAGAAATGATGCAACGGCATCATGTGAAGATTGCCTTGACCTTTCTGTTGAAGCTTGATTGTTTTGGCCTTGGTGTTTCCTCGGACTCTAACCTTAGCAGTCTGACCCCTAACTTGTCCTTTGGTTAGAGGTGTGGGAGTGTGTGAGCAGGATCCCCTAGATACCTCTACCTTCCCTTTGCCCTTGTCCTTGGCATTAGGATTGGTTTTCTCCATATTTTTAACTGGCTATTTATTCTAAATTTCTCTAGAGGTCATTTTTATCAAAGGTCGTGATGTCTCCTTTTCAGCAACAAAGGAGATGGTCCTAACATCAAACCTTTTCTTATTAGTTGGGTTAAAACCCAAACCTTCCTTTCTAAAATTTGTTTTTATCCACAAGATGGCATTAAGATTTTCTGTTCCCTATGTCATGCCTTCAAGGGAGTTTTATTTATCCTTGTTTTCTTTTTCTAAATTTTCAATGGTCTTTTTCTGTTCAGTGTTTACACCATTGACTGCATCATATTTCTCAGTTGCAATCCTAGTTTCTTCTTCAAATTTTTGCATTCTAATTTTGAGTTCATCAATAGTGTTTTTCAGGTTTTCATTTTCTACTTTCAATTCCATCAAAATAATTCAATCACTTTTATTTTCATCAAGAGAGTTTTTCAGATTAAGATTTTTAGATTCCAGACATGTAAGTTTATCATTCAAAGTTGTGTCATTAACTAAGGAATTGATTTTTCTTTTTAGATGCTTGTTCTCCCTACGCATGTCATCATATTTATCAAGTATTTCAGCATATGCCTCTTCCCAATCACTGTGAGTAAAATTCTCAAAGGGATAGGTTACCTCTATATCATCTTCTTTTTCCTCATTCCTATTGGCCATAAGACATAGCTGACCTTCTTCTTCACTGTCAGAGGAGCTGCTCTGACTTCCTTCTTCCTCGTCGCTCCAGGTGCTAACCATAGCCTTTCCCTTCTTGTTCTTTCTCCTGGGCTACTTGTCTTTTAGCTCAGGACAATCTGTCTTGAAATGTCCTACTTTCCTACAATTGTAACATACAATCCCGTCAAATTTCTTGGCAGTTTCAGGTTTATATTTTGACTGCCTCTTCCCTGAGAAATATTTCCTACTCAACCCCTTTCCTTCCCCTCTAAGAAATTTTTTAAACTTCCTAGTGAGCATGGCAAATTCAACTTGATCTTCTTCGGAGCTACCAGAGTTGTGCTCACTAGATGACCCTTTGTTACTGGAAGTAACTTTTAGAGCCAGGGGTTTCCTCCTCTTTTCAGACTAATCGACCCTCTTAAGGTTCAACTCATAAGTCATGAGAGATCCGATTAGTTCATCTACAGATGTTGTTGCAAGGTTCCTAGACTCCTCCATTATAATGGCCTTGGTGTGCCGGACAGGTGTCAGGGACCTAAGGATTTTTCTCACCAGCTCGTACTCACTATACACTTTTCCCAGACTTCTTAAATTGTTAGTGAGCACCATTAGACGGGCATACATTTCAGATATGGACTCGTCAGGCTTCATTTTGAAAGCCTCATACTCAGAGACTAACATATTGGCTTTAGTCTCCCTAACATGAGACGTCCCCTCATAGATGACTTCTAGTTTATCCCACATTTCTTTAGCAGTGGAACAACAGGAAATTCTGGAGAATTCTGTGGGATGAAGAGCACACTGCATGGCGCTTACGGCGCTCCAATTTAGGATGGACTTACGGATCTGCTCCCTAGTCCAGACTTCTTCATCCTCTGGTAGTTCAAAGGGACCCTTGCTAACTACCATCACTATTTCATAGTCCTTCGCCCTAAGGAAGACCTTCATGCGACTCTTCTAGTAAGCATAATTTGAGCCATAAAAGAATGGTGGCTTGCTGGCAGAGTGACCCTCAGTAGTTAACCCTCTAGCATCCATTGCTAAGCTCTCCTGGATGTAAAGCCCTAAGGGAGAGTTATGCTCCGATACCAAGTGTTGAGTCGAAAGACTAGCAGATCTAAAGGGGGGTGAATAGATCTACCTCAAAATATCAATTGAGCGACCAGGCCTCTATTTATAGGTTCGTGAGAGATTGGGCACGTGGAAAACACATTCCCGCCCAAGAAGTTGTTAAAGAATGTGCTGCTGGATGTCCACGTGGTAGAATCTTCAGATGAGATCCTTATCTTGGATCACGTGCCAATAACTTGGATCATGTGCCTGAGGTTAAAGACTTCGAGCCACGTGACCATGTTAAGTGTAAGGCATGCTACCTTTTACAAGTTTGATCCTAGCTCTTTTAGTGACTTAAGTCCCTGCCAATCAGAACAAAGGCATTTTATCAAACACTTTGTCAGCGTAGGTGGACATTCAATATGCATTGGCCTATGAGACTTGAGATATGACATAGGTAATAGAGCATACTAAGATGCATAGACTTTAGTTCAAATGATGCAGGATATGCTCTGACCTGAAAGCATGCACAGACCTGGATGCCACATGTGCATCGACCCTATAGATGCACAAACTGGTGTATGCATAGACCTTAGACTAAGCATTAACTTTGGATGTGCATAGACCTATGCTATGCATGTGCAAAGGCAAAGATGTGCTCAGACTTTAAATGCCGTATATGCTCAGACTCTAAATGCAACAATGAAAAAGTGCACCGACCTTAGTGTGTGCAAATGACTATGTGCATCGACTTTATTTAGCACACGGCACAATGCGCACCGACCTTGTTTTGCACAACGCACAATGTGCACTGACCTTGTTTTGCACAAGGCACAATGTGCACCGACCTTATTATGCAGAATGCAAAAAGTGCTCTAACCTTATGATGGCTAAGGCAAGATGTGCATCGACCTTAGTATGATTAAGGCAAACGTGCATCGACCTTATACCAGACTATGTGAATACCTGCACCGACCTTACACATGGCTAAGGCAAATGTGCATTGACCTTATACATGACTATATGTAAACCTGCACCAACCTTACACATGTGCTAGCGAAAGGTGCACCGACCTACATCTGCCTAAACATGCACCATGCATAGACCTTTATATGCAAGACTTATGAACATGCACCGACCTTATTTTCAACAGAAATTCATATGCCCATGAAGATATAAAGTGCTAATAGTGTTGCCATAATGAACAGTGGATTCATAGTATCATTATTGCCAATATCAAAAATCAGAAGATAGAATATATTATTGCCAATCATCAAAACTTAATAAGAAATTAAATTCAGAGAGACAAGTCAAAGGAGACATAACATGAGACACATTATCCCACACAATATCCCCACAACACTATGGGGTGCCAATTCGACCCCCCTAAGAGTCCTAGACAAGTCCCCATGTCAGATCACATCGATCCCTGGCGATTTGGGTGGATAAAAATCTAAACTTTCGGGGTTGAACACCTTCCATTTACGAAACAAGGTGGCAGTCTAGTCTGGACCGCCCTCACCAGGTAGCGGTCTTGCCATAGACCGCCACTTGCCTGGGCGCTGGAATTTGAATTTAATTCAAACTCCTTCCCAATTATCCCCTAATTCTCCTTATTTATCCATTTTAATTAGGATAAATTACCCTATTACGTTTCTAGGGTTTGGGCTTGGGCCATAAGCTTAGGTTTTAGGATTTTAGGCCCATTTTAAGTGGACCTAACCATTTGGTTATCAATTGGGACTATTTCTCAAAGGCCTTAACCTATTAATCCACAATTAGCCTATTAGCCTACTAAATACTTGATTAACTCTTTTTAATTTTCTGACAATTTTAGAAAAATCTAGATAATTACCAGGGTTGCTGCACCAATACTATCTCACTTCTACACAGGTATTTTCAATCGTCTAAGTTTACCAGTTGGCCTCAAATGTTCTGCCTTGACTTGCTCACAAGTTAAGCAATGACTCACATAATCAACAATCTCCCTCGACATATTCGGCCACCAATAGGTCTTCTGTGTATCTTGATAAATTTTGGTAGCTCCCAAATGGATAGTATACTTGGAATGATGCGCCTCTTCCATGAGCTTTTCTTTAATGTCAACGTGATCCAATGCACATGTCCTACCATGGAATAAAGTCTTCCATCACTTGAAATGTCACGCCCCGAACTGATAGCAGCGGAACGTGTCGTTTGCTCGGAACGTGGCAGTTAAACAGTCATGTCAATAAGAGCATAGTCATTTCCACAAAATATAATTTGGACAAATAATAAATTTCATTTCAAATATAAGTTCTTTACATATTCGTGCCCATAATAAACGAAAAGACTCAATAAATAAAAACTATAAGGAGACATAAGACGCAAGATAACCAGACTAGACGGTTCATCTAGATGTCAGAGTTCTCTTCACTCTTGCCCTTGCCCATCATGTTCGGTCTCGCCGTCACTAAGGTTATTATCTGAAAAATATTGGAAAACGCAGGGTGAGCGAACGCTCAGTAGGACTTAATATCTCATGCTCCAAGCTAGTTTTAAGTCAATTACAATTTAACATGCTCATGTAGGTCATGCGAGATATAGAAATCGAGAACTATAATAACACGAGATAAATTCAAGAACTAGAAAAAAATGAGTAAACGGATGCTAGATAAACTCATGAAGAGTAAGGACGATGATAATCAAGAGAGTATAGCAAGATCTAATCAAGTACTTTCTCAAGCTAGGTCAAGAGCATTCATGAGGAAATATAACATTCATCACTCTATGACGAACACTATCACGAGAGCTTTAATGTATCCATTATTATGAAGGATCTTCATGACAAGATAACGAGTACTATCAATGGGATAATTCAAAAACATCTATGATGATCGATATAGAAGTAGAACAATTTCTTCTACAAGCATTCTATAGCATTTGCCAAGACACTAAGGGAATATCACGACGATATGATAACCCCTCCAATAAGGCAAATCAAGATCTTTTCATGACGAACAATAAGTTGTAGAAAGGTGTACTATGATGGCAATTACTCCCGATCAGCACTATCACGAGAGCGTTTGCACATCTAGCACTATATAGATTGGACAATGCACTAAGGGGAAAATCACGACGATATGACCACCCCTCATGGAAATAACATTAGGTAGTATTTGGTCGCACACTTAGGAGTTCTCACGACTGTATGATTGCCCCTAAATGCCAATAACCGAGTTGGTGAATGCCAGCACCCGATCATTATATACCGGTAACGTTTGGACTTTGCCTCGCCCAATGAGGGTCAGATCAGGACCCGTAGCATTTAAAAATGTCATTTTAGTGGGACCCATAGCCCCTGACATTTAGTCTAGACTAATTCCATATTAATGGCCAAGAATTTCAAGGATCAAGCATGTAAGATATTAAGATAGATTTCATGGAACATAGAGTTCAAGGATAGAACTAGTAATAAGGATGATATATCGATAAACCATATGAAAACTATGACATTCTGGAAATCTGGGTGATTAGGTACAACCAGCTCAGTCGGCCTTGAGGGAATCCAAGGCTGCGAGGAGACTTACGAAGGTCCCAATGACTAACTTGCCAATCCGAAGGAACGGAATGTCCAACGGAGGGCTCCTATGTCACCGAGAGTTGAGGTGTATAACGTGAACCAATCATGAAACAGGGACTCCATCTACGGACGTAAGATGAGAGTGCCAAAAGACCCGAGGTATGGGTCAAAACCGGAAGAAAACGGTGACAACATGAATGCGTTAATTATAGAATTCATGTCCATCCAATTCTATAATTAAATGAATTTATATTAATTGACGTCTGTGAGTAGTGTCATTTATTAATTAGCATCCACTTGGAGGGACGTTAATTCTATGGTTTTTAACTTAATTTATTTAACAAAAATTCACGTCAATATCTATTTAATTGAATAATTTTAAAATATACAATCAAAGAGACATTTATTTATATAAAATAATTTAATAAAATAGAATATATGATAATTAGGAGAAAAATTCAAGGATTCCAAAAATATATTTTTTATAATTTTATGTGGCATAGTTTAGTAGATATGGATTTTCAAGGTAGGTTATAATTACAAGTTATATATATATACATACATACATATATATATATATATATATATATATATATATATGTATATATATATATATATATATATATATAAAGTAATTAGAAGCCTATGCACGATGGCGTCAAAACAAATTTGACGACATGTAGTTGGTCGTCATTTCAAAAAATGCCAATTTTCAAATCTCCAGTTCTCGACGTACCCACGTCGGAATCACGCGTTCTATATATCAAAATGACGGACTCGAAAAACTCTACCTAACCGGGTGTTCAAAATATTTTTTCATTAAGAAATGGGAGATCTTGAGATAGGAGGCACGAAAAATGATGCAACCACTCTCACTACCTCGGTCATCATCTCAATATCACTTCCATAAAATCTCATGTCCAAAGGACACTCCGACGCCTAAGAACGAGCCATCTCAAAAATAAACTCTAACTATGATGCTACAGTGATATCTTGGATTCGTCGTCTTAACGAAATAATGCTGTTAAGTTAAATTGTCAATTTATATTATCACAAATCATATAAAAATTTACAAAAATATATAGAAAGTCCCGTCATATACACCTTGTGATTTTTAGGCATACAGTTTCGTGAATAAAAGTTTTTAAACATGTTTCCCATATTAATTAACTAAGGATAATATATGCAACCGTAGTATAGTATAAAGCACGTACAATCATGCGGTAAGGAAATTTTGGGAGATATCTATATGTTCTATTTAATCTAGCATGAAATTTTATCTAGTATTTTGCTTGGGAGATTGCCTACCTATGATCGTTTAGCAGAGGATGAAGAAGCAGGGTCGACGAAGAAGCGTTGGCTCCTTCCTTCTCGTGAACACAGCAGCAGTAGCAGCAGTTCAACGGTAGAGGAAGAAGAAACCTTGCCTTCTTCTCTTTACTACAACAACAACGATAGTATACGGCAGAAGCAACACTATTGCAATGGCAGAAGCAACACTGCTGCCCACGTGATCGGGAAAGATGGAGGAAGGAGAAGCCACGGTCCTCCCACGGTAGCATCGATGCAGTAGCAGAGGAAAGAAAAGAGGTCGACGCACATAGGGTCCTTACGCACAAGAAGACAACAGCAAGCCCTTGCTCCCTCGATAGAGGGGGTATTTGTAGAGAAAGAAGAGTCCTAACAGGGTTAGAGTTCCATTGGAAGCAATGCTTCCATGTCTTGTTCTTGCTAATCACCGCACCTGTCAAAACCTCAACTGCCTTCCAAAACATACGCCGCCTGTTGTGTTTAAACATAAACCCTAAACTACAACCCTGCAAGCCTCGATTTGACCGAACGTAAGTGGGTTGGTTGGCCTTTCAATTTGCACATGGGTGAAAGCTCATTAAGGTTCTTATGTATATATGCGTGTGTTTAGCCCATTAGTATATATATAGGTTTATATCAAGGTTTCAAGCCCATTTAACTATAAGAATAATATATTTGTATTATATATATGGGCTTTAAGGTTTCATGGCTATATCTATTTATGTGTAGGTGTTTTAGCCCATTTGTTATATAAGCTTTAACTAAATTGTTCAGTAGAACTTATATATATATATATATATATATATATATATATATATATATTCTTTAAAGCCCATTAGTATATAAGCTTTAATTTATCTAATAGAACTTCATACGTCTATAGCTCCCAATTCCCATAACTTTAGTTATTAATTCTCGTCATTCGTCTTAGGTATCAGAGTCGGGTTTGATCATGTAATTTTTACTCAATTATTTATTCGTGTCTCCATTGAGGCCCATTAAACTCTAGCTCTTTAGTTGGGCTTGTAATCCCTTTTGAAGGGAATTTTATTCGATCTTAATTAATCAAGTAAACCTATTATTTATTTTTAATATTTTTATTTTCCATACTTATTTTATGGCAGTTATGAATATTTATTCTTTATAAATTTTCAGGGTGCTACATGAAACGTCAAATTCCTATCCCTTTTCTAAGCTTCCTTTAACTTCTACCAAAAATAGATCAACATTCTGAAGTTCCATAATCTCGGTCAATATGTCGGGCCACACACTAATGTTGGAAATCAAAAGATGACCTTCTTTAGATTCCACATCCAACTTTAGATCAGCAAATTGCTTTAACAGATTCCATTCCTTAATCATTAAACAAGATAAAGAAACCATAGGCTTACGACTAAGAGCATCTGCCACCACATTACCTTTCCCAGGGTGATACTAGATAGAGAAATCAAAATCTTTTAGATATTCAAGCCACCTTCGCTGTCTCATATTAAACCATTTCTGAGAAAATAGATATTTCAGACTCTTGTTGTCACGCCCCGAACCGATAGCAGCGAAAACTTGTTCGGAACGTGACAGCGAGACAGTCATGACAAGCAGAGCAAATCATAATAGACACAAAGAGACCAAGAATGAACAAAAATATACTTTTATTGATATTCAAATGTCATTATTACAACTTTATTGACTTACTTTTTAATTATTACAAGAGAAGAAAAATAGAAAAGACTCAATATTACAAGACTAGACTCAAGAAATAAAAAGACACGTTCTTCAAAACTCTAGGATATCTTTTCACTCTTCCCCCTCCCCATGAGATGGAATATCTTCACTATTACCTGAAAAATGTTAAGAAGAGACTGCGTAAGCAAAAATGCTCAGTACGAATTACATCTCTATCATCAGGCAAAATATATGTGATTAATAGTCTAACATTGTATGGAAATCGCTATAAGATACATGATGGAGAAGTCAAATACAATCCATAGAGTGAGAAGATAAAATGAATATCCAAGGTAGACAAGGAGACATTTTCAAGTACGAGATAAGGATGATAAGTCAATAACATATACAAGAGATCAGTAATAAAAGAATTTCAATATTTACAAATTACCCCTTCCGGGCTTTAATATTCAGAACATGTCAATAACATATACGAATCATGTCAAGCATGTAAATTTGTCTAGAACTAATCTTGCGTATAGTTGGTGTAATGCCACACCTGATCATTAATAATACCGATATATTTTTGAGCTTTGTCTCACCCCTAGACCAGATCCAGGCCTTTTTAAATATTGCCTAGTGAGGAGGGTAAAATTGGCATGACCCACGAAAGGCCCATCGACACCAGGCCCGTGCCTGCCCAGGGTCCGCATCACGCTTGACGAACCCCTAATGGCCATGGCCAACGTCAGGCAGCCAAAGAAGACCAACCATCGGATTCGCCGGTCTACAATGGGCATCAACCCAGGCATATCGAGGGCCGAATGGCCCTCCAGCGATCGAACGTTACTCCCGCCATCATCGGCCTCAACTCCACTAAAGGCGAGCACGCCTTACGGGTGTCGTAAGACTCACCTAAAATCTGCCTAACTCCGGATGAACGAACCCTTAACGGGAAACTCCCCACGATCGTGGGGAGGGGTTACCCCACTGCTCACGCCCTTCCCCGCCTAGGGATAGGCCTCCACCGCCAAGGCAACCTCTATAAATGGACTGTCATCCAGGGAATAGGGACACACACGAATAGAGCGACAGATATGGAAAGAGGGACTCTGACCCATGTTATACTGTCAAGCCTGTTGTGCCCCTATGGTTTTGATGATAACAAACACTATGAGTCACCATGTGTTTTGATTCTGCATCTGTTTACTATGCATATGTTTTTGTGCTGACATTACTTTATGCTGAGGCCATTGCCAGGTTGCATGCATGGTCATTTGTTAAAATCTACCAGATTGCCTTGTTCATAAAGGTCAGTGCAACTCACGGTTCATCTTGATGCACATCACTATAGAATGCATGTAAAAGTCTGTGCAATTCACTTTTCGGTCAATGCATTTCTTGATGGTCTGAACTAAGTCTGTGCATACTCACTATTGTTGTCAGTGCATATTGAGAGTTAAAGTCGGTGCAGTCTCTGTTCTTGCTAGGCAAGTCGATACACATCTTGTGTCACCACGCATTAAGTTGGTGCATACTTAGGGTCCAGGGTCCGTGTATATCTACCTTGTTCGGTGCATATGTTTGCTGATCATCATAATAAGATTTGTGCACTTCATTACTGAGGCCGGTGCAGTCCTTCATTTAGACTTGTGCATACACAAGGCCGATGCAACCTTTGTTGTTGCATGCAAAATGAGTCGGTGCATGCTGTGTTCTAGGAACGATAAGTCGGTGCAATTGGTCTTGCATGCACGCAGGCAAGTCTGTGCATATTGGCTTTAGGCATATTGAGTCGGTGCAACACATTGTTGTACCTCGAACAGAGCCGGTGCATCTCTTGCTTTTCACTCATGCAACAGCATATTGAGTCGGTGCAAGACATTGTTGTACCTCGAACAGAGTCGGTGCATCTCTTGCTTTTCACTCATGCAACCGCATATTGAGTCAGTGCAACACATTGTTGTACCTCGAACAGAGTCAATGCATCTCTTGCTTTTCACTCATGCAACCTCGGTGCAAGTCCATCATTGCAAGCGAGCCAGTTGATGAAATTCACTGTAGCCATGTCGGTGCAACTCTCGCACCGTGCACATCAAGTTCGTGCATATCTCATTGGCTAGTCTGTGCATGGGTCTAGAGTCTGTGCATATTGAGGTGTGCTGAATACTATGTCTGTGCATGCATTGCTGAACGCTCTTCATGATCAGTGCACATCCTTCTTAGGCACACAAAGGAGCCAATGCGTGTCTCATCTTATGCATGACTGAGTCTGTGCAATCCTTTTCTTTGCACAAGCAAGGTCTGTGCAAGATAGGGTTTGGCATGTTTGATCAGTGCAGTACTCGTATTTTGCACACCCAAAGTCAGTGCACTCTTTGCTTGTGAACACATGACGTCTGTGCACCTCTTAGTCTCATAGTCATATTGAGTCTGTGCAATCCTGCTTTAATGCCTTGTCAACTCTATGCAACTCTGTATTCTCGTCTAACTGTATAAGTGTCTAACATTTTGACAAGACAACTGTTCGTGACCCTAAGGAGGGCACGTGATCCAAGACATATCATCTCTGAAAAGAGTTTCCACGTGGAAAGCTACAGTGCCAAGATTCTGACACGTGGCTAAGACAATCCTGAAGCTTCTTGGCGGGAGTGTTCCCTTCACATGCCTTGTGCGTGAGCTCGTGGGTCCCAGGCTGAAGCTATATAAACACCTCTTCTGCGATCAAAGAAAGACGACCAAGAGAAAAATAGAAGATATCTATGAAGAGAACTAAAGAGAGGAAGAAGAGTATAGCAGAGAAAAGAACAGAAGAAGAAGAGCAGAGCTGAGAGAGAGATCAGAAATCTGTGAGAAAGAAAGATCAAGAAGAAGAAAGAGAGATATTGAGAACTCAAGGAGTGGAAAGAGTAGTCCTGGTTGAAGATTTGTCTCTACTGGACTTTGGATCAGATCCAAACCAGTCAACTCCTACGAGAGCCACACTTGATTTACAATTTCTTTCAGCTTTCCGGTGCTTTGATTTTTCCATCTTTTGTTTTATTTTAAACCTTTTGTTTCAAGCTGTAAGTCAGCGGAGCAAGCTGTGTTGCTGAGTGTTACGGAGGAGGATTCCTCTGGACAGGTTAAGCTATAAACCTCAACGTTGCAGAGGATTGGTTCCTCTAGATAGCAAGCTATGTTGCTCAGCCGTTGTAGGCACGCTGTAATGCCCAGCAGTTTAAGCTGTGTATCAGTGGGAAGCCTCACTCTGGTTTGAGTGGGGCATGGACGTAGGTCTGCTGGCAGTAGACTGAACCATCTAAAAATCCTTGTGCACTGTGTGGTTTGCATTGTTGTGTGTTCAACGCTAGATGCATGCTTAGGATCTCGTTCTAATTCCCTATCTGTTGACTCAACTTAAGTGCATAGATTTTATGCGTCTGCTGGGAGTGCAGGTTAAGTGTTCAGCTATGTGCTTCATTAGAGCATCTCTCAGTTTAGCCAATCAGTAGCTTAGTCTATCTGAACATCTAACTATTACTGGAGAACAATTATAGTCATTTATGTTTCCTGTGAGTTAAATTCCACTACATGGTCTAGTTACAATTTTTAATTGGGCGAAGTTTTAAAATGGGATTCATTCACCCCCCCCCTCTGAATCCGGGCTTGCAGCATCTCCTAAGCTCCTCACTTGGTATCAGAGTAGGTCTCTGACTATTCAGATCCAACGATCTGCAGAGGATCTTGCTATCTAGTTTTAGGTGCATTACTTATCGATTGCTCTGTGCATTGAAACTATTTGATATCTGTCTCAATGGCTCGCCCTCTGATTTTCGATGGTTCTAACTTCAGCAATTGGCTTGGCGGCCTTTGTACCTACATGAACTCCATTGATCCAAAATTATGGAGTCTCATATCAAAAGGTCTACACAAATTACCTCAAAATCAGACCAAATGGTCTAAAGAGGATAGGATGAAAGACCGTGAGAATGGCCTAGTCTTTAACACTTTGAGAGACTCGGTGAACATTGATTTATTTCCATGTATTGCAGGATGTACATCTGGAAAAGAGATCATGGACAAGATAACTACCATTCGTCAGGAGCAAGAATGAATGTGTCTGATGGCCAACTGGAGTGATTACAACAGTAATCAAAGGAATGAGGATTCATTATCTCAGGTAAGCTCCGGATCAGAAGAACCCTCATTTGATGAATTGGTAGTGATGTATGAAGAGTTGCTAGATCTATCCAGGAAAATGAAATCTGAGAATAAAAGGTTGAAGAAAAAGATTGAACAAAATAAATCTGAATTCTCTTGTGAAAATTGTTCACAGCTGAAACAATCTTATGATCTGTGTTTGGTAGAGGTTCAAAAGAGTAAGGAATAGATGTCATACTTGAAAAATGAAAATCAAGAACATCTGAACAATATCTCTAAATTTAAAGGTCAGTTGAATGCTAAGAATGATGAACATCTCCTGAAATTGCAAGAGTTGAATAAGGTTAATTCTGAATTGGACAAATTAAAACTTGAGAATGTAGAATTTCAGAAGAAAAATGAAAACCTTGTAGCAAGAATAAAAGATATCGAGGACGCCTCAAACACTTATTCTATAAAGTCAGCCTATAGTAGATGTTCTCTGCTAAAGGAACGTAATGAAGGTCTCTACCTTGAAAATGAATGGCAGATGAAGTTAATTGCTTCACTCAAAGAGGATCACAAAGATTTGCTGGCTGAGAAAATTGAGGTTGAACAAAGGGAAGAGAAACTAATTGAAAGACTGGAGTCAATATCCAGTAGTGAAAATGTGGTGAAGAAATTGAGAAGTTGACTGAGGAGAATAAAGATTTGAAAGAACAAAACAAGAAACTCATGGCCCTAAATGTTGTTATTTCCGAAAGACTTATGACAATTGAAAAGGGAAAATGTGTGATGAAGGAGGATGAGATTAACAGAGAGCAACATCACACACAAGAAATTGCAAATTTAAAAAATTTGAATAATGAACTACATCAGCAGGTTATTTCTTGTGAAACTCAGATTATTGGCTATGAAGATAACATTGCTTCCTTAAACTCTAAAATCAAGGAACTTAAAAGCTCACTGTCAGAATTTGTTGGAGGAAAGAGCAACCTTGATAAGATTCCTGGAACTAAGGATAATGTTCAGAAGGAAGAACTGGGCTACAATGTGGCCGACAAGAAGAAACTTGAAAATAATTCATTCACCTCCTTTGCTAGCTGTTCTGAGTCATTTAAAACACTTTTATCATCAGTCTTTCAATTTAAGGCTCAGAGAAATGAAACACAAACAAAAGTATTAAAAAAGGGTAAATAATTGAAAAAGAATGCTCATATAAATAAAGTCAAGGTTGTCCCTTCCTGTGTTGTTAACTATGCTAGTTCTGTGGAATCTGATGGGTTAATGCATGCTGTTCATAAGTCTGTTACTCATTCGCATGCAGATGAAAAGAATGTTTCATGCCATTACTGTGGTAAGCTAGGCCATGTAATGCATGATTACGAATTGATGATGGAGGATGAGCATATTTGTGGAACAATGCATTCTAAGAACTCATTCGGTAGAAACCATGCTACTAGGAAATCTGATGATTCTTGTCATTACTGTGGTAGGCATGGTCACTTCATGAATGAATGCTTTGTCATGAAACAAGATGATAGGATGCATGCTAAATTCTCTGCAAATCATCATGGCCCTTATAGAAACAAACCTGCTTCAAACCAACACATCATATGCTTTAATTGTAACAAGCCTGGTCACAAGGCTATTGAATGCTGGTTAGGATCTCATAGGAATAATGATGGTTCTAGAGGTAAGCACATCTGGTGCTTCGAATGTGGAAAACATGGCCATACAGTCAAGGACTATTGGCATGCTGAGGGAAACACATCAAAATTCCCTGTAAACAGACATGCTTTTGTTAGGAGCCCCATAAGAGCAAATTCTTCATGCTTTAATTGTGGAAAGACATGCCACAAAGCTGCTGATTGTTGGGTGGCTGGCTTCATTAAACAGAATTTTTACTCTGCTCATCGATTTTATAACAACAAGAATGTGCATAAAAAGAAGTTGAAATATGTTGTATCCTCCCATTACTGTGATCAGATATGTCATTCAATGAATAACTGCTACTTGAGGAGATCTAATGACCTTCGTGCTCAACAATTGTTTAGAACACCTGTTGGGAGTAATACAGGACCCAAGGCTGCTTGGGTTCCTACTAGATTAAAATAATCCAATTGTTGTAGGTGTGCCTTGGAAAGGAATAAAGGGGTTAATAAACCAAGGCACTCAAGAATGAAAACCCCATGATTGTGCTCTTCAGGTCAGTTCAAAAATTATGTTTAAATTCTGTCATCTGAATTTGTTTGCTTTAAATGTCTGCACATCATGTCAAGTCTCTTGTGCATTGTTGAATTGAATCTCTTTGAAAGCTTGAAATGCACATGGAAATAGTCGTAGTTTGTCTCTGAATGCATTGCACATCTATGTCATGATGCCTGATTTGTTAAACTCCCTGCATGTTGAATATTGCACATACTGCATTTAAACTCCCTGCATTGTTGAATTGAATCTCTTTGAATGCTTGAAATGCACATGGAAATAGTCGTAGTTTGTCTCTGAATGCATTGCACATCTATGTCATGATGCATGATTTGTTAAACTCCCTGCATGTTGAGTATATGCATAAACTGTTCTGTACTTGTGGGTTTGAGAATCTTTGCATTTAATCAGGGGGAGTAGATGCATAATTTGGTCATGACTGTCACTACATGTGCATACATGTAGTGTAGTGTATTGCATATCATCAAATTTAAAAATTCCAAAAAGAAATGACTCATTGCATCTAGACAGGGGGAGCATTTTAGACTCGTTAGTCCTTTTCAAACTGAACCCTTCCTGTCTAGTCACTAATCCTACTCCTATGTGTTAATTGGCTTCTAAACTATCCATCATCTGAATTCATACCTTTCTTGAAAATGAAATGTCTGACTGCCATTCCCTATGTTGCTGAAGGAGAATTTTACTCAAATTCTTTGTTGTCACTACCTTCAAGCTGATCTGTCTGTATTCCAGACTCAGCTATTGAATTCTGAACTGCATTGATGATCACCTCCCGTCTGCTGTGAATTCCATTGCCAGCTTGTTCCCATCATTCACATAACTCTAATTCTGTCAAGCTGGTTGGAATGACTTTGTTCTCTGCTATGAACATTAAATCGCATAAGTGCTTTCATTGCCACTCTTTACTATTACTGCTAATGGTAGTTGATTGAAGCTGCTTATTTAACTGATCTTGATGATTACTTGAATAGTTGTACCTTCCTTATGAATCTGAATTTTTTTTGGGACACTCCTATCATACAGGATTAAGAATGTCTACTGATCTAGACTGGTATAAGTCTAATGTATTTTGAATTTGAATTTGAAATTCTTGAAAATATCTGAATCACAAGTTTTAATATATCTTAACTAACCGTTTCATGTAATCTCTGGACTAAATTATCTGAAATCTGAAAATTTGAAATCAAGGCTTCTTTGGTTGAGTTACATATTGCTAGTATTGTTCTTAAACATAAATCTGTCTGAAGTTGACTAAAGGAAAACAAAAATCAGATCAATGACTTTGATCAATGAGAAACTGTGTCCTCTTTCAAAGAAATGGAGTAAACCCATGTCATGAAGTGCCATAGTTATCTCTGGTGTAAAAATAATTGAAAAATCTGACAGAGCAATGGCATAATTGTGTTGAGTAACTGGGGATTCCGGCCTCTAATCAAGGTGTCTCCTCATGTAAAAAGACACTTCTATTGCTAACTCTGTTCTCATAATTGAGAGGCAATAGAGTTATCACATTGAGTAACTGGGTCACTTCACCTAAGACGTGTTGTGCCTCATGTAAAAAGGTGTTGATTAACTAAGATTGCTCGGGAAAATAAATTTCTGAACAAAAGTAAAATTTATAAAATTTTGCAAAATAGTTAACTTCACATACCATTAAAGGTGTTTAATCTCAATACTACACTGTGTAACTCTCAAAGGAGTCATTGAAATTATTTGAGTAAGATAGAAGATGATTGAACTGGAGTGTTATATGAATAATTGGTTTTCCTTTATTAAACTTAGTTTTGGATATGAGTATGGAATTTGATTGATAAATTTGGTAGACATCATGCTTAAACCTGCTTTGTCATGTAGTTTAATTCATAACCCCTTATGATAAAAGAGTCGATCAGTACTTGGATTTATAACTATGGTACCTGCTATAAAACTTCTTCTGATCAGTTACATTTTCTCCTTCATCAACTAGCATATCTGCTTTCTGATCTTTACTGGAACCTGCTCACTCTCTCGGCTGAATTGTTCTTGAAAGATCATGTGCTCTACTTGTTGCTTTGAGACACTTCCTCACACTCCTTACATACCTTCTTGAAAGCTTTGGTTCCTTCTGAACAAAGAGCATTGTCTTGTCTTCAGGAGAGGATAGATGTTGACTCGACAGGATTTATTGCTATTTAAAGGGGGAGAATTGGTGTTTGATTGCTTATCTGCCCCTGTGTTTGCTGATTTCACTCATTTATTCAGGGGGAGTATAGATCTTCTTTGCCATAATGATGTAGTCAAAAGGGGGACATTTTATACCAATCATTTCATACTTGCTTATATTTCTCTCTCAAACTATTTTCTTTTTGATGAAGTCAAAGGGGGAGAATAGTTTGATGAGTCTTAATGTGCAGTGTGCAGTGTGACTCATAGTGTTGCCATCATCAAAAAGGGGGAGATTATTGTGCCCCTGTGGTTTTGATGATAACAAACACTATGAGTCACCATGTGTTTTGATTCTGCATCTATTTACTATGCATATGTTTTTGTGTTGACATTGCTTTATGCTGAGGCCATTGCCAGGTTGCATGCATGGTCATTTGTTAAAATCTACCAGATTGCCTTGTTCATAAAGGTCGGTGCAACTCACGGTTCATCTTGATGCACATCACTATAGAATGCATGTAAAAGTCTGTGCAATTCACTTTTTGGTCAATGCATTTCTTGATGGTCTAAACTAAGTCTGTGCATACTCACTATTGTTGCCAGTGCATATAGAGAGTTAAAGTCGGTGCAGTCTCTGTTCTTACTAAGGAAGTCGGTACACATCTTGTGTCACCACGCATTAAGTCGGTGCATACTTAGGGTCCAGGGTCCGTGCATATCTATCTTGTTCGGTGCATATCTTTGCTGATCATCATACTAAGATTTGTGCACTTCATTATTGAGGCCGATGCAGTCCTTCATGTAGACTTGTGCATACACAAGGCCGGTGCAACCGTTGTTGTTGCATGCAAAATGAGTCGGTGCATGCTGTGTTCTAGGAACGATAAGTCGGTGCAATTGGTCTTGAATGCACGCAGGCAAGTCTGTGCATATTGGCTTTAGGCATATTGAGTCGGTGCAACACATTGTTGTACCTCGAACAGAGTCGGTGCATCTCTTGCTTTTCACACATGCAACCTCGATGCAAGTCCTACATTGCAAGCGAGCCAGTTGATGAAATTCACTGTAGCCATGTCGGTGCAACTCTCGCACTGTGCACATCAAGTTCGTGCATATCTCATTGGCTAGTCTGTGCATGGGTCTAGAGTCTGTGCATATTGAGGTCTGCTGAATACTAAGTCTGTGCATGCATTGTTGAACGCTCTTCATGATCGGTGCACACCCTTCTTAGGCACATAGAGGAGCCAGTGCATGTCTCGTCTTGTGCATGACTGAGTCTGTGCAATCCTTTTCTTTGCACATGCAAGGTCTGTGCAAGATAGGGTTTGGCATGTTTGATCAGTGCAGTACTCGTATTTTGCACACACAAACTCAGTGCACTCTTTGCTTGTGAACACATGACGTCTGTGCACCTCTTAGTCTCATAGTCATATTGAGTCTGTGCAATCCTACTTTAATGCCTTGTCAACTGTGTGCAACTCTTTATCCTCGTCTAACTATACAAGTGTCTAACATTTTGACAGGACAACTGTTCGTGACCCTAAGGAGGGCACGTGATCCAAGACAGATCGTCTCTGAAAAGAGCTTCCACGTGGAAAGCTACAGTGCCAAGATTCTGACACGTGGCTAAGACAATCCTGAAGCTTCTTGGCGGGAGTGTTCCCTTCACACGCCCAATGCGTGAGCTCGTGGGTCCCAGGCTAAAGCTATATAAACACCTCTTCTGCGATCAAAGAAAGACGACCAAGAGAAAAACAGAAGATATCTGTGAAGAGAACTAAAGAAGGGAAGAAGAGTATAGCAGAGAACAGAACAGAAGAAGAAGAGCAGAGCTGAGAGAGACAGATCAGAAATCTATGAGAAAGAAAGAGCAAGAAGAAGAAAGAGAGAGATTGAGAACTCGAGGAGAGGAAAGAGTTGTCTTGGTTGAAGATTTGTCTCTACTGGACTTTGGATCAGATACACACCAGTCAGCTCCTACGAGAGCCACATTTGATTTACAATTTCTTTCAGCTTTCCGGTGCTGCGATTTTTCCATCTTTTGTTTTATTTGAAACCTTTGTTTCAAACTGTAAGTCAACGGAGCAAGCTGTGTTGCTCAGCGTTGCAGAGGAGGAATCCTCTAGACAGGTTAAGCTGTAAACCTCAGCGTTGTAGAGGATTGGTTCATCCAGACAGCAAGCTGTGTTGCTCAGTGGAAGTAAGCTATGTTGCTCAGCGGTTGTAGGCAAGTTGTAATGCCCAGCAGTTTAAGCTGTGTATCAGCGGGAAGCCTCACTCTGGTTTGAGTGGGGGATGGACGTAGGTCTACTGGCAGCAGACTGAACCATCTAAAAATCCTTGTGCACTGTGTGGTTTGCATTGTTGTGTGTTCAGCGCTAGATGCATGCTTAGGATCTCGTTCTAATTCCTTATCTGTTGACTCAACTTAAGTGCATATATTTTCTGCGTCTACTGGGAGTGCAGCTTAAGTGTTCAGCTGTGTGCTTCATTAGAGCATCTCTCAGTTTAGTCAATCAGTAGCTTAGTTTGTCTGATCCTCTAACTGTTGTTGGAGAACAGTTATAGTCATTTATGTTTCCTGTGAGTTAAATTCCACTACATGGTCTAGTTACAATTTTTAATTGGGCGAAGTTTTAAAAGGGGATTCATTCATCCCCCCCTCTGAATCCGGGCTTGCACCATCTCCTAAACTCCTCAAAGCCTTGAGAGCGGATTCTATAGAACAGAGCTCCAGTCATCTTCTCAGCATCCTTACCGCCCAGCGAGCACTCTCCCAGCGCTTACTAGACACGGTGATCACTCCTTCAGAAGTCCGTCCACCACTCCAGGCTTATTCAATCACCTTTTGGCTCTCTCACTCTCTCCTCCATCTCTTCTTAATCCCCATCCTCAAAGGTTCTGACTTAAGCATCGGAGGGTGATCCCCTCGGGTAACGCCCGGGGATCCTTCTGACGTCGTTTCTCTGGTGTTTGTAAGCTTTCACAGGTGGCCGGATGATCTTCCCCCAACAAAAATGTATTAAAAGTGTGGTACAGGGTTCGAGAGATCATTTTGTCGTCTCTACACTTTTTGACGCCGTCGATGGAAATTCGATCAAAAAGCCATGGCACCTCGTGGGAGCTACCACAACACCAGCAATCGCGACCGAGGGTCTCACCAAAGCCCCAGTTCCCACTAAGGATCACAGGAAACGTCTTCTTCTACACGACCGAATCGGGATGTCACTGCCGACGTGTAGGTATAGATGTGTCATCAGCTTTAGGCCTAGACGGATCTCTGCCAAGGCCTCCTCAACCGACCGATAGGGCAAGAGCATGCCCCAACAGAGCAACCTCTGAACAGGGGGGGCTCCTACTATAGCAGACTCCGGCTGGGTGCGGGAGGCTTCTCATGCCTCCGTCGCACAAGCACGGCGCCCGTGCAGCTTGCCCGCACCTAGGGTGCATATTTCGCTCCACTCCAATCCCGAGATGGCCCAGCGAGTACGACGCTATGAAGAGGTGGGATGCGAGATAGAGGGCAAAATCTAGTACCTGGATGATGTCCTACATGTCACAAGGACCCGTGGCCTCATCAATAACGGCACGAACTTCCACACTCCATTTTCCAAAGAAATCATGGAGGCCCCCATCTCGTCGAAATTCCAACTATCGTCTTTCACCCCCTATGACGGCACCACCGATTCGACAGATCATATGCACAACTTTGAGTCTAACCCGGTGTTCCACCGGGCCTCCAATTCTGTAAAGTGCTTGGCCTTCGTCACTACTCTATAGGAGAATGTTCGGACATGGTTCGAGTCCCTGTCGGCTGGGACCATCACTTCCTTCCAACAGTTGAAGAAGTTGTTTAAAGTAAACTTCATGGGCTGCCAAAAGGAAGCAAAATATGCAGTGAGCCTGCTCGCCATCAAGCAGGGTCGGGAGGTGACCCATTAGGTCTACGTGTCCCACTTCCGGGCAGAAGCACTCTGTATCCCACGTCTGGACGTCAGCATCGCCACCACCGCCCTGACGCAAGGAACCCGAAACTCCATCCTCCGACGATCGCTCGGAGTTGGATAGACCTCCTCACCCTAACCCAGAAGCACGCCAGCTGCGAAGAGAACATAGCAGCCCTTGGTCGTACAGTTGGGAGCGGGAAACTCGACTAGAAAAGATTTGTCAATTCTCCCCTGGAGGGGCAGAACAAGCGGGAGCGGTGAGTCAGGGAGCGCCACGACCGCTCGGAGACCATAGAGAGGGGGCAGTATCAGTGCTACACACCCCTAACAGCCCCGCCCCAGTAGATCCTCATGGAAATTCATGAGGAACCCTTCCTTGTGGACGTATAAAATTGTACGTTCATATGTCCCACCAAGCCCCGCATTAACGCTAAAGTCGAAAGGAGGAGACTCGGGGAGACTGGCCATCCAGGGCTCCGGGAGAATACTACCGTCCGGCAAATCCCCACATTTGCACGGGCACATTAAATGACAAGGAAAACATAGGATACCCTCCTGAATTGATACACTACTATGGACCCACCCTCGGGTCCCTAACGGTGAAGAAATATCCCAAAGAATGCACATCCCAATTGCCCTTCAACGGTGCGCCCGTTGCTCCTCCAACGGCACGCTCCAAGCCCCCAGCGGCACAGCCCCAACGCCCTCTCAGCGGCACAGCCTCCAAGCCTCCAGCGGCACGGCCTCAAGTCCCCAGCGGCACAGCCCTTGTGCCCCTTCCAGCGGCACGCTGCAGGCAAGCCTCCAGCGGCACAGGCATCATGCCCTTCAGTGGCACGGCCTCAAGTCCCCGCGGCACAGCCATTGTGCCCCTTCCAACGGCACGCTGCAGGCAAGCCTCCCAGTGGCACGGGCGTTCTGCCCTCAGCGGCACGGCCCCTCAGCCCCCAGCGGCACAGCGCTGAACTCCCCCGAACGGCACAAACAGGCAAGATACACAACGGTCATTAGAGGGGCCCCTTGGCGCGCAATGTGGCCATGTCAAAACCACCTAACAACCTGCCTTGGTGTCACCCTCTGGTTGGATGAAGGAGATCTTCACCTGACGAGGAAGATACCGAAGTCAACCTCGGATGGCAGTGCCATCATGAGGCTTCCCCATCAACGGCCCACGTATAAAAGGGGTTCTCACGGAAGAGAAAAAAGGAGGGTAGACAGAGACAGACACAGGCGGAGACCTCCCACTTTGGAAGAGAGCAACAAAGGAAGGAGAAGAAGAGAAGAAGAAGGTAGAAGAAAGAGAGAAAAAAGAGAGGGAAAGGCTATGTGTAATGGAGGAGGAAGGGAAGGAGTGCAGTAAAAGGGGATGACCCCCCCTTTCTCGTCCCAACCCTCTCCCAAGCCTTCCTTTCCTTTTCTTGTCACTACGTAGTTTTTTTTTCTTTCCCCCTGTTGATTTGGATGCATTGTATTACGCTTGGCCTCCGGGTCAAGACCTTTGTCATTTGAATTCTCCATGAATGAATGCCTTTAGTTCCCACTTTTTATTGTGTTTGTGTTTTCCTCCTCACCGTCGGTTCGTGAGTTACATCCGTCCCAACCTTCTAACTCTCTGTTTCGCCTGTCCTCCCTACGGCATTGATCTACCCAGTTTGGTAGCTAGTGTTTCTGGCTTGATAATGTAAGGCTGGCCTCCTCCTCCTCTCAGTGATATTCTGCAACGTAATCCCCCCACTGGTCCTTCCCGTGCAGCTTCTTTAGAGTGCTATGGCCCTCTACTCGGTGTGCAGCATCTGCTCACTAACCAAAGTGTCCCTTTGCCCTACCTTCAGACACCACGGCGTGCATACATTCAAGCTCCCAGTCATCCCCCTACGGGCCTGTCCAGCGGCACACCCCTCTCATTTGTCCATCCAGCGGCACGGCCTTCCCTAGATTTGCCCAGCGGCACTCCTTCCTTGGCCACCCAGCGGCACACTTTCCTTGGCTGCTTCAGCGGTACACCCCCCTACGCACCTGTCCAGCGGCACACCTCCACTATTGGTCTGTTTAGCGGCACACTCTCAGGCTGCCTCAGCGGCACACCTTGATTATCATTTCTCTAGTATACTCATAGCTTGCGCCAGTTTACCGCTTTCTCGTTCGGTGTTTTCTCCGAGTTTTCCAAAGTTTCCCCAAAGGTGGCTGCTCAGGCACCCACCTCAGTTGTTGGTTCATGTCACTCCTTGTGGACATGTCCCTTGTTATTCCCTTACCTCCCGGGTCAAGGGGAGGTGCTGCCGAATTTTCGTCAGGAATAACAATAAATCAAAAGACGAAAAGAAGCAACAAACAAATGAGACTAAGCAACAATAAAACACTGTAATCAACTAAGGGAACTATACAAAGCTCCAGGGATTGGCTGAACAAGACTCCAAGAACTGCATTACTGAACACGACTTGGGGTTCAACCTCATAACAGGGAATTGGAAGCTTAACCATTTGGGACCCTCTATAAGACATGAACCGGACGAGGAATCCTCTCTCGAACCCTGGCCCTCTTCAGTCCTTCAGCGACACACTCTTAACCCCCCCCAACGGTACGCTCCCTAGTGGCTCCTCAGCGACACACTTCCTATTTCTTCAGCGACACACTCTTAACCCCCCAGCGGTACGCTCCCCTTGGCTCCTCAGCGACACACTTCCTATTTCTCCAGCAACACACCTCTCAACTCTCCAGTGACACACTCCCAATTCCACCTCCAGCGGTACGCTCTCTGTTGAACTTTGGTCCATTCATCTGAATTCTACCTCACTTTCCCTTAACCCTTCACCCCCATTCCTGAACTCTCCAGCGGTACACTCTTCCTTGCCTTCTGAACGATACATGCCTTTCACCCTTCAGCGGTACGCCTACCTTCAACCTCCAGCGACACACTCCTAGATCCCTCGGCGGTACACCTCATCATCCCTTCAACAAATACACACATATAGTAAAAGATTTCATGATAAAAGGAGCAACAAACAATAGTAATGGTGATAAAAATAGAGGGAGTAATTCTAATAGATGAGCGGTAATGATACATGTCACTCAAGGCAACTCACGAACATAACGACATGGTCTTCGTCTCCCCTTCTTGGATTCCGAATCCGGGAATATTGATGATGCTCTTGTAAGCCGAACTTCACCCTCGGGAGTCCTCTCTCTCGTCATGGTGACCACTCAGCCTTACCTCCGGCCAATATCTCATCAGGGTCCCCTCCCTCACCGGGATCTGACTTTCCTCCATGTATTAAAATTGCCGTCTCTCGGCAGACATTCGCACGGATTCATCCCCCGTTACCATCTTGCTTTCCGCATGAACTTTTGTCCAAACATGGAATGGTCCATCGGTGACCGACATAATCTGAGTATTCATGCCCTCACCTCGGGCTCACCGCATAGCCCGACGGATGTTTCCTTCCTGCATTAATTAGTATTTCTTTCGGCCGTGGAGCCCTTATTTCTGGCAATTAATCAAGGGCGTTCCCTTCTCCGAGGGGATGTAAATGACGTTGTGACCTTCATGGCACAACGGGTCTCAGTCCCGACCCGAACCACACAATCACCTGACTGAGTCAGATCAAGCGCACAACAAATCGTCACCTTGTGACTGGCACGCCCACGCACTTAATAAATCAAAAACCAATGAAACCAAAGAGCTAAACGAGAAGTGCGTCCACAAGTCTGGCACGCCCGGTGGGACTGGATCACCCTTCATCTCTTTGCCAGAATTAAGGGCTCCACGGCCCCCCTTCTTGTAATACTAATTCCTCAATTTGCAAATGCAGGTTGCGCTCCGAACGTCAAGATGGCCCTTGCTTTCGGCCAGTAGCCCGTCGAAAGCCATGTGCGGAACGGCTACTTGGTCGTCCCTCTCGCATTCGGGAGCTTCCCTCCCTCAGTTGGCTTCCCCAACTTTTTGTGAGTGGCCTTCGCGAACCTGCTGGACGTCGAGGCGTCTGACAGGATTGATGGCAACGCCTCCATCCAGGGGGGCACCAAAGCTGCTGCCGACCAACCAACGGCCGAATCCCCCAAGACTGTCCACGTGAAGACACTGGGCTGCAATGTGCACCATGTGCACCAGAATGCCGGCCCGTCACGCCCAGGCTCTGCTTCCCACCAGAGAAAGCTCCGGAGGAGCCATGCCACTGTGTCACCCCGAGGCCGGGTCTCCAGCACCAGCAAGTCTGCTGTCGTCGAACTTTCGGGTGCATCTTTCCGGGCAACGCTCCGAGGTGATCCCGGATCGCATCATACCCACTGTACCAGTGCGCAACTCTTTCCAACCACTGGGGAAGATGAAGGGCGGTATGACGCCCGCATCTCTAGCCACCGTTCCACAGCACCAACCGGCCCCTTGGCCGACCAAGGGCAAACGGCATGGGTTTCCCAAAGCAGCCCGGGTCACTTCACCAACCCGAGCAGGGCCCGGCACCTTCCGCCCGGCAAGGGGTCAACAGGCAGACCGGGTCAAGACATCGGCCCCCATCTACCAACCGGCATTAGTCACACTAGCCCCGCCAGAGAACACCCGCCGTCGACACCACCGACGTCACCACCAGGCTGCCCGTGCGGAGCCTGTAGCCCGCATGCCCGTTGCTATCAATAGAACGGTGTCACCCGCCTCTCCTCCTGATCAAGACTGGGAAGGAGTGGAGTAGGCCATGAGAAATTACTTGCGGGGTTCGGGGAGTACTCCCCTGGGTCGCCAGAGACTGCTGGGGGCAGTGGCCTCCGCATTTGAAGAAGAAGGAGCCCGACCTGTGCCTAGTGCCGAGTCGAGGAACCACTTCGAGGAGCGCTATCAATCCCCGCTGAGGGAAGAAGAGAGGCCGCGGGGGTCGGTCTTCGACAGGTTGGTCTTCCCAGGCAGACCATCGAGAAGAATGACAAGAAGTGGCAGAGACCTAAGGGTCTATACTTGCAACATGGCAGGGGTACTTGGCCGGTACGGGGCCTTATCGACCGAGCCTGAAGAAGTGCCCAGACTTGCAGCAAGGCCGGGACCTCTCACTAGAAGAGGGAAAGCAGCAACTAAGAAGACGTGAGTCCACACTGGAGGAGCTGATTATGGAGAACCATCGATGGCCCTGGCTGCCAATGTTATTACTGAAGGCACCACGGGAGGACCATCCACGTCATCCGAGGAGATGCCAGCTGAAGAAAGAGGGGGCACCCCTAGCCTCTCCATGACTGACCCAGCTATATTACTTATGATGCAGCAGTATCAAAGGGAGATCGAGTTGCTAAGGAAGTAGTTAACCGATAGAGCTGCTCAGCCCTCGACATCCGGGCAAACCGAAGCATTACCAGAGACCCCTAGAGGTAACGGTCAGGCCTTGGAAGCTTCTCCGCTGCGATGGTGTCTCCACCCATCCCCAGCTACACCAGGGGCATACCCCTGCATCAGCCACAGCATACAACTCCGGCCCCGCCACAGAACTTGCCATTCCAGGGATCCACCATTGCACCTCAGGCGACAGTGTTAACAACGCCACTGGCGCAACCGGCTCATTTTTACCCGAACCCGATGGACCCAGCGGCGGTGAACAGATTGATATTGGAACAGATGATAGACATGAAGCTGGCAGAAAGGAGCGATAGTGATCGCATGCCCTTCGATGTGTATCGGGTACCTTATCCGGCACACTATGCTGCGAGGAGGCTCCTGGTCGGCATCACCAAGCCACCGAAATTTGAGAAGTTTAATGGGCAAGGGTCTCCTAGAGAGCACATTGCCTACTATGTGAATGTGATGGGGGATCTAGCTGCAGATGAGGCCTACCTCCTTAAATTCTTCAGCTCGACACTTACCGGGCTCGCTTTTGAGTGGTATTCGAGCTTGCCAGCCGGGTCTATTGCAGACTGGCCCGACATGCAGAAGAAATTCAAAGAAATGTTCTATATAGCTGAGAGGGAGGTAACCATGGCAGAACTCTATGCCACGAGACAAAGAAATGATGAGTCGGCTCTCGACTACATAAAGAGGTGGAGAAATCTCAGTATGAGATGTAGATGTCCCCCGCATCAGGAGGATGCAATGCAAATTTGTAAACAGAACCTGAAGAAGGAAATCCTTGAGAGGATGATCGGCGTTGAGGTGCGGTCATTTGACCGTCTAAACAACATAGTAGCAGAGATCGAGGTGTTCCTTGCTCGATACTCCTCTACCCCAGTCACCTCAAGCTAGAGGGCCAGGCATGCCGAAAAGAGACCGATACCGTCAGAAGTCCACACATTGGACTTCGAAGCTTTTGAGAAACAGACAGGGAAAGCCAAGGAGACGACCAATCCTCCTCCAGCTAGGTCTACCGAGCGGTGGGAAGGTCCTTCCTTGCGGGAGATGATGAGGAATAAGTTATACTCTTTTCCTCGAGAAAAGTCCCGGATCTTGTTTGAATGGGCCACCAGATACAACAAAATCACGCTGCCAGAACCGAAGAGGCGCAGCGACGTAAAGATGAAGGACGATCCTCCTTTCTACCTGTACCATCAGATGCTGGGGCACACTATCGAGGAATGTTACATCTTCAAGGATGTCATCGAATCTTTGATCAGGAAGGGAGAACTGGATATAGAGGAGCACAAGATAGACCCTCCGCAGCCGCACGAGATGTCGAGCCTCGGTACTAGTGTCGACATGGTGTCTCTATACCAGCAGCTACCTGAAGAATGGGCGGAGGCCAACACAAAGGCCACTTATGAAGCCTTTGTCATGGCGCCGGCTCAAGATCAAGGAGGCTAGCAGACGGCGCAGACGAGGAATAGAAGAAGAAGGCAGGCTCCCCGGCCCACACCGGAGGTTCACATAAGGGGTGTCACTTCCCGACCAGCACCACCACCAGTGACGCCTGTTTGGCATGACACAGCCCCCCGGATGGTCACGAGGAACCCCACTTACAACAAGAAAAAGCACGTCCCGATGCGGGTACACAAAGAAACTCGTTCTGCAGTGGAAAGACTCCAGGCCATTATTGATGGGCTCGAAGACTATGAACAGCCCGAAATCCAGCCTGTGGAGCTGAAGGAGTATGTCCCTTGGAGGAGTTCAAGTCACTTGAATTAGCTCCGGGGGCAGAAGCCGAGGCAGAGGGAGGAGCCTCTCTTATGGGGTGAACCTCCCCAAGGCCAGTTGCCAGCCACTGAAGAAAAGAAGAAAAGAAGCAGAGAAGGCCCAGAAACAAGAAGAAGAGTGGCGTTGTTTTCTCTTGCAACACCCTCTCGGCCTTATTTGATACTGCCCTCTCCCTGGGGGAAGAAGAGCAAGAGTCGCCCGTTGAACCATCAGAAGTGAATCAGGCAGAAGCATCCACCTCCCAGAATGCCACTAGGTTGGGGAGGAAATGGGGATGCCCTCCTCAGGCCAACCATAACATCCTGCTCAGGGGAGAACAGCCATGTCATATCCCTGAACCTAGGGTCCAAGGCATGGAGATTCCCCCTCCCTCGGGTCTCTATCTAGGAGAGCCGGTCGGCCAGAATATACCTTCATTTATTGAGATTCTCACGACTCAAGGGGAAAGGCAGTCATGCCCCCGCGAGTCTCAGCAGATCAAAGAAGCAAGTAGCCTCTTGGCCCCGCTGGTAGTAGTTCCTTCTCGGTTAAGGGAAGAACCTGACAACATCCCGAACCTTGCCGAGTTCATGCAAGAGAAGAAAGTGACCCAACGGGCCCCGCAAGCTCAAGTGATACCTAATCTGGTGGAAGAAGCACCCGTTGAGCCGGCTCCCCAGGCCCAGACTGGGGGCAGGCACAGTAGGGCCGAAGAGATGAAGTTGCTCGAGGTCCGAGCTAGCAATAGAATAGTCAAGCACCTAAAGAAGATCCCAGCCAGGTTCACCATCTGGGAGATCCTGTCCCTGGATGAAGAGACACGATGGGCCGTCATCACAGCGCTCCAGACACCAACATATGTGGAAGCCTGTGTTGCAGAAATGTCGCCCGAGGTAGCTGCGGCTTTTACAGAAGAAGATATGCTCCTACCCACCTGCAGTCACAACAGGCCACTCTACATGAGGGGACAGCTGAATGGGCATCCCATCAACAGAGTACTGATTGATCCCGGGGCGGTAGTGAACATACTCCCCTACCGGATATACCAAAAATATTACTTTGATGTACACTTGATCGAGGTCAAGAATGTTAAGATTGCTGGCTTCAACCAGAAGTGTGAGGTCCCTATGGGGATTGCAGAGTTTAACCTCTCTCTCGGTGATTTCACAACTAAGGTCCAGTTTCATGTGATTAACTCCAGCACCTCCTACAAAGCATTGCTCGGCCAGCCTTGGCTACACCAAAACAGGGTGGTGCCGTCTACACTGCATCAATGCATCAAGTATCCCAGCAATGGGAAGGAGGAGAGGATCTTTGCTGATCTCCACCCTTTTGAGGTGTTCGAGTGCCATCTCTCAGACGCCAATTTGTATCTAGAGAAGCCGAAGCCAGCTCCCAAGTCACCCTGGACAAGGGAAAGAAGAAGGAGAGCCCGACAGCTAGTTCCCTCCACCGCCGCCGAGCTATGTGGCTCCCCGTCAAGTGTCATTTGTTTCTGGGACAGAAGGAGTATTCAAAGCCACTCCCTTTTCCATCTACCCTGCACCGGGGTTGCCACACCTCGAAGACTTGCTGGAGGACATCAGGGTCCCGTTTGGGATCATCAAGCCTCTCGCAGAAGCTGACTGTCAAGTGGTTGAACTATTAAAGACCTTTGAGGTGCCTAACCCCGGAGGATGGTCTACTATTTTCTATGTGGCTAATGAGCACCTAGTCAGAGGGGACGATGATTGTAAACTCCCCGATGAACTGCATGACCCACTCGTCCCAATCACGGGACTGCCTGACATAACCGGCCGTGTAGCCAGCATGACCAAAAAATAAGGGATCCCCTTTTGCCAGCTCTCCAGTCGGAAGGACATGTTCGAAAAGATGTGGAACCCACCAAACCTGGACCGGAGATTGCTGCAAATCACCCGGCACCCAGGATTAGGTTTTTCATTAGAAGACTCCTACAAAGCCGATGTCATATCAGTCTCGGCTTCGGATGATGATAGCCTCACAGGCGCCGCAGCCCCATAAAAAGGTGAAGATCGCTCGTGCCTCAAGCCTTCGGCTAATGAAGAGCAGGATGAAGAGGTATTCCTATGGAATCCACCTCCCCGCAGGAACAAGGGGAAGGTCCCGTCCTCCTCTGAAGGGCCAACCCCGAATGACTGCAGTAGCGGCGCGCCGCTGCCCTCATCTGACACCGATGCAAAGGATCAGGAAGCAGGCCGGACACCGGGCCTCCCTCGGTGCTATTCCGCCTTATTTGCCCTATGCTATCAACAACAGCGGGAAATTGAAATGCTGAAGGCTCGCTTGGCTGAAGTGACGGCACTCGTGTCCGACCTCATCAGGGGCATCCTCCTCCAACAGAGCGGCGGCATGCACCAGTCCCTGAGCACCATCCCGAATGTTCCCGTGTACCTAAAGAGGGAGGCTGAGGATGTGGCTGCTTCCCCGGCCAGACGATCGGCCGAGCGAAACCCTACGCTGCGGGAGAGGATGCAGAGACCCTAATCTTTCCCGAGGAATAAAACCTGAGGAATTTTTGAGTGGGCTTGCTACTATGGCAAGGTCTCCCTCCCCAGATCCAAGAGGCCGCAAGATGTTCGCAAAAGCGGTGACCCCTTGTTCTGCCCTTATCACCAAATGCTAGGCCACCCTATCGAAGACTGCTACGTCTTCAAGGACATTGCTCAAGACCCGATTCAGAAGGATGAGCTCAGAATGGGAGATCATGTGGTGGCCCTGCCACGCCCCCATATGACAGGCAGCCACGAAAGAAGTGTTTACATGGTGTCGGTCCAGCACCAGATTTTTGAAAATGCAGCTGAGAACGGGCAACCTCAGCCGCTGGCGGAGAACCAACCCCTGGTGTGGCAGTCCATCACTTCGGCCCCTATTATAGTCGTCTATGATGATTTCCAAGAAGACCCCGGAGAAATCCTTTACTTCTCAGCACATAAGGAACCCTCGAAGCCAGGGCTCGCGAGCCTGGAGGCGGGGGATGCCAGCAAAGTCTCATTGTCCGACGAAGCTAAGCAGGATGACACCTATGGCGTCCTTGAAGCAGAAGATGGCAAAGATCAGGATTTCGTCGACCTGTTGCCGGCACCGCCAGAAATTGAAGATGGCGGCCAGGCCACGGTAGATGAACTTGTTGAAATTAACTTGGGCACGGAGGGAGACCCCCGGCCGACCTTTCTAAGTGCCCTCCTTCCTCCACAAGAAAGAGAACAATATACCAAATTGCTACAAGAATTCTGGGATTGTTTTGCCTGGACCTACAAGGAGATGCCCGGCCTAAGCCCCGGTGTGACCCAACATGTTCTGGCCATCGATCCCAAGGTGGAACCAGTGAAGCAGTCTCCCCGGCGCATGAGGCCGGAATTGATAAACCAAATTTGCAAAGAAGTCAACAAGCTCATAGACGTCGATTTTGTAGCTGAAAACTAGTATACCACTTGGCTGGCCAACATTGTGCCAGTGAAGAAGAAGACTGGACAGATCAGGATTTGCGTGGACTTCCGCGACCTGAATAAAGCCTGCCCGAAAGATGATTTCCCGATGCCCATCACTGAAGTCATGATTGACGCAACTACTGGCCACAAGGCCTTATCCTTCATGGATGGATCATCTGGCTATAACCAAATCTGGATAGCTGAGCACGACCGAATTCATACGGCCTTCCGGTCACCCAAAGGGATATTCCACTACAAAAGAATGCCCTTCGGCCTCAAGAACGTCGGCGCTACTTACCAGCGGGCGATGACCAAAATATTCGACGAGCTGCTATACAACAAAGTCGAATGCTACATTGATGATTTGGTCGTCAAGTCGAAGAAAAGAGAAGATCACCTGAAAGACCTCAGAGTCATCTTTGAAAGACTCCGGCAGTATGAGCTGAAAATGAACCCGATGAAGTGTGCCTTCGGCGTCTCCAGTGGGAAGTTCCTCGGCTTCATTGTCCGATATAGAGGGATCGAGGTCGACCATTTTAAAATAAGAGCCATTCAGGAGTTACCTCCTCCAAAGGATCTGGGAGAGTTGAGATCCCTGCAAGGCCGGCTGGCTTACATCCGAAGATTTATCTCCAATCTGTCAGGGCGCTGTCAGCCATTCCACATATTAATGATGAAAAATACACCTTTTGACTGGAACCAAGAATGCCAGAAGGCCTTCGATCAGTTGAAAGACTACTTAAGGACCCCTCCTGTGCTGGGGGCACCTGTCAAGGGGAGGCCACTTATTCTATACATAGCCGCCACCGAATGTTCACTGGGGGCAATGCTCGCCCAGAACAATGACGAGGAAAAAGAGCAGGCTCTCTACTATCTTAGCCGAAGGCTAGTGGGGGCAGAAGAAAAATACACCACGATTGAGAAGGTCTATCTCACCTTGGTCTTCGCAGTCAAGAAGCTGAGGCATTACATGCTCTCCCATGAAGTGAGCCTGATCTCCAAGGCCGACCCAGTTAAACACATTCTCTCCCAGCCAGTGCTGAAGGGACGTCTCGGCAAGTGGGCCGTGCTACTAATGGAATTTGATATCACCTACGTGCCGCAGAAGGCCGTTAAGGGTCAAGCCATGGCCGAATTCTTCGCGGCACATCCTGTGTCTGAGGATTCCCCACTGGCTACAGAGTTGCCTGAAGATGAGACATTGGAGGTGGACCAAGTCCAACAGACCGCCTAGCAGCTGCACTTTGATGGAGCCTCGAGAACGGAAACGACCCCGTCCGGACGTACCAAAGTACGGGCAGGGGCCGGCATCGTCCTTAAATCCCCGGAGGGAGAAGTATTGCATACATCTTGTTCTATCAATAAACCCTACACAAATAACGAGGCAGAGTATGAGGCTCTGATCATCGGCCTCCAAGTAGCTTTGCAAATGGAGATTAAGATGCTGCAAGTATTTGGCGATTCGTTACTAGTCGTCAAGTAAGTCCAAGGGCAGTTCGATGTCCGAAAACCTAAGCTGTTCCCTTACCATGCTAAAGCGAAGCGGCTCATGGAACAATTCTACCTTATTGAGATAGGCCATGTTGCCAGGGGAGAAAATGCACAAGCCGATGCACTGGCAAAGTTGGCAAGCTCATTAGCAGTCCCGCCTGATGGATCTCTTAGCATCCGGGTGGTGAATCAGCGCCAGGTGCCTAGCATGATAGAAGAACCAGAAGAAGACGAAGAACCGGAGGTCACTGCAGCTGAAGCCGTCGACCTGCCCGACTGGAGGGACCCTCTTTTGCAATGGTTTAAACACCAGCAACTGCCCAAGTAGAGAGAAGAGAAGATTAAGCTGATCAGAACAAAGGACTCTTATGAGGTTTTGAAACGGGATCCTATTCGAAATTATGGCGGATGCCAGACAGAAGGTGCTCCTGCGATGTCTATCCACTGAAGAAGCTTGGAAAGTCATGAAAGAGGTCCACGCTGGGAAAGCCGGTGCACACCAGGCGGGACCGAAGATGAAGATTGAAATAAAGTGGCTCGGCTACTACTGGCCGATAATGTTTGATGACTGCTGCAAGTATGCCAAGTCTTGTCAGAAATGCCAGGAGCATGCCACGGTGCCCAGGAGGCCACCCGTGCCGCTACACCCGACATTACCCAGTTGGCCTTTCGCCCAGTGGGGAACAGACGTCGTGGGTCCACTACCCGCATCATCCGCCGGGTGTAAATACATTTTGGCGGCAACTGATTACTTCTCCTGTTGGGCGGAAGCCGTTGCTTTGAGAGAAGTGACCAGGGAGATCATCACCAGATTTATCCGTCGCAACATCATATTCCGATTTAGCACTCCTAGCCGAATTATCTCAGATAATGGGAGCCACTTCCGCAACCAGAAAGTCTACCGGCTAGCAGAAAAATACAAGATCGACTGGAGGACGTCAACCCCCTACAACCCGCAAGCCAATGGTCTGGCCGAAGCTTTCAACAAAACTCTTTGTACTCTCCACTCCAAATTTGTCAACTCTAACAAGAGGGACTGGGAAGAAAGAATGTATGAGGCCCTCTGGGCATATCGAATTGTTTACAAAACCCCGACGGGCTGCTCACCCTTTTCCCTAGTATATGGCTCAGAGGCGATCGTCCCCATCGAGCTAGAGATACCCTCCCTTCGGGTTGCAATCCAACATGGGTTGGTCTGAGAAGACCAAACAAATGTCGAGCGAAGGCTCGAAGAGCTCTCCAGCCTGGAGGGGAAGCGGCTCCAAGCCCAGTAGAACATCTGGGTCTATCAGGCCCGCATAGCTCGCACCTTCGACAAGCTTGTCAGGGAGCGTGAATTCAGAAGGGTGACCTCATTATGGTCAAAAGGAGGGAAGTCATGGCCTCCAACCCCAAGGGCAAGCTGAATGACAATTGGCTTGGACCCTATGTAATCCAAAAGGTTTATGAAGGTGGCGCATATTTGATAGTCGACCATCGGGGGGAGGTCCAGTTTCCACCCCTTAATGGCAGGCATCTGAGGTTGTACCACGCTCCAATTCCTCCCTTCAATGAATAATACACTTCCCCGCCCCACGGCGGGCGGATTTGTTCTCAATTGCTTGAATGGTTTGGCTGCTATCTGCTACGGATTACAAGAGAAGCAACAAAAGGAAACACACACACAAAATAAACAAACAAAAAAGGAGAAAGAGAAAAAGGGACAAAAAAATGGGAAAAAAAGAGAAAAAAAAGGGGAAGAAGAAAAAGAAGAGATAAAAAAGGTTAATAAAAAAAGGAAAAAAAGGGGAAAAAGAGAGAAAAGAAAGGAGAAAAGAAAAAAAGGGAAGAAGAAAAAGAATAGAGAAAAAAGGGTAATAATAAAAAAGGATAAAAAAAGAGAGAGAAAAAAGAGAAAAGAAAAAAAGGGAAGAAGAAAAAGAAGAGAGAAAAAAGGGTAATAATAAAAAAGGAGAGAAGAAAAAAAGGGGAAAGGAATGAAGAGAAAAAGAATGAATATTTTAATGAACGAATCAACCCTGTCAGCCCTTGACATTCTGTCGGCACTGACGAAGAATACCCCAGCTGGACCTTTCGCCCGGAATTGGGGAATCAACCCTTATCCTCGCGTTGGCACCAGCCCGTACCAACGAATATTTCAATAAACGAATCAACCCTATCAGCCCTTGACATTCTGTCGGTACTGACGAAGAATATCCCAGCCGGACCTTTCGCCCGGGATTGGGGAATCAACCCTTCTCCTTGCGTTGGCACCAGCCCGTACCAACGAATATTTCAATCAACGAATCAACCCTGTCAGCCCTTGACATTATGTCGGCACTGATGAAGAATACCCCAGCCGGACCTTTCACCCGGAATTGGGGAATCAACCCTTCTCCTTGCGTTGGCACCAGCCCGTACCAACGAATATTTCAATAAGCGAATCAACCCTGTCAGTCCTTGACATTCTGTCGGCACTGACGAAGAATACCCGAGCCAGACCTTTTGCCCGGGATTGGGGAATCAGCCCTTCTCCTGGCATTGGCACCCGCCCGTGCCAGTGAACACACCAAGAGACAAATAAACCACACCAGTCATCGGCGCTCTGTCGGCACAGACAAACAACCCTCTTTTGACCAAGACCTCCCGTCAGGGTCATTGAACGAACAAACTCTTCTCTCCATCCCTTCAGGTGATGAACAACCCCTTTTGACCGAGACCTCCCGTTTGGGTCGTTGGATGAACAAACTCTTCTCTCCGCCCTTCCAAGGTTGGATCAACCTAGTCAGGTCAAACATACCGGTGACATCATTCGGATGAGTCGCTTGATGGACATGGTGGAGTGGTCCCCTCGTCCCTCCTCTGTAAGGGGCGAGCACTCTCCTATGCTCCTCTGCGAACCTCACCGGGTTCTCCTCGGGTAAGCTGTTAGCATGGACTTGCATCCCATCACATAGCAAAAAAATAGAAAAGGAAGGAAGAGATCGCCCAACACCACACGCATACAAGAGATACATGGAATAATTGCATTATATTCTTTTCGAGAAAAAATTACATTGGCCTCGAGGCATACCCCGGGGTTACATACAAAGAAAGGAATGGAAGGGGAACCGGCAATTATTCTAGCCCTCGGAAGATGTCCTCAAAGGGAAGGATCCCGACGCAAGGGAAGCTCATCATCTCATGCAAGCGGTCTTCCTGCACGTCGAGGCGCTCCAGCTTGGTCACGACAGAGGCCACCGCTGCTTTGGCGACAACTAGCTCTTCAGTCTCCTGGGCCTTACTCGTCTCTGCCTTGAGTAGGTCAGACTCAGCCTGGGTAAGCCAGCCCCGGAGTTTCTCGATCCGGTTCTCTAAAGCGTCAATGTTGGCATTGTGCCTGTCCAAGGCCTCTCGGTGTTGCTCCCGGTTGTCCCTCCGCGCCGCCAGAACCTCTAGATATTCGTCCCTCTGAGCACCGATAGCTGTAAGCTCAGTTGGGGCTTGCGTCTCGAGGAATGCGCGATGATTTACGTGTTTCAGTAATAACAGAACACGTCGTGACCATTCTTCCAGTGGGCATCCCATCATTTGCAGTGCCTTGGTCAGCTGCTCCATGATAGCCCTTGCGTCTCGATATGTGAGCGTTGGGTCGGCAATGACCATAGAGCGCAATACCAACAGGGTCTGGTGGACTGGCAGATCCGAACTCACGTGGCTGATAGAAGGGACGGCTGGTGGGTCGAATCTAACTTCGCTGTCCACGACTGCCCACAGCTCTGCGTCAACCACAGTCGAGCTACCCGAAAGGATCAGGGCTGAAAGGAGGGACCTCTCGGGCTTCGAGGTCGACCACTGGTCAGCTACCACCATAGGTGAGGGAGAGACCATAACGGAGACGTCTGGCGCAGCCATGATGAGCGGCTGCTCTAGCTCCATCGACCGGGCAGGTTCTGAGCCCGACAATGCCGCCCCCTCTGTCAGAACTAGAGCCACGACCCTGTCGGGAGAATGAACTGTCGCAGAGGCCAGATCTGGTGCCGCAGCAGACAAAGTTGCTTCGGTCTCCGCTTCCTCGGCAGACAAGGTATCGATGGTGGGCGGGTCCAACGTCATCCCTAGGAAATCTTCATCTCCTCCCGCCTAGAATTCCCCTGAATGTTCATTAAGGATCGCCAAAATCCTCCCAAGGAGTCGGGCTTCCTCGGGTACGACCGGCATCGGGATCGGTGGCAGTGGGATCACCAGTCGCAGGACGGCCCCCATCTGCAGAAGAGACGTCAAGGACTCCGCGTCCGACCCCAGAAGCATCTTCAACCTTTTTGCCACGTGCACGCGGAAGGATGAGCTCCACCTGGGGACGGCCTTACGACCCCGAGGGGCACGCACTCCGCGGGGCGCTGTTGTTACCTGACCATGCATGGAAACGTTAGCCGCACGCCAAGTAGAGTAAATCACTGCATTCTCAAGGAAGCCGGATGGATCCCCATGCTTACCTCACCCACCGGTATTATGCTGCTCTCCGGTGTCGTCTCTCCTCGGATGGCAACTTCAGGCCCGGTCTCCCCACGGGTCTCGGTCACCGGCGTCACCTCCCCTTCTTCCCGAATGTCGACTTCGGGTACGACCGGCTCTCGCGCCTCGATCTCCGGTGCTATCTCCCCCTTCTCCAGGGCTTCGGTGGCGGGAGTAGTCACCTCCGTGCCTCCTTCGGAGGAACGAGCCTGTATTGCCTCGAACAAATCAGCAACCCCGAAGGAAGACTTAAGGACAAAAAGGGGGAAGAAAGAGGAAGGCGTACACTCATAGCCACTACCACTTCCTCTCGGGGCAAGATCTCAGCTGTCGAAATGGCAGCATCCAAGCTTACCCCGGCTTCTTCCTGTCGCAAAACCTCGACCAGGGATGCCAGCCTATCCAAACCAGCAGTGGTTGTCGCTTGTCTGGCGGCTTCTGAACCCGGAACGCGGATTGCTGCATCTTTTGACGGGGCCTATTCTTATCAAAAAAACAACAACAATGACATCAAGGAGGTTCGTCGACGGCCTCAAGAAAGAAACTAAATTAACAGGTTCACACTTACGAGTGCCCGCTTCACCAGGCTGAGAGAAATAGGTAGTATCGGGGCTTTCCAGGTAGGAATTTGAAAGCTGGGCTCCCCGGGGATACCCTCACTTGAAAGCACTTCATCAGAAGAGTAGCCGTAATCTACCTTCTCGCACGACGAAGACTTAGTTCTAGTGGGCACCTCTTTCGCTGTCGAGGCAGCCCCCGCCTCGGCATCCGGGGTCGGCTCATCGTCGCACCGGACAGGCAACCGCGACCTCCCTAACCGCCACCCCTTTTTTCGGTAGGTCTGCCTGAACCGAGATGTCTCAGGGTCCACCTCCGGTTGAGTAGCTGCCACATCAGCTCCTGCCAAGCGAAGAAAGATCCGGGTTTAGTCAGGCCCGCAAAGTTTCAATTTTTTTTTAACCGAAGCGACTAGCGAAGAAAGTGATATACCTCCTTCAGCTTCAGCGGCAGGAGTTGGGGCGAAGAAGGTATCCCCGACGGATTTTACGCCCTCGTGGGTCACAGTTTCACCTGCGCCTGGAATGGACACGGGCGCGGGCCTCTCGGCGACAGTTGGAACAAAGAAAACATGTGTGTGTTACAAGAAATGCCCCTCTTGATGTCTGAATACATCCCGGAGAGCCTCAAAGAAGAAAAAACCGACCTGTAGGCTAACTCGGCTCGATTCGAGTAGCCTCGAACTCCTCGAATGAAGAGATCAAAGGCACCGGGGGAACGGTCGATGTAGCTTTGGCGGCCTCCGTCTTTCATCGCTTTGCCTCTCGCCGCCCGGCCGCCTTGGCGGCATCTACCACCTTCTTCACGGGCGACTTCGCTCGGGGCCTCTTGGCAGGCGGAGGCAGGGGAGTCGTGGTCGGAGCTGCTGGCACCTCCTCAAAGTAAGCAGGTTTCCCTGCCTGCCGCAGAAGATTGCAATACATCACCGTCTGGACACTGTCGGGGTGGTCTATCCAAAGAAAAAAAGAGACCCGAGCAATGTCCAGTATTCAAGAAAGGGCAATAGTGAAAAGCGGAAGTAAAAGAAGAAAACACCAAATACCATGTGGGCTAGTGTACAGCCACAGCGATATCGGCCAGTAGCTGAGGGACGGCTCCTTGTCCCGGTGAGCCGCCTCTCGGACTAGCCAGCATACATCCTCGATTTTCTGGCAGCGGTCGACAAGGGCAGCCAGGTCTGCATGCTTCTTGGCGGCCAAGTGACAGAAGAGGTTGAAGTGGTCCATCCCCCATCCCTCGGCATAATAATAGGCGATATGGAGGCGCTTACCCAAGATGGCCGACCTCGGATCCTCAATCTTCAACCTGTGCACTCGGAGGAGGACGTACAGCCACGTGGTATCCTTGTAATTTGCCGCCTTCCGCTCCTCTCTCCCCACGAATGTGCGATAGGGGCAGACTGGATCTTTCTCCGGGGGGCATCTCCTCGCGAGGGTGCCCTCCTCTTCCATAGGGAAGGGATAGTTGATCAGCTCAAGACGGTCACCCCCGATGCGGCAAAGATCTCGCAGAGCCTTCCTGAAGTCATCCTTCGCCACCGGAGGCAGCTTAACCTGCGGTGCCGGCCTAGCCTCCCATGCCTCCTTGCACGCAATCATATACGCTGCCACCTCCCGCTCTTTCCCATGCTTTAGTCGGAGGAGGTGCTCGGGATCAATGTCGAGCACCGGCGCAGACTGCCGGCTCAGAAAACGCCTCTCCGCCCCATCCCAGCAGTCAATTTTGCACAGCCGGTAAAAGGCGGTCCGGGCATTCCACCATTTAATATATTCCGGAGTCACCGGTGGAATCCGTCCCGGGGGTGGCACCCGGAAACTGGCGGTATCAGCCCGATGGAAGAAGTCCCACCAGGTTCGGGCGGTCTCAACAGTTGGGCTCCCCCGGAGACTCCGTAGGGGCAGATCAAACCGAGCGCTGTGCGCCGGGATATGCTGATCATACCCGAAGTTCCTGCCAAAATGAAAGGGGTAGTACGGCTACAGCAACAAACTGTCCCCCTTTCGGAAAACCAACACGCTCGGGCGAATGGACAACGCCCAGTCACGCAGCTCTGGCTCTATTAACGGGCGAACTACGTTCTCCTGGCTGATCGGGTGCACATATTTTTCCACCTGGTCGTCCCTGCATTCCCGATTATTGTTCACCAGCGGGCTCGAGTGCACGGCCAGTGCCCAGAAATGGATGGTGCCGGCAGCATCCTAGGGCACCGTCGTCAGCCTGCCCCGGAGGTCATATAGCCGCAGGGACAGCGAGCTTGGTTCCGTACTGGCAAATTCAAGCATCCGCGAAACTAACCCCCACCCTTGGATAGTGCGGGGGGCAAATTCCTGGAATATAGAACAAACCCATGCGTTGAAGAAATGTAGTGGGCAGACATACCGCGCCTGCTGCGGGAACTTGTGATTGTTGACATCTCCAAGCGCTTTGTATATCAGACACAGCATGGCCCGGCACAAAGACAACTTGATACCCCAGGCCATCTGACAGGCTGGGCAGATGGCGTCCGGATGAATGATGGTCTCATCCCCATAAGGCATGGCGAACGAGCACAGCCAATATGTCAGATATGCCGCGCAATGCGTTAACGGGTCAACTCCCATCGGGTTCGGCCCGCCCCGGCGCCCTCGAGGAGGGATCTTCACGTCAACTTTTGACTTGGCACGTTTCTTCCGGGCGACGGCAGTGCCAATATGCGGGAACTCCTCGTACTGCTTCAACCCATCATAAAAATACTACAGCCAGAGGACCATGCAGACTCTTTTCCGGTCCCCTCGGGGGGGTTGCCTTCTGCCATGCGACAGCTGATATAATTCTCGGTACGCCTTCATGAGGTACCGGTATGAATAGCCAAGAGAATAGTAGCCAGCCCCGTTGGTTTCATCCTTAATCATATCCGGGGGGCAGGATTCTTCGTATAGCTCCCCATCAATGGGCAAGCCACTGAGCTGGCTGAGACTCCACATGTCCAACGAAGTCTCACCCTCTGCCGTGTAAAAAGTATTGGTCTCTGCGTTGAACACCTCGATCATCCCGCAACAGAGGCCCCTGGAAATAGGATAACTGTACCCGGAGGCGTACACGCTGTGGTAAACGCTAGCCCAGATAAGGATTGGGGCATAATTGAACAACACATATTCAGTGAATTCCACGCCCCCCTCTCGGATGATGTGCACATCCTTAAGCCTCAGCTCCCCAAACCAACCCAGCGCCAGCTCATGTTTAAAGCGGATGGCCAGGCAATCCAGCAAGAAGGGTTCGTCTCTATATCCCCACTTCAACGGAGCCAAGAACAGGCCAAAATGGGGCTGTTCATTCTGGACCCGCCCGACTGCCGTGTCCCACCAAGCCGGAGTGAACTGAGGCACCCGCACCAGTTTGTCTTCCGCCGATAGTACTGCCTCGATCCACAACACAGGCTTCCATTCGCGGGCCTCTCCCACTAAGTTCATCGGGATGCTCCTTGGGACGCTGTACAGTAGACTATCCCGGGACTGCAGAAGCGCCCGCTCGGCGTCCTTGACAACTCGGAAGTTCCCCCTCTCTTGGTGACTGAGGTGCTTCAGGAAGCGGATGAGGTGCTTGTCCTTTGGGTAGTCCTTCCGATGCTCCCCTGTGGCACGGTCAAAAGTTATGCTACCTTCGACCCGAGTGAGCCTCTGGAAATCCATCGTCTCGGTGTCGTAGCCGGACGATTCAGCTAATGCCGCTATCTCGGCGTGTTCTCTGTCGAGCTCCTCCACGTTCAGCCAAGTGACCGCCGACATCAGGGGTGGGGGAACGTGCTCGGCACCAGAAGTAGCAGAAGCAGCAGAATCAGCAGAATCTCTCGGGGCAGCCATCTTTCTACAAGGTGCAAGGTACCTCAAGTCAGAACAAGATACAAATAAAGAAAAAGAAAGGAAATTATAAAGGGGCTACACTGCAATTTATCTAAATAGAATGCCAATAATTTCTGACAAAATTTTGGCAGAGTTTCCCCTAGGCCGGAGGCGTAAGGGGAAAACACGGGTGCATGTCGATAAGGAGTGATGGCCCCAACAAAGTCACAGTGTGCCCAAGGGTGACACCAGAGGTCCTCCGGTTGAAGAAGTCTTTTTCTCCCCTTTAGCAGCACACCCCGTGCCTCTCTTTAGCGGCACACCCAGGCCGAGCCCCTTAGCGGCACACCCCGTGCCTCTCTTCAGTGGTAAACTCGCGCCCCCCCCCCTCAGCGGCACACCTGTGCCCTCTCCTCAGCGGCACACCCGTGCCTCGCTCCAGCAGCACACTTCGTGCCCCCCATCCCAGCGGCACACCCTGTGCCCACCAACCCAGTGGCACACTTGTACCCTTCCCCAGCGGCACACCCTGTGCCCACCTACCCAGCGGCACACTTGTGCCCCTCCCCAGCGGCACACCTGTGCCCCCCGTCCCAGCGGCACGCCCGTGCCCGCCTGCTCAGCGGCACACCCTGTGCCCACTTTCTCCTGTGGTACGCCTCCGCCCTCTTCCAGCGGCACGCTTGTGCCCTCCCCCAGCGGCACACCCGTGCCTACCTCTCCAGCGGCATGCCTGTGCCCTCCCCAGCGGCACGCCCCGACGCCATGACCGCCCCACGTCGAAGAGAAGAAGAAGGAGAGACGAAGGAAATGAAGAGAGAAAGAAGAAAATGAGAATAGAGGAAGAGGAAGAGAAGAAGAAGAAGAAGAGAAAGGAGGAAGAGGAAGAGAAGAAGAAGAAGAAGAGAAAGGAGGAAGAGGAAGATGGGAGCCTATGGCTCCGTCGTTCCCCGAGCGAAAGAAGAACGAGAAGAAGAAGAAAAGAGAAGGAAGAGGAGAATGAAAGAAGAGGAAAGGAGGAAGAGAAGAAGGAAGAGAGGAAGAAGAAGAAAGAAGGAGAAGGAAGAAGGAGGGGCACGGTGGCCTCACCCAAGACGACGGCGAGTGGCGGTGGCCTCCGGTGGTGAAGGAAAGAAGGAGAAGAAAAGAGAGAAAGAGAGGACGAGACGGTGGGGAGCCGAAGAGACAGAGAAAGAGAGAGGGAGATAATACGAAAAGAAAGGGGGGGAGTTTCGAACTCCCCCACCCTTTTTATAGCTGTTTCAAAAAGGAGAAGAAAAAAGAAGGAAGAAGAGAAAAAAAGAGGGAGAACGAAGAAAAGAAAAAAGGGGGGGAGAAAGAAAAGAAAAAAAAGGAGAATAAAAAAAACCAACAACAAAAAAAATAAAGAAGAGAGAAGAGAAAAAAGAGAGAAAACAAAAATAAAAGGGAAAGAAAAGAGAGAAGAGGAAAAAAAAGAAAGAAGAGAAAAAAGAAAAAAGAGAAGAAAAAAGAATAATAATAAATATATATATATACTTATATACATATAGTAAATAATGATGATATAACAAGTGGGTATGATGATATCTAGATCACGCATCTTATGAACGTACGCCCGATAATGTACGTTAATACCATGGGCACACCCGCGAGCACCGTCTGGCTCATCCTTCGCCCGTGCTGCCCACGGGTGGGGGGCATTTGTGGACGTATAAAATTGTACGTTCATATGTCCCACCAAGCCCCGCATTAATGCCAAAGTCGAAAGGAGGAGACTCGGGGAGACTGGCCATCCAGGGCTCCGGGAGAATACTACCGTCCGGTAAATCCCCACATTTGCACGGGCGCATTAAATGACAAGGAAAACACAGGATAGCCTCCTGAATTGATACGCTGCTATGGACCCACCCTCGGGTCCCTAACGGTGAAGAAATATCCCAAAGAATGCACATCCCAATTGCCCTTCAGCGGTGCGCCCATTGCTCCTCCAACGGCACACTCCAAGCCCCCAGCGGCACAGCCTCCAAGCATCCAGCGGCACGGCCTCAAGTCCCCAGCGGCACAGCCCTTGTGCCCCTTCCAGCGGCACGCTGCAGGCAACCCTCCAGTGGCACATGCATCATGCCCTTCAGCGGCACGGCCTCAAGTCCCCAGCGGCACAGCCCTTGTGCCCCTTCCAGCGCAATGCTACAGGCAAGCCTCCCAGCGGCACGGGCGTTCTACCCTCAGCGGCGCGGCCCCTCAGCCCCCAGCGGCACAGCGCTGAACTCCCCCGAATGGCACAAACCGGCAAGATACACAACGGTCATTAGAGGGGCCCCTTGGCGCGCAATGTGGCCATGTCAACGCCAGCTAACAACCTGCCTTGGTGTCGCCCTCTGGTTGGATGAAGGAGATCTTCACCTGACGAGGAAGATACTGAAGTCAACCTCGGATGGCAGTGCCATCATGAGGCTTCCCCATCAACGGCCCACGTATAAAAGGGGCTCTCACGGAAGAGAAAAAAGGAGGGTAGATAGAGACAGACACAGGCGGAGACCTCCCACTTTGGAAGAGAGCAACAGAGGAAGGAGAAGAAGAGAAGAAGAAGGGAGAAGAAAGATAGAAAAAAGAGAGGGAAAGGCTATGTGTAATGGAGGAGCAAGGGAAGGAGTGCAGTAAAAGGGGATGACCCCCCCCCTTTCTCGTCCCAACCCTCTCCCAAGCCTTCCTTTCCTTTTTCTTGTCACTGCGTAGTTTTTTTTTCCTTTCCCCCTATTGATTTGGATGCATTGTATTACGCTTGGCCTCCGGGTCAAGACCTTTGTCATTTGAATTCTCCATGAATGAATGCCTTTAGTTCCCACTTTTTATTGTGTTTGTGTTTTCCTCCTCACCGTCGGTTCGTGAGTTACATCCGTCCCCAACCTTCTAACTCTCTGTTTCGCCTGTCCTCCCTACGGCATTGATCTACCCAGTTTGGTAGCTAGTGTTTCTGGCTTGATAATGTAAGGCTGGCCTCCTCCTCCTCTCAGTGATATTTTGCAACGTAATCCCCCCCACTGGTCCTTCCCGTGCAGCTTCTTTAGAGTGCTATGGCCCTCTACTCGGTGTGCAGCATCTGCTCACTGACCAAAGTGTCCCATTGCCCTTCCTTCAGAGACCACAGCGTACATACATTCAAGCTCCCAGTCACCCCACCACTCAGCCTTTCAGCGGCACACCCCTCTCAATTGTCCGTCTAGCGGCACGGCCTTCCCTTGATTCGCCCAGCGGCACTCCTTCCTTGGCCGCCCAACGGCACACTTTCCTTGGCTGCTTCAGCGGTACACCCCCCTACGGGCCTGTCCAGCGGCACACCTCCACTATTGGTCTGTTTAGCGGCACACTCTCAGGCTGCCTCAGCGGCACACCTTGATTATCATTTCTCCAGTATACTCATAGCTTGTGCCAGTCTACCGGTTTCTCGTTCGGCATTTTCTCCAAGTTTTCTGAAGTTTCCCCAAAGGTGGCTGCTCAGGCACCCACCTCAGTTGTTGGTTCATGTCACTCCTTGTGGGCATGTCCCTTGTTATTCCCTTACCTCCCGGGTCAAGGGAAGGTGCTGCCGAATTTTCGTCAGGAATAACAATAAATCAAAAGACGAAAAGGAGCAACAAACAAATGAGACTAAGCAACAATAAAACATTCTAATCAACTAAGGGAACTATACAAAGCTCCAGGGATTGGCTGAACAAGACTCCAAGAACTGCATTACTGAACGCGACTTGGGGTTCAACCTCATAACAGGGAATTGGAAGCTTAACCATTTGGGACTCTCTATAAGACATGAACCGGACGAGGAATCCTCTCTCGAACCCTAGCCCTCTTCAGTCCTTCAGCGACACACTCTTAACCCCCCCCAGCAGTACGCTCCCCCTTGGCTCCTCAGTGACACACTTCCTATTTCTTCAGCGACACACTCTTAACCCCCCAGCAGTACGCCCCCCTTGACTCCTTAGCGACACACTTCCTATTTCTCCAGCGACACACCTCCCAACTCTCCTGCGACACACTCCCAATTCCACCTCCAATGGTACGCTCTCAATTGAACTTCGGTCCATTCATCTGAATTCTACCTCACTTTCCCTTAACCCTTCACCCCCATTCCTGAACTCTCCAGCGGTACACTCTTCCTTGCCTTCTGAACGATACATGCCTTTCACCCATCCACGGTATGCCTACCTTCAACCTCCAGCGGCACACTCCTAGATCCCCCGGTGGTACACCTCATCATCCCTTCAACAAATACACACATATAGTAAATGATTTCATGATAAAAGAAGCAACAAATAATAGTAATGGTGATAAAAATAGAGGGAGTAATTCTAATAGATGAGCGGTAATGATACATGTCACTCAAGGCAACTCACGAACATAACGACATGGTCTTCGTCTCCCCTTCTTGGATTCCGAATCCGGGAATGTTGATGATGCTCTTGTAAGCCGAACTTCACCCTCGGGAGTCCTCTCTCTCGTCATGGTGACCACTCGGCCTTACCTCCGGCAAATATCTCATCAGGGTCCCCTCCCTTACCGGGATCTGATTTTCCTCCCTATATTAAAATTGTCGTCTCTCGGCAAACATTCGCACGGATTCGTCCCCCGTTACCGTCTTGCTTTCCGCATGAACTTTTGTCCAAACATGGAATGGTCCATCGGTGACCGACATAATCCGAGTATTCATGCCCTCACCTCGGGCTCACCACATAGCCCGACGGTTGTTTCCTTCCTGCATTAATTAGTATTTCTTTCAGCCATGGAGCCCTTATTTCTGGCAATTAATCAAGGGTGTTCCCCTCTCCAAGGGGATGTAAATGAAGTTTTGACCTTCATGGCACAACGGGTCTCAGTCCCGACCCGAACCACACAATCGCCGGACTGAGTCAGATCGGGTGCACAACAAATCGTCACCTTGTGACTGGCACGCCCACGCACTTAATAAATCAATAAACCAATGAAACCAAAGAGCTAAACGAGAAGTGACGAGAGGGCAAAATCTGGTACCTGGATGATGTCCTACATGTCACAAGGACCCGTGGCCTCATCGATAATGACACGGACATCCACACTCCGTTTTCCAAAGAAATCATAGAGGCCCCCATCTCGTCAAAAATCCAACTATCGTCTTTCACCCCCTATGACGGCACCACCGATCCGACATATCATATGCACAACTTTGAGTCTAACCTGGTGCTTCACCGGGCCTCCAATTCTGTAAAGTGCTTGGCCTTCATCACTACTCTATAGGAGAATGTCCGGACATGGTTCGAGTCCCTGTCGGCTGGGACCATCACTTCCTTCCAACAGTTGAAGAAGTTGTTTAAAGCAAACTTCATGGGCTGCCGAAAGAAAGCAAAATCTGCGGTGAGCCTGCTCGCCATCAAGCAGGGTCGGGAGGAGACCCATTAGGGCTACGTGTCCCGCTTCCAGGCAGAAGCACTCTGTATCCCACGTCTGGACATCAGCATCGCCACCACCACCCTGACGCAAGGAACCCGGGACTCCATCCTCCGACGATCGCTCGGAGTAGGATAGACCTCCTCACCCTAACCCAGAAGCACGCCAGCTGCGAAGAGAACATAGCGGCCCTTGGTCGCACAGTTGGGAGCGGGAAACCTGACTAGAAAAGATCTGTCGACTCTCCCTGGGAGGGGCAGAACAAGCGGGAGCAGTGACTCAGGGAGCGCCATGACCGCTCCGAGACCAGAGAGAGGGGCCAGTATCGGTGCTACACGCCCCTAACAGCCCCACCCCAGTAGATCCTCATGGAAATTCGTGAGGAACCCTTCCTCCAATGGCCTCCCAAGATGAAGTCTGACCCACGGACTAGGAGTAAGAGAAAGTACTACCACTTCCACCGCGACCATCCAACTCAAGGATGCTATCGAGGACCTCATCCGGTGAGGACTCCTCGATAAATTTGTTGCCAAGGCCACAGAAAAGCGACAACGTCAGCGGACCCCCCCACCCATCGACAACCGACCCAATGGAAAGGAGATCATGGTGATCTCTGAAGGGATGGCTTCGAGCGAAGACAGCTCCAGAAGACACCGCTAGTGTGCATCAGCGATCAACGCCGTGGAGTAGGGCGACGGTAACCGCCATGTAACTGCCACCCGAGAGCTTCTCAAAGATCCAATCATCTTTTCAGATGAATACCTCGAAGGTGTAACCACCCCTCACTATGATGCTCTGGTGGTCTCGGAGACCATCAAGCAATATACCATGCGACGGATTCTAGTCCATGCGACGGATTCTAGTTGACAATGGAAGCGGACCCGATGTGATTTCTTATGATTGCCTCATACTTATGGGGGTGGACTTGTCACGAATAATGCCACTGCACACACCTTTGTATGGATTTTCTGGCACGACTGTCCTGCCTGAAGGGCGTATTTCGTTACCAATCACGTTCAGAACCACACCCCGAGACGTGACGTTCCTAGCGGACTTCACGGTTGAGCGCGGGATGACCAGGTACAACGCGATAATAGGACGAGGTATCGTCGGCACCCTACGGGGCGTCCCTTCATCCTACCGCCAGAAGTTGAAATTTCCCACTCCTCGCGGAGTAGGGGAGGTCCAGGGGGATCAAGGCGAATCCAGGAGATGCTACTTAATCTCCACACATGACAGGCAAGCTGAGGAAAACCCCCCCAAGAAGGCCAGAACAGAGGATCTGGGGCCTAGTGGGAGTACACCGGCTGAGGACCTGTACCTCATCTAGGTGGGGGAAGACCGGAGCAGAATGCTCCGAATCGGGGCCACGTTGTCCGAGCAGGAAAGGGAGGCTTATGTAAGTTTCCTAGTGGCCAACCAAGACATGTTTGCCTGTTCCGAGGACAAGCTCCCCGGAATTCCGCCAGAAGTCATAACCCACCAGTTGAAACTGGACCCAAGCTGTCGCCCGGTACAGTAATGCAGGAGGCGCTGTAACCCCGAGCAATAGGCCGTCATTAGAGAGTAAGTGAGCGAGAAATTAAGCTCAGGGCTATTACGACCTACCCAGTATCCCGATTGGGTTGCCAACGTGGTCCTGGTCCCCAAGAGCAACGGGAAGTGGCGAATGTGCATGGACTACACCGACCTCAATAAAGTCACGTGTAGTAACCCAACAAATAACTAGATAAATAAATATTTAAAATTTGTTAAATAATTATAATATTTATGAAATGATGAAATTATATTGTTATAAACTAGATAAATGAATTTTTCTTGAAATAAATTGAAACTAAATGTTATAAATTTCAAAAAAATTATAGGAGACCTAATTAAATTCCCTAGAATTGATTAAGATTAACAATTGGGCCATTAGATAACCCATAATGGGCTGGATTATGGGTTAATGGGCTAAATAGGGTTAAAACTCGTAGGACATGTTAAACACCATCTTATATGATTAAATTAGTCTAAATTCTAGAAGATTGTCACAAAATTCAAACCTTACATCACAGCCCACCATGGATTTGGCCTTTTGCCCACGTTTTTTCACCCTATTAAAGGTAGGCTAGTGTAAAAGTTTGAATTTTGTGTAAAGAACATTAAATTTGGAGGTGGAGAATTTTGATTTTTGGGGAAAGAAATCTTGACCTTTTGGGCCGGATTTTTTCTACAAATAGGCCCCTCTAATCACCCTCTAGGCCTTCGCTACGTTGAGGAAGAGATTGGTGGAGTTTTGGGGGCATGATTGAAGGAGAAAGGGAGCTCGACGGTGTTCTTCCCATTTTTCCTTCTTCTTGTTTGAATTCGATCTAAGGTAGGTTTCTCTCTGGCTAAACCTTTAATAATTTATGTCATCTTGTGCGTTTTCAAGTGCTCTTTCTATTGGTACCCGTTTGCCCAATTTTCATTCACTATATTGATCGAATTAGTGGTTTTAATCAAGGCGTGTCGGGGTTCGATGGAAGGCAGGCTCGGTTTCAGGTAGCGGTCAAACCAGTGACCACCACCTGAGATAACGGTCTCCCGACAGACCGTCTTATTGTACTCATTTTCAAAAAAAATATGTTATTATGAACGCGTCAAGCACATGGATGCCTTCTTTTAGACGCGTCCCCTAGAGTGGACGCCTTCACGTGATATTTTCAAAAAAATTAAAAACTATATATGTTAGATGCGTCAGAACACATGGACGCCTTCTTTTATATGCGTCCCCTATGATGGACGCCTTCATGTGATGTTTTCAAAAAAAACTAAATACATTTATTTTTATGATAGCGGTCCCCTCAAGACCATCTTATGAAAATGGCGGCCTCCTGTTGACCGCATTCTCAGTGAGACCCCGGGTTGTCCGAGGGTCAGGTTAATCATCGTACGCTATTGTTTCCAAAAGCCCCTGTGGGTAAAATAGGCCATGGGGATGTCCATACCACTAGACATGAGTTTTTAATCGAGATTTTTAAGCGTCAGAAGATCCATCTTGAATCACGGTGTCTTTCTAGACCATGTTCCGGATGCGCGATCTCCACCATGATCGGGTTGTTTTCAGGTTCTAACTGAACCAATATATCATCCAACATGTTAGATCTATTGCATCTTGAGTTGTAAATCATATTATGTTGCATCTCATTTAAATCCACACATGATTAAGTTAAGCATCGGAAAGATAATAATTCTATTCCATTAGCTTATTTCCTTCCTTGTTCTTGTTACCTTCAGGATATCCTTGATCTCCATGATTATATTATCTTTCCAGGATGATAAATGCAGTAGATATTATCTATTAAAATTGCACGTGCTTAGTTGCATAATCTTGATCATACAAGTCTAGCGATTTTCGTGTTACTGTGTTACCGTGTTTTCGACAAGTAGCGTAGCTAGCTAGATTTCCAATACGGTGTCTAAGGAAAGAGGTCCACGAGTAAATGCTTTAAGTGGATAAGTGGTTATTTAATTAGGCCCTCGTGAATACGAGGAGAACCTCCCACTATCCTACCTCTTACCTGGCCGTGATTCTTCAATTTTCTAGCTAAGCACCCGACTGTGAAAAATTTGATCTAAACATGTTTAACAAGGTTTTCCGTGAGAGCCGATCATGCCTTGTCCATCAATCCATTTCTCTTATCGACCTAATGTCGTTAAACATGATGCCTTATTATCGACTTAATGTCATTAAATATGATTCCTTATAACTACTTGTGCTCTTATACTACTTGTTCCTTGAATGATAAATTTTTGCTATATCTGTACTTTATTCCATGAGCTTCACCTTGAAATTCATTGGCCATACATACTATGTGGATGTCTAAATATACTTGGGATCTATGATCCGTAACCACAATGCTTCGCATTAATGGGGCCCAGTCTGGTCCTGGGGGGGAGCGCCCGAAAGCACTTGTGCCCATGGGAGCTATTATTGACCTGGTGTGGTATTGCACCGAAACATACGTGCAAGATTCATTTATGACATTCCACAATTCGTGAAATACTTGACTTGCTTGAATACTTGAAAGTACTTGAATTACATGAAATACTTGACTTTTACATGCTTGCGTGAAATGCCTATTTCCATGACAATACTGTTAGGATGCTTGGCCCGGATACAGAGGGGGGGTGAATGAATCCTTCTACGAAAAATGGATTAAATTTAAAAACCGGATGCTAGATAAGGAAACAGAATGGAACCAATTCTATTCAACTCAAATACAATCACATTGAGCGCACCTATTCAAGCATCTAGCGGAAGCAAAACAGACAATCAAGCCACTGCTCAATAGATTTTTAGGTGGTTCGGTCCTTCAGACCTACATCCACCCCTCACTCCCAACCGGAGTGAGGCTTCACTAGCGAATGCTAGAACCAAGCAGACTCAGTCTGCAAACAGTTGCTGCCACACAGCTTGACCAGGGGAACAACCTCCCCTCTTCCTCCAAACCGGAGGGAACCTCTGGACTTGAATCCACAAGCCCAGAACCGGAGACAAGTCTCCCTTCCTCCAAGCCGGAGGGAACCCACAAGTAGCTCCCAGCTACTTGCAACTGGAGATCAGATCTCCCTTCCTCCTAACCGGAGGGAACACGACCTCAGACCAGAGGATCGGAAAGCACAACAAACCAGAAAACAAAGGAAAAAACAATAAACGAAAATAACTTCAGCAAACAGAAGCTGAAACACAAAATGCACAATTTGGCTCCTAACAGAGCTGACTGGCCTGGATCTGATCCACGGTCCAGTGAAGACAGATCTTCAGGTAAACTTCTTTCTTCTTCTCCATGAGCTCTCTCACTCACTCTCTATCTCTCTTTCTTTCTCTTACACTCTCTTCCTCTTTCACACGAGCACTATCTCTCTCTCTCACTTTTTCTTCTTCTGCTGGATCGAGCTCTCTGTAACACTGCCTTTTCTTTCTTGGCTCAGATCCATCTTCATCGGTGGACGAAGGATTCTATTTATAGCGGCAGCAGATGGATAGGGCACTAAACGCGTGTGCCTCCCACGCTCGATCCAGAACCTTCCTGCTACGTGCCCTTTTTGTATTTGTTCCTTCAGTATCGGATCATGTGCACCCAGACACTGATGAATGTTCTTCCTCGGACCTGCAACGAGATAAGAACCATTAATATTGAGTGCCATAAGAGCTAGAACTGTATGAGGTTAGTGGACACGACAAAAAGATACACAAAACAGAGAACGACACGGGATACAGTGGTGACACAATGAACATTACTAAGAGAATGTTACGAGGTAGACAGAAAAACAACGCGAAGACGCGAAGACAAGAACAGAAACCAACACTAAGTATGGTTTCAACACAAGAGAGACACGAGGACTAGGAAGAGTAAAAATGACACGAAGACACAACAAGACAAATGACACGAAAGTGAAATAGGAAGCAACACGAGGTGCTGCGATGTCCTGTACGCGATGGAACAAAAACGATATGAAGAGATGAAAAAACGACACGAGGTGAAGACAACACGAAGATGACACAGTAATCGACACGGGTTGAAAACAACACGAAGTCGAAACAGTAATCGACACGGGTTGGAAACAACACGAAGTCAAAACAGTAATTGACACAGGTTGAAAACAACACGAAGTCGAAACAGTAATCGACACGGGTTGGAAACAACACGAAGTCAAAACAGTAATTGACACAGGTTGAAAACAACACGAAGTCGAAACAGTAATCGACACGGGTTAAAAAACAACACCAAGATGAAGTACAAGAATTGACATGGAGTTGAAAGACAACACGAAGACAGAACAGTGATTTGATACGAACTCAAAATGACAAGAGGTGAAACGACACAAAGTCGAGAACAGAAATCAACACGAAGTGTGATTTCAACATCAGAAAGACACGGACTGACAACGACACGAAGTAAGATTAGAACAGTACGAGGTGAAAAACAATCGTGAGGACAACACGTGCTGAATCAGAAACCGACACGAAGTGGCTGCAAACAAGCAAGACACGAGGTCTTCGTAAAGCAACAGGAAGTGTGGTCAAAGCGAGAACGACACGAGGTCTAATGAGAAAGACCAACACGAAGATGGTGAAAACAGTACGAAGTAAAGATCAATGACACGACGTGTCACTGAATCAAAACAAACACTACAGAGAAAAACGACACGCAATGTAGAGGAGACAACACAGACGCACGACCTGAAGGACAGTAAACATAAACAACACGCGGTAAGAGAAGACGATACGGCGTGTTGGAAATACAAACAGTACTTAAACTAAAGCGACACGAAGACAAACAGTTCAACACGAGGTGTTATATACAAACATGACGAAGTGCCAATCAACACGAATACAGTCCCTGAACAATACCTGAAGTGAAATGAAGGTTCATCCTTCAACAAACATGTTCTTTGTTCATTTTATCACAGAAACAATATTTTTGTTAAATTTTCACATAGACATAATTTTTGAAGACCACTAAGACTTATCATGTTGTCATCATCAAAACATGTAAAGATTCTACAAGACTCAACAATCTCCCCCTTTTTGATGGATGGCAACACTATGAGTCTTGAGTCTGTGCAGAGAAGAAAAAAAAACACTAGATAGCCATTCGCAATGAATATCACAAACACAAACATTAAACATTTTTCTTTTCCTGATTTCTCCCCCTTTGACATCATCAAAAAAATGAAAACAAGAAGAATGCAACAACGCAAAGGGTATGAGTTAAGTTAATTTGTCCAAGAGTCTGAGGGAGAAGGCCTCAAAAGGGCAACAAAAATACAGAGCATCAACTTCTCAAGAAAAGTATCTTGCATGTCTGCTAGAGGGGCCACGCGTCCTGCCTTGTGGTGGTCTCCCCCTTGGAGAAGCAGAAGAATGTTCTTGAGGTGGAGTTCTGCTGGAAGAGGCGTGACCAGGTGTTGAACCCAAGATAGACTGAAATTCCTTTAAATCATTTGATAGTTCAGCAAGCCAATACGCCACAGTGCTTCTGACATTTGCCACTTCAGAAATAATGTCTTCTTGGCGAACATTGACCGTTTCATATCTGTCAGTCAGAGTTGTCATTTCTGATAAGAAGGTGATCAACTTATCATAGATTTGCTGAATGCCTGGACCTAGGGCACTTGAAGACTTCTTCAACAATTCTAAAGCTGTTCTGATCTCATAGCAATGATCTATTATGGTAGAAGACATTTTGAAGGAAGAAATACTAACATCATGTGACTCTCTCAGAGCTTTTGCAATTTTTGAACAAATCTCCTGTAATCCTTCCATCAAGGATTTGTTTGCATCATCTGAAGCCCTTTTGTTTAGAAGGAATCGTCTCCATTCAGTGAGGAGAGATATCTCAAGCTTCAGTAATCTGGTATGTACCTGATTAATGTTGAGAGTGACAAATGTAAGCAGATCATCTAATTTCTTGTCTTGTCTTTGCATCTGCTGAGTCAGGTTTATGAGAAGCTCTTCAATGTTGGGCGCCCGAGTAGATTCAATGTTGGGTGCCTCTGCAGATAGAAGTCTAGGTGGACCTAGAGGTGTACCAAAAAATTCACTGTCAGGTGCAGTTCTCTCAGCTGCTTCCTCTTGTACTGGCATTTGACTGCTCTCAGCTGGGACCTGAACTTCATCTGCAGCTTGAGTTTCTTTCTGAGGGAATATATCTTCAGGTTCCTCTTCTTCACTTGAAGATTCTGTATCTAGTTCTATGACAGGAACCTTTTCTCTATCTTCTGTGAGTTCCTGATCTGCAGGGCTGCCAACTAAGGCCTGCTCAAGACTTTCAGATACGACCAAGTTGGTAGCCTCTTCCAAGCTTCGCTCAACAGTTTCTCTTAAAATTTCATTAACAAAAACAGCAGGATCTTGATCAGTACTGTCTTGCTCTTTAGCTGGCTGTTCTTCAGGCACTATTACCTCTTCAGATGTCTTCCCAAACGAATCAAATAGCCCAGCAATAGTTGCATCTAGATCTGTCTGAATGCTTTCGTCAGACAATCTGATGTCCTCAGATGCAGCCTCAACTAGCCTCTGAAAGGAGAAGGATACTTCGGTGGGTGCAGCTGGCAAGGTGGACTCTGGTTGTTCAGCTGGTGTTTCCTGATGATCAATCTCAGAAACTAATTGCTCACCAGTTGGGGCTAAGACTTGAAATTCTTCCAAATGCTCCCCCTGAGTTTGTGATTCCCTGGCCTTTTGGACCTTAACTTGCCCCACCATAGAAGAGTCCTCTAAGCCCAAAAACACTAAAACAAAATTCATATTAAAAATGTTTCGGGCCTTAACTTCTGATGCGGCCTCTCCATCCAAGCAAATCTCAGAATGCTTGAAGATGTCTGTCATATGGGCGGCATAGGGAAGATGTCTCTTGGATCCAATGCATCCCTTCATGACATTAAAAATGATCTCTGGCAGACATATCTTCACATTTTGAATCAGACAAAACAGTAGAAATCTCTGCGTGTCTGTAATTCTTCCTCTAGCCCCAGTCTGTGGGGTGATAATGGAAGCAATGACGTTCTGAAGGAGCTTGTGAAGAGGAGGAAATGACGATGTCTGATAAGCTTTTAGCTTCAACTGCCCCTTATCATGAATGTTACTGGGTTTACCAGTAATGACAGAGAAAGCTTCATGGAGACTGTATCGAAAGCTTCCCTCTACCTCCCCTTTATCTGGAATACCGAGAGCTTTGTGAAGGGAGTCACATGTAACAGTTATCTCGACCCCTTTAACAGATGATAACAAAGTAGACTTGTCTCGGCTCAAGGACAAGTTATTGTAAAATTCCATTACCGGCCTAGGGTAATAGACACGGTGACTTTCTAAGAAATTTCTCCACTCCTGAAACTCAAAGATTTTCAACAATTCTGGAAACTTCGAGACCAAGGTTTCATCTCCGAAATCTATTATTCTAGGAGGAATAATTTTCCCACTTTCTAAGAACACGGTAGACTGAGAAAACCTGGTACCTTGTTCTGAAGAGACTTCCGCAGCAGGTTCTGGCTCAAGACATCTCTGTTGCTTAGATGAAGGCTCTTCAACTATTTCTTTTCCCTTCCTCTTTCTTTCTCCCGGAGCTACTGACCTTTGCTGATCCATCTGTCGGAACTTCCAGAGTATCAACTCTCTCTTACAGGCTGCTATTGGAAGTGAAGCTAGACTTAAGAAAGGAATAGACCTCTGTGGGGGAAGAAAGTGAGCGGGAAGAGATGAGGATGGGTTTGAAGAAGACGCTCAAGGTAGAGCAGCACGAGGATGAATAGGAAGCGGCAAGGGGAAATAAGGGTTTGAGGTGGAAGGCGTGAGAAACAAGAAGGGTTTTGTCGGGTAGCTTTTTACTCATATCAACTTTTTCTGTAAATACCCAAAATACCCTTAGTCCTGATGTAACGCAACTACAGCATGTTAAAGTTAGCCCTTCAATATGTGGACGGGTTATATTCTTCCAAAAACCAAGGTCAGTTAACTCAAGATATTAAATCAGCATAATCACAAAATTAGCTGTTAAAGTTGCTTAACCTAGAGAGAGACACGATTAAATTGCTCCTTATGTTTGTCAAGCAACGAAATAACACATCAAAGTCAAGCAGATTTCATTTCTTCATTTAATGGACGAGAAGGCATACAGGGTCAACCAATTTGTTGAACACAAGGTAGAATAGTCCCTTTTTACACAAGGAGACATGTTTATTAGACACCAGAAACCCTGGTTACTCAGGACGGACTACCTTTATGCCAATGATATAATTTTTTTTTTCTTTTGAGGACTTTCCCCCCCCCCTTTTTTTTTTTTTTTAACATTTCTATACAGAGATAGCTAGTTGTATCATGACAGAAGCTCTGGACTTCTTTGATCAAGAGTGTCTATTTCTCCACAAAAGCCATTGCTCTGCCACAAAGAGTGGCGTATTCCCTGGAGGCACTTCTCATGATTTTAGACAAAATCAGAAATCTTACTTAACACAATTTTATCTCAGAGCTCTCTTTACATAAGTTTCAGTTAAGTCGAGATCCTCAATAAGTTTTTCTCATTTAACAGAAGGTTTTATAATATGTTGACCAACACTTGAGAAGATAACTTAGAAGGATCAAGGACCAAATATAACCCCCAAACATTGAAGTTCTTTATTAACAGGTGTAAATTGTTACACTAGATATTGGGTGGTTTAAGGTATACAGATCATATCTGATAAGAGCAAGAAGACTGCACCCACAATTTCTTCGAGAGAGAATCTGAACCAAGAGTGATAGGTGAGAGATAAGGAGGTGGCTGATCGAATAGAGAGAGATGAGATGAGATGAGCAGCACTCCTATCAGCAAGCCAGCAAGTGAGAGATCACTCAAGACATTAGGCACTAAGGTCATATCCAAATATAGTATTTTTGAAGTAGTTCAGTCTCACATCCAGAGTAACTCTTGGGCAACAGACTGCAACCTCTTGAGATGACTGATCTTAAAACCATATTAACTACATCGGCTGACAAAGATCTTCAGAAACCAAATAGCCTGACAAGCTCCTCTTCATCCCACTCAAAGACAACTCACACACGACTCTTGGAAGTGTTAATTATTTAAAGAATGCAGTGTTTGCCACGAAAATTAAACAAGTGTGTTTATGAGTTATGCATAAACAAACTCCCCTGATCAGCAGAATGACTTATGGTACTAGGCGGAGCATTTGGTCTAATAGACCACCTCACACATAGTAAGAACCTCCTGACAGATTTCTCTGTCTTTTGGTAGCTTACCATTTGATATACCAAAGAGGTCATGGATAACAGGGTAACCTCAACAGTCCTATAAGCAATTCAGATTTCCAAAGAAATAGCCAGATATGCAAGAATGCATCAAACCAGATATGCAGTAAGTTTCAAAATGGGACATGTAGAGAGATTACCTGAAAATTGTGAGAATGGGGTTTTCATTCTTGAGTGCCTTGGATCATTTCCCCTTTTATTCCAGTCCCAAGGCACACCTGCAAAACAAAGTTTATTTTGCGCAAACAGGTACCCAGGAAGTCTTGGGTCCTGTCCTGACATTATCACTCCTAGCAGGTTTTCTTAGCACATTTTTAACTTGATAGTAAGGAGCAGTAGTTTTCAGATCTGGGTTATGCACATTATTATGAGTATGAATTGTATGTGCATTAGCATGGAAATTTCTGTTATTTGCATTACCAAACTGTTTTCCATAATCAACACATTCAAAGTTTTTCCTTTTGAAAACCACTTTGTTCTTTCTAAGAGCATTTGTACTAGCAGGAAATCTATACTTTCCAGAACTGAAATTTTTCCTTTGAGCATGCCAACATTCAATGGCCCTGTGGCCATACTTTCCACATTCAAAGCATGAGATAGAATTTCTTTTAAAAGACCCTGACCAGCATTCAGAGACCTTGTGACCAATTTTGTTGCAATTAAAACATATAATGTGCTGGTTCTTGTTATAGACATGCTGATTTGCAGAGTGTTTTGTATGATATGAGCATGATTTTTCCTTACTACTTGCAAACCAACAATGAGTAGTAGTGTGTCCTACTTTATCACAATTAGAACATTTGACATTCCTTTTCTGACCAGACACAGATTTTCTAACATGCTTGTTGTCATCTTTTTCCATCACAAAACAGTTACTCAAAAGATGTCCATACTTACCACAATAATGACATGAGCCACTTGATTTCTTTAAAACATGGCATTTATCTGATGAGTTCTTAGCATGCAGATTGTTCCTTTGAATTTTTGATGTTTTATGATTTTTATTTTGTTTATCTGTTTTCTTAGCCTTGTACTGAGATGGAGATGAGATAGAAGGCTTTTCCTGTTCAGAGGATTTGACAAAGACAGTTTTCAGGTTGGCTCCATCAACCTTCCTCATGACTGGACTGTAACCCAGTCCTTCCTTGTTAAAGTTAATCTTTGTTCCCAGTATTTTCTGAACAATGGGCTGTTTGTCTTTTGATGTAGTGGCTACATTTGAAGTATTTACAAAGGATGTCATTACTTTGTTCTGCAAGGCCTTCTTATTGAGATTATTGTAGCCCAACCCTTCCTTTTTGACATTGACTTTTACACCTAGCGGCTTGTCTAGGTTTTTCTGCCCATCAACAAATTTAGACAAGGAAGCTTTCAAATCCCGAATTTCATTTTCAAGAGATGCAATGTGTATTTCATAACTAGTGATCTCTTGTTCACTACAATTGACAGCTTCATTCAAAACCTTGTTAGCTGTTTTGTATTCTTCAATTTCCTTTCTTAGCTCATCTACCTCTTCAGTCTCGTTTGTACAGATAGCTTTTCCTTTTTCCAATGTGAGAAGTCTTTCAGACATGGCACTGTTTAACAGTTTTAATTTTTCAACTTCTTCTTTAAGCTTATCATTTTGAACTAGCTCATTTATTAGAAGCTGATCTTCTGAGTTAACCATGCTTTCTCTCCTAGCTTCAAACTCCCTCAATTCCTTTTGTTGTTTTTCAAAATCTTTCTGTAATTCTATGTTTACAGATTTTATGGCGTTAAATTTTTCAAACAGCAACTCATTCTCTCGTTTAAGTTTCTTTAGTTGTTCATCATTTTCCTTAGAGAGCTTTCTGAGGAAGTCATCTTCAGATTTTAAATTGTTCAGCTCAGAGTGAACACATTCAAGTTCCTTCTTCAGTTCTGCATTCTGGTTTTTATACATATGATTATCAGACAGACATGCATCATGAGATTTCTTCGTACTTGAACAATTTTTACATGGAGAGCTAGAACTATCTACCCGAATACTCTTTTTCAACTTTTTATACTGTTTTCTTAACAGTTCATGAGATTCAAATAATTCAGCATATGCATTCTCCCAATCTTCTAGAGAGAAATTCTCGAAGATATTTACCTCATCATCATCATCTTCTTTAGTTTGATTGCTGCCTTGATCGCTGGCACTTTGATTTCTTCTGTTGGCCATCATGCATCTGTCCACATCTATCTCCTGAGTTCGCTTCAGTGCATCCAAAATATCTTTAGCAGAACTGGATTCAAAGAAACATGAATGAAAAGCTCTATCAGTAGCTGCCTTCATTAAATTTATTGCTATCTGATTTTCTTCATGCATGGATTTGTGACTGTCAGTCCATTTGGACTTTTTCTTAGGTAGTTCATGAGGACCATGTGAAATTACTTTCCACAGGTCTGGATTCACAGATTTAACATAACTCTTCAAAACAGCGAACCATGCATCAAAATGCGTACCACTGAAGATCGGTGGATGGGCCATGAGAACACACAGATTAACGCACAAGAATATTGAAGCACTAAAAAGAAATAAGCACCTAAGATTGCAAGATCGATCTGCAGGTCGCTGGACCTTGTAAGCAGACACCCGCTCTGATACCAACTGTTAGGGTGCTTGGCCCGGATACAGAGGGGGGGTGAATGAATCCTTCTACGAAAAATGGATTAAATTTAAAAACCGGATGCTAGATAAGGAAACAGAATGGAACCAATTCTATTCAACTCAAATACAATCACATTGAGCGCACCTATTCAAGCATCTAGCGGAAGCAAAACAGACAATCAAGCCACTGCTCAATAGATTTTTAGGTGGTTCGGTCCTTCAGACCTACATCCACCCCTCACTCCCAACCGGAGTGAGGCTTCACTAGCGAACGCTAGAACCAAGCAGACTCAGTCTGCAAACAGTTGCTGCCACACAGCTTGACCAGGGGAACAACCTCCCCTCTTCCTCCAAACCGGAGGGAACCTCTGGACTTGAATCCACAAGCCCAGAACCGGAGACAAGTCTCCCTTCCTCCAAGCCGGAGGGAACCCACAAGTAGCTCCCAGCTACTTGCAACTGGAGATCAGATCTCCCTTCCTCCTAACCGGAGGGAACACGACCTCAGACCAGAGGATCGGAAAGCACAACAAACCAGAAAACAAAGGAAAAAACAATAAACGAAAATAACTTCAGCAAACAGAAGCTGAAACACAAAATGCACAATTTGGCTCCTAACAGAGCTGACTGGCCTGGATCTGATCCACGGTCCAGTGAAGACAGATCTTCAGGTAAACTTCTTTCTTCTTCTCCATGAGCTCTCTCACTCACTCTCTATCTCTCTTTCTTTCTCTTACACTCTCTTCCTCTTTCACACGAGCACTATCTCTCTCTCTCACTTTTTCTTCTTCTGCTGGATCGAGCTCTCTGTAACACTGCCTTTTCTTTCTTGGCTCAGATCCATCTTCATCGGTGGACGAAGGATTCTATTTATAGCGGCAGCAGATGGATAGGGCACTAAACGCGTGTGCCTCCCACGCTCGATCCAGAACCTTCCTGCTACGTGCCCTTTTTGTATTTGTTCCTTCAGTATCGGATCATGTGCACCCAGACACTAATGAATGTTCTTCCTCGGACCTGCAACGAGATAAGAACCATTAATATTGAGTGCCATAAGAGCTAGAACTGTATGAGGTTAGTGGACACGACAAAAAGATACACAAAACAGAGAACGACACGGGATACAGTGGTGACACAATGAACATTACTAAGAGAATGTTACGAGGTAGACAGAAAAACAACGCGAAGACGCGAAGACAAGAACAGAAACCAACACTAAGTATGGTTTCAACACAAGAGAGACACGAGGACTAGGAAGAGTAAAAATGACACGAAGACACAACAAGACAAATGACACGAAAGTGAAACAGGAAGCAACACGAGGTGCTGCGATGTCCTGTACGCGATGGAACAAAAACGATATGAAGAGATGAAAAAACGACACGAGGTGAAGACAACACGAAGATGACACAGTAATCGACACGGGTTGAAAACAACACGAAGTCGAAACAGTAATCGACACGGGTTGGAAACAACACGAAGTCAAAACAGTAATTGACACAGGTTGAAAACAACACGAAGTCGAAACAGTAATCGACACGGGTTGGAAACAACACGAAGTCAAAACAGTAATTGACACAGGTTGAAAACAACACGAAGTCGAAACAGTAATCGACACGGGTTAAAAAACAACACCAAGATGAAGTACAAGAATTGACATTGAGTTGAAAGACAACACGAAGACAGAACAGTGATTTGATACGAACTCAAAATGACAAGAGGTGAAACGACACAAAGTCGAGAACAGAAATCAACACGAAGTGTGATTTCAACATCAGAAAGACACGGACTGACAACGACACGAAGTAAGATTAGAACAGTACGAGGTGAAAAACAATCGTGAGGACAACACGTGCTGAATCAGAAACCGACACGAAGTGGCTACAAACAAGCAAGACACGAGGTCTTCGTAAAGCAACAGGAAGTGTGGTCAAAGCGAGAACGACACGAGGTCTAATGAGAAAGACCAACACGAAGATGGTGAAAACAGTACGAAGTAAAGATCAATGACACGACGTGTCACTGAATCAAAACAAACACTACAGAGAAAAACGACACGCAATGTAGAGGAGACAACACAGACGCACGACCTGAAGGACAGTAAACATAAACAACACGCGGTAAGAGAAGACGATACGGCGTGTTGGAAATACAAACAGTACTTAAACTAAAGCGACACGAAGACAAACAGTTCAACACGAGGTGTTATATACAAACATGACGAAGTGCCAATCAACACGAATACAGTCCCTGAACAATACCTGAAGTGAAATGAAGGTTCATCCTTCAACAAACATGTTCTTTGTTCATTTTATCACAGAAACAATATTTTTGTTAAATTTTCACATAGACATAATTTTTGAAGACCACTAAGACTTATCATGTTGTCATCATCAAAACATGTAAAGATTCTACAAGACTCAACAAATACTTGATACATGATCGTTCTCTACTTGAATTTTACTCTTGATACCTTGTCTACTTGTGATTCCAATTACTTGCATTCCTTTACTCTCTCTCTTATTCATGTTCTATATTTTAGTTACGTTTCTCGTCATAGCATATTCACCTTCTCAAAAATGTTAATTACTTAAAGTTTCCTGGTATAGAGATATAAACCATACTGAGCGTTTCGCTCACCCTATGTTTTCGGTTAATGTTTTAGGTAGTTCTGATGATGAACCCCAAACAAATGGGAATGGGCAAGAGTGAAAAGAGGAACCAAGTTTATCTTAGATACCTAGGTTTAAATTTGTTGTCTTGTTGGAATTACGTATTGGAAGTTGTATTATTTCCTATTAAGGCTTAATGATGTTGTAAAACTTTATTTTGACAAAATAAAAGTATCATGTTCTTATTATCTCCGATTGTGGTTGGAACCTTATACGCATGCTCTGATCGACATCAATGATTATGACACGTCGCGCCTCGATATTCTATATCGAGACGTGACAGTCTTTGTGGTATCAGAGCCTAGGTTTCATAAATCCTAAGTTTTCCTTTATATAGGTTCTAAAGGTTGACCAATAACCTTAGATAGTTTCTTGAACTTTACCGGTGAGATTGGGTAGAGCCATGGGCTAAGCTTTAAAGAATGATTAATCAAGAAAATAAACAAAATGCTTAAGTTTTATAATTGTGGTTGTAGGCTTAGTTCTCGCCAATGGCTGCCGAAAGAGCTCAATGGCGCGAGTTGCAAAGGATGGTGCAAAGATTGACCCAAGCTCTACAGCAGGTGGCTCAAGGAGGAGCTAACCGTGGAGCGGGAGACTTACATAGGAATTTTAAAAGTATGAACCCTCCCAAGTTCGTGGGGTCCATGGACTCGGATGAGGCAGAACATTGGGTGAAGGAAATTGAGAGGATTTTTCGAGTGATGCAATGTGCTGATGAGTTGAAGGTCCTACTCGCTACCTTTCAGCTAGAAAGGGATGCCCGTACTTGGTGGGAGTCTGTCGAAGCAAGTCTACCACACGATTAGGTGTTGTGGGAAGAGGTTGTGGAACATTTCAATGATAAGTACTTCTCCGATAGGGTGCAAGAAAGGAAAGCTGCCGAATTCGCTTCCTTGAAGCAAAGGAGTTTGACGGTAGCGGAATATAAAGCCCAATTCGTGAGATTATCTCGGTACGCACCACACCTTGTGGGTACCAAAAAGATGAAGGCAATGAGATTCTTAAATGGTTTAAAGCCCCAGTATATTACTCAACTTGCCCCTATGGATATCCAAGTATATGCTGATGCGGTGAGAAAAGCCCAACTCCTAGAAGATGCAACGGAGTTGTCTGATCACATCCGGGGAAGAGATGCCAAGAAGGAGCAAGTTACTGACTCCGGTAACTTCAAGCCCTCCTTCGGGAAAAAGAGGCCCAATTTCGATGGGCGTAACTTCCATAATGATGGATGTAACTTTCATAAGGACAAGAAGCCAAGATCGTATGACAAACAAATTGTCTCAGTTGTTACCCCATCAAAGGAACTATGCAAGCATTGTGAAAAGCCCGGACACAAGGTGGAAGAATGCTGGAGAAGACTTGGTGCATGTCTTCGCTGTGGGAGTCAGGATCATAGAATCCCGAGTTGTCCACTTCTCAACGAGCAAGCTCCGTCGGAAAAGCTTCCAGTTGCTATCAAGAAGCAAGGAAGACTTCAAGCCCTTATGAATGCGGAACCTACCGAAGAAGGAGGCATTGGGGAAGGTACTATTGATGTTTGCTCAAAGCCCACCTCTATTTTATTTGACACTAGAGCTACGCATTCATTCATATCTAAGAGCTTTGCTGATATTTTACCTATGAGGCATGTTCTGTTGGAATCCAAAATTATTATTACTACTCCTATTGGAGCGGGATCAGAGATTAAATATTTCTACCCTGCTAGTAAAGTTATAGTCAGTGCTTGTAACCTACCTACTGACTTAGTATGCATGAGGATGGAAGGATATGATATTATTTTGGGAGCTGACTGGTTATCTACACACGGTGCTAGTGTTAGCTACAAGTTGGGAACGATGACCTTTAGTGGGTACCCCATCCTCTTACTTTCTGGTGTCAGGCCTTCTAGACACCTATCCCTTATTTCGGCCCTTAAAGTCGATAACTTATTGAAGAAGGGTTGTGCGACTTTCTTAGTTTCTATTACTATGGCCGAGCATAAGGAACCCAATCTGGCGGATATTCCTATCGTTCGAGATTATTCTGATATATTTACGGACAAGTTGCCTAGTATTCCTCCGGAGAGAGAAGTGGCCTTCTCTATTGATTTGATCCAGGGAGCTACACCTGTTTGTAAGGCTCCGTATTAGATGTCCCATGTTGAAATGAAGGAGTTGAAAGAACAACTGATGGAGTTATTGGAGAAAGGATTTATCCGACCAAGTACTTAACCTTGGGGAGCCCATGTCCTATTTGTCAAAAAGAAGGACGGGTCAATGAGATTGTGTGTTGACTATCGACAATTGAACCAAATCACAATCGAGAACAAATATCCTTTACCGAGGATTAATGAACTATTTGACTAGATTTCTGAAGCTCGATATTTTTTGAAAATTGATCTCAAATCTGATTATCATCAATCGAAGATCAAGGAAGGAGATATTCATAAAATGGCATTCAAGAGCAGGTATGGACACTATGCGTTCACTGTTATGCCTTTTGGCCTAACCAATGCACCTGCCGCATTTAGGCAGTTGATGAACAGTGTATTCAGGCCATATCTTGATCAATTTGGGGTAGTCTTTATTGATGATATTTTGATCTACTCCAAGTCTAAGATGGAGCAAGAAGAACATCTCAAGAAAGCCCCGCAGTTATTAAGAGATCACAAAGTATATGCTAAGCTTAGAAAGTGTGATTTCTGGTTAGAAGAAGTTTCTTTTCTAGGTCACATAATTTCCCAGAAAGGCATTGCAGACGATCCTTCAAAGGTCGAAGCAGTAATGAACTGGGAGAGACCTACTAACGTGATCGAAATTTGAAGCTTCTTGGGATTTACACGATATTATAGAAGATTTATTAAGGATTTCCCCAAAATCGATGTATCTTTGACAAGATTGACAAGGAAGCAGACTCCTTATATATGGTCCGAGGAATGTGAGAAGAGCTTCCAGACTTTGAAAGATTGTGATGTGACACCACCTTGGGGTGATAGTCAAAAGATCGAATGCCCTTGGACCTATAATTGCAAGCAAACAACTTGGACGATGAAGTTACTCGGGCGAGCTCACTCGCTTAGCGGACACTATTGCCCGTGGGCAAATTGGCAATGGTGGGGAGGGTCCAAAGTGGGACCTTGACGTTCCGAGGCTAGGATTCACTTTTTCTGACCCCCTAAGGGGATGGGATACCCAATTTAGTGGGCGGTCAGCATGCCCAAGGCATGGGTTGTAGGGTCGCTCTTACCTCACTCCGCGGTGGCCACTCAATTGAAGGGAAATTTGGATCAAGCACTAACTTACCGTCCGACGGAGCTAAAGACAATACTAAATAAGCATGAATAAACCAGCGAGGAAAGTGTCCCGGAGCTCACCTGATCGGTGTGAGAACACCGATCCCGGCCGAAAGACGAGGGCGAGCGGGGAGGCATGGATACGCACCCGCACGCCGCGCCGATGCCGCTTGACCCTGTTTAAGTGATTACAACACTACGCCTCTCGTAGGAGGGGGATCTTGGGGTGGGGGTTAACTATTAATACATCCAAAACTACCTCCACGCAGGGAGGGGCCTTCAACCGGCCAAGCGGGGAGGGGTGAGACCGAACTAAATACGAACTAGGATGCCGATGTCGATTCAGTCCGCTGCCTGTGCTTTATGACTGACTGATAGTTATCACGGTGCTGCGGCCACTCCAGAATTTTTTTGTTGACGACACCACTTGGAGATTGCTCGTAGCTGGGCCGGGATGACGCCTGAATTTTGGTAATTTCGTCGGGCACCGGCGCTGGTCGGAGTAGGAGCTTGAATAGGGGAACTGGTTGACAGTTCTCACTGCTTCAGGAACTCAGCAGCAGGAAGCAGAGGATGCCACGACCGCTCCTGAACCCAGAATGAGGCACCGCCAAATTCGACAGAACCGTATGTGAGTCCTCTTAGAAACAAGCTTGACGGGGATGCCGTTCGTTGTTAGAGCAGACTGGTAGGCTCGGAACACTTAGGAGGGGTCGGTGCAGACTGAGTGGAGGCAGAACCGCGTACCCGGGGAATAAAAATGATAACTCTCAGGTCCGGTTGCCAAAATGGGCTCTTCTTCTTGGGGATGATAGAAGACGCGTAGTAGAAGATTTTTGTAGAAGAACTCTTGATCAGATTCCCAATAGGTTCGTCTTAGTTGTGCTTCCACTCTGGCTCTGGTCTCCTGCCAGGAAGGCTTTGCGCAGTCGAGGAAGAAAGGGCCTCCCGATCAGCATGGTGCTCGGATGAGGACAAAACCACCTCGCTTGGAAAGATCTCTAGACGACCTTTCCAGAGATATATGCCTTGCCACCAGAAGAGTCAACGAAATGCCGGAGATGACGCATCTTCTAGGACCAAACTTGCTGCATGTGACCTGCAAATGAAGTTGCTACCTTGTAGTGGCAAATGGTGGTGGAATGAGGTGGAGGGAAGGGGAGGGCGACCTGACGTAGGGGAGAGGGGGTTTGGGCGACCAAGGGCTATGGAGGGAAGGAAATTTTCAAATTCAAATGGCCTTGGGAGGTGGAGGGTGGCATGGGGGAGAGGGAAAAGTGTTTGGGAAAGTGGGTAGGGTAGTTGGGGGTTAGAGGGTGGCCTAGTGATTGGTGGGTTCTATCTTGGGGGTTGGGGGGACTTGAATGCGGGTATGGGGAAGGGGGGAATATTAATGAAGAGTGAATGGGAGGAGAGAGAAGAAATTTTGAAAATTGGGGGTAGGGAAGAGAGAGAGAGAGAAGGGGGACCCCTTAGAGAGAGAGAGAGAGTGAGAGAGAGGGGAATCCACCCCTTAGAGAGAGAGAGAGGGAGAGAGAGATGGAGAATCCACTCCAATTGCACTAGAACACTCAATTTTTGATTGACCAAAAGATTACATATGAGGGAGTGGGGTGGCCTATTTATAGGCACTGATATTTTCCTAGGACTAAAATGACCCTGACTAAACAACTAATGACCAAAATAGTCCAAGGGAGGGTGCCCCTTGGCCAAGCCCACTAGTTGGGCCCAAATGACTATCAAACTGACCCATTAACCTAGTAACTAACTCAAATAAAGAAAGATTACACATCTATGACTCAAATAAGATGAAAATTACATGCTACTACTCAAAATTAAATGATAGAGATGATGGTGCACCGATGGCAAGCAACCGGAGTCTCGAAAAAGATGGAGTGACTGGGGATGTCCCCATCATACCCCCGGGGTGGGGAGAACTCGACCACGTCGAGTGTGGGTCCTCCGGGGTAGCAGTACACGAAAGCATATCTGGGTGCAGAGCGTCTTCCCAACTCAACCCTACCTCCGTAGACGAGGGATGGCTCTTCCACGGCTTAGGATAGCACGGGCAAACCCTCTTTCTGGCGATGGTACCTTGCTTATCTAGTATTGCCTCCATGTGCTCATGTCGGGCTCTCGGGCTGATATGTGGAGGCTCTGCGGTGGTGTCACTCACAAAGGTAAGTGTAGGCTCAAGATGCTTACTAGGTTCCACCGCGGGGCCCTTATAGGGTGCTAGATCTGTCACACGAAAAGTTGGGTGTGTCCCAGAATCCTTTGGTAAGTTCAGACCAAAAGCATGTTTACCAATGCCACTCAGAACTCGGGAAGGTCCAAGTCCTTGTGCCCTCAATTTGGAGATAGCCCTAGGGTAGAGCTACTCCAATGTCACCATTACCAAGCTACCTACTTGGAATCCCAAGTGCCACTTACAAGCTATTGCCCGCTTTTTGTGATCCTTACCGCTCGTTGCTAGATGCTTGCGAGAATGCGTATGCCATGTACTATGATGCGATGTTGGTGTGAAAAGTATGGTGTGCAAAGGTGGACCGGGGCAGCCAAATGTAGATCGATCACACTTTGATGCCATGAAGACTATGACAGACTTAGGAGGGCCGGGACATCCATAGATGAACCTTTTATGCATGGGTGCGACAAATGTCGGGGGACCCGGACATCCATGTATGCTCCTCTCATGCTTAAGACTCATGATGAATGAAGGTGGGCCAATACATCCGAATACGGTCCAGTTATGCTTCCTACTTGACATGTGGGTGATGTGAATGAATGTACCCGACTTATGAATCATGCCAAATTGTGGGGTAAGCCTAGACACATGCATGTTTATCCCAAAGGTGTCTTCCATGTGCATAGATGTGGGATGACTTTTGAACATCCATGTGAATGGGTCGAAGGGATCTAGGAAGGTGGTTATGGGGTGGGGCATTTCATCAATCCCAAGGTGTTTGTTTCCTAAGGTCAAGGCTCTCATGGTGTAACCCGATTCTAGGAAGGGAGGAGTTTGGGTCAACATGGGCGATATGGGTAGGGTGAGGTGGGTGGTGAATAGGGGGAGTGGGTTACATGGAGAACTAGGCTCCCTTAGGAAGGGGTTAAAGGGATCATGGCAAGGGTCACCTAGATAGGGGTACTCCATGTTCTCAAGGTCCTCAAATGGTGAGTCATCCTCCTCCAAAATAATTGGGCCAAGGTTGCTAATGGGTTGGCCAATCAAAGCACTTGGGATCTCAATGGTTGGGGAGTAGACTAGGATGGGTTCCTCCTCCATGGGAAGAAAGAGTATGATCTCACTTGTAAATTGGTCATTAGTGTAGATGGAAGTGATGGAGCCAACGGCGGGGTAAGCTAGGCTAATGGTGCTAGGCTCCGACGGCCTCATGGCTAGCATATCGGTCAAGTGGACTTGCCAATGTAGGTAGGCCAGTAAGTCTCCCAAATCTTCCAAACAATAGGATGTTTGATAAGTGATGTAAGACCCCAAATTCTTTAGAAATTTATTTAGTAAGTTATTTGTAATTATTCGGAATTTATTTGAAGTTATTCGAATTAATGAGTTATCCAAATTAATTAGATTAATTAATTAATTAATAGAATAAGTCATTTTTCAACTATTTTCTAAAAATCCCCAAAAATCACATCTTGTAGAATTAATTTTGTTTAGCAACTTTGTCTTCTACATTTAAGCCTAAGAAAATCATTTATTATGCCGAATTAGTGAACTTATAGTCTTCCGAACTTAACATTTAACTATTTACGGAATAGTATAAGTAAAAATCCGACTACCTTAGAAAAATCTGTAAAAATGGTAAATAGATTTAGGTCGATGTAGATAACAACTTTTCCTTCTGGCATTAGGCCATTGTAAATCCGTGGTAAGATCTATTTAGAGTTTAAACCCAAAAGTGCACACTTTTGACCCATACCTAACCCTTAGTTTAAAACATGAAATTCGACCTCAATTCTCAACCAAATGATCTGAAATCAGTGGCAAATGAAAGGCCACAATGTAAGGAACATTTACCCTTAATCAATTTGAGGTAAACTTAGCCCCAAAACGTGCTGCCGACATAGTTTGGTCAAGTCAAAGATTTCGGCGCCGTTTCTAAACACGTAGCTTGCAGCAGCGAATACTCCCAACTCAGAAGGCTCCAGAAGCTCTATGAGCTATCAAAATGAAGCCCTACGAGTCTTCTTTCATTTGGCTGCTGTGGGGTTCGCTGAAGTTTCAGATCTGGAGAGATGTAGTTCGAATTGTGGAGGTGGGTCAGCAGGCCGTTAGCTTCCCTTCATCCTTCTTTGATCCATCGATTGAGTTAGGATTTCTCAACCAAATTTTGATCATGAGTATAGCAAGTTGTTCCTCTCATCGAGCTCTATCCATTGGTGGCAAAAGCCCCAATTTTCATTAGGTATCCGTGGAGAAATCGAGCTTTTTGTGAGGTGCTGTCCAAGTGTTCTTCATCCTAGGGTTTGAGTTTTCTCTCTCCGATTTGAGGTAGGATCTAACAACCAAACTCTAATTAACTTACATGAAGTAATCAGCATGTCATTATCTTTCATTTAACGTAGAAAGCCCCAAATTCTATTGAGCATGCATCGTGATTTTCGATTTTTGTAAAAACATGTCTAGAACATGATTCATATAGTGTTCCTTAAGTCAGAGCTTGATTACGGGCTTATTTTTAGTCATGTAACTTGATCTTCATGTAGCATATCATATATGTTTGGATTCATGATCGAGTAAGCTTTCTTTTGACACCAAAATCCCCAAATTTGGTTTTGTATATCGAGAGAATTCGACGATTTAGTGGAAGTATGTCCTGAACTAGGTCTCCTTGTGTTCTTCATAGAATAGGTTGTGATTATTGTGAATTCTGATGAAATTCGTGTTTCCAAATTGTAGTTTTATGACCCTAATATGTCTAGCAAGATTCCTATGGCATGTGGTTTTGATTTCAACTCATTTGGACCCCATTTGGGCGAGTTCATGCGTTTTCCGGAAGCCCTGGCCGGTTCTGGGCTTGCAGGGGTCGACCCCAGGGGTCGACCCATCACCTGGCAGCCCAGGCCAGCCCGAGGGTCGACCCCAGGGGTCGACCCATGCGGCCTAGCCCGAGGGTCAACCCCAGGGGTCGACCCATCCTGTTCCAGACCCCAGTTTTTCAGGGGTCGACCCCAAGGGTCGACCCGTACACCAGAAACCCGATTTTCTTCATTTTTCGAACCGAAGATGGATCCGAATCAGTGGGGAATCAACCCATTTAACTTAGACCCATTGAAATTATATTTTTGAAGAACTTTTGACCTATTCATGTACCCCCCTTGATTTCAATTTGCATTGGTCCTTTCTCGCAAACATAGTACAAAACACGATGTTTACTATCTCCATTACAACACTTACATTGGTTAAATAAAAACTCACTTAATTAATGATTAATGGTGTAATTAAAGCCCCTGATAATGCATTCTATTTTACTGCTGTGAGAGCTTGTTCTTTACCTTGACAACTTGTTCTAGCTTGTTGGCTCTTTGGCTAATACAAATGATAATGGTTAATCATGATATCTTAACTTGGTGATTAGGATTAATATGTTGATTAGCTTGTTTGATTGCTGCTGTTTTACAGTAGCGCAGCATGATTAACTCTTGTTGTGACTTGGTTTTGATCTCCTTGATGATTATACTTACCTTGAAATTATGGAAATGAATCTCTTTCCTACTTGAAGTTGTTATTGCTACTTAGTTTAAACCTTGGAATTCTGGCCATAAACTGTGGAAGTCTAGATTCGTGGGATCTTTGATCCAAAGAAATCAATGCCTGACAAACAATTAAGGACTCGGTCTAGTCCTGGGAAGAGCGCACGAACACTACGTGTACCCCCGGGGAGGTGAATGACTAGGTGTGGCATTTGGCACCAGTACTTGACATGTGTTAAATCTAGGACTGTCCACTACTCTCTCCACTACTCTCTACATTACTTTCTACTACTTTTCACTTTCCACTCTTCACTGTTCTATACTCTACTTGTGGTTACTTTACTTGCTTATTACTTGGACGTGGAAATGAAATTACATACGTGCTTGACATGACTTGAATTGTCTTGATATGGCCAACTTTTTATCGTTATCTCCTGTAGTAAATTCTTGTCTTACTATTCTATTCATTATATTTCTTGACCTTGCAAGATCTTTGAATTCTGTTTCGTGATATCACCGTTATCTTTTTATTGTTTTATCATTTGTAGCATGACATTTTAAAATGTAATTAAACTGTTAATCACTTATACCAGTCTGTTATTTCCTACTGAGCGTCAGCTCATAGTTGCGTTTCCCCCCTTTCCAGGCTTTTCAGGTGACGCGCTTACCGATGGGGAAGGGCAGGAGTGATGTCTTGAGTGTATCAGTTCTAGTGTGTTAGTAGTGTGTTATCTTTCTTTAGTTGTGTTTTGGAGAGCTTTTAGTCTCAGTCATGTTATTGAGTTTTAGTGGTTGATTATTCCAGTTGTATTAAGTTGAACTTGAGGTTATTGTATCAGTTGTGGTTTGTTAATGATCATTTAGTATTTCCATCTTATAGCACTTGTGTATTATTTTAGATTAGTTCTCTCTCTTGCCAGCGTGTCCCTAACTATACGTCCCGATATTTCCGCCTTGTCGGGGCGTGACAGTTTAGTTGGTATCAGAGCCTAGGTTTCACTTTGCTAGGTTTCCTAAGTTTTAGGTTTTCTTGCATTGCATCCCAATAATCGGTATATCAAAAGGTGTTGTCCAAACGTTAGGCTACGCCTATCGGGAAGGTCGCACACTTGCGCGAGTGGTCTTCGGACCGATTACCTCCGCCAGGTACCGAGTTTTTGGTCGTGTCTAGGTGCATTAGATCCCCAACCTTGTAAAAGTCTAGGACCTGACCTGGTGAGAATGGGTAGAAACTTGGGTTAAGATCGTTTCTTAATCGTGTAATTATTTATCTTGATTAAACCTAAGTAATCTATTTCTCGTGTAGATGGCAGCTGATCGTGCTGAATGGAGGAACCTACAGCGTACGGTGCAAGGCCTTACTCAGGCCCTTCAGCAAGTATCTCAGGCAGGAGCGGCACCGCATGGCACCGGTGATCTATACCGGAACTTCCGCGGAATGAACCCGCCTAGATTCGCTGGTTCGACTGACCCTGACCAAGCCGAGCACTGGCTAGATGAGATGGGGAGGATCTTTGAAGTTATGCAATGCACCAACCAGGAGCGTGTCCTTTTGTCCACATTTCAACTGGAACATGATGCACGTACTTGGTGGGATTCTATCAAGGCAACTCTCGGTGATCGGCAAGTTATGTGGGAAGAATTCGAAGAATTCTTCAACAGCAAGTATTTTTCTGATAGAGTGCAAGAGAAGAAAGCGGCAGAGTTCGCGACCTTGAAACAGCGAGGTTTGTCCGTGGCAGAGTATGAGGCTCAATTTGCACGGCTTTCTCGATATGCTACACATCTCATTTCCACCGAGAAGATGAAGGCGAAGCGCTTTCTCAATGGATTCAAGCTTCATTATATCAACCAATTGGCACCGATGGAGATTTCCACGTATTCTGAGGTGGTAAAGAAAGCGCAAGTTCTAGAGGATACTCTTGAGATGACGGAGAGAATCCGTGGTAAAGGCACCAAGAAAGAATTACCTACGGGTTCCGGGAGTGTCAAACCCGGGTATACCAAGAAGAGGCCTGTTAGTGGACCTGGTTCGTGGAGCGGGTCCGGATCGTGGAAGGGCAAGATGCCGAGGCATGAAGACAAGAAGCCTGGCCCTATTGTTCCATTCAAGGGCGTGTGCAACTATTGTGATCGTCCGGGTCACAAGATAGAGGAGTGCTGGCGCAAGCTAGGCGCCAGTTTGCGATGTGGAAGCAAGGAGCACCGTATCCCCAATTGTCCTCTCATATCGGAGCAAGCTACACCGGCAAAACCTCTAGTCTTCAAGAAACCACAAGGCAAGCTTCAAGCTTTACATGCGGATGAAACTGGGATTTCTGATGATGGCGGACTCGTCGAAGGTACCCTTACTATAATCGATAAGCCCGCATTTGCTCTCTTTGATACTGGTGCAACACATTCTTTTATTTCACGGAGATTTGCTAAATCATTAGTTGTGGAACCTATTTTGATGAATACTCCGTTAGAGATTTCAACCCCTATTGGCACTAGATCAACAATCCAGTATTTCTATCCTTCTAGTAAGGTTATGATTGGTGAACAGAACTTTCCAGCAGATTTGGTCTGCATGGACATGAAGGATTATGATGTAATCCTAGGAGCAGATTGGTTGGCCAAGTATGAGGCCAATGTTCACTGTAGTTCTAGCTCAGTGACTTTTACTGGACATTCTGGTTTATCTTTTACGGGAGTCAAGCACCATAACTCCGTACCGCTCATTTCGGCTCTCCGAGCTGATAAGCTTTTGAGGCATGGGTGTGAGGCTTTTCTAGCCTTTGTCTGTACAACTCCTGAGCAGCAGATGGAGATCAAGGACATTCCTGTTGTCTGAGATTTTCCTGATGTCTTTCCAGAAGAACTACCAGGACTTCCGCCTGAGCGGGAAGTTATCTTTTCTATTGATGTTATTCCTGGCACATCTCCTATTTCCAAGGTTCCTTATCGTATGTCTCCTGCGGAACTGCGGGAATTGAAGCAGCAACTGATGGAATTGCTCGAGAAGGGTTTTATTCATCCTAGTACTTCTCCGTGGGGAGCCCCTGTACTATTTGTCAGGAAGAAAGATGGTTCGATGAGACTGTGCATTGATTATCGACAATTGAACCAGCAGACTGTCAAGAACAAATATCCCTTGCCGAGGATTGACGAGTTATTTGACCAGATAGCAGGAGCTCAATATTTTTCTAAGATCGATCTTCAATCTGGATATCACCAGTTGCGGATTAAAGAAGAGGATATTTATAAAATGGCTTTCCGCAGCAGGTATGGTCATTTTGAGTTTGTCGTTATGCCTTTTGGTCTAACAAATGCACCAGCGGCTTTCATGCAGTTGATGAACGATGTATTTCGGCCCTATCTTGATCAGTGGGTCGTGGTATTTATTGATGACATCTTGATCTATTCCAAGAGTGAATTGGAGCATGCTGAACATCTGAGAATGGCATTGCAATTGCTGAGAGATCATCAACTATATGCTAAGTTCAGTAAGTGTGAATTTTGGCTGCAAGAGGTGTCCTTTCTAGGACATATCATTACGAAGAACGGTATTTCTGTTGATCCTTCGAAGGTTGAGGCAGTGAAGAATTGGGAACAGCCTACCAGTGTGACAGAAGTTAGAAGTTTTCTAGGCCTGGTAGGTTATTATCGAAGATTTATTCAAGATTTCTCCAAGATTGCAGTACCTATGACAAGATTAACCCGCAAGGAGAATAAGTTTGATTGGTCAGATGATTGTCAGCGAAGCTTTCAGACTCTGAAGGAGTGTTTGACTACTGCACCTGTTTTGGCTTTACCTTCTGGTGAAGGAGGGTTTGTTGTTTATACTGATGCATCAGGTATTGGCTTAGGCTGTGTACTCATGCAGCATGGGAAGGTGATTGCCTATTCCTCTAGACAGTTGAGGAAGCACGAAGATAATTATCCTGTTCATGATTTGGAACTTGCTGCAGTCGTGTTTGCTTTGAAGATATGGAGGCATTACTTGTATGGAGAAACCTTCACAGTGTTTTCAGATCATAAGAGTTTGAAGTATTTATTTTCTCAAAAGGAACTCAACATGAGGCAGCGGAGATGGTTGGAGTACTTGAAAGACTTCGACTTCTCGATTGAGTATCATCCTGGCAAAGGTAATGTTGTGGCAGATGCTTTAAGCCGGAAGCCGGTAGCTAGATTGTCAAGTCTCATGTTACAAGAATGGAGGTTGTTGGAACAATTATCTACTCTGGATCTTAATATCGACAATGATCGGGTCATGATTGCTCAGATCCAACTTAAGCCCGAATTGTTGATAGAGATCAAGTCCTTGCAAGATAATGACCCCGAGTTGGTAGAGATCAAGGGAAGCTTGAGCAGCAGACCTGACTTCATGTTGGCCGATGATGGTAGATTATTATTTAAAGGCAGAACTTGTGTTCCGGATGACGCTACAATAAAGAACAAAATTCTTGAGGAAGCTCATAGATCCAGATATACCATTCATCCTGGAGGCACTAAGCTGTACCGAGATTTGAAAAGGGCCTTTTGGTGGCCGAATATGAAAAGAGAAGTTGCAGATTTTGTGAGCAGATGTTTGGTATGTCAGCAAGTTAAGGCCGAACATTTCAGACCGGCAGGGAAATTGAAACCACTCGACATACCCCAATGGAAGTGGGAAAGCATTGGCATGGATTTCATTATGGGTCTACCTAGGACTCGTGGTGGATTTGATGCGATATGGGTGATTGTCGATCGATTGACAAAGTCGGCTCATTTCTTACCAATTAAGTCCAAGTGGACGATTGATGTATTGGCTGCTTTGTATATAAAGGAAGTGGTGAGATTGCATGGTATTCCAGTGAATATAGTATCTGATCGAGACCCCAGATTTACTTCACATTTCTGGAAGGGACTGCAAGAGTCTTTGGGTACTCGTCTGAATTTCAGTACTGCTTTTCATCCACAGACAGATGGACAGACTGAAAGAACCAATCAGATAGTGGAAGATATGCTGCGAGCTTGTATGATTGATTTTGGTGGAAATTGGAGTGAGCATTTGGCATTAATTAAATTTTCCTACAATAACAGCTATCAGTCTAGCATTCAGATGGCTCCTTTTGAAGCACTATATGGTAGAAGTTGTCGTTCCCCGTTGTGTTGGGACGAGGTAGGTGAGAAATAGTGGCTTGGACCAGATCTTGTTACGGAATCATCACAGAACATCCGTTTTATCCGAGACCGGTTACAAGTAGCCCAGTCAAGACAGAAGAGTTATGCCGACAACAGGAGAAGAGCATTGGAATTTCAGGTTGGCGAGCATGTGTTCTTAAAGGTCTCTCCAACGAGAGGGATCCGAAGATTTGGCATTCATGGTAAGTTGAGTCCGAGGTACATTGGTCCATTCGAGATTCTAGATAGAGTGGGAGAGGTGGCATACAGACTGGTTTTACCACCGCAATTGTCTGGCGTACACAACGTTTTTCATGTGTCTATGTTGCGGAAATATGTGTACGATCCCACTCATATCATTTAGCAGGTGGATTTTGAACTGAAGGAAGATTTGACCTATGAGGAAAGACCTGTCAAGATTCTAGACCGGAAGCAACAGCAACTCCGGAATCGTTCGATACCGATGGTCAAGATTCAGTGGAGTCGGCGTGGGACCGAAGAAGCTACATGGGAGTCTGAAGAGACTATGCGAAAGCGGTATCCCGATCTATTCTAGGTGAGCGATCTTTTTCTACTCTCAGTTTTAGTGCAGTGAATTTGGAGGACCAAATTCCTTTAAGTAGGGGAGGGTGTAAGACCCCAAATTCTTTAGAAATTTATTTAGTAAGTTATTTGTAATTATTCGGAATTTATTTGAAGTTATTCGAATTAATGAGAATTATCCAAATTAATTAGATTAATTAATTAATTAATAGAATAAGTCATTTTTCAACTATTTTCTAAAAATCCCCAAAAATAACATCTTGTAGAATTAATTTTGTTTAGCAACTTTGTCTTCTACATTTAAGCCTAAGAAAATCATTTATTATGCCGAATTAGTGAACTTAGTCTTCCGAACTTAACATTTAACTATTTACGGAATAGTATAAGTAAAAATCCGACTACCTTAGAAAATTCTGTAAAAATAGTAAATAGATTTAGGTCGATGTAGATAACAACTTTTCCTTCTGGCATTAGGCCATTGTAAATCCGTGGTAAGATCTATTTAGAGTTTAAACTCAAAAGTGCACACTTTTGACCCATACCTAACCCTTAGTTTAAAACACGAAATTCGACCTCAATTCTCAACCAAATGATCTGAAATCAGTGGCAAATGGAAGGCCATAATGTAAGGAACATTTACCCTTAATCAATTTGAGGTAAACTTAGCCCCAAAACGTGCTGCCGACATAGTTTGGTCAAGTCAAAGATTTCAGCGCCGTTTCTAAACACGTAGCTTGCAGCAGCGAATACTCCCAACTCAGAAGGCTCCAGAAGCTCTATGAGCTATCAAAATGAAGCCCTACGAGTCTTCTTTCATTTGGCTGCTGTGGGGTTCGCTGAAGTTTCAGATCTGGAGAGATGTAGTTCGAATTGTGGAGGTGGGTCAGCAGGCCGTTGGCTTCCCTTCATCCTTCTTTGATCCATCGATTGAGGTAGGATTTCTCAACCAAATTTTGATCATGAGTACAGCAAGTTGTTCCTCTCATCGAGCTCTATCCATTGGTGACAAAAGCCCCAATTTTTATTAGGTATCCGTGGAGAAATCGAGCTTTTTGTGAGGTGCTGTCCAAGTGTTCTTCATCCTAGGGTTTGAGTTTTCTCTCTCCGATTTGAGGTAGGATCTAACAACCAAACTCTAATTAACTTACATGAAGTAATCAGCATGTCATTATCTTTCATTTAACGTAGAAAGCCCCAAATTCCATTGAGCATGCATCGTGAATTTTGATTTTTGTAAAAACATGTCTTGAACATGATTCATATAGTGTTCCTTAAGTCAGAGCTTGATTACGAGCTTATTTTGAGTGATGTAACTTGATCTTCATGTAGCATATCATATATTTTTGGATTCATGATCGAGTTAGCTTTCTTTTGACACCAAAATCCCCAAATTTGGTTTTGTATATCGAGAGAATTTGACGATTTAGTGGAAGTATGTCCTGAACTAGGTCTCCTTGTGTTCTTCATAGAATAGGTTGTGATTCTTGTGAATTCTGATGAAATTCATGTTTCCAAATTGTAGTTTTATGACCCTAATATGTCTAGCAAGATTCCTATGGCATGTGGTTTTGATTTCAACTCATTTGGACCCCATTTGGGAGAGTTCATGCGTTTTCTGGAAGCCCCGGCCGGTTCTGGGCTTGCAGGGGTTGACCCCAGGGGTCGACCCATCACCTGGCAGCCCAGGCCAACCCGAGGGTCAACCCCAGGGGTCGACCCATGCGGCCCAGCCCGAGGGTCGACCCCAGGGGTCGACCCATCCTGCTTCCAGACCCCAATTTTTCAGGGGTCGACCCCAAGGGTCCACCCGTACACCAGAAACCCGATTTTCTTCATTTTTCGAACCGAAGATGGATCCGAATCAGTGGGGAATCAACCCATTTAACTTAGACCCATTGAAATTATATTTTTGAAGAACTTTTGACCTATTCATGTACCCCCCTTGATTTCAATTTGCATTGGTCCTTTCTCGCAAACATAGTACAAAACACGATGTTTACTATCTCCATTACAACACTTACATTGGTTAAATAGAAACTCACTTAATTAATGATTAATGGTGTAATTAAAGCCCCTGATAATGCATTCTATTTTACAGCTGTGAGAGCTTGTTCTTTACCTTGACAACTTGTTCTAGCTTGTTGGCTCTTTGGCTAATACAAATAATAATGGTTAATCATGATATATTAACTTGGTGATTAGGATTAATATGTTGATTAGCTTGTTTGATTGCTGCTATTTTACAGTAGCGCAGCACGATTAACTCTTGTTGTGACTTGGTTTCGATCTCCTTGATGATTATACTTACCTTGAAATTCTGGAAATGAATCTCTTTCCTGCTTGAAGTTGTTATTGCTACTTAGTTTAAACCTTGGAATTCTGGCCATAAACTGTGGAAGTCTAGATTCGTGGGATCTTTGATCCAAAGAAATCAATGCCTGGCAAACAATTAAGGACTCGGTCTAGTCCTGGGAAGAGCGCCCGAACACTACGTGTACCCCCGGGGAGGTGAATGACTAGGTGTGGCATTTGGCACCAGTACTTGACATGTGTTAAATCTAGGACTGTCCACTACTCTCTCCACTACTCTCTACATTACTTTCTACTACTTTTCACTTTCCACTCTTCACTGTTCTATAATCTACTTGTGGTTACTTTACTTGCTTATTACTTGGACGTGGAAATGAAATTACATACGTGCTTGACATGACTTGAATTGTCTTGATATGGCCAACTTTTTATCGTTATCTCCTGTAGTAAATTCTTATCTTACTATTCTATTCATTATATTTCTTGACCTTGCAAGATCTTTGAATTTTGTTTTGTGATATGTACCATTATCTTTTTATTGTTTTATCATTTGTAGCATGACATTTTAAAATATAATTAAACTGTTAATCACTTATACCTGTCTGTTATTTCCTACTGAGCGTCAGCTCATAGTTGCGTTTCCCCCCTTTCCAGGCTTTTCAGGTGACGCGCTTACCGATGGGGAAGGGCAGGAGTGATGTCTTGAGTGTATCCGTTCTAGTGTGTTAGTAGTGTGTTATCTTTCTTTAGTTGTATTTTGGAGAGCTTTTAGTCTCAGTCATGTTATTGAGTTTTAGTGGTTGATTATTCCAGTTGTATTAAGTTGAACTTGAGGTTATTGTATCAGTTGTGGTTTGTTAATGATCATTTAGTATTTCCATCTTGTAGCACTTGTGTATTATTTTAGATTAGTTCTCTCTCTTGCCAGCGTGTCCCTAACTGTACGTCCCGATATTTTCGCCTTGTTCGGGGCGTGACAAGTGACATGAGGCTGAGTGGGAATGATTTGGGATTGATGTCCCATGGGTAGGTGGCTTGGTTGTGAACTAGGAATGGTGAGGCCTCGCTTGAGCCATTGGAGTACGGACTCATCTATGGTGACGGTGTCATGGGGAAGGGTGTGTAGCTCTTGAGGAGCTAGGCTAGGAGTGGTGGGTGAGTTGTGTGGCCCTTGGATTTCCTCTATTTTGGGAGGTGGATCCGGATTGGTATCCCTCTCCACTTGGGTGGGTGTGTGGGTTGCAACTCCTAAGGACAATGGGGTAGGAAGGTCTATGGTGGGTGGGTTGGTGATAGTCGATGCATGGCGCACCCGAGGAGGTGAGCAAGGTCGGACGTGGGTTGGAATTGGGAGTGGAAGTAGTGGAGGCCTAAATTGGGGTAGGATTGGGGTGGGAAGTGGAAGGTGGGTTGGGTGAGGAGATTTGGGTTGATTGATTTTGGGAGATGTGTCCCTTTTTGGGGACGATGGTGAGGTTGCGGTGGTGGCCAAGGGGGCTTGTGGGGTGCGGGTTTGGTGAGGGGATTTGGGTTTGGGGGTGGTGGCCATTATGGGCATAGGTGGAGGGGTGGACATGGGGTCCAATTGGGTATGTGGACATATGGTTGTGGTGAGGTCTTGGATGTAGGATGTAGATGTTGTGGTTAGAGTAGGAGAGGTGGGAAATGGTGGGGAGTGCGTGATTAGGGTCATGGGTTGGCCAAGGGGAAATGAAAGAGTTGAAATGCTCTTTGGGCTTTGGTGTTCAGAATGGGAGGGGAAAATATATCTAGCCCTAAGTTGTTCCTTTATGTCTCCCTATGTTGTGAGGGGAGCTTCCCTTCTAATTATCCTTAAGCCTTCAATTTTCAACCAATGAGTGTAGGCCCGTTTGGTAAGTTGCAATTTGGCAAATCGGACTTTCTCATCCTCGGACATGGGATACCAAGTGAAGTAATGGTCCACCGAGACTTCCCACTCTAAATAGTCAATAGGTTGAGTTCCATCAAATATGGGAGGTGGAGAACATGTCCTTCTATCGTTCGTCCTTGGGGCGGGCCCATTTTCTCCAAGTTGGTTGAGTCGACCCGATATGTTATCAAGCCGCTCATTGGCATGGGTCAAGGCCTTCATGAGGTAGTTGATATGGCCAGGGAGGTTATGTGTGTTAGTGGTAGGCATCCCTTAGTTGTTTGGACTTATGGAGAGGGCCGATTGCTAAGGTCGGTATGAGGTGGCCATACTAGTAGACAAGAGTGATGCACTGGAAGACTCTACATGTATATGTATGTCCTAGGATCAACTTGATAGAGACAAGTTGTGAACTTGCTCTGATACCACTTGATGTGACACCACCTTGGGGTGATAGTCACAAGACCGAATGCCCTTGGACCTATAATTGCAAGCAAACAACTTGGACGATGAAGTTACTCGGGCGAGCTCACTCGCTTAGCAGACACTATTGCCCGTGGGCAAATTGGCAATGGTGGGGAGGGTCCAAAGTGGGACCTTGACGTTCCGAGGCTAGGCATCACTTTGGCTGACGCCCTAAGGGGCTGGGATACCCAATTTAGTGGGCGGTCAGCATGCCCAAGGCATGGGTTGTAGGGTCGCTCTTACCTCACTCCGCGGTGGCCACTCAATTGAATGGAAATTTGGATCAAGCACTAACTTACCGTCCGACGGAGCTAAAGACAATACTAAATGAGCATGAATAAACCAGTGAGGGAAGTGTCCCAGAGCTCACCTGATCGGTGTGAGAACACTGATCCCGGCCGAAAGACGAGGGCGAGCGGGGAGGCGTGGATACGCACCCGAACGCCGCGCCGATGCCGCTTGACCCTGTTTAAGTGATTACAACACTACGCCTCTCGCAGGAGGGAGATCTTGGGGTGGGGGTTAACTATTAATACATTCAAAACTACCTCCACGCAGGGAGGGGCCTTCAGTCGGCCAAGCGGGGGGGGGGGGGGTGAGACCGAACTAAATACGAACTAGGATGCTGATGTCGATTTAGTCCGCTGCCTGTGCTTCAGGACTGACTGATAGTTATCACGGTGCTGTGGCCACTCCAGAATTTTTTTGTTGACAAAACTAGTTGGAGATTGCTCGTAGCTGGGCTGGGATGATGCCTGAATTTTGGTAATTTCTTCGGGCACCGGCGCTGGTCGGAGTAGGAGCTTGAACAGGGGAACTGGTTGACAGTTCTGACTACTTTAGGAACTCAGCAGCAGGAATCAGAGGATGCCACGATTGCTCCTGAACTCAGAATGAGGTACCGCTAGATTCTACGGAACCGTATGTGAGTCCTCTTCGAAACAAGCTTGACGGGGATGCCGTTCGTTGTCGGAGCAGACCGATATGCTCGGAAAGCTGAAGAGGGGTCGGTGTAAACTGAGTGGAGGCAGAACCGCACACCCGGGGAATAAAAATGATAACTCTCAGGTCCGGTCGTCAAACTGGTCTCTTCTTCTTGGGGATGATAGAAGACTCGTAGTAGAAGATTTTTGTAGAAGAACTCTTGATTATATTCCCAACAGGTTCGTCGTAGTCGAGCCTCCACTCCGGCTCTGGTCTCCTGCCAGGGAGGCTTTGCGCGGTCGAGGAAGAAAGGGCCTCCCGATCAGCACGGTGCTCGGATGAGGACGAAACCACCTCACTTGGAAAGATCTCTGGACGACCTTTCCAGAGATATATGCCTTGCCACTAGAAGAGTCAACAAAATGTCAGAGATGACGCAGTTTCTAGGACCAAACTTGTTGCCTGCGACCTGTAAATGAAGTTGCTACCTTGTAGTGGCAAATGGTGGTGGAATGAGGTGGAGGGAAGGGGAGGGCGACCTGACCTAGGGAAGAGGGGGTTTGGGCGACCAAGGGCTATGGAGGGAAGGAAATTTTCAAATTCAAATGGCCTTGGGAGGTGGAGGGTGGCATGGGGGAGAGGGAAAAGTGTTTGGGAAAGTGGGTAGGGTAGTTGGGGGTTGGAGGGTGGCCTAGTGAATGGTGGGTTCTATCTTGGGGGTTGGGGGGACTTGAATGAGGGTATGGGGAAGGGGGGAATATTAATGAAGAGTGAATGGGAGGAGAGAGAAGAAATTTCAAAATCTGGGGGTAGGGAAGAGAGAGAGAGAGGGGGGGGACCCCTTAGAGAGAGAGAGAGAGAGTGAGAGAGAGGGGAATCCACCCCTTAGAGAGAGAGAGGGAGAGAGAGATGGAGAATCCACTCCAATTGCACTAGAACACTCAATTTTTGATTGACCAAAAGATTACATATGAGGGAGTGGGGTGACCTATTTATAGGCACTCATATTTTCCTAGGACTAAAATGACCCTGACTAAACAATTAATGACCAAAGTAGTCCAAGGGAGGGTGCCCCTGGGCCAAGCCCACTAGTTGGGCCCAAATGACTATCAAACTGACCCATTAACCTAGTAACTGAATCAAATAAAGAAAGATTACACATCTATGAGTCAAATAAGATGAAAATTACATGCTACTACTCAAAAATAAATGATAGAGATGATGATGCACCGATGGCGAGCAACTGGAGTCTCGAAAAAGATGGAGTGACTGGGGATGTCCCCATCAGATTGTCTGACTACTGCCCCTATACTCACATTGCCTACTGTAGGAGGAGGATTTGAAGTTTATACTATTGCATCAAGAATCGGCTTGGGTTGTGTATTGATGTAACATGGCAAGATAATCGCTTATTCCTCAAGGCAATTGAAAGAGCACGAGGAGAATTATCCCATGCATGACTTAGAGGTAGTGGTTGTAGTCTTTGCCTTGAACATTTGGCGACATTATCTCTATGGTGAGGCCTTTACTGTGTATTCCAACCACAATAGTCTCAAGTACCTATTGTCTCAAAAGGAACTCAACATGAGACAAAAAAGGTGGCTAGAGTACTTGAAGGATTTCAATTTCTTTATATAGTATCATCTAGGAAAAGGTAATGCCGTAGCAGATGCTCTTAGCCGGAAGCCGATGGAATTATTATCAAGTCTAATGATTAAAGAATGGCATTTGTTAGAGCAAATGGCGAGCTTAGACCTCAATGTGAAAGAAAGGGGAGACGGAGTCTTGATTGCAAATATTAGACTCCAACCTAAGTTACTATCAGAAATTAAAGAGCTACAGAATGATGATCTATTGGTCATTGAAATTAAAGAGAAATTAGATCAATGACTGGATTTCCTTTTGGCGGATGATGGAAGGCTACTTTTTCGAGGAAGAACCTGTGTGCCTGATTGTTCTACCATCAAGGACATAATTTTGGAGGAAGCACGTTGATCAAGGTACACCATTCACGCTGGTGCCACAAAAATATACCAAGATCTTAATAGAACCTTTTCGTGGCCAACCATGAAAAGAGAGGTAGCCGAGTTCGTGAGTTGATATTTGGTCTGCCAACAAGTTAAAGCCGAATATCTCAAACCAGCTGGGAAGCTGAAACCTCTCGAAATACCGGAGTGGAAATGGGATAGTATTGGCATGGATTTTTATTATTTGATTATCGAAGACCCGAAGTGGATTTGATGCTATATGGGTGATTGTGGACCGACTGTCTAAGTCTGCTCACTTCTTGCCCATCAAAAGTAAATGGACCGTGGATGTTCTAGTTGCACTATATATCAAGAAGGTTGTGAGGTTGTAAGGTATTCCAACTTCCATTATTTCAGATAGAGATCCGAGTTTCTCCTTTCATTTCTGGAAAGGTTTACAATCATCATTAGGTACTAGGCTGAATTTTAGCACAGCTTTTCACCCTCAGATAGATGGACAAACTGAGAGGACAAATCAGATTATCGAAGATATGTTGAAAGCTTGTATGATAAATTTTGGTGGAAGTTAGCATGAGCACTTGCCTTTGATTGAATTTGCATATAACAACAGTTATCAGTCTAGCATTCAAGTGACACCTTTTGAAGCACTATATGGCAGGAGTTGTAGATCACCTCTATGTTGGAGTGAGGTTGGAGAGAAAGGATTATTGGGTCACAATATTATTCAAGATACAACTCTCAATATCCGGTTGATCAGGGAAAGGCTAAAAATTGCTCAATCACGGCAAAAGAGTTATGCCGACAATAGAAGAAGAGACCTTGAATTTCAAGTGGGGGAGCATATTTTTCTGAAAATCCCACCCACCCCTGGAGTCAAAAGGTTTGGAATCCAAGGAAAACTGAGTCCAAGATTTGTTGGCCCTTTCGAGATTCTGGAAAGAATCGGGGAACTGCCATGCAAGTTGGCTTTGCCTCCATAATTGGATGGTGTCTATGATGTATTTCATGTATCCATGCTAAGTAAATATGTGTATGATCCTTCACATGTGATTCAATTTAATGACTTGAAGCTATAAAAGAGTTTGTCTTATGAAGAAAGACCGATCAAGATATTAGATCAAAAATTACACCAGTTGAGGAATAGGGCTATACCGATGGTAAAAGTCCAATGGAGCAAGTGTGGATTCGAGGAAGCTTCTTGGGAATTTGAGGAGTCAATCAAGAAGAAGTACCCAGATTTGATCTCAAGTTAGAATTTTGACCCCTCTCCTTGAATTTTTAAATTACAATTGCATAATGTCAATTTGGAGGACCAAGTTCTTCTTAAGTGGGGGAGGATATAGTAACCTAACAAATAACTAAATAAATAAATATTTAAATTTTGTTAAATAATTATAATATTTATGAAATGATGAAATTATATTGTTATAAACTAGATAAATGAATTTTTCTTAAAATAAATTGAAATTAAATGTTATAAATTTCAGAAAAATTATAGGAGACCTAATTAAATTTCTTAGAATTGATTATGATTAACAATTGGGCCATTGGATAACCCATAATGGGTTGGATTATGGGTTAATGGGCTAAATAGGGTTAAAATTCGTAGCACATTTTAAATACCATCTTATATGATTAAATTAGTCCAAATTCTAGAAGATTGTGACAAAATTCAAACCTTACATCATAGCCCACCATTGATTTGACCTTTTGCCCATGTTTTTCCAACCTGTTAAAGTTAGGTTAGTGGAAAAGTTTGAATTTTGTGCCAAGAACATTAAATTCGGAGGTGGAGAATTTTAATTTTTGGGGAAAGGAATCTTGGCTTTTTGGGCCAGATTTTTCCTATAAATAGGCCCCTCTAATCACCCTCTAGGCCTTGCTACATTGAGGAAGAGATTGGTGGAGTTTTTGGGGCGTGATTGAAGGAGAAAGGGAGCTTGTCGGTGTTCTTTCCATTTTTCCTTCTTCTTCTTTTAATTCGATCTAAGGTAGTGTGGCGATGGGATTTATTGATTTTATTTTATTTTTATTAAAAATAAAAAATTTTTACTGGGCTTATTTGGTTTATTTGCGCGTCGATCCACTAATTAACTAACCGGTAATTAACTGACTGATTGACTGTGCGGGCGTGCCAGTCACGTACGTGACGAGTATATTATGCGCTCATTCTGACCCGTACACGGGCGAGAGTGAGATTCGGTCGGGACCAGCAGTCCGCCACACCATAAAGGCTGTGGCGTTAATTACATCCCCCACGAGGAGGGAAAACCTTTGATTAATTACCGAGATAGTGGGCTGTCGAGGCCGGAATGAAGATGCGAAGGTGTGAACGTGACGAGGTCACACGAGATGTTTCTATCTATCATGCAAGAGAAGCATGGTTCATTAAATTGAAGACCCTTGGTACGTGGCGAAGGACGTAGGTCCGAGGACCACCATCGCGCATAGTAGAGACTTCCGATCGAGCATACCCCGGGCTTCCGTCAGTGCCATTTGATATACCTGAGGGTCCATACAGGCATGCATACATGATATTCATGACTATGCTAAGCATGGCAATAGAGTTGTAATAATGATCGATGATCAATCAGATTATTAGCCTTCCCCAAGGGGAAACGAAAGTGACAACACAAGCATGATAGTGAAAGCGAAGCGCTAACAGACATGATAGTAAAAGCGTGATAGTAAAATGATCCAAGCTTGAACAACCCTTTCTTATTCAATTTATTATTGATTAGGGTCATTAATTTCAACCGCGGGAGACGAGGATCGCTCCGAGGGTGAGTGAGTGATTAGAACATCACAATGCTACAAAACCGGCGCGACCGCACGTAGGGATAGGTTTCTATGGCGCAGCCAAGCGTAAGTAAATGGTTCTAATACGGCACGGCCATAACCATTGTTAATCCGGCGCGATGAGCTGGGGGCGCGCCGTTTTAGGGTGCGCCGGGAACATGCCATTAGAAAACAAAGTTTTATGAGTGTAACATTATTCCGGCGCGGGGGGGGGGGGGGGGGGGTACCGCGCCATATTAAGGCGCGCCGGATTAGGACCACGCCGTTTTAGCTAATTTTTTATGAATTTTGAAACTATTTAAGTTTATTAAGATTCTGTTGAGAGTTTTGAAGTTAATTGAGGTGATTGTTTGTTTAGTTTGAGTCCAGAGCCCCCAGGGCCGAAGTTACGAGCTAGTGTGACATTCATACTCGAGCACTAGGGTCCTTAGCCTTAGAACAAATGTTTTATTGAAGCCATTTTTGTATGAGTAAACTCATAAGTTAGAAGAATTCTGTAGAAAATTGGGCAGCATCTTCCCCATCCCTGAAGGATTGCAGGGGAGAAACGGGGTCATACCCACTTGTGGAGTAAGCCCCTAAACAGTCAGTCTGCAAGGTGGCAGCCAGCAAAATCCCAATCGGACAGGATACCCCGAGGACTAGCCTACGAGGGGCACCATAGTTCCGTAGGTTAGAACAAGCAAAGCGAGCGACTAATAAGGGAGTGAGGTCCCCGAGGACTGGCCTACAAGGGGTACACGGCCCATAGTCAACTAATAAGGTTGAGTGTGGCCCCGAGGATTGGCCTACGAGGGGCATGCAACCCGTGACCACCACAACGTCCCTGGGGACAGTGGGTTTAATATTGGGCTAAGCCCTATCAATCTTCACCTTGTAGCCCTTAGGGACCCTCACCACTCGCAGATGGGGGCCCTTTGACCAAATTGTGACTCTGAGATACCAACGGGGTATGTCCCCCCCTCCCCGGAATACTAAAACTACTGTTCTCGGAAACGGGGAAACCCGGCGATCATGAATCATGCGTAGGATAAGAAGGTCAGCAGATTAATGCTCATAGGATTAGTGGGTTAGCATTGCGCATTGCACCAATTGAGGTATATAAACATTAGAATCATTAGCATATAATGGATGCGGTGATTGTAGAGATGACCCTGTTCGCTCTGGACTATGAAGAAGTGCAGAGGGATGTCGATGGGGTCGACCTCGGAATAGAAATCGGTAGAGATGCACACATGAGCGTGTCTCTAACCATGAAACCCACAATATATATACACGGCAAGGCACGGCCCTTGCATTCGAAAGGAAGAGCCCCGGGGAGGGGGGGGAATGATATCAATATAGCCCGCGTGGCTTCGGGCATGTTCGACTCTGCGAAGCAGAACTCAGCAATCCCACACACAGAGTAATCGGGCATGCAGGCTAAGCACGGAGCAGGAGAAGCATACAAGACATAACATAATTCATCTCATTGATGGGAGACAAAAGGATTAGGCATGTTATAAACATTCGGCGCGCCGGCGTTGTCGCTCGGCGGCCACTTCATTGATTTCAAAGAAGAAATTACAAAAGGAGTACAGAAAGAAGATGAACAGATGGTGAGGGGGGAGGAGGATGGGCTCGTATCATCGCCCCTCCCCCCCCCCCTCACTTACACGACGGCAGAAAGGAGAAAACAGAGGAGGGGTCTTCAAGAAAAGATATGCTACACCCACCTAAATTTCATTGGCAAAACTAGAGTAGCAAACTCTCTTCTCCTTCCCCGGCTTAGGAGGGCTTCAGGCGTAGAGGAAGATAGCGGCAAGGGGAACACTCGGTGAGAACCCTGCTTCTCTCGCAAGGAAACCCTCTCCCCCTCGAAGATGATTGGCTCTCCGGCTCTCTCTCTCTCTTTTTTAATTCTTCCTCTTAATTCTTCTCTTCTCTCCTCTTTTTTTCAATCGAGCAGCCACATATATATAAGAGCAAGCTTGAATCCTAATCTGGCGTGAGGAATGGCGTGCCGGGGAAGGGAGCTTCGCAGCCTTTAGTGCACCGGAATAGGAGGGCGTTGGAAAAGGGGGCGCGCCGGTTTAGGGCGCGTCGTATTAGCATCTCTCACCCGTTGCGGGCTAGCCGGTGAGTTCAGGGATGATTCCAGGGATCACCGTGAACATTCATCTTGTCACCATTCTTCGAAACTTCGACGGGATGCCTTGTCGAAGCTGTCTGGACGACATATGGCCCTTCTCAATACCTTGAGTATCTTTTGTTTGAACACGTGGGTTTCCCACTGACACTGCTTTTTGCACTATGATTCGTGCTGCTAGTTCGGTCTGGCTTGTGCTCAAAGCTTCTTGAAGGGTGGGATAACACCCGGGATAGTTCATCCCAGGCTGGGCGATCATTCGGCCACTAACGGGCCCAACTTGGAGGGAAGCCGTACCCGTGCCGGGTGACCGAGATCTTCTGCCGACAGAGCCTCCGGTCCTCTATTCTGAAGATCCAAGGGCATTTTTTCATCTCAGGGGAGTCTTTCATGAGGTGGTGGGCCATCGGGTAGACCATCGTCCTTGGTCGGACAACGAGTGTAGTGTATGCGGCACGAAGAAGTTGATGCCGGTTCATTGGGCAGGCTTGGTCGCACTGCCGGTTGGTTGTGAATTCATCTTGATTCTCCTGAGGTGAAGTCCCCGGTGTTCATACAGGGTGACCTGAAGCTCTGGCAGCTCGAGAGGGCTTCAATATGTTGATATCCATCGGCTTCTGTGCTTCAAAAGGCGGTGTCATTCGTCTTCGAGGCTTGATCACTACGAGTGATATTTTGAGTGCCAACAAATGCCCCCCAGCCGTGGGTGTTGCGAGCAAGGCACGAGTGTAGCAAGACCGACGGATGAGCTTCGCCCAGAATGATCTCCTCTTCGGTTGGCGGAAGCTTGGAACGGACCTTAATTCGGCGCAGAAGCTAATCCTGCGCCGTTTGGATGTTAAATACGGTGCGGTCCCGGGCATTTGGCCGTTAATCCGGCACGCCCCTTGGCTGGGAAGGGTCTTAATCCGGCGCGGCCAATTCCGGCGTACCTTTCTGTTGGAGAGTGCTGATTCGGCGCGCTAAATAGCGTGCCGATTTAGCCAAAAGGGAGGCCTTCCTATATATTCTTTATCCTTTGGTTTTTACTTCATTCTTCCTCATTCGCACAGTAATCTTCTCTCTCTTCCTGCTCCTTCCCCCCCTCCAGCTTCGTCGCCGAGTGAGTGGTGAGCGATCGCGGCCGTCTCCTTCGAGCGGGTGAGCGGAGTGCCTGTTCATTTGGGTTTTGAACCCATCCTTTTGGGCCCCAGGAGGCTTCTAGTAGGGCTTGCCCTCGGAGCTATTCCCCCGGGTGTTCCATTTGGCCTTGGTGTAATGCCGATGGCTGCGTTTAGGGGCCGTTCCCTTAGTGGATGTGTTCCCGCTTTTCTTTGGCAATCCCCCGTGCTGGGGAGACTCTGCTGAAAGTTTGTCAGAAATTGGTCTTGGTCAACTATTTTCTGACTTTGTTTATTGTTTGATGTGCTTCTTTGCAGCTAACATGGCATCTGGTTCTTCTTCTTCTGCCTCTCGTGCCGTGGTGACATGGGAGAACGTCTATTCCCTTGATCGGGGGCATGATTAGCTCGTTGTAGTCGTCGAGTCCTCGGATTCGGAGACAGACACTGTGGATACTAGCCGTCTCCTCATCCTCGGAGGCGATTCCTTTTATTATGACCGGGAGAGCGCTGTCAGGATGAATTACCCCAAGGACAAGCATCTGATGTCCTTCCTCAGGCGCTTCAACCTCCGAGGGAAAAGAGACCTATTCCTTGTCTGCAAAGCCGAGCAAGCCTTGCTAGTGGAGAGGGATAGTCTAACAGACTGTGTAGTTCGGGGAAGGCCTGTTTACCTTCCCAGAGAAGTCAGGAAGTGGAGCGCCGTGCAAGAACTGACCCGCCATCCTTCCTTGGGTATTCTGGAGCTGGAGGACATCTTCTGACGCCCGCTGCCATAGTCTCTTCTATTCCCCTTTTTGTTTGATGGACTTTATGTATCCCGGGGTATGCCCCGCGTAACATGTATCTCTTCGTTTCATAGGAATGAAATATCCTCATTTGCTGCTAAATGACGACTCCATTCTTTCATTATTCTTTTCCCTCCTTTTATATTCATCAATTGACTTTAGTGCGAGTATTTGAGTCACCAGGGCAGGAGAGCGCTCACGCCTTCAGCAAAGGGGTGAGGTGTTCGCTCCATTGCGCCGTGACCATTCTTAGAACCAAGCAATGGCTAATCTAGGCCAAAATCTCGAAGGACCAAAAAGTGTAGAGGCCCCTTAGGCTGGGAAATAAGGTCAGAAAGCTTGCCAGCCAGACTCGTTGATGGTGACAGAAACTAAGGCTAGGGTTCATTCATTGACAGAGGTTACAAGGTGAAGCAAAAGAAGTTTATTGCTTAATGAAGATGAAAGGTCCAGGTTAGGGGGGTGTTGACAAGTCCTGTCGATGATGACAAGGGTCGATAGAAAGGTGACCGGTCTCGTCGATGGTGGCGAGGGTCGATAGGAAGTCGACCTATCTTGCCGATGGTGACAATGGTCGAAAGAGTAGCCGGTCTTGCCGATGGTGACAAGGATCGAAAAGGTAGCGACTGATCTTGTCGATGGTGACAAGGGTCGAAAAAGTAGCTGGTCTTGTCGATGGTGACAAGGACCAAGAAGGTAGCGACCGATCTCGCCAATGGTGATGAGGGTCGAAAGGGTAGCTGGTCTTGCCGATGGTGACAAGGACCGAAAAGGTAGCGACCGATCTTGCCGATGGTGACAAGGGTCGAAAGGGTAGCCGGTCTTGCCGTTAGTGACAAGGACTGAAAAGGTAGCGACCAATCTTGCCAATGGTGACAAGGGTCGAAAGGGTAGCCGGTCTTGTTGATGGTGACAAGGACCGAAAAGGTAGCGACTGATCTTGCCGATGGTGACAAGGGTCGAAAGGGTAGCCGGTCTTACCGATGGTGACAAGGACCGAAAAGGTAGCGACCGATCTTGTCGATGGTGACAAGGGTCGAAAGGGTAGCCGGTCTCGTCGATGGTGACAAGGATCGAAAAGGTAGCGACCGATCTTGCCAATGGTGACAAGGACCGAAAGGGTAGCCGGTCTTGCCGATGGTGACAAGGACCAAAAAGGTAGCGATCGACCTTGCCGATGGTGACAAGGGTTGAAAGGGTAGCCGGTCTTGCCAATGGTGACAAGGACCGAAAAGGTAGCGACTGACCTTGCCGATGGTGACAAGGGTCGAAAGCGTAGCCGGTCTTGCCGATGGTGACAAGGATTGAAAAGGTAGCGACCGATCTTGCTGATGGTGACAAGGCTCGAAAGGGTAGTCGGTCTTTCCGATGGTGACAATGACCGAAAGGGTAGCGACCGATCTTGCCGATGGTGACAAGGGTCGGAAGGGTAGCTGGTCTTGCCGATGGTGACAAGGATAGAAAAGGTAGCGACCGATCTTGCCGATGGTGACAAGGGTCAAAAGGGTTTAGGTGGAAGCGGAATGACGAACAAGAATAACTTGGTTACTACATCATCTTTTCATTTCATTCATTCTTTTATCACATTACTAACTCAAGCGCCCTTTCAGGTTTTCACCGAAGTCGGCCCCCTCTTACTTTTGCCCATGCACCCTTTCGGATTTTCACGTGGCGGGGTACCCGATTTTACCTGCAATGCCCTTTCAGGTTTTCGCCACAGCCGGGTTATAGCCATTTTTGCCCTTGTCCTAGTTTTGGAACAAGGCCGGTAGGGTATCTCTATTTTTAACCCCATTTTCATTTCTTTCTTTTTTTGTACTCCGCGGAGAATTCGGAACAAGGGAGAGCTTGCGTGCTACAGTGCCGACGGCCTTGTCGATGATGACAAGGGTCGGGCCCTGGTTTGGTTCGTCGACATTGGTTGAATGCCGAAGCAAAGGCTATATAGTTCTTAACAAGGATGAAAGGTCCAAGTGAAGGGATAGGGGTCGACCGATCTCACCGATGATGACGAGGGTCGAAGATGGGTTTGTTCATCGACATGGGTTACATGTCGAAGCAAAGGTATGTTCGTTAACAGGGATGAAAGTTCCGAGTTAAAGGTAGAGATCGACCGATCTCGTCGATGATGACGAGGGTCGAACACGGGTTTGTTCATCGACATAGGTTACACGTCGAAGCAAGGGTATGTTTATTAACAGGGACGAAAGGTCCGTGTTAAAGGTAGAGATCGACCAATCTCATCGATGATGACGAGGGTCAAACACAGGTTTATTCATCGACATGGGTCACACGTCGAAGCAAGGGTATGTTTATTAACAAGGGCGAAAGGTCCGAGTTAAAGGTAGAGATTGACCGATCTCGCCGATGATGACGAGGGTCGAACACGGGTTTGTTCATCGACATGGGTTACACGTCGAAGCAAGGGTATGTTTATTAACAGGGATGAAAGGTCTGAGTTAAAGGTAGAGATCGACTGATCTCGTCGATGATGATGAGGGTCAAACATGGGTTTGTTCATCGACATGGGTCACACGTCGAAGCAAGGGTATGTTTATTAACAGGGATGAAAGGTCTGAGTTAAAGGTAGAGATCGACCGATCTCGTCGATGATGACGAGGGTCGAACACGGGTTTGTTCATCGACATGGGTCACACGTCGAAGCAAGGGTATGTTTATTAACAGGGACGAAAGGTCCGAGTTAAAGGAAGAGATCGATCGATCTCGTCGATGATGACGAGGGTCAAACACGGGTTTGTTCATCGACATGGGTCACACATCGAAGCAAGGGTATATTTATTAACAGGGACGAAAGGTCTGAGTTAAAGGTAGAGATTGACCAATCTCGTCGATGATGACGAGGGTTGAACATGGGTTCGTCAGGGGATCTCCGGTGAGACTTTTGATGGCTGCCCCTTGGGAGCTCTAATAGGAGGAGAACAAAGAGGAAATTTTTAGATGACCACTTTACTGACTTAAGCGCCCTTTCGGGTTTTTGCCAAACCCAGCCCCCTCTTGCTTTTGCCCACGCACCCTTTCGGGTTTTCACGTGGCGGGGCACCCAATTTTGGCTACAGGGCCCTTTCGGGTTTTCTCTGCAACTGAGTGATAGCCATTTTTGCCCTTGTTCCGAATATAGGAACAAGTCCGGCGGGGTATCTCTATTTTTAACCCCATTTTTCTTTTCTCTCTTTTTTTCTTTTTCTTTTTTTTGCTCATATAACAGAAGGATGTTGAGAGAGTTGGCTAGGACACGAAGTCTTACGCCGAGGAAAAGGGGTTTATTCGTCATCAAGGAGACAATGCTAACGCAAGGGATAGATCTGTGCCGATTCGGGCGTAAGGCCTGCAATGGCGATGCTGCATAAGGGTCGGCTAGGACACGAAGTCTTGCGCCGAGGAAAAGGGCTTATTCGTCAGCAAGGGGATAATGCTAGCTCAAGGGATAGATTTGTGCCGATTCGGGCGTAAGGCCCGCAATGGCGATGCTGCATAAGGGTCGGCTAGGACACGAAGTCTTGCACCGAGGAAAAGGGCTTATTCGTCAGCAAGGGGATAATGCTGGCGCAAGGGAATGGCGATGCTGCATAAGGGTAGGATAGGACACGAAGTCTTGCGCTGAGGAAAAGGTCTTATTCGTCAGCAAGGGGATAATGTTGGTGCAAGGGATAGATTTGTGCCGATTCGGGCGTAAGGCCCGCAAAGGCGATGCTGCTTTAGGGTCGGCTAGGACACGAAGTCTTGCGTCGAGGAAAAGGGCTTATTCATCAGCAAGGGGATAATGCTGGCGCACGGGATAGATTTGTGTCGATTCAGGCGTAAGGCCCGCAATGGCGATGCTGCATAAGGGTCGGCTAGGACACAAAGTCTTGCGCCGAGGAAAAGGGCTTATTCGTCAGCAAGGGGATAATGCTGGCGCAAGGGATAGATTTGTGCCGATTCGGGCGTAAGGCCCGCAATGGCGATGTTGTTAATATTATGCGAGTTCGGTTAGGGCAAAGTGCCACTAGACCGAGGTAAGGGTAGTTTGGCCAGGGCGGAGTGCCCCTAGACCAAGGTGGAGGTAGCTCGATCAGGGCGGAGTGCCACTAGACCAAGGTGAAGGTAGCTCGATCAGGGCGGAGTGCCACTAGGCCAAGGTGAAGGTAGCTTGATCAGGGCGAAGTGCCACTAGACCAAGATAGGGGTAGCTCGGTTAGGGCGGAGTGCCACTAGACTGAGGTAGGGGTAGTTTGGCCAGGGCAGGGTGCCACTAGACCGAGACAAGGGCAACTTGGCCAGGGCAGAATGCCACCAGACCAAGGTGAAGGTAGCTCGATCGGGGCGGAGTGCCACTAGATCGAGGTACGGGTAGTTTGGTCAGGGCGGAGTGCCACTAGACCAAGGTGAAGGTAGCTCGATCGGGGCGGAGTGCCACTAGACCAAGGTGAAGGTAGCTCGATCAGGGCGGAGCGCCACTAGACCAAGGTGAAGGTAGCTCGATCGGGGCGGAGTGCCACTAGACCGAGGTAGGGGTAGTTTGGCCAGGGCAGGGTGCCACTAGACCAAGACTAGGGCAGCTTGGCTAGGGCGGAGTGCCACCAGACCAAGGTGAAGGTATTCCGATCACTCAGGGAGTGTCGGTTGCACCGTGTGATACAGCTTTATATGCTTTCCATTGAGGGGAGAGAACTGGACGACTCCTTTGTGGTCTACCAGGATGTAGGCACCCCCTTCATATACTCGGTGGACGATATATGGTCCGACCCAATTTTTGACCAACTTCCCCTTGGGATTGGAGGCCATCACTTCCCCCTTTTTGACTATCACTAGGTCTCCTTTCTTGAATTCTCGACCTCTGACCAGCTTATCAAAAGCACGGGCCATGCGAGCTTGGTATAGTTGAATGTTTTGTTGGGCACGGAGGCGCTTTCCTTTGAGCTAAGCAAGCTCTTCCAATCTTCTTTCTGCATTAGTTCGCTCACCGCTGACTAGTCCATATTGGATAGCGACTCGCATCGAGGGGACTTCTAATTTAATTGGCACCACAGCCTCCGACCCGTACACGAGGGAGAATGGCGAACAATCGGTTGGGGTTTTATAGACGGTACGATAGGCCCACAACGCTTTGTACATCTTTTCTTCCCAATCCTTCTTATTGGACTTGACGGTCTTTGCTAGCAACGTGCATAGTGTCTTGTTGAAGGCTTCTGTAAGTCCATTGGCTTAAGGCTTGTAGGGGGATGATGTCCTCCAATCAATCTTGTATTTATCAGTGAGCCGATAAACCATCTGGTTTCTAAAGTGGCTACCATTATCAGAGATGATTCGGTTGGGAATCCCGAACCGGAATATTATATTCTGCCGGAAGAATCTTGTGACCAATTCCCCCGTACATCTCTTAGCGCAACTACTTCTGCCCATCTGGAGAAGTAATCTGTGGCTGCTAAGATGTATCTGCATCCTGACGAAGATGCTGGCAGTGGCCCTACCACATCCGTGCCCCATTGAGCAAACGGCTAGCTCGGTATGGTGGGGTGTAGTGGCACTAGAAGTCTTCTTGACACATTGGCATGCTCTTGACATTCACTACCAGAAAAAGCAGGATTACAGACGGAATTTTCAGACGGAAATTTCAGACGGAAATTTCCGTCTGAAATTTGTGACGGATTATTTTCCGTCGGAAATCCCATCTGAAATATGCAAGTACACACCGAATTTCAGACGGAAATTTGTGACGAAAAATATTCCGTCACAAATTTCAGATGGAATTTGTGACGGAATTATTAAACTGTTAGAAATTTGTAACCAAGAATTTGTGACGGCCACATTTGTGACGGAATTCGTCTGACAATCCGTTACAAATGTGTCTTCTCACGGATTTTAAGACGGAAATTAATCCGTCACAAAAATTTTGCGCCCCAAATCCGTCGCAAATGTGCCTTTGCGACGGATTTGGGGCGCAATAAATTTTGTGACGGACTAATTTCCGTCTGAAAATCCGTGAGAAGACACATTTGTGACGGATTGTCAGACGGATTCCGTCACAAATGTGGCCGTCACAAATTCTTGGTTACAAATTTTTGACAGTTTAATAATTCCGTCACAAATTCCGTCTGAAATTTGTGACGGAATATTTTTCGTCACAAATTTCCGTCTGAAATGCGGTGTGTACTTGCATATTTCAGACGGTATTTCTGACGGAAAATAATCCGTCACAAATTTTAGACGGAAATTTCCGTCTGAAATTTCCATCTGAAAATTCCGTCTGTAATCCCGCTTTTTCTGGTAGTGATTTTTGACAAGCCTTGGCGAACTTGCAGCAGTCATCAAATATACTGGGCCAATAGTAACCCAATTTCTTTATCTCAATTTTCATCTTCGGGTCGACCTGATGCGCTCCAGCTGAACCCGCATGGACTTCTTGCATCACCTACCCAGCTTCTACTGAAGACAAGCAACGGAGCAGAACTTTCCTTCGGGCATCCGCCATTATTCGGAACAGGGTTCCACTTCTCATCTCATAAGAGTCTTTGACCCTCAAGAGTTTCATTCTCTGTTCTTTCTCCTTTGGGAGCTGTTGGTGCTGGAACCATCGTAGGAGATGTTCTCGCCAATCGGGCTGTTGAACCTCTTCGACGGCTGCCACCTCCACCTCTTGTTCATCGGCCAAGACTTCTGTCATACTAGGGACCTGCCCGTGATTGATCACGGTGATGTTCAGGCTCGTATCTGGCGGAATTGCCAAAGAACTGGCCAATTTAGCGAGGGCATCTGCATGAGCATTATGTCCTCGATTGACATGCTTGATGCTGACGAAGTCAAATCTTGACATCAGGCGGGTTGCCAACTGATGGTAGGGGAGGAGCTCTTGCTTTCGCACATCAAACTCTCCCTCCAGCTATTTTATAACTAGCATGGAGTCTTCAAATGCTTCCAGCATCTGAATTCCCATGGATAGCGTAATTTGCAACTCGATTATCAGGGCCTCATACTCCGCCTCATTATTCATGCATGGCTTGTTTATCAAACAAGATGTGTGCACAACTTCCCCCTCTAGAGATTTCAGGACTATGCATGTCCCTGCTCTGACCCTGGGTGACCCAGTGGCCGAGGTGTCAATTCTAGAAGCGCCATCAAAATACAGCTGCCATAAGGAGGGCAGCACTTGAGCGGCTTCCAGGGTTTCGTCTTCAGGAAGCTCCGGTTCCAGCGGACAGTCTTCTGGTATCGGGTGCTCGGTGAAAAAGTCTGCAATAGCTTGGCCCTTGACAGCCTTTCGTGGCACATAGGAGATATCAAACTCCATAAGGATCACCGCCCATTTGCCCAGGTGACCCTTGAGCACCGGCTGGGACATGATGTATTTCAGCGGATCCTCTTTGGACACCAAGCTGATTTCATGCGACAACATATAGTGTCGAAGCTTTTTGACTGCGAAGACCAGTGCCAGACAGATCTTCTCAATATAAGTATATTTCTCCTCAGTCCTGACCAGTCTTCGACTGAGGTAGTAGAGGGCTTGTTCTTTCCCTTCTTCACTATTCTGGGCCAACATTACCCCCAGGGAGTTGTGTGTGGCCGCTATATATAATATCAACGGCCGTCCTTTCACCGGTGCGCCCAGCACTGGAGGAGTCTTCAGGTAGTCTTTCAGCTTGTCAAAGGCTATCTGGCAATCTTCATCCCAGTAAAAGGGAACATCCTTCATCATCAATTTGTGGAATGGTTGGTATCGCCCTGACAAATTGGAAATGAACCGCCGGATATAAGCCAAGCGGCCCTGCATTGATCTCAGCTTGGAGAGGTTCTTTGGTGCAGGTAGCACCTGAATTGCTTTGATCTTCGCGGGGTCTATCTCGATCCCCCGATATATGACAATGAAACCCAAGAATTTTTCGCTCGACACTCCGAACGCACATTTCATAGGGTTCATCTTCAATTCATACTGCCTCAGCCTCTGAAAAATGATTCAGAGGTCCTACAGATGGTCTTCTTTTCTTCTGGTCTTGACCACCAGATCATCTATGTAGCACTCGACCTTATGGTAGAGCAACTCATCAAATATTTTGGTCATTGCACGCTGATAAGTTACGCCAGCATTCTTCAGTCCGAATGGCATCCTCTTGTAGTGATAGATGCCTTTAGGGGTTCGGAAAGCAGTGTGGACCCGGTCATGTTCTGCGATCCATATCTGGTTGTAACCGGATGACCCATCTATGAATGACAGGGCCTCATGGCCGATTATAGCATCAATCATGACTTCCGTTATTGGCACCAAAAAGTCATCCTTGGGACAGGCTTTATTTAGATCTCGGAAGTCAACACATATCCCGATCTGTCCATTCTTCTTCTTCACGGGGACGATATTTGCCAGCCACATGGTTTATTGATTTTCTTCGACAATTCCCACATCAATGAGCTTGTCTACCTCTTTACAAATTTGAGTAATGAGTTCCAGCCTCATACGCCGCGGTGGTTGCTTCACCGGCTCGGCTTCAGGGCTGATTGCCAGCTCATGTTGCGAAACTACAGGGCTCAGACCTGGCATTTCTCTGTAAGTCCAGGCAAAGCAGTCTCGGTACTCTTGCAGCAGTTGGGTATATATTTCCTATTCTTCTGGGGATAGCTGGGCGCTGAGGAAGGTAGGCCTAGGGTCTTCCTCGCTTCTCAGGTTGACTTCTATCAGCTCGTCGACTGTAGCTTAGCCTCCGTCTTCTATCTCCAGAGGTGCTGGTTGAAGGTTGATGAAATCAGGAATGCCTTCTTCGAGGTCGAGGACCTTGATTTCCTCATTTTACATCATCAGAGCCTCTAAAGAGTCCTCTGCTTCATTCAATAGTAGCTCTGCAGATTGCTCTATCAGCAAGTCCGCTATCGTTACAGTTTCCAAGGGTGAGAGAGCAGCTTCACCCCCCGTAGATAGAGTTGTAGCCATGATAAGCTGGTGGTTGCTTATTGCCGGGCTGGGACAAACTCCCAGTCTTATAGCAGAGGTTGAGGAGGTCTCACCCTCTGAGGCGGTTGTATCTTCCATAGAAGTGGCATTTTCTTTCCTGGCAGCATGTGCCTCTTGATCGGAGTCGGCTGATGTTTCCCCGATTGGCAGGAGAGGTGCTGAGGTCATCATTAGTAGGACTCCACTGGAGGGAGAGGTCCCTGCTTCTTCAACATCTTCGGCCTCGCTGCTGCTAGCCGTATCAAATTTGTCTTGAAGGGCCGCCTCTTCGGGATAGACCCGCTCCCGGCATCGGCAAGGGATCACGGTCTCCGCTTCTTGATTTCTGGGCTGAGCCGGCTCAACATATTCAGCTTCCGCTGGGTATTCATCAAAAGTTTCCCCCAGTAGGCTGTCTTCAGCTGGGTAGAAGGTGGAGATGGTGTCCACCTCGTATCGCCCACTGTAATAATATTCTTCCAGGGTGAAGCCCAACCCTAGATGTTGAGAGACGCACCTCGGTTCCTTGTCCAGACTTGCGGGATGCCACATTTTCTGGAAAGCTTCTTTGTTTTTATGAGATTGATCAGAGGGGATGTGTTGCCTCTGGAACATCCTGGCCATCCGGTTGGTTGTGAATGCCAGACCCTTGACGGGGACTGACAGATTGCTTATATCTTCGGGGAGGCAGCAGTCTGTGTCCTCCCGAGTAGGGTGCTCTTCAGCCGTATAGAACAAGCTATTTGGTCCATCTACCTGCGCCACCTCCCAAGTTTTGAAAGGCTCGATAGTGGGGTCATCGAGGCCGAGAATCGGCTTGGTGAGGCCGTCCGGGACTCTAATGTAGTTGTGCTGCCGATCGACCTACACTTCATTAGCTTCGGGGTACAAAGCTGGGGGTGCTATTCTGCCCACGTCCCCGGATGCTGTGATATGAGAGACCACCTTGGGCTTGACATATCCGCGCAGAGGCGGTGGATACCAATTGTCGCCGAACGTGCCTCTTGATGCCCCCGTAGGGGTCTTGGCTTCAGAGGTCTTCTGAGAAGGCCCCGCATATAGGCTGGCGTCCGCCAAGTGACATTCAAATACCTCGAACGGGTGAAGGTCAGCAAGTATCCTCTCCTCCTTCCCCTAGAGACTGTATTTGATACATTGGTGGAGCGTAGAGGGCACCACCATGTTTTCATATAGCCATGGGCGGCCGAGAAGCGCCTTACACGAGGTGCGGGAGTCGATGACATGGAACTGCACTGTCGTAGTGAAATCCGCCAGGGTAAGTGTTAACTCCGCCACCCCCATCGACACTTCACATTTTTGATTGAAGCCAACGATACGCATATCCCTGACTTTCTCAAGATGCACATTGAACTAGTGCCTCTCGTATATTCTGTAGGGTAAAATATTGACAACTGCACCGGGATCGACCAGAATTCTGTTCAGCTCCCTTCCGTTCAGGTGCCCCTCCATGTACAGCGGCCTGTTGTGGCTGATGGTAGGTAGCAGCATATCCTCTAGAGTGAAGGTCATGCTAGCTTTCGGCATTGCTTCAGCCAAGCAGGTCTCAAAATGAGCAGGCGCTTGCAGAGCAGTGATGATCACCTGTCGAGTCTCTTCACTCAAAGAGAGGATCTCCCAGGTTGTGAATCGAGCAGGGAGCTTCTTGAGTAGCTTCATTATGCGGCTCCCAGCTAGGACATTGGAAAGCTTCATCTCTTCAACCCACCTGGGCTTGGGAGAGTCTTGAGTTACGGCCCCTGGCGGACTTGCTTCATCTACCTCGGACTCGGCACCTTTCTGGCTAGCATCGGATCCTTGGTGCTCTTTATTAGCTGCTGCAGGGCAATCTCCATCTGCATTCAGAGCTTTGGCAGATTGTGCTGGCTGCGGGTGGACATCCCCGGGTGCAGGGTTAGCCTCCTGGCAAGGCTTCTTCCCCTTAGACATCTTCATGAATTCAAGAAATGAAGGGACTGTCTTGCCCCCACTCTTGTTTTATAGGCCTGGCGGAGGAGGGATCTAGACTCCCTTGATTTCCAGCGAAGGTGTCTTGTAGGGCTGCTCTCCCCTGAATATAATGTTGTGGTTGGGCGGCGGCTGGCGCCCCCATTTTCGGCCTGACCGGGTTGCATGTGTAGCAGTTGTGGCCTCGGCCCTGCCTCCCCCGATAGGGGGTGTGAAGCAAATGTCCTCCTCTTCCTCCTCTCCGGTCAAGTTGAAGAGTGCTGATAGAGTATTGCAGGAGACAACCTGCACTTTATCAGCCTTAGCAGCCTCTCTCTTCTTCTTTTGCTTCTTCTTCTTTTTTACTTCAGTGGGCGCCTGCCGCCAGAACAGACTACCCTCTTTATCGGATGTTGCATCAGCTTCTCCCTTTCACTCGAGCGAGAGCTGCTCCAGTTCTTGCCATGGGACATGGTCCCGCACCAGCAAGGGCTTAAATTCAGGCTGCATGTACTCGTCTAGCCCTTCAATAATGTCTTGTAGTCTGCGGATCCCAGGACTGGTTTCCTTGACCACTGGCAGTGGAGTTTGTCTCCTCCGATTGCGGGTGGGTATCCTGATGACTGCAGATGGAGTGGTCCATATAGGCGCTGCCACCGGCAGAGCGGCTCGTGGTGTGACGCCACGGATATGTGCCCCCACTTTCGGGCGGGGGGCCTTCTTCTTTTTATGCTTCGCAGGGACCTACTGCCATCCCTGCTGTTCTTTCACAGGCTCTAAGAAATGAGTTTCATAGGTGCTCCTCGTACTTGCTTCAGAGATCTCCTCAGGCAATGCCTGGTACAGGGAGATCTTGTTGACCCCTTCCCTTCTGGGAGGGGCTTCGTGCGGCTGAGGAGGGTCCACCTTGTACTCTCCCAACTCTATTTCATTTTTCTTCACCATCCCTTCGATGATGTCCTTGAAAACATAGCAGTCTTCGATTGGATGTCCCAGCATCTGGTGGTAGGGGCAGAATCTTGGACTATCTTTTCTTTTCAGGTCCTCCGACCTCTTTGGCTCTGGCAGTGTGACCACTCCATACTCCGTTACCCAGTCAAATAGAATCCTGGTCTTGTCCTTCGAGAAGGAGTAGGCCTTCTTCATTTTGTCTAGCAGTGAGGGACCTTCTTAGCCGTCTGGGACTTTTTTGGGCTGTGGGACGATCGCCTTGTTGCATTTATCTTTCTGTTGTTCGAACGCCTTGATATCAAGAGCGTTCTCTTCTTTAGGCGCTGGGCGCCGCTCCACTGCCTTGCCTTTCTAGGTTGTGCTGGCAGTTGATGTAGGGGCAGGTCTGGCCAGGAAGGCTTCCACCTCGGCCACGACATTGTTCAATCGGTCAAACGACCGTATTTCCATTCCAATCATCTTTTCCAGAACCTCCCTCCTGAGGTTCTGTTTGCATATCTGTACAGCGTCCTCCTGATGTGGGGGCCGCTTACACCTCATTCTGAGGTTCCTCCACCTCTTAATATACTCGAGGGCTGTCTCATCTGCCCTTTATTTTGTTGAGTAGAGTTCGGCCACTGTGACCTCCCTCTCTGTAAGATGGAATCTTTCCCTGAACTTCCTCTGCGTATCTGACCAGTCGTTGATTGACCCGGCCGGGAGGCTGGAGTACCATTCAAATGCGAGCCCCATCAGTGAGGACCCGAAAAACTTCAGCAAGTATGACTCATCGGTGTCCAGATCACCCATGACAGTCATATAATATGCGACGTGCTCTTTTGGGGATCCCTTCCCGTTGAACTTGTCAAACTTGGGCGTCTTGTTGATCCCCGGGGGAAGCCGCTTGGCAGCATGGTGTTGCGGGTATGGCACCTGATAAGCATCAAATGCGACGTAGTCGCCTTCACTTCTTTCTGCGAGCTTCAGCTCGATCATCCTTTCCACCATCATCCGGTTCACGACTGTGGGGTCAACTGGCTCTGGATAGAAGTGTGCTGGCTGCAAGTACGGGGTGACCAGAGTGGTCGCCTGTGGCGGGCGCAGCAATGGGGGTGTCTGGTGCACTTGAGGGAGCACTGGCGGCATCAGCGGTTGCGGCGGCCATTGTTGTGTCGTCGCCAAGCATGGCTCTGACGGCTGGGGCATAGTGTAGATTGGCGGAGGGTCAACATGATGGACCGCTCATCGGGATTATTCGCCCTAGACTTCACGCGGCTTGGAAGCTGATGATTGTTCAGTCTTCTCCATCATCTGTTTCTTCAGCAAGTCTATCTCTTGTCGGTATCTTTGAAGTAACATCAGGACTGTCGGGTCTATGGTTGCGGTGCTGGGGATAGCCTCCGTTGCTTCCCCGGACGTACCCTCGGGCAGGATGTCGAGAAGGACGTCATCTTCTTCTTCCGCCATCACTACATTGGCGGTTAATATAGCAGCCTCATCATTCAACTGGTGGTAGACCAGGGGTTGTTTTCCTTTAGCTGCCGCCAGGAGCTCTCTAGCGGCTTCCGCCCTTCGAGTATTTGGCCCCGGCCTCGCGGCCAATTGAACCAACTCGCGGGGGTCTTCGGGAAGCCCCCCATATCGGCTGAATGTACCAGCCATATTGCAAGTGAAGACCTGCATCCTTCTTCTCCGTCGATGGACCTTTCTCTTAGCCTGCTCCGGGAAGGTCAGTGGTGCGGACACCCGAGCAGTTACGCCGAGCCACCGGTACCGCACGCGGAGCACGACTCAAGCCACTTCAGCGTCCATCTGGCTCGGAGACAGTCTGGAGACTCCCCCTTGAGTCTCGACATTTATCATATTTGTTTAGACTTTATTTGTGTGTAATGTGTGTTTGTTTCATTTTATTCGATTTGTAATTTTGATTGTAAGAGGGGTTTATTTGCAAAATGGGACCCCCAGGTCCCATGGCCCCCCCAGACCCCCTCCTATTGATCCACCTCAGCCTAGGGCCCCATGTGGGGTCAGTCAACATTTCAAATGGAGGCATCTAGAAGGTTGAATGGTAAATGACACATGGGTAGACAATTGGACTTCAAAGTCCAAGGTAGGCTACCTACCATTCTACCATGTCCCCCCCATGGTCAATAGGCCGCCCCCCCTTTGTATATTTTATTTAATTTTTGTGTGTTGGTCACATCTAATCCAAGCCATCCATTCTCCATCCCTAGATCCAATGGTGGATAATGGATTAGATATGTGACCTATAAAACCTTGTATTTTCCCATTTTGGAGAATTAATGCCATTTGAATCAAAGAAATTCCTTGAGTAAGGGCTGGTGTGCCCCCCTCCTCACTCCTCCCTCTCCCCCTTGCAGCTGAGACGGTTGCTCTTCTGAGGTGTGACGCCTGCCTATCAGTTCCGGTCGCCACCTCCGCTGCCACGAGTCGCCATCGCACCGCCATCAAGTTCGTCGGAGTTCTATTTTCAGCCGACCACTGCCACTTCCACGAAATTCTGCAATCAGTCACGAGCTCCTTTGGATCTGGGATTTTGAGGGCGTGTCCCAGAGGCTTCCCCCAGGATCTACAAAAATCGGTTGGCCTTCTAGTTCACGTTTGTTAATTTTCCATTTTCATTCAAGTTTCAACTTTAGTTCTGCCAGTTTCAGATCTGATTTTCCACTTTTCCTGAGTTTCGCATCTTTGATCCATATTTTGATTTTTGCTAGGGCTTCTAATTTTACTGGGAGTTCTGTCCATCAACCCCTCCATCCATGATGTTTCTTGATTTTTGATCAGCCTTCCATTTATTTTTCAAAATTCATTCTCAGAGCTAGCTACAGTTCTGTCCACCTGTTCCCAGATCCGACCACCATCCAGTGCAAAAATCATATCAATTCGTACCTTCCGCCAATCTGTCCACAAAAACTATGTCCGTTTTTCTTGTTCAATGTCCTACAACTTTGATGAAGAGCTCAAGAGCTGAATCGGAAGTCTACTAGGTGGTCAATGGCAGTTCTTAGAGAACTCACCTGCAGATCTGAGACTTCAGGTACTTTACAATAGGAACTTAAAAATTCAATAAAGTCCAGATCCGGACAGATCCAGTAGATCTCTCTGAACGTAGATCGAAGGACTTCAAGAGAGCTTTCCAACGATAGCTCATGTGCCCCGATCCGACATCGGGATTGATCGCAGCGGCAGTTCTCGCTGGAGCGTGTGCCGGAAAACAGAACCGGTAATCCGTGGACAGCACTCCAACAACTTGGAGAACGGAGCCGATCGGCCACCGACCGGAGTTTTCTGCCAACCGCCGTCCAGGGAGGCGTGCCACCAGGGGTCTCCATCACAGTGGACCTCACCCCAGCAGACCGAGAGGACAGTGCCACCCATGGGCCCCACGGACCCGCGGAACACGCCGTCCAGACAGCACGAAAACGCGGAGTTCGGCACCGCCGGGCGACATCAAGATGCTGCTCGTCAACCCAATTCGCATGATTCCCGGGCCCCGCATGTGATATTTTTACCTCCCTGCGTGGAGTGGGTCAAAAGTATTGTACAGCTGTAAATTTGTTTAACCGGGAGTCCGCAATTGGCCGGGGTCGTCTTCCCCACGCCGGGTGCATGGAGGTAACGATCTAACTTCTTGGCATTTACTTGCTAGTTTAGTATACGGTCTTATGTCGCTGCGAGAGTGTAGGATTCTAGCCCGTGTGTCCATGTCGCCGCTGTGAGCGTGAGAGTTACTCGTCCTGCGACTCGATCCGAGTCCGGAAGTTGAGTCAGACTACCTTGAACTCTGCCAGTTCTTCAACCGCACACGATCCACGCTTTCCCTCTCATGGGACGACGAGTGAGTTTACACTTCTGTTAGCGACGTGTAGCCTATAGGAGCTCTTAGTGTCGAGTCGAGGTCGCTCTAGTAGTCGTGTCGTTGCTGGTTGAGTCGTGTCCATCTCATGTAGCGTCGTCTCCTCAGTCCGTCCCACATCAGTTTGGTATCAGAGCGAGTTGAGTCTAGGGTAGTCGTTGCATAAGTCTTGCATAGTCTAAGTCAAGTCTAGGATCATCATTATTTTCAAAACAAAAAATAAGGGTGTTTTAAAATTGCATTTCATCCCAATAATCTGGTATCTTAAAAGGTGTTGTCTGAACGTTAGGTTATGCCTATCGGGAAGGCCGCACACTTGCGGGAGTGATCTTCGGATCAATTAACTCCGCCACGTACTGGATATTGGTTTAGGTCTAGGTGCGTTAGTCGGTGTTTGCATCCGTTTGTGTCTCCTAGTTCGTGTGTAGTCCAATAAGAGTCAGTCGGTCTTGTCCAAGTGTCTGCATGTCTAACATGTAGTTCCCCAATTTCCCATGGATTCCCAATCACCCGGGCAATATGGCCATTGGTCTACCCATGGGCTTGGCAACCACCCTCTCCACTTCCGTAGGCCCGAAGCCTCGGATTTTTATGGCCCTAACGATCCGGGCGACTACCTCAAGTTGGAGGCCGCCATGGACAAATATTTTGAATGTTACACCATGTCCGATGCCATGCAAGTTAGTTTTGCCCGAGAGAGGCTTGTCCACAAAGCCGCCTGGAAATGGGAGAGCATTGAGCGCATGAGGGAGGTTAGGAGGCAAAGACCCATCGAATCGTGGCATGAGATGAAGGATGAACTTAGGAAGGTCTACCTACCCGGCCCAGTCACCTCCAACCGAACCCACCCAATCACCTCCACCCAAGTGGGCCATAATCGGAGGCAACGCGCCGCGCATGTAGAAGAGCCTAGGTCCACGACTAAGCCGAGTTCATATGTGAGAGTCCACCACATTACTCCTACTCCAAACCCCACCATTGCCGAACTCTTCCAAATCATTTTGGATAGAGTGGATAGAAAGTGTGCTTATATCGAGCCCCTGCTTCCCCCTTGCCTACCTCCTAGCCGGGATGGAACCAAGCACGAGCCTAAGGAGGTAGCCGCCGGTAGTCCCAACCCGGTGCCATCTATGGCTCCATCCCAAGGTCCTCTCCCCATCATAGTGGATCCTCTTTCCCCACCCACGAGAGCCCCTTCGCCTACACCCTCTGTCTATCAGGAGGATAAGGATAAGGACACACTTATCAAGGAGCGTAGTGGATCACAACAGCAGTGTTATCGCTGCCAGGGGTTCGGCCACTTTGCCGGACAGTGTCCCACTCGGACATCTCTAGCCCTAGGGGACAAAAGGGTTGGAGAAGCCTCACTCTCTGATCTTTATTCGGAGCCACCTCAGCCACAGTTACCCGTGTTTCTAACGGGAAAGCTACTTATAGCCGAGCCACTTCTTAGCTGGCTTAAGAATGGCCTGGCCCTATCTCCCCTCCCATCTATGGACCCTATCCTACCTCTGGTGCTAATCAATTCATTTCACACCACTTTCCGGTCTAGTCAATATGTGGATACATTGGATGACCTTCTTAAAGGGATAGACCGACAATTGACATTTACGCACTTGTTGGCTCCAGGCTTCTACCGACCCACAGGTCTTAGTTTCACTCATCCTGCTTTAGGGCACATCACCTCCGTGTACACCGTGGGTCATGTTACCACGGAGGTTCTTCTACTCCTCCCTATGCCGGCCGAGCCCAACTTCATTCCCTTTTGCCCATGGGAGGAATCTTACTTTCTACCTATGACTGCCGTCCCACCTCTCACAATGAATGAAGGTGATCATTTACACCTCCAAGATTTCCAAATGTGGGACAGTGATTTGTGGAAGCCTAGTCCGAGGGGTCATACCTTCTTTGATCCCTTCGACCCTTTCTCTTGTGGACCCCGTGACCCACCATATTTACTCCACCTTTTTGAGAGGGTCCACCATCATACCCCCACCGTATCATCTCCCTTCATGAATGAAGGAGATCAACAACACCTTCTAGACTTCCACACATGGGATCTTGAGATGAGGGAATCCATATTGAGGGGTCAGACATTCTTTGATCCCTTCGATCCCTTTCTTCGTGGGCCCCTTGGCCCACCACCTCCATTCCACCTCTTTAAGAAAGTCCACTATCACACTCCTCCTACTCGGGCCTAGCAACCTTTACATGGAAATAGGTCCGAACTGTCATTTGGGGGTAATGAAGACTTTGGTTCCCCCAGTCCACCTAAACCGCCCAAACCTCCCGGACTTCCCACATCCAAACCCAATGTCCATGATTGGTGCATCATAGGATGTCTAGGAGTCCACCATGACATTAACCTCTGTTTATGTCAAATGCATGCATGGCACACATTCGGATGTCTTGGACCACCTTGCATATGATTGGGTTTGACTAACATTAGGTTTGTGTAGGGTCGTGTGTGCATCGTGTGTTTTTCTTTTTTTGCTAAGCATGTTAGGAGTCTGCATGACGACGTCCGTTGTCACATTGAGGCCAGCAATGCACGGTACAAGGAGTTAGCCGATGCCCATCGACACCACTGAGAGTTCCACGAGGGCAAATATGTCATGATCAGGATAAGACCTGAATGGTTTCCCTCTGGAACCGTTAAGAAGTTGCAAGCTCGCGGAGCTGGTCCATTTAGAGTGTTGAAACGCGTTGGATCCAATGCGTATGTTGTGGACCTATCCGAGGAATACTGTATAAGCTCTACTTTTAATATTTCGGATCTAGTTGCATATAGGGACCCAGCGGTGATCCCTAGTGAGCCTTTCGAGCCATCTCCCCCAATTGAGAGTGATCCCACACCTGAGTGTCCACCTCCAGCCCCTTTGTCACGGAAGCGTGAGCATATACATCATATACTGGATGAGCAGGTGACAGTTACCAGGAGTGGATCCTACCCGCGCTACCTAGTGCGATGGAGAGGACGGCCCGTTACCGAGGACACATGGATCACGCATGGAGAGGTGCAGAGGATTGATCCGGATCTTTTGGAGCGATATCGGAGCGATGCAGACCCTTACTCGACAGGGTCGAGTTTCTCCCACTCGGGGAGAATTGGTGCGGACACCCGAGCAGTTACGCCGAGCCACCGGTACCGCACGCGGAGCACGACTCGAGCCACTTCAGCGTCCATCTGGCTCGGAGACAGCCTGAAGACTCCCCCTTGAGTCTCGACATTTATCATATTTGTTTAGACTTTATTTGTGAGTGATGTGTGTTTGTTTTATTTTATTTGGTTTGTAATTTTGATTGTAAGAGGGGTTTATTTGCAAAATGGGACCCCCAGGTCCCACGGCCCCCCCAGACCCCCTCCCATTGATCCACCTCAGCCTAGGGCCCCATGTGGGGTCAGTCAACATTTCAAATGGAGGCATCTACAAGGTTGAATGGTAAATGACACATGGGTAGACAATTAGACTTCAAAGTCCAAGGTAGGCTACCTACCATTCTACCATGTCCCCCCAATGGTCAATAGGCCGCCCCCCCCCCCCCCCTTTGTATATTTTATTTAATTTTTGTGTGTTGGTCACATCTAATCCAAGCCATCCATTCCCCATCCCTAGATCCAATGGTGGATAATGGATTAGATATGTGACCTATAAAACCTTGTATTTTCCCATTTTGGAGAATTAATGCCATTTGAATCAAAGAAATTCCTTGAGTAAGGGCTGGTGCGCCCCCCTCCTATCTCCTCCCTCTCCCCCTTGCAGCTGAGACAGTTGTTCTTCTGAGGTGTGACGCCTCCCTATCAGTTCCGGTCGCCGCCGCCGCCGCCACGAGCTGCCATCGCACCACCATCAAGTTCGTCGGAGTTCTGTTTTCAGCTGACCATTGCCACTTCCACGAAATTCTGCAATCCGCCACGAGCTCCTTTTGATCTGGGATTTTGAGGGCGTGTCCCAGAGGCTTCCCCCATGATCTAAAAAAATTGGTTGGCATTCTAGTTCACGTTTGCTAATTTTCCATTTTCGTTCAAGTTTCAACTTCAGTTCTGCCAGTTTCAGATCTGATTTTCCACTTTTCCTGAGTTTCGCATCTTCGATCCATCTTTTGAATTTTCCTAGGGCTCCCAATTTTACTGGGAGTTCTTTCCATCAATACCTCCATCCATGATTTTTCTTGAGTTTTTATCAGCCCTCCATCCATTTTTCAAAATTTGTTCTTAGAGGTAGCTATAGTTCTATCTACCTATTCCCAGATCCGACCACCTTCCAGTACAAAAATCATATCAATTCGTAGCTTCTACCAAGCTGTCAAAAAAAATATTTCCGTTTTCCTTTTCTGATTTCCTACAACTTTGATGAAGAGCTCAGGAGCTGAATCGGAAGTCTACTAGGCGGTCAATGGCAGTTCTCAGACAACTCACCTGTAGATCCGAGACTTCAGATACTGTACAACATGAACTTGAAAATTCAATAAAGTCCAGATCCCGCCAGATCTAGCAGATCTCTTTGCATCTAGATCGAAGGACTTCAAGAGAGCATTCCAACGATAGCTCATGTGCCCCGATCCGACATCGGGATTGATCACAGCGGCCGTTCTCGCCGGAGCGCGCGCCGAAAAATAGAACCGGTAATCCGTGGACAGCACTCCAACAACTTGGAGAACGGAGCCGATCGGCCACCGACCGGAGTTTCCGGCTGACCGCCGTCCAGGGAGGCGCACCACCAGGGGTCTCCATCACACTGGATCCCACCCCAGTAGGCCGAGAGGACAGCGCCACCCGTGGGCCCCACAGACCCACGGAACACGCCGTCCGGACAGCACGAAAACGCGGAGTTCGGCACCGCCGGGCGACATCAAGATGCTGCCTGTCAACCCAATTCACGTGATTCTCGGGCCCCGCATGTGATTTTTTACCTCCCTGCATGGAGTGGGTCAAAAGTATTGTACCGCTGTAAATTTGTTTAACCGGGAGTCCGCAATTGGCCGGGGTCGTCTTCCCCATGCCGGGTGCGTGGAGGTAACGATCTAACTTCTTGGCATTTACTTGCTAGTTTAGTATACGGTCTTATGCCACTGCGAGAGTGTAGGATTCTAGCCCGTGTGTCCATGTCGCCGCTGTGAGCGTGAGAGTGACCCGTCCCGCGACTCGATCCGAGTCCGGAAGTTGAGTCAGACTACCTTGAACTCTGCCTGTTCTTCAACCGCGCACGATCCACGCTTTCCCTCGCATGGGACGATGAGTGAGTTTACACTTCTGTTAGCGACGTGTAGCCTATAGGAGCTCTTAGTGTCGAGCCGAGGTCGCTCTAGTAGTCGTGTCGTTGCTGGTTGAGTCGTGTCCGTCTCATGTAGCGTCGTCTCCTCAGTCCGTCCCGCATCAGTCAGCCTCTCAAACACAAAAGTGCTTCTTGTTTCCTCCCGCTTAGGGGCGGATTCATTGGCTTCGGTCTTAAAGCCATCATCATAGTCATTGTGGTCAACTGACGACACCATCATCTTTTCTGTTGAATCTTCTTCAACTGCCATTGATCGGCAATAGTCTTCGTTGGCTGCGGCTGCTTGCATCAGCGGATGTTGTCCAAGTGAGGGGTTGCCTAGCCCTCAGAAATAGTTCTTGACCTTGTTGGTCATCTCTTCTCGACCCCGTTGTAGATGCAGGACGGGGGACAGTCGTCGACCTCCCGCAGGAGGGATATAGGCAAGCCGAGCCCGATCGGCAGGTTTCTGAAATCTCCATCCCACAGTAGGGACATTGGCTTGGTGGGCACAGACCTAGAAGCTTTTACGGCGCGGAGGGTCCGCAACCACCTCTTCTTCTTTCGGGGCTAGTCCCCTTTCTCTCCTTCCTTCCGCTCCATCGCGAGCAAGGCGACGGTGGACAGGTGTAGCTTGGTGGGCAGGTTGGACCCTTTTGGGGACCCACACCTATTTGAACTTCTTTGGCCTGGGGACCAACTTCTCTTGGCCATAGTGGCCAGCCTCTTCTCTTTCCGCCCTCCTTCTAGCGAGGGCTTGATATGAGTTGCGGACGGGGATGGCAGGGACGACCCGGTCCGGGACTATCCGTGCGTCGCGTCCGTTGAGGAAGACGTGCATGCCACCAACCGTCATGGATTTACCAGACTGCGAGAGAGATCCGGTAACCATAGTAGTACCCCTCGGAGTTGCTTGCGCTGAAGACCTCTAGAGTTCTTGTTGACGGCATCGGGGCGGACCCCAAGGACAGCGTGGTGCACCAGGTAGTTGGCGACCAGGGTTGGACTCTTGGGCGAGTCGTCGCAGCATCGAGCCTTCAGAGGCTCCATCTCTTTTGCAGCTCCCTCGACGGGCTCTGAGGGTTCTACCTCCAACATATCTACAAAGGCTAACCCCAAGAAGTTGGGGAAGCCAATAGCAGCAGGGAAGGTGCCGAACACCATGGGCACCGCCAGGTACCCTTGCGCGTGACCGGCCACGATTGAAGGGCCAAAGTCGACGCCAGTTGTAGACACGCCAAAATTGACGTTATTGTGAGTACATCTCATATTACCTTGTAACGCCCCAATTTGACCCTCAAATTAGCTTTGTTTGAGTGGTTTTTCTCACTTTTCTTGGATTTCTCCCCTTTTTATCTCTTTCCTATTTTCCCCTATTTTTCTGGATTTTTCTGGATTTTCTGGGCATTTTTCCCCTATTTTTCTGAAATAACGGTTTGACGTGGGGCGTCTTTTAAATAACGACTTATACATGGGCGTTTCTTAAAAAATTAACGACTATAGTGGAGGGCGTCCATTCTTTCAAATTTTCATTTTTCTGAATTTTTCTGAGAATTTTTCAGAATTTTTTGAGAATTAACGACTTAACCATGGGCGTTATTTTGAATTCGAAAAGAATAAAAAAAATAGAAAATTAAATTCACGCCGTATGTGAGGGCGTCTTTCAAATTGATTTTTTTATTATTATTTTTCAACCCCTTCCAGAGGCGATTTGGTGGCCTTCCGGGTGTCAGAAAAATTCACAAAAATAGTCGTTGGAATTAGGGCGACGAGATGCACCTTCACCTAAAAAATGAGAAAATAATATTAAGAAATAAAAAATAGCCCTATTTTGAACTTTTGAATTAACGTCCTAATCTAAGTCGTGTTTTAAATAACGCCTTTGTGTAGGTTGTCAATTTCAGAATTGACGCCCCTAACCAGGTCGTGTTTCACTTTTGTGCTCCGAACGAACGCAGCCTTTCCCAGAGAGACTCCTGCTTCGTTTGGGCTCTTGCCCCTTCTTATCCTTTCCCTTGTTGGACTCTTGCCCAATCTTATCCCCTTCTATCTTTCTTTCTCCCTATTTTAAGAGAGCCTGCCTCTGTCAAAAGGCTCTCTCCCGATTCTTCTTTTCCTCTTCTATTTTCTCTTCTTCCCGATCCCTTCTGCTTCTATTTTTTTTTCTCTCTCGGTTCTTCCTCTTCTTACCGATCCTCTGCCATTCAGTTTTATTTTTTTTTTATTTTCTTCTGTCTTCCGTTCTTCTTCTTCTTCTTCTTCTTCTTTATCCTCCTCCTCCTCCTCCTCCTTCTTCTTCTTCTTTATTCTTCTTCTGTCTTCCGTCTCTTTCTTCCGTCTTCTTCTTCTTCTTCTTCTTCTTTATTCTCCTTCTTCTTTCTACTTCTTCTTTCGATCACCTTCTTCTGTTCTTTCTCTTTTGTTTTGTTTTCTTCTTTCTTTTCTACAGGAACTGAAGGAAGGTGCTCAGTTGAAGGAAGGGGCTTCTTCACATCAACTTCAAGTCTTCGTCCTTTGAAGCTTCTCCCCACCGAGGATTAAAGCCAAAAGAGCAACCAATCAAATAGATTTTTTTATCTCATCTCCTCCCCTTTCATTTTAATTCATAATTCATATGCATGCATCATGTTATTATATCAATTTTTTTCTTTTATCTTAATCATATTGAGATCTCCCCTTAGTGCACTCTTGCAATCTTTTCCCTAATCTCTTTCCCCTTGTTTTATATTTGCGTGCATATCATTCATACTCCACACCCTTTTTGCATAGGGGTTTAAGGGCAATCCCCTTAAGGTGTGTCTTTCATATGTTATCATGCTCATATATCTATTATGAATTTGATGCTACACACACATTATTTCTAATCCAATCTTTTTGTTGTTGTGTGTTTTTTTTTTTGCAAGGGTAACCAAAAGGAAAACTCTCTTCGTCGGCCGGCCGATCTTGAAGAGAAAAGGAGTACTCACATCCCCGCATATTTGAGGTATTTTGCGATCATCTCCCCATGTTGTCTCCTCTTTGAGACCCTCGCGTCTCTGGCGATCACATCATCTCCACATTAGCACCTCGTGCTATCTTATTGTTATTTCATTTGACATTGCTTATCATTTTTTTGTTTAAGTGAGGATTTTAAATAGATCTACACCAGTCAGTCCAGTTGTTGTCGTCATCGTTTGCCTAAAAAGACCAACAAGCCGAAAATTAGCAACCTTTGGGAGGGCCTCGAAGCCCAAGTATCTCGGCAAAGAGATGAAAGGTGACACTGGTCCCACCGGGCGTGCCAGACTTTTTCGATGGGATTTATTGATTTTATTTTCTTTTTATTAAAAATTAAAATTTTTTACTGGGCTTATTTGGTTTATTTACGCGTCGATCAACCAATTAACTAACCGGTAATTAACTGACTGATTGATAATGCGGGAGTGCCAGTCACGTACGTGACGAGTTTATTATGCGCTCATTCTGACTCGTACACAGGCGAGAGTGAGATTCGGTCGGGACCAGTAATCCGCCACCCCATAAAGGCTGTGGCGTTAATTACATCACCCACGAGGAGGGAAAACCTTTGATTAATTACCGAGATAGTGGGCTGTCGAGGCCGGAATAAAGATGCGAAGGTGTGAACGTGACGAGGTCACACGAGATGTTTCTATCTATCATGCAAGAGAAGCATGGTTCATTAAATTGAAGACCACTGGTACGTGGCGGAGGACGTAGGTCCGATGACCACCATCGCGCATAGTAGAGACTTCCGATCGGGCATACCCCGGGCTTCCGTCAGTGCCATTTGATATACCTGAGGGTCCATACAGGCATGCATACATCATATTCATGACTATGCTAAGCATGGCAATAGAGTTGTAATAATGATCGATGATCAATCAAATTATTAGCCTTCCCCAAGGGGAAACGAAAGTGACAACACAAGCATGATAGCGAAAGCGAAGCGCTAACGGACATGATAGTAAAAGCATGATAGTAATATGATCCAAGCTTGAACAACCCTTTCTTATTTAATTTATTATTTATTAGGGTCATTAATTTCAACCGCGGGAGACGAGGATCGCTCCGAGGGCGAGTGAGTGATTAGAACATTACAATGCTTTAAACCGGCACGGCTGCGCGTGGGGATAGCTTTCCCCGGCGTGGCCAAACGTAGGTAAATGGCATTAATACGGCGCGGCCAAAAGTGTTGTTAATCTGGCGCGATGGGCTTGGGGCGCGCCGGATTAGGGCGCGTCGGGAATGTACCATTTAAAAACAATTTTTTATGAGTGTAAGGTTATTCCGGTGGGGGGGGTACCGCGCCGTATTAAGGGCCGCCGGATTAGGACTGCACCGTTTTAGCTAATTTTTGATGAATTTTGAAATGATTTAAGTTTATTAGGACTTTGTTGGGAGTTTTGAGGTCAATGAGGGTGATTGTTTGTTTAAATGAAGTCCAAAGCCCCCAGGGGAGAAGTTATGAGCTAGTGCGAGGTTCATACTCGAGCACTAGGGTTCTTAGCCTTAGAAAAAATGTTTTATTGAAGCCACTTTTGTATGAGTAAACTCATAAGTTAGAAGAATTCTGCCAAAAATTGGGCACCATCTCCTCCTTCCCTGAAGGATTGCAGAGGAGAAACGGGTTCATACCCACTTGTGGAGTAAGCCCCTAAATAGCCAGTCTGTAAGGTGGCAGCCAGCAAAACCCCAATCGGACAGGATACCCCGAGCACTAGCCTACGAGGGGCACCATAGTTCCGTGGGTTAGAACAAGCAAAGCGAGTGACTAATAAGGGGGTGAGGTCCCCGAGGACTGGCCTACAAGGGGTACACGGCCCATAGTCAACTCAAGATCCAGTAAAGGGACGGTTCATAGGGATGATAGGCCCCAAGGATTGGCCTACGAGGGGCATGCAACCCGTGACCACCATAACGTCCCTAGGGACAGTGGGTTTAATGTTGGGCTAAGCCCTATCAATCTTCACCTTGTGGCCCTTAGGGACCCTCACCACTCGCAGATGGGGGCCCTTTGACCAAATGGTGGCTCTAAGATACCAACGAGGTATGTCCCCCCCTCCCCGGAATACTAAAACTACTGTTCTCAGAAACGGGGAAACCCGACGACCATGAATCATGCGTAGGATAAGAAGGTCAGCAAATTAATGCTCATAGGATTAGTGGGTTAGCATTGCGCATTGCACCAATTGAGGTATAGAAACATCAAAATCATTAGCATATAATGGATGCGGGGATTGTAGAGATGACCCTGTTTGCTCTGGACTATGAAGAAGTGCAGAGGGATGTCGATGGGGTCGACCTCGGAATAGAAACCGGCAGAGATGCACACATGAGCGTGTCTCTAACCACAAAACCCACAATATATTTACACGGCAAGGCACGACCCTTGCATTCGAAAGGAAGAGCCCCGGGGAGGGGGGGAAATGATATCAATATAGCCCGCGTGGCTTCGGGCATGTTTGACTCCGCGAAGCAGAACTCAGCAATCGCACACACAGAGTAATCGGGCATGTAGGCTAAGCACGGAGCAGAAGAAGCATACAAGACATAACATAATTCATCTCATTGACGGGAGACAAAAGGATTAGGCATGTTATAAACATTCGGCGTGCCGGCGTTGTCGCTCGGTGGCCAATTCATTGATTTCAAAGAAGAAATTACAAAAGGAGTACATAAAGAAGACGAACAGATGGTGAGGGGGGAGGAGGATGGGCTCGTATCATCGCCCCTTCCCCCCCCCCTCACTTACACGACGGTAGAAAGGAGAAAACAGAGGAGGGGTCTTCGAGAAACGATCTGCTACACCCACCTAAATTTCACCAGCAAAACTAGAGTAGCAGACTCTCTTCTCCTTCCCCGACTTCGGAGGGCTTCAGGCGTAGAGGAAGACGGCTGTGAGGGGAACACTCGGTGAGAACCCTGCTTCTCTCTCAAGGAAACCCTCTCCCCCTCGAAGGTGATTGGCTCTCCGGCTCTCTCTCTCTTTTTTTTAATTCTTTCTCTTAATTCTTCTCTTCTCTCCTCTTTTTTTCAATCGAGCAGCCACATATATATAGGAGCAAGCTCGAATCCTAATCCGGCGTGAGGAATGGCACGCCCGGGAAGGGAGCTCCGCAGCCTTTAGCGCGCCGGAATAGGAGGGTGCCGGATAAGGGGGTGGCCGGTTTAGGGCACGCCGTATTAGCATCTCTCACCCGTTGCGGGCTAGCCGGTGAGTTCGGGGATGATTCCAGGGATCATCGTGAACATTCATCTTGTCACTGTTCTTTGAAACTTCGACGGGATGCCTTATCGAAGCTCTCAGGATGACGTATGGCCCTTCTCAGAACCTTGAGTATCTTTTGTTTGAACACACGGCTTTCCCGCTGACACGGCTTTCAGCACTATGATTCGTGTTGCTGGCTCGGTCTGGCTTGTGCTCAAATCTTCTTGGAGGGTGGGATAACACCCGGGATACTTCCGCCCAGGCCGGGCAACTGGGATCTTCTGCCGACAGAGCCTCCGATCCTCCATTCTGAAGAGCCAAGGGCTTTTTTTCATCTCAGGAGAGTCTTTCATGAGGTGGTGGGCCACCGGGTAGACCATCGTCCTTGGTCGGACAACGGGTGTAGTGTATGCGGCACGATGAAGTCGATGCTGGTTCATTGGGCAGGCTTGGTCGCACTGCTAGTTGGTTGTGAATTCATCTTGATTCTCCTAAGGTGAAGTCCCCGGTGTTCATACAGGGTGACCTGAAGCTCTGACAGCTCGAGAGGGCTTCAATATGTTGATATCCATCGGCTTCTATGCTTCAGTAGGCCATGTCATTCGTCTTCGAGGCTTGACCGCCGTGAGTGATATTTTGAGTGCCAATAGGTAGGTTTCTCTCAGGCTAAACCATTAATATTTTATGTCATCTTGTGCATTTTCAACTGCCCTTTCTATTGGTACTAGTTTGCCCAATTTTCATTCACTATATCGATCGAATTAGTGGTTTTAATCAAGGGGTGTTGGGGTTCGCCGGAAGGCAGGCTCAGTTTCAGGTAGCGGTCGAACTAGTGACCGCCACCTGAGATAGCGGTCGCCCAACAGACCGTCCTCTTGTACTTTTTTTTTTCAAAAAAATAATATGTTATTATGAATGCATCAATCACTTGGACGCATTCTTTTAGACGCGTCCCCTAGAGTGGAAGCCTTCACGTGATATTTTCAAAAAAAAATAAAAACTATATATGTTAGACGCATCAAAACACATGGACGCCTTCGTTTATACACGTCCCCTATGATGGACGCCTTCATGTGATATTTTCAAAAAAAACTACATATATTTATTTTTATGATAGCGGTCCCCTCAGGGCCGTCTTATGAAAATAGCCGCCTCCTGCTGACCGCTTTCTCAGTAAGCCCCTGGGTTGTCTGAGGGTAAGGTTAATCACCGTACGTTGTTATGTGGGTAACATTGTTGGCAATCAAAATATACTTCGTGATGACCCGGATCCCGGATACCAGATATACCCGATAGGACTACCAGATACACCTGATACCACTTGGAACCCGCGAGACCTCCCAAGAGCGGTAAAGCTCCGAAGGGATAAAAGGATTGTCGTGTAGTACATTGAAGCCACAGAGATATAACAGTAAGCAATTAAATTTCATTAGATCGGTTTGCTAAAGTAGCTGAAATAAAATTACTTTTTAATTAACAATTTCAATTTAACAATTATAACAGAGTCCAGTCCAAGAAATTAAAGACAAGTACAGGCCATAGGGAAAGAACGTACACTGTGGTCGGGCGATACCCGACGCAGGTACCGCTGGTAGCTACAGACGCGTCACACCAGGAACCACGAACAGAGACGACGCCACCCACCTGAAAAGCAGGGGTGAGTCTCCAAGCGGAGACTCAGTAGGGGTCACGCAGATCCCCACTGAAAAATGCGCAGTACACGGAACAGAAAGTAACAGTAGTAGCAAAGCAGGAAAAGCTACACTACAAGCTGTAAAAAGAACGGGAACAGCAGGAGTAGGGAATAGGCTAAGATCAAAGGAAGCTAAAAGAAAAGGGAAAAGTGAGGCCGTAAAACTCGGAACACGGCCACCGAGAGGAACTCGGCTCCCTAAGCCACTTCAAGCAGCGACAGAAGGGCGACTCTGATCTGACAAAGTCAGGAGTTACCGATCTGTCGACACAACGCCAGGCCTAAGACGAAGACCTGTAAGGACAGACAAAAGTCTAGAAAAGATCTAGATAAACTCGACAACACACACGACTAGAACGTCATGCACGCAACACAACGCTGACCTCGAATAGGGCCACGAGAGGGCTAACCCAGAAAGGTCACGACGCACAAGAAACGTGAAGAGTCACGTGTCACGTGACGGAAGCACCTCCTCATCAGAAAAATAGCCAGTTGCGTCCACTGACATCTTACACTGCGCCACGAGTGTGTAGCCTACGGTACCGCCAAAGTCTCGGCAGAGTCGCAGACACGCGCTGAACCAAACATGAACTACAACAACGAGTAACTCGTCAGGGCCACGCCCGTCCACGTAAGTCCTCATCCCCTGACCACGTGTGCACACACTGGCTCTTGCCTAAGCCAAGCCCTCTAGCTAGTTTTCTCCCTCGGTAGGATGCTACCGCTGGCCGGGAGCCCACAGAACTAGCTTACAAACCGTGTTATGGGAACTACACTTTCTACCACTCCGAGGTGGGTCAACACACTAGATCACGTGCGTCGATAGGCTACGACTAGTGGAGGCTCACAAGACACAGGACTCAGAAACACAAGTGCTAGAGTACAGATAAGCTAGAACGTGCTGTCACACGTACTACTAGGCACCACTAGCAGTACGACTACTACCAACAGACTCAAAACTAGGCAACTAGACCTACAACGTAACGATCCTTGATTCGGACGACTCAAACGCAAGATCGTCACTGAAAGTGGAACAAGCCGCCTATCGGTCTAATCCTAAGCCACGGGAAACGACGCTCCGCAGAAAATGACTCACAAAGACCTAAGGGAACACCGAGAACCCTCAACACGCCTGGACATGAAACCAAGGTAAAACGGTACCTCGAGATGTCCAGAACCAAAGTATCAGACTGGGCAGAAGTGCCGAGACACACACACAAGGTCACCCGTCAACCACTGGGTCACCCCGGGTTGACCGGAACCCATCAAAGACACACAAGCACAAACCCTCTTGGCCACCTCGGAACACGGTTACAGCCCTCATAGGACATCGGGTGATGTCCACGTGACAATGGGCGAACCACAAGGTCAAGCCAAGATACCGGAAACCAAACCACTGGTAAACCACTCTCTGGGCATAGGCTATCCATCACTCGGCCGCTGGGTCAACCAAGCAGTCAAGGAGGAATCGCCACGCAACTAGAGGCAAAGACACTGGCGGTCCTAGATTAAGTCACTCGGAGAAACTATAGCAGTCAAGGAATAGACCGCACACAATTCACCCGAACCGACCAATCCAGGGAACCTCCGGATAGACAAACCAACACTAGCAGTCCAAGATAGGACCACTAAAAACACCACCCTAACTCACGTAGATGACCGACATGAAACATACAGGACATACGGAGATTTGGGGGAACTCTGACACCCTCAAGGCACCTGGACACACAAACCGAGGTCAAATCATACCTCTAGGTGTCCAGAACCACGTCTCGAGCTGGACAAATCCATCGAGACACAGGCAAGGTCGCATGTCGACCATTGGATCACACCGGGTCGACCAGACCAGAGCAATGACTCTAACACGACACCGGGAGAAGCCATCATGGCCAACCGATAAAACATCGGGGATGAGCGATTCAGAATGGACCACTCAATAGGATGAACGGTCCGAAACTGGCCACACAAAGGGGTTAAACGGTCTGAAACTGACCGCACAACTCCAACAACCAACAAGGATGGACGGTCACAAAGGGACCACCCAACAAGATAAACGGTCCAGACTGGACCGCACAACGGGATAAACAGTCTGAATCTGACAGCACAACTCCCAAGGGATATGTGGTCTACCAGACGACCACACAAGGGGATATGTGGTCTAGCAGACGACCACACAACCCAAACCGACATAAGATGGACGGTCCAAGACCAACTGCCCAAGGGGGATGTGTGGTCTATCGTAAGACCACACAACCTCAACCAACATAGGATAAATAGTCCAGGGATGGCCGCCCTTATACATGAACGGTCCGGAACTGACTGTTCAAGCGTCACGGCGAGCAAACCGTGGGTTCGGCCCAACGGAGCCCTTTCCACGCCCCGTTCATCCCGAGACGAAGGGGATACAACCATGGACCTGCTGGAAATCACATAGACTCCGTCCGAAGTCAAAATGACACACGGATTGCAAGAAACGGGCGATTCTAACGAAATCACCCAAAAAGGGTTTCCGGGCTTCCCGGAGCCCTAGCGGTCAAACGGGACCACCAAATGAAACGAAATCAGTGACTATGGAACGCTGACGTCCCAGGGAGTCCATTGACTGTAACTGATCTAAAAATGGTTACCATTTTTTGGCGACCCCTACAAAACCCAAAAATCATGGTTTAGACTAAACAAGCCCAAACTCGACCGTTTTTACACCGAACGACGTGCAATGGCAGGGAAAACAGGCAGGGAGAAGTGGTGATCCATCACCCTACCTCCACCGAAGAAACCGTGCCCCGAAGGGACTAAACCGCGCCGAAAACCACGCCGCGAGCTCAAACACTAGCTTTGAATCCACCATTCGGGATCGCGCAAAAATCGCTCCATCCTCGCCCCGTCGCGCACCTAGCCAGCTCCACAGCATCTCCAGCACTCGCCCCTAGGTCCTTCGTCTGTAGCCGGAGCCAAGAAGGTGAAACAGGAGGGAAATGGGAGAGAGAGAGAGGGCGGCGGCAAAATGAGAAGGAGGAGAGAGGAAAGGAAAAGAAATAGAAAAGAAATTATGAATTTTCCTAATTTCCAAAAATCCGATTTTTGGCCCTATCTCAGAAAAATACGCAAAAATAGTCAAAACGACCGACTTGGAGAGTACATTATCGCTGCAGCATCCTCGAGTCGATGAACCGACAAATAAACTCAACGTAGGGTTCCATAACTAGTATGAGAGAAAAACCCACATGGATCGTAAAACTCAACTTAGGAGCCACAAAAGCGACCTGAAACTCACCGAAACAGATCCGAAAGATCCAATAAAGATCCAATAAGACCTACTAAGGATCCAGGGCATTACATCCTCTCCTCCTTTAAGAAATTTCATCCTCGAAATTTAAGGAGTAACAATGGAGAAGCAAGGGAAGAACAACCCAACATGGCTATGCACACTACGCATCAGCCAACAACAATGCCGAGAACATGGCAACACAAATCTCGAGAAGCATGGCTCAGAGGAACATTATCAGATCATAATTATGAGCACACGCTCTGGATCGAGCACGACACAAGTGGACACAAGTCTGACACCTCCGAAACAAGGCAACGTCGCTTATGTCTCACCAGAAATGCAGACACGACTGCCACAACAACAGACAACTGATACCGAGGAACACAACGACGGCACGGCAAGTAGCATCTTTCATAAGGAGACACAGTCCTCTCAGCTGACAACTTGACCACATCATCGTCTCCAGTGCCAAAGGTGGCAGAGAACACCTGGCACACAAGACGCCAACGACAACAGCACCGGACCACAAACACGATCAAGTCAATCCTCACTCAGATATTACCTCTGATCGAGTCGCATGCCAACTCTACGGGAGAAAGGGAGTACAGCAAGCTAACTGACAAGGTCACGGTCCATGGCAGAGACACAAAATCATAGAGAAATAGCGAAAAAATGATAACAAGAGCACTTGTAGGATTCTAGCTCCGTATAGAACACAGAACCATGGAACACAACTGCAAGCAGGGTCACATCATGGCACAAGAATAGCTAAACACACGACCATAAGGGACGGGTCACACATCAGACTGCTCACGAAGAAAGGACCCACGACAACGAGAAACGATAATCCCAGGGAACGCACCTCAAGGACCACGATTACGCCTCGAGAGCACAACACCCAAGAGAAGGAATGCAGAACAGAGGGTACTCAATCAGCAAGGAATGCGGATAGATTCCCCAACACTCACAAATGCCAATGCCAACACCAGAATAACTCCAGCAATAGCACAGCAACAGGCAACATCAAGGCACATGAAGCCAATATGAAGTCACATCGAGAAAGAATAAACCTATCGACCCGTGGGTAATCAGCCCACATGCTTCAGCTGCACACTCATAAAATGCACACAGGCATCAAAAAATATCTTGGTATCCGCATCCCAACACATGTACGGTGACATCGCAATTCATGAAAATCACAATATAAGACGCGACGAGTACTGATCCAGCGAACAACCGATCACAAGAACCCTAAGTGCAAAGAAGAGGAGTACCAGCTTCAGCACAAGGCCCAAGAAAAAGGCTAATCTCAGCTTACCTTCATGATGGGGTGCGTGAGCTGATAGAAATAGATCCAGAGGGGGGGTGAATGGATCTTTTTAGGAATTTTGATCAATTTAAGATTTGAATGAAGTGAGAAATACAAATTCAATGGACAAACTGTCAAGCATCAGAGATGCGTACTCAATCAACCACCACAGTTGGATTACGGTCCTAGTATGCATCTGGCGGAAAGCAATCAACGAATCAAACCATAAAGGACAAAAGGATTTTTTAGGTGGTTCGGTCCTCCAGACCTACATCCACCCCACACTCAAACCTGAGTGTGGATTCTGCTGCCAAACAGCTTGAAGAACAGCTTGCCTACATCGGCTGGGCAACACAGCTTGCCATCCGCTGATACACAGCTTCGCTGGGCCTTACAGCTTGCCGACCAGAGGCACAAATCCTCTACAACCGCTGACCAACAGCTTGAGTAAATGACAAATGAGAAAAGAGAAACAAAAGACGAGGACACACAGCAACTGAAAGCTGCAAGCTATAAGAACATGATGTGGCTCGCACGGAGCTGACTGGATTAGATTTGATCCAGATTCCAGTGAAGACAGATCTTCTAATGAAGCTTCTCTTCTTCTTCTTCACGAACTCTCTCTCTCTCCTTTTCTTCTGCAACTTCTCTTTTCTTCTCTGCTGCTCTCTTTTCTTCTTCTTCTCACTGGATTGTGCAGGCTCTCCTTTTTAATTAGGCTCACTCCTCATTCTTCTTCTCCTTTATAATTAGGCTCACTCCTCATTCTTCTTCTCCTTTTTGTTTTGCATCGATCACTGTCTTCTTATATACTCTCACTGGGTGTGTGGATGAAGAACTCCCGCCCATTAGCTTCCAGAAGGCTCTCAGCCACGTGTCACGATCTAAGCATTGTAGCCTTCCACGTGGCACTTATTAGGAGGTCGATCTACCTTGGATCACGTGCCCCTCCTCGGAGAGAAGCTCTGTCAGAAAAAAACACAAGGCCTTTAATCAAACGCTTATCATAGTTTGCACCGTTATGTTCAAACATAGAATGCACTGAGTAGAGATATTCAAGTCAACCATTGTATTGACTTACACAACAGCTTGACACCATATGCACAGACATGGGTCCAAGAGGCACAAGGAGAAGACTTTGTACCGAGTCAAAATAAAGGATCAAAGATATGCACAGACTCTTAAAACAACTGTGTAACATAGTTGATGCACCGAGTTGGGTTTGCGAGAATTGCACCGAGATGAAAGAGAAGAATCATACGAACAAAAAACGGATGCAAGACAGACCTTGCACCGAGTCTGAAAGGCGAGACGCACAAAGATGCACAAACAAGATATGCACGAACCTAAAAGTGTATGTTGCAATGAAATACAATGAAATGCACTGAGCCAATTTATGTCTAGACACGTAATGCACCGAGATGGAAACGGGGCTACAATGTTTGTGAGTGAGACAGAGACTTGCACCGAATTGATAAAGAGAAGTACAAGACACCGCTTGCACCAAGACGTATTTGCACTGAGATGAAGAGACAAGATCTAACAGTCCATACCAGACGATGATTGCACCGACTAGAGCTTGCACCGACCTCGAGAGGTGAGATGCAAGGACATGTTATGCACGGAGACAAGTGCTTAAGCGTGAAATGACTTGCAGCAAGTGAGCAAGACATGAAGACAAAATAAAAGGATTTAACCATTTTAATCTAAACATGATTCATAGTTGTCTTTATCAAAACTAGGGTTCCAACAATCTCCCCCTTTTTGATTATGACAACTATGAGTCATGTATGATTAAGCCAATACCAACAAAAAGGATTTATTCAATACTCGTCTTTCAAACAGCTGTATAAGCACACAAAATGCAAGTGTAATATGTAAGAGTAATGCTTCTGTGAGTATTACGAGAACAAACATTAGTGTTTGAATGTACATCTCTTTTCACAAAGATTTGAATCCCTCGCTTTGCCATTTCACTTAACAGTAAAAGAAATGTGGTCTTGCTCTTGTACTCAGCAAAAGTCCATGAGGTCTTCTTCATACATGATGATGGCTTCTTCTCCCCCTTTGTCATTATCAAAAATGGGGAATTTGGATATACTAGTGACCTCGGTAGCTCCCCCTGTCTCTTGCAGAATATGCTGAACTGGAGGCAGAGGTAGGAAATCTGTTCATTAAGGAGGTATGAAAATCTTTAATGGAATCGGCTAGTCTATCAAGTTTGCGATGCAAGGTGTCCCCCAGCCGTTCCACTAGAGAGGTAACTGACTCTCGATTATTGAGCACTTGTGAAACTATCTGTGACAAAGTTTGCAACTCAGACTGGACAACTTCAAACTTTCTGAGGATTTCTGGCTGACTGGGTGCTATCTTGCTTACTGTCCCCTTCATCAGTTCAAACTCAATTTTTAGATCAAATGTATGGTTGAGAATTAGACCCATATTGGTGAGCATGGAGATTTGGGTATCTTGAATTTTACTAACCATGTCACCTATTCGAGTGATGATATGCATAAGAGATTCTAGAATTTCTCTTACAGTCTCATCTATCCTTCGCTTAGCAGTCAAAAATTCTATCCCTTGACGTTCCACTACTTTTTCCAAATGCTTCATTCGGCTCTCTAGTCTATCTATTTGAACAGTCCTGAACAGGAACTGTTTGTTCATCAAGTCATTCTGATTTAGAACAATCTCTGTCAGCTTAGATAACATCTGAGCTAGATTTGATTCAGCATTTGTTCCACGTGTACTAGAAGTAGAAGCACTGGAATTTGGCAGCTCAGTGAAGTATTCATAATGCTGTTCAGATGGTGGAGGAGGTGGAATACCAAGACTGATTAGCTCCCCAAGGTGTGGACCATACTCAGGAGCCTGAGTGAAAGACATCCTATGGTGAGGGGCAGGTCCCATGCCATAGTCTTGTGATACTTCTTCAGGTGCCCCTGGAGCTGAACCGGTTGGTTGCTCATGTTGAGCTTCTTCAGCAGGTGGTTGAGCTCCCTGTTGATCATTTTCTTGTTCATTGACCAAAGATTCAGCTGTTTCTTCATAAATCATTTCAGCAGCTTCCCTCATAACTTCGTCGACCAATTTACTCATTTCCTCTTCTTCTATAATGACTTCCTTTTCTCTATCACTAGTTAGTTCTTCTGTTGGAGCCTCTTCCCGAGCCAGCTCTGCTTGGTCAGTGATTGGTCTTTTCTGTGACTGTTGACCAAAATCATCAAATATCTCATGGATATTGTGGTCTAATTCCTGAATGATATCCTTATTTTGGACATTCTGTACGACTGTTTCATGAATCTGAGATGCCTCGGGTGCAGTAGCTGCAGTTGGGTCCTGTTGTAGTTATTGCTCATCTAAACTTCCACTAGCTTGTACTTGAGCAGATTTCCAAGGAGAAGGAATTGTCTGACTTTCACTTTGAATCAACTCAAGGATGTGAGTTTCTTCTGATGAAGCTTGTGCAGGCTATTAAGGTACTGACACAGCCTGGGTTTCTGTATCCATTTTCAGAAGAGTATCCTTTGTGACAGGAGTACTCGTTCGTTTGGCTCCTTTCCTCCTCATGAATGTATTAATGAAACTTATGTTATAAATGTTTATCTTGGGGATTACGGACACAACATTACCATCCAAGGAAATGTTTTCCTCTTTTAAGATTGTAGTCAACTGATCAGCAAATGGAGAATGTCTTCTTGATTCCTTACACGTTCCCATTAACTGAATCATCACGTGCGGTAGACAGATTCTGATTTTCTTCAGCAAGCAGTAGAGAATAAACCTTTGGGAATCTGTCAGTCTACCCCTTCCTCCTACTTGTGGAGTAATCATGGAGGTGAGAATGTGATGGAGTAGACTCTTTGGTTCAGACAATTTGTTGGTGTTATAATGACCGAGCTTGGTCTGCTGCTTATCATGAAAGTTTCTGGGTAAGTCAGTGATGAGGGCAAAAGCATCATGTAGATTAAATGTGAATTCTCCTTCAATCTCTCCGTCTAAGGGAATTCTTATAGTCCTATGAAGGGACTGCCTAGAGAGCTCTATGACTTTTCCTTTGACCAGAGAGGAGATTGTGAAATTAACAGCATCGTACCTCAGGTTGCTATAGAATTCTGCTACCAGACTAGGGCAATACACCCTATGAATGCTCAGGAACTCTATCCATTGCTGGAATTCAAACAGATCAAATATCTCAGGGAACTCGGAGGCCATCTCTAGATCAGCAAAATCAATATACCGAGGGGGTATAATCTTTCCGGCTTCCAACATCAGCACAGGTTCCTCTGTGGACTTTGTAGATGAATCTCCCTTCCTCGCGGTAGATGCTGCTTTCTTCTGTCTTTTCGAACCTTGAGGTTGTGCTGCGGCCACCGTAGACATAGCATCTTCCGGCTGCAGCTGCTTCACTGCCTTCCTCTTCCCTTTACTCACAGCTGACGAAGTAGACATAGCGGCAAGGATGGAGGTAAGATGAAATGTGAAAGCCGAGAGGGTGGTAGAGAAAGATTGGAGACGTGGAAGGTTGCAGGTTGTGCACGCGGGAAGAAGCCACGGAGCGGGAGGACGCTTCGGCTTCGAAAGAAAGGGTAAGAAGGTAAAGAGTAAAATAGGGTTTCGTATATAAGGGAATACTACCGACTTTACCAATCTTCAGTAGATAATACCCAAAATACCCTTTTCTTAAAATAAAATGCCTTTCTTCGTAGAGGAGCTATTTACAGAATATGAGATTATATCTCACAGAATAGTTCTTTACAAAATATTTTATGAATTGAAATCAATGAAGGTCAAACAGCTTATTCAGGGAAACAACTCAGTCATTAGGGTCATTAATCTTACGATCCTTTTCATTAGCCAAAAGCTGATTGAAGAACCCAGTTTTATATTTTTCTTAAGTCTGTAGAGATTAACTGAAGAAAACCATGGGTCAACCATGAATATAATCCATTACACCTTTCTCTCCCCCTTTTCTTTGTTATAATTTTTTTTTAAAAAAAAACTTCTGATGAGTATTCCAGTATAATTGCACCTTTTTACACAAGGAGACATGTCTATGAAACACCAGAGACCATGGTTACTCAGTGCAAATAACTTTCGTACTTCATATGATGAACAGAGTTAGCATTAGTTATCATGACATAACCACTGAATTTCTTTGAAACAGATGGTCAGTTTCTCAAATGTCATGCCATTGCTCTGCCAAAAATTTCTTTCATTATTTTATATTATGGCGTATTCCCAGTTTTATCAGAGGAATCTCTTTAACAAGACATAAAAGAAGGAATATAAGCCTTAGGTTTCCAACAGATTGGCTTATTACTAAAGATTTTCAGATAACAGACCATTTATAGAGATGTTTCCCATTTGGACTGTTTCAAAAACATTGAGAAATCATTCATAGTTATTTGTGAGAACTATTCGGATAGGATTTAATGTTCATACACGATAAATTACATCTCAATTTAGATCAGCAAGATATTTTTAGTTCAGAGTGATGTGGGCATTTACTTATTGAAGAGGGTAAGGGTGATAGTATTTATATATATATACTACTCCCCTTGACTTGAGCAATCAAAAATATTTAGAAGGTGGAGAGTGATGGGAGATATAGACCAATGACAGGTGGTGAAGATGAATGCCATACGTGAGCAGGGTGAGAGCATTTCCAAAGAGCACAGCTTGGACGGCCATCAACCCACCAGCACTACTCTCATAAAATAAATCTTCATCCAGCCTTTAGACAATCTCCTCAACCAGACTTCAGCTTACTCTAGTGACAGACCCGGCACCAGTATTTTCAGAATCATCTGACACTACAAAAAGACTCTCACTAGAGCAATGTACAGCCTCTCAAGATTTTAAACAACCACCAGGTAACATCTAGCTTACTGAACCAATACCAGTGACACTCCACTAGAAGGGATAGCAGCTCATAGCAATTCAAACATTTTAGCTCAATCAGCAGAAGAGATACCCAATCTCACGTTCTCTTTTTCAAACGGGTATACCTCTAATGACCAGCTGCCTTAGAAAGACTCAGCACCCCCTCTGGGTGAGCAGAGATTTCCAACAAACATTATTATTTTTGTTCTTCTTAAAGCTCACAGAAGTGTTACTCTAAATGATGATGTTATGTTAAACTTCATGCAAAAATCCTAATCATTCAGCATGATTAATTTCAGCATGAGAATCACCATCTAGTACTCATTACAAGATTGCACCCTCCTAATAACATGAATTAATGACATGGCATGGATTATAAAAGAGGGATAGAAATCATGCAGGGAGTTGTAACTGAAAATATACAGATGTAAACTCGAGAAGAAATTAAATTCAACTAACCTTTGTGTGCCTTGGTTTCATTTTCCCTTTATTTCCTTCTTCAAGGCACGCCTGCAAAGATAGATTAATTTGCAAATTTGGGGACCCAAAAATTATTGGGTCTTCTTTGTTGAGTGACACCTCTCTCTGATGCACTCCAAGGTTTCCATGTTTTTCTGTTATCAAGTTCCAAATCATGGCATTTATTCATGATATGACCGATTCTCCCACAATAATAGCAGTGAGTAGTAGTGTTCAAATTTTTCTTGACAGGGTATTCAGTGAATCTTTATGGGTGAACTTTTGTTGAGACAGTTCTGCCATGAGAATTGTTACCTCTTTTTGCATGCCAGCATTCAGAGGCTCGATGCCCAATTTTACCACATTCAAAACATGCGGGTATTTCTCTATTAAGAGCAGTTTTGTTCATAAGAACATTCTCAGGATTTGACCTTCTTTTTCCTCCCCGGGCATGCCAGTAGTGAGCTGCAACATGACCCAGCTTCCCACATTGGAAGCACTGGATTTTCTTCTTCCTCCTGAATGCATAGGGTTTTTCATGAACCATCTTAGTATTCAATTCATCTTGAACCATTATTCTACACTCATGCATATGATGACCTGTTATGCCACAGTAATGGCATGAAGTATTCTTGATGTATGCATGTGACAGGATTGAGAATGGCTTTGTATCATGCACAATATCATAAGGTGTACCACATTCAGAAGAAGCTTTAACAGCAATGGGTGAGAATTTGGTTTTCATTTTACTTCCAGCCTTTTTCTGATTTCTTTCATTTTTTAAGTTTTTGGCCTGTTCTTCACCTCTTTTGGTCGTGAACTGAAATACAGATGAAGTGGAAGGTTTTTCTTGTTCTGAACTTCTAACGAAAATAGTTTTCAATTTATTTCCATCAACCTTCTTCATTACAGGATTGTAACCGAGTCCCTCCTTCTGAAAAATCACATTAGCTCCAAGCAGCTTGTTCAAATTATCTTTTCCCTTAACAAACTTTGACAATGAATTCTTTAGATCTTCAATTTCAGTTTGCAAGGAAACAATGTGGTCTTCACAGGAAATAACTTGATTTTACAAATTATCATTTAGACTTTTCAGAGTCTCATTTTCTTGTGTTAACTTCATTTCTATGTTCACTTCTTTTTCCTCCAAGATTGATTTTCCTCTTTCAAAAGCTAGCCATTTGTCAGAAAGGACCGTATTCAGAACCATCAACTTTTTATTCTGTTCCTTCAAGTGGCTGTTTTCTTCAATCAATTTATCATGAAATTTATCATTTTCTTTCTTCTGAGCCAGCAAGGAGTCATTTTCTTCTTTCAATGAAGTGATTAAATTTTTCTGCATATTATCATCAGAATCTAAATCTTCAATTAATTCCCTCAAGAATGCACATTCATTACACGAACCTACAATTTCAGCCAAATTGTTTTTCAGATTCTTATTCTCAGATTTTAGTGTGTCCAACTCTCTCTTCAATTTCCTTTTCTCAGATTTTACTCTATCATACTTGATCAACAGGTGTTCATTCAAGTCTACTAGATCTTCAAAAGAGAGATTGACAATGTCAGAGTCTACCTGTGATGACGTTTCTTCAACTTGAACCAGATCTTCATCTGAAGCCATGAGGCATTTCACTTCGTCCCTGCTCCTGCTGGATGCTATCATGTCGAGCACTTCAAAGGCACTGCAACAATTGACAATGCAAGAGAATTTATCAATATTTATCGCCCCTTTTACTAGGTTCAGGGCTCTCGGATTCTCGGAGAATTTCAGTCTGTCGGAAGCTTTCCACAAGGATCTATCCTTTGGAACTTCATAAGGGCTGTGTGCAATAATTATCCACAGATCAGGATTAATCTGCATCAGATGTTCCCTGAACTGATTGAGCCAGTTATAAAAATCTAAACCTTCATACTTCGGAAAATCAACAGTCGAAGACATCCTCAGATCAAATCACAGAATCAAATGCAGGACAATTCAAAAGTAAAGAGAGAGACACTGATCAATCCAACAATGCACCGAACCCGAATCCAGGAACGAATCTGTAGGTTGTTAGACCTTTTGTGCAGAAACCGCTCTGATACCAATTGATGGGGTGCGTGAGCTGATAGAAATAGATCCAGAGGGGGGTGAATGGATCTTTTTAGGAATTTTGAACAATTTAAGATTTGAACGAAGTGAGAAATACAAATTCAATGGACAAACTGTCAAGCATCAGAGATGCGTACTCAATCAACCACCACAGCTGGATTACGGTCCTAGTATGCATCTGGCGGAAAGCAATCAACGAATCAAACCATAAAGGACAAAAGGATTTTTTAGGTGGTTTGGTCCTCCAGACCTACATCCACCCCACACTCAAACCTGAGTGTGGATTCTGCTGCCAAACAGCTTGAAGAACGCTGGGCTTCACAGCTTGCCTACATCGGCTGGGCAACACAGCTTGCCATCCGCTGATACACAGCTTCGCTGGGCCTTACAGCTTGCCGACCAGAGGAACAAATCCTCTGCAACCGCTGACCAACAGCTTGAGTAAATGAAAAATGAGAAAAGAGAAACAAAAGACGAGGACACACAGCAACTGAAAGCTGCAAGCTATAAGAACATGATGTGGCTCGCACGGAGCAGACTGGATTGGATTTGATCCAGATTCCAGTGAAGACAGATCTTCTGATGAAGCTTCTCTTCTTCTTCTTCACGAACTCTCTCTCTCTCTCTCCTTTTCTTCTGCAACTTCTCTTTTCTTCTCTGCTACTCTCTTTTCTTCTTCTTCTCACTGGATCGTGCAGGCTCTCCATTTTAATTAGGCTCACTCCTCATTCTTCTTCTCCTTTATAATTAGGCTCACTCCTCATTCTTCTTCTCCTTTATAATTAGGCTCACTCCTCATTCTTCTTCTCCTTTTTGTTCTGCATCGATCACTGTCTTCTTATATACTCTCACTGGACGTGTGGATGAAGAACTCCCACCCATTAGCTTCCAGAAGGCTCTCAGCCACGTGTCGCGATCTAAGCGTTGTAGCCTTCCACGTGGCACTTATTAGGAAGTCGATCTACCTTGGATCACGTGCCCCTCCTCGGAGAGAAGCTCTGTCAAAAAAAAACACAAGGCCTTTAATCAAATGCTTATCATAGTTTGCATCGTTATGTTCAAACATAGAATGCACTGAGTAGAGATATTCAAGTCAACCATTGTATTGACTTACACAACAGCTTGACACCATATGCACAGACATGGGTCCAAGAGGCACAAGGAGAAGACTTTGTACCGAGTCAAAAGAAAGGAGCAAAGATATGCACGGACTCTTAAAACAACTGTGTAACACAGTTGATGCACCGAGTTGGATTTGCGAGAATTGCACCGAGATGAAAGAGAAGAATCATACGAACAAAAAACGGATGCAAGACAGACCTTGCACCGAGTCTGAAAGGCGAGACGCACAAAGATGCACAAATAAGATATGCACGAACCTAAAAGTGTATGATGTAATGAAATACAATGAAATGCACTGAGCCAATTTATGTCTAGACACGTAATGCACCGAGATGGAAACGGGGCTATAGTGTTTGTGAGTGAGACAGAGACTTGCACCGAATTGATAAAGAGAAGTACAAGACACCGCTTGCATCAAGACGTATTTGCACTGAGATGAAGAGACAAGATCTAACAGTCCATACCAGATGACGATTGCACCGACTAGAGCTTGCACCGACCTCGAGAGGTGAGATGCAAGGACATGTTATGCACGGAGACAAGTGCTTAAGCGTGAAATGACTTGTAGCAAGTGAGCAAGACATGAAGATAAAATAAAAGGATTTAACCATTTTAATCTAAACATGATTCATAGTTGTCATTATCAAAACTAGGGTTCCAACTGATGGGGACATCAAGGCAAGACCGTCCGCATTTTGTTTGCATTTATGTCCTTTTATATTTGTATGTATACCCTTGTGTAATATGGGTACGCAATTGTAGGTCTTAGTGGGTTTATATGTAAAATTCTCATGGGCCCAAGAAAGGGGACCCTCAGCCCTTTTCCATTGGTCCACCTAGACCATGTGGGGCTGGTCAACCATCCTAAGTGGCCTTCTAGAAGAGTTGAATGTCAATTGCCACATGGGTAGACAAATGGGTAAGAAATTCCATGGTAGGTTACCTACCATTTCAAACTTCCCCCTTGTCTCCCCTTGGTCAATAGGCCGCCCCTCCCCTTTATTTAAGTTTGTCACACTTGATCCCAACCATCCAATCCCCTCCCCTAGATCTAATGGTGTAGATTAGGTTTGATGTAAGGCATATAAAAGGTTGTATTTTCCATTTGTTAGCATTAATGAAGAAAAAATTGTTGGAACATCAAGAGTGATTCTTGTGCCCCTCCCCTCTCCCCTGCTGTTCATCTCCTCCAACCCCAAATTCTAGAGTGTAACATTTCTATCTCCTCCCCCTCAATCTCCAAGTTCATCTCCGGTGTTGCCGCCGCCGTTCGTGCCGCCTTCGAGCCGCCGCGAAGACGACTTTGATGTTCTATCCATCCTGGGTAGAAGCTCCTTCCCGGAATTACAACTATCAGCCACGAGTTGTTCTTGATCTGAAAATTTTATGGTGTGTTCCTATCTTCAATCCCCACCATCACAAAAAAAATCCCGTCCAAATTCTATCATCTACTATTTTTTTAAATTTCGTGTGTTTCTATTTCCCAGTTCTGTCCAGTCTCAGATCTGTGTGACAGCACCCCTGTAATCCCCCTCTCCGACCATCTTGTTGATTTTTCCAAACCCTCCCAATTTTACTGGAAGTTCTGTCCACCGTCCCCTCACTCCATGAATTTTCTTGATGTTTGATCAGCTTTCCATCCATTTTTTCAAAATTCATTCTCAGAGCTTGCTATAGTGCTTTCCACCTGTTTCCAGATTCGACCTCTATCCAGTGAAAAAATCATATCACTTCGTAGCCACCTCCAATCAGTCCACAAAAAATATTTCCATCTTACTTGTTAGAAATTCTATAACTTTTGTGAAGAGCTCAGGAGCTGAATCGGACATCTACCATGCGGTCAACGGTAGTTCTCAGATAAGTTCCCTACAGATCTGAGAGTTCGACTACTGTACACCAGGAACTCAAAAATTCAATAAAGCCCAGATCCATGCTGATCCAGGTCTGATCTCTAGGCCTAGGTTGAAAGACTTCAAGTTAGCTTTCCAACGGCACCAATTTCGTGTCGATCCGACATCGGGGCTGATCGCAGCGTCCGTTCTCGCCGGAGCGTGCGCCGGAAAATAGAACCGGCAGATCCGTGGCCGGTTATTCCAACCGGTGCCGAACGGAGCCGCCCGGCCTCCGGTCGACGTTCCAACGTGCCACCAGCCCAGGGAACGCTTCCCCAAGTGTCCCCACCACAGTGGTGCCACCGGGCCCCACACGGCCCCTCCGGACAGCACGTGGGCCCCACAGTCACAAGTTCGGGTGCTGCCGAAGAGATGCGAGAAGCCGCCCGTCAACCCGAATTCGGTCCTCCCGGACCCCATTGTGTCGCCCTTTACCTCCCTGCGTGGAGTGGGCAGTGCTTCATTTCTGTAACAAGTGTGTAATATTATTCCGGGAGTACAGGTTTTGGCCGGGTCCGTCGTCCCCACGCTGAGCGCGTGGAGGTATCATTTTCGCTCCCTTCTCGGCATTTTGCTTACTTCATATATATTTGTTTATGCCACTGCTAGAGAGCATGTGTAGGGATAATTAGCTCGCTTTATATTTATATCACCGCTGCTGCGAGAGAGAGCGTTACCGTCCCGTGACCCGATCCGGGCACAAAAGAGAATTGACCACCCTAGCTCTTGCCGGTTTCTCAACCATGCACGTCCGACGCTTCCCTCGTTAAGGGACCATCATGAGCTCACCTAGAGTCCGAGGACTGTTGTCGTGTCCGTGGTCTCGTCCCGCATCAATTTGGTATCAGAGCCTCATTTAAGTCTAGGGTCATTTAAGTCCAATGTTACATTTGCATTCCAATAACCCGGTATATAAAAAGGTGTTGTCCAAACGTTAGGCTCCGCACACTTGTGCGAGTGATCTTCGGATCGATTAACTCCGCCACGTACCGAGTCGGTCATCCGTCACGCATCACCAACACTTCACGTCCTAAAAATGGTAAATGAGCCTTCATAATACATCGGCCGCTGGACACGGCACGACAAATACGGTACGCGACAGCTCTTAACACCATGATCGAGTCCAAAGCCAAGCAACCGTATTGCAAAGAGCAGATCAGACTCAGAATAAAGCTGTCCACGCTTAAGCAGACACAGGGCAAAGGCATCACTAAGACAACAATCCCAAGGCAAACCTCGAAAAGATTCCACCAGAAGGGACGAGAAGCAATAAGCTCAACCACGAAAGCTCACCAGGAAGGGAAAATCCTAGCTTGCCTGAGCAACTTCTGAAACACGGAATCTAATCGAGCACTTCAATAGAAGCGAGACACATCAGGAGCTGAACAGATTCAAGCCGGGATGACCAAAACAACGTGAGAATGTGTACGGTCATCAGACCAAGGCCAAAGGTCAACAGCAACCTGAACAACACACGAAAAAAACCTCGAACAACGTACTACAGATTCAAGCCTTACGGCGTACACTGCCACGCACGACAAGATCGAGACAAACACCACGATAGAAAGAAGCGTCTCATCACATCCTGACAAGAACAAAAATCACCTTGAGCAGTGCCAGAATGGCACGCACAAGACCACATACGAAGAAAACAACACGACAAATCATCGCAACACCTAAGCCAACAAATACCTGTATTAGACTTTAAGGACTCTAGATACTACAATATCTCGGATTCCCATGTACTTCACACAACAATGCTCTGATACCAACTGTGACGACCCAGATCCCGGATACCAGATATACCCGATAGGACTACTAGATACACCTGATACCACTTGGAACCTGCGAGGCCTCCCAAGAGCGGTAAAGCTCCGAAGGGATAAAGGGATTGTCGTGTAGTACATTGAAGCCACAGAGATATAACAGTAAGCAATTAAATTTCATTAGATCGGTTTGCTAAAGTAGCTGATATAAAATTACTTTTTAATTAACAATTTCCATTTAACAATTATACCAGAGTCCAGTCCATAAAATTAAAGACAAGTACAGGCCACAGGGAAAGAACGTACACTGTGGTCGGGGGAAACCCGACGCAGGTACTGCTGGCAGCTATAGACACGTCACACCAGGAATCATGAACAGAGACGATGCCACCCACCTGAAAAGCAGTGGTGAGTCTCCAAGCAGAGACTCAGTAGGGGTCATGCGGATCCCCACTGAAAAGCGCGCAGTACACGGAACAGAAAGCAACAGTAGTAGCATGGCAGGAAAAGCTACACTACAAGCTGTAAAAAGAACGGGAACAACAGGAGTAGGGAATAGGCTAAGAGCAAGGGAAGCTAAAAGAAAAGGTAAAAGCGAGGCCATAAAACTCGGAACACGGCCACCGAGAGGAACTCAGCTCCCTAAGCCACTCCAAGCAGCGACAGAAGGGTGACTCTGATCTGACAAAGTCAGGAGTTATCGATCTGTCAACATGACGCCAGGCCTAAGACGAAGACCTGCAAGGACAGACAAAAGTCTAGGAAAGATCCAGACAGACGACAGACAGACTCGACGACACACAAGACTAGAATGTCGTGCACGTAACACAACACTGACCTCGAGTAGGGCCACGAGAGGGCTAACTCAGAAAGGTCACGACGCACAAGAAACGTGAAGAGTCACGTGTCACGTGACGGAAGCACCTCCTCATCAGAAAAATAGCCAGCTGCGTCCACTGACATCTTACACTGCGCCACGAGTGTGTAGCCTACGGTACCGCCAAAGTCTCGGCAGAGTCACAGACACGCGCTGAACCAAACAGGAAATACAACAACGAGTAACTCGTCAGGGCCACGCCCGTCCACGTAAGTCCTCAGCCCCTGACCACGTGTGCACACACTGGCTCTTGCCTAAGCCAAGCCCTCTAGCTAGTTTTCTCCCTCGGTAGGACGCTACCGCTGGCCGGGAGCCCACGGAACTAGCTTACAAACCGTGTTATGGGAACTACACTTTCTACCACTCCGAGGTGGGTCAACACACTAGATCACGTGCGTCGATAGGCTACGACTAGTGGAGGCTCACAAGATGCAGGACTCAGAAACACAAGTGCTAGAGTACAGACAAGCTAGAACGTGCTGTCACACGTACTACTAGGCACCACTGGCAGTACGACTACTGCCAACAGACTCAGGACTAGGCAACTAGACCTACAACGTAACGATCCTTGAGTCGGATGACTCAAACGCAAGATCGTCACTAACAGCGGAACAAGCCGCCAATTGGTCAAATCCTAAGCCACGGGAAATGACCTTCTGCAGAAAATTACTCACGAAGACCTGAGGGAACACCGAGATCCCTCAACACGCCTGGACACGTAAACCAAGGTAAAACGGTACCTCGAGATGTCCAGAACCAAAGTCTCAAACTGGGCAGAACTGCCAAGACATACACACATGGTCACCCGTCAACCACTAGGTCACCCCGGGTTGACCGAAACCCAACAAAGACACGCAATCACAAACCCTCTTGGCCACCTCGGAACACGGTTACAACCCTCATAGGACATCGGGTGATGTCCACGTGACAATGGGCGAACCACAACGTCAAGCCAAGATACTGGAAACCAAACCACCGGTAAACCACTCTCTGAGCATAGGCTATCCATCACTCAGCCGCTGGGTCAACCAAGTAGTCAAGGAGGAATCGCCACACAACCAGAGGCAAAGACACTGGCGGTCCTAGATTATGTCGCTTGGAGAAACTATAGCAGTCAAGTAATAGACCGCACACAATTCACCCGAGCCGACCGATCCAAGGAACCACCGGACAAACAAACCAACACTAGCAGTCCAAGATAGGACCACTAAAAACACCGCCCTAACTCACGTAGATGACCGACATGAAACATACTGGACATACGGAGATTTGGGGGAACTCTGACACCCTCAAGGCACCTGGACACACAAACTGAGGTCAAATTGTACTTCTAGGTGTCCAGAACCACGTCTCGAGCTGGACAAATCCATCGAGACACAGGCAAGGTCGCATGTCGACCATTGGATCACACCGGGTCGACCAGACCAGAGCAATGACTCTAACACGACACCGGGAGAAGCCATCACGGCCAACCGATAAAACATCGGGGATGAGCGGTTCAGAATGGACCACTCAACAGGATGAACGGTCCGAAACTGACCACACAAAGGGGTTGAACGGTCCGGAACTGACCGCACAACTCCAACAACCAACAAGGATGGACGGTCACAAAGGGACCACCCAACAAGATAAACGGTCTGGACTGGACCGCACAACGGGATAAACGGTCCGAATCTGACCGCACAACTCCCAGGGGATATGTGGTCTACCAGACGACCACACAACCCAAACTGACATAAGATGGACGGTCCAAGACCAACCACCCAAGGGGGATGTATGGTCTATCGTAAGACCACACAACCTCAACCGACATAGGATAAACGGTCCAGGGATGGCCGCCCTTATACATGAACGGTCCGGAACTGACCGTTCAAGCGTCACGGCGAGCAAACCGTGGGTTCGGCCCAATGGAGGCCTTTCCATGCCCCTTTCGTCTCGAGACGAAGGGGATACAACCATGGACCTGCTGGCAATCACATAGACTCCGTCTGGAGTCAAAACGACGCACGGATCGCAAGAAACGGGCGATTCTAACGAAATCACCCAAAAAGGGTTTTCGGGCTTCCTGGAGCCCTAGCGGTCAAACGGGACCACCAAACGAAACGAAATCAGTGACTATGGAACGCTGACGTCCCAGGGAGTCCATTGATAGTAACTGATCTAAAAATGGTTGCCATTTTCCGGCGAACTCTACCAAACCTGAAAGTCATGGTTTAGGATAAACAAGCACAAACTCGACCATTTCTGCGCCGAACGACGTACAATGGCAGGGAAAGTGGGCAGGGAGAAGTGGTGATCTGTCACCCTACCTCAACCAAAGAAACCATGCCCCGAAGGGACTAAACTGCACCAAAAACCGCATCGCGAGCTCAAATGCCGACTTTGAATCCACCGTTCGGGATCGCGCCAAAATCGCTCCATCCTCGCCCCGTCGCGCACTCAGCCAGTTCCACAGCAACCCAACACTCACCCCTAGGTCCTCCGTCTGCAGTCGGAGCCGAGAAGGTGAAACGGGAGAGAAACGGGAGAGAGAGAGGGCGGCGGCGAAATGAGAAGGAGGAGAGAGGAAAGGAAAAGAAATAGAAAAGAAATTAGGAATTTTCCTAATTTCTGAAAATCCAATTTTTGGCCCTATCTCAGAAAAATACGCAAAAATAGTCAAAACGACCGGCTCGGAGAGTACATTGTCGCTACAGCATATTCGAGTCGATGAGCTGACAAATAAACTCACCATAGGGTTCCGTAACTAGTACGAGAGAAAAACCCACACGGATCGTAAAACTCAACTCAGGAGCCACAAAAGCGACCCGAAACTCACCGAAACAGATCCAAAAGATCCAATAAAGATCCAATAAGACCTACTAAGGATCCAGGACATTACATACTCAATGGCAATCAAGCCTCAAAGATAAATGATGCGGCCCACTGAAGCAGAGAAGCCGAAGAAGATCAATACATTGAAGCCTTCTCAAGCTGCCAGAGCCTCAGGTCACCCAATATGATCGCCGGGGACTTCACCTCATGAGGATCGAGAATAATACACCACAAGCGGGCATTGTCATTGGGACTGCCCAATGAACTAGTATCGACTCGGTCATACCGTGTGGACAATATCCACCGTCCGATCAATCACGAGCATGCATCCGTCGCCCGACCAAGGACAAGGATGTACCTGTCGTCCGATCAAGGACAAGCATGCATCCGTCGCCCGACCAAGGACAAGGATGTACCCATCGTCCGATCAAGGATGAGCATGTACCCATTGTCCGACAAGGGACAAGGGTATACCTGGTGGCCCACCACCTGAATGAAAGATCCTCCCCAAGCAAAAGAACGCCCTTGGCCTTTCAGAACAAGGGACCGAAGGCTCTGTCAGTAGAAGACCCCGATTACCCTGCATGGGTACGGCTTCTCAGCATATCAGGTCCGTTAGTGACCAAATGACCGCCCAGTCCAGATGAAAGCACTCCGGGCAGCATACCACCCCCCGTGAAAGCTACCAATGCATGTTGAGCCGAGCCGACAGCACAAACAACTGTGCCGAAAGCCGCGTCAATGGAAAACTCATGTGTCCGAACCGAAGGCACATGAGTCTCCAAAAGTAGCCATTCAATAGCCTGGAAGCTTCGTTAATACCTCCCACCACGGTCTGGCAAGGCCACGGAGAGATGAAGAATCACATCGACTCTCAGAGTCAGTCCGGGACCCGCTGTCGGACCCGAATCAAGTCGACGCGATAGAACGGCTCGAATATGGCGCGCCCCCCTTAATACGGCGCGCCCCTTAATCCGGTGCGCCCTCTGTTCAGTTGCCCACCTGGCACGCTACTCCCGCGTCGGATGAAGCACGGCCGAGGGTTCTTTATATAAAGGGGCCTGTGGTCGAATGAAAGAGATATACAGAGATAGAAAGAAAAAGGGAGGGAGATAGAAGAGGCGAACATAATAGAAAGAGAGGAGAAGCTTGGAGAGGAAGAAGAGGAGCAGAGAGCCCGTTCGATTTCGATACCCTATTTTCTCTGCTGTATACGTCTGAGGTGGGTCGGCGGAAGGCGTCTGTTCTTCTTCTTCTATTTTTTTCCCCTTCTGCTAGAATAGCTCCGCGGAGCGATGTAATGAAAGGGGCGATGATATGAGCTCGTGTGTTCTTCGAGCCTCCGCCCTCTATTTCTCTCTGTTTTCCCCTTTCTTTCTAGGATGGGAACCGGCTTCGTGCGACAACGTCGGGCCACAGTGATGTAGAATGCTCTCTGTAGTGCCTTCCTTATGGGTTTGAATGAATGAGTAGATGCATGTTTGCGCCTATCTTTCTTATCAGATTAAAATCCATTTCCCCTATATTTCGTATGTGATTTATTTCGTTTCTTCCACCGCCGAATACGCCCCATTGTTTCTCAGGGCAACATCAATAATCCCCTCCCCGGGGTTCTTTTATCGCGTAGATCGTATTGAATAGTCACTATGTCCATGTGTTCTCTCCGGGATGGAGGCGTGAACATAAATGCACTCTCCTTTGGCCCCAGAGATGGCTCCCCGATACCCTCCTGTTCGTGATTATGGGCTAGGAGAAGGGGCCATCTCTAAAATCTGTGAGTGTCGTATTTGTTCGTATTGCAGAAGCTGCTGAACTGTTCGACCATTTGCCCCCTCTAGAGTCTCAGTCTTCTGACTAACCTTCAAACCATCAGTCTAGCTCGTCAACCTCCCTACTAGTCTGTTTCCTTGATGCATACATATACATATGATCAGTTGTTGTCAACTCATCGATCGAGTGCATTATACGTATGACCGCATCTAATGATTCGTTTCCTCGAAAAGCTCATTGCCCGGGGAGGCGAACATTCCCCATCAGTGTTTTCAATCGCCGTCGGACCATAGGGTCATATCCCTTGATGATATGAACCCTATGAACCATAAGGTGAACATCAATAGGGCCTTAGCCCGACACTAAACCCACATTCCCTCAGGAATGGTGGTGGCTGTGGGAAGGTCACCTCTCCTAGGCTGGCCCTCGAGGTACCTTCTCATCTCAGCCGTCCCTTAATGATGTCTTGACTCGTAGAGTATGGATGCTCCGAGTAGGCTAGCCCTCGGGGTCTTTTCCCTCTATTGAAGTACACCGGTCACCGTTTGGCATTCCTGACTTTAAGGAGCGTACCCCAATATCGTGAGACTGTCTCCACTTCGCCCCCGCAACCCTATGTGATGGGGACATCACCGGCGATCTCATTTGTTCGAGGATCCTGATGCTCGCCAGCAGTGCTACATCTTGTTCGCCACTTTATTCCAAGTCATATGATGTATTTTTCATTTTCGTATTATGTAATTTTCCTTTTATTTGAGTCAAGTCCCTAGGTTAAGGTGTCATCTACCTAGGTTAATTGGCATTAGAGTGGTTAATGAGTCAGTTGGGCCCAATTAAGTGGGCTAGGCCCATGGGCACCCCCTTCTCCCTTAGTTTATTGTCACTAGTCTAAAACTCAGGGTCTTATGTTAAATTGTGGGATTCCTATAAATAGGACCCCAATCCCACCATTTGAAGCTAATGAATGAATGATATTGAGTTGAGTTTCCATAAAATTTGTGAGTTTCCCCTCTCTCCCTCTCTCTAGTTCTCTCTCTATTTCTCTCTCTCTCTCTCTAAAGGGGGCGAACCCCATTCTCTCTCCTCCCCACCCCCAATTTTGAAATTCACTATCTCTCCTCCCCATTCACCTCTCATTAAGACCCCTCCCCCTTCCCCATACCTCCCCTTTAATTCCCCTCCAACCCCTAGGTGGAATCCCCTTCTCCTAGGCACCTCTCCCTCCTCCCAAGCAACCTTTCCCCTTCCCCATACAACCTTTCATTTTCCCAAGGGAGAATCCCTTCTCCCAAGCACCCCTTCCCATTCCCTAGGCCCCCATTAACCCATCCATTAACCCCACATTCAAACCAAAGGAGAGTTCTCTCCCCCCTCTCTCCTTCCCAACCCAAATTCGTAGATCCCCCTTCCTCCACTTGCTAGACCACCTCCCAGCCCCCTTTCTGCCCCTCCCACACCTTGTATCACCCCCTAACAGACCCCTACATAGTCAGGTGTCACCCCCACACCCATCCACCCCATTTCCTACCCCATCTACTCCGTCTCCCATCACCTTCCATCACCCTATCCATCTCAGTTCACAGGCAGCAGTTGGATCCCGACTTACAGAACATGCCCCGAGGTCATTCGGCATCGTCTGCAGGCGTACCGTACATCGACGAAAAGGTCGTCAATATAGCTTCGCAGCCGAGGTGGTCTCGCCAGCATCCGACATCCCTGCTGTCCGGAGGGTTCATTCTCGTCCGACTGCGCAACCGGGACCTGAACCAAGACTAGAGCTGCAGTGCAGAAGCTTCCACGGTCTCATCCTTCTGTTCCAAGGTGCGCTGCTGTGCCAGGTCGAAGATCCACCAGTCCTCTGTCCAACACAGCAAGCGGGACCTCGTTCGGAGTCCGGGACTGCCCGTTCCGAATTTTCTCCCCTAGGTGCGCTGAACAGGCCACTCAGGACCTGTCCAGACCCCTCGTCACTCAACGGGCTCCCCCTCTCTGCCCCGACATCGTCTGGTGTCCCCCCTGGCTTCTGCTCGAAGAAGACTTGTCCACGGTCATACTCGTCTTGGTCCCGCTGCGTTTTGACATCGGGAGCGGGCGTGGTGACTACTTCCACCTGCTGCTGCACCCTGGGACCAGTCCGAACCAGAGCGCCGGGATCCTGTTCCAGAACTAGCCCCAGCCGGTGACGACATCGGGACCACCCACAAAAATTCACAGGCATTCTTGGGTCTGTCAGCAACGTTTCAGCGCCAGTTTCGTTGAATTCTGACATCGGTGGAATGCGTTCCGTCATCTACATCGACTTACTATCCGGTTACTCCAGAACGGGCAGATCGTTCGGCGCTAGCTTAGTTAACCTCCCCTCCCCGCCTGGCCGGCTTAGCGCCCCTCCCTGTGTGGAGGTAGTGTTTGGTGTAAGCCCATTCCCCCACCCCGAGATCCACCCTCCTGCGTGGGGCATAGTTTTGTACTAGCAGGTCTTCGGCTGAAGCGTCATCGGCGCGGCGTGCAGGTAGCCCACGCTTCCCCGCTCGCCCTCATCTCCGACCGGGATCGGTGTCTTCACACCAATCAGGTGAGCTTTGAGCCCCCATCCTCTGCTGGTTTCACTATTGCTTAGCTTAGTATTATCTCTAGTTGCGCCGTCGGCAGTGGGAGAGTGCTCGTCCCAACATTCCGTCTAATCGAGTGCCACCGCGGGTGAGGTGTGAGAGTGTCATTACATCCCACGCCCTCGGCGTGCCGGCCGCCCTTGAAAATGGGCATCCCTGGCCCATTGGGGTCCATCCCTACCTGGCCATATCCTTGGAACCTCGAGGTCAAACCTCGGACCCTCACCACCATCGCCGGTCCACCTACGGAACCGGGTGTACGCGACACGGGTGAACCGCTTGTGAGAGATCGATGTTCGGTCCGATTGCTTGCAAATCTAGGTCCAAGGAGTGGTGTCACATCAATTTGGTATCAGAGCAAGTTTTAGACTTGTCTCTACTAAGTCTTGTCCTAGGGCAATTGCATTCGTCACCCGTTCATCATGACCACTTCCTACTTAGCCTATTCACCATCCTTAGACCCATTAGCTGCTTTTGTGTTTGATGGATCTCGCCCTAGCATATATCTAGAATGGGAGACGTCCATAGACCGACACTTTGAGAGGTTCACCCTATCAGGGCCTATCCAAGTCAACTATGCCAAGAGTTTGCTATGGCGCCAAGCTAGGAAAGAATGGGAGTACATTGTAGGTTTGAGAGAAGCCAAACGGGAAGCACCCATTGAATCTTGGGTTGAAATGAGGGCCGATCTTAGAAAGATCTAAGCACCCCAATCTGGACCTCCTCAACCAACCACTTTTCCACCCCCAACTCCAACCCAAGTACTTCCCCTATCAAGCCCAACCCAAGCCCATCCATGTTCACCACCCCGGGAGTACCATGAGCCGGCTATCTCCACTCCTCCACAAAAAGACCCATTCCTCCCCTTGGAAGAGGAGCCCATGATCCAAACACTTGATCCCTTGGAAGTAAACACCTCTTCCCTTGGAAGTAAGATCGACCTAGACCCCCTCCCGACCCTCGAGGAAACCCAAGCCCACACCGTTGAGGAGGAGGAGCCACAAAACTCACCCACCCCTCCTAGTTCGGGTCCTCATGAGCAGCACACCGTCACCATAGATGAGTCCATACTCCAATGGCTCAAGCAAAGTCCCACCCTCCTGAGATCACCACCATTGGGATATCAATCCCAAATTGTTCCCACCCGGTCTCCCCATGTCACTTTACAAACCTTCTACTTCGCGGGAGACTTGGGAGACCTAGTGGATTGCCTATATTGGCAAGTCCACTTGACCGGCTTGCTTGCCATGGGACCTTCGGAGCCTAGCACCATTAACTTTGCCCACCCCACCATTGGCTCCTTCACTTCCATTTGCACGAGTGGGCATTGTACTATTGAGATTCTTCTATTTCTCCCCTTGGAGGAAGAACCCACTCCGGTCTACTCCCCACCCATTGAGACCCCAAATGCCTTAAACGCTCAACTCACTAGAGATCTTGGACCAATTACTTTGGAGGAGGATGACTCACCACCATATTGTGAGGACCTTGAGGATGTTGAGATAAACTTAGAGCTCCTTTCCCCCGGATACACTTATGTTGATACTTTTGACCCCTCCCAATGGGAACCTAGGAACCCATGTGGTCCACCCACATCACTTATCACCCACTCCTTCCTACCCTCACCCACCATGTTGGACCAAGCCCATCTCTCCCAAGACTCAGATTACACAATGGGAGCCATGACTTTGGGCAATACACACTTAGGGATCGAGGAAGTGCCCCACTTCATGATATTGACCTTCCAAGACCCCTTTGACCCATTCCAATGGAGGTCCAAAAGCCCACACATAGGAGACATCGTTGGTACAAAAGTGCATAAGTCTTGGCGTACAACACCACTTGATATGATTCTTAAGTCGGGTCCACTCGTTCATATCACCCACATGTCAAGTAGGATGCATGATTGGTTCATATTCGGGTGTATCAGCCCTCCCTCATTTAACATTGGTCATACACATGTCAAAGGCATCTACGGATGTCCGGGTCCCCCGATATTTATCACCACTTTGCATGATAGGTACACCTACGGGTGCCCTGGCCCACCTAGGTTGACCAAAGTCTACACGGCATCATTGCATGATAGGTCCACTTATGGATGCCCCGGTCCACCTAAGTTCATCAAGGTTCACATGGCATCAAAGCATGATAGGTCAATTTATGGTTGCCCCGGTCCACCTTTGCACACTACCCACTTTCACAACCACTCACCGCATCATAATGCATGGCATGAGCATACACGCAAGCAAATCGTAACGAGCGGTGAGGTTCACAAAGAGCGGGAAAAGGCTCACGAGCGCCACTTGAAATTCCAAGTAGGTAACCTATCGATGGTGGCATTGGAGTGGCTCTACCCTAGAGTCACCTCCAACTTGAGGGCACGAGGACTTGGACCTTGCCAAGTTCCGAGTGACTTTGGCAACCCGGCTTATGGGTTGGACTTACGAATGGGGTTTGGGATACACCCAACTTTTGGCGCGGCGGATCTGGCACCCTATATGGGCACTGCGGGGGAACCCAGTGAGCACCTTGAGCCTACCCCCGCCTTTGTGAGTGATACCCTCGGAGAGCATCCACATATCAGCCTGAGAGCCCGACGTGTGCACACGGAGACAATACTGGGCAAGAAGGGTACCATCGCCAGCAAGAGGGTGTGCCCAAGCCACCGTGAGAGGATGAAGGACCGTCCCCTAGTTGCGGATGTAGAGTTGAGTTTGGAGGTTGAGGTTCACCCCGAGCTGCTTTAGAGGACCACTTCACCGGAGGACCCATACTCGACGGAGTCGAGTTCTCCACACCCCGTGGGTATGATTGGGACATCACCGGCGATCTCATTTGTTCGAGGATCCTGATGCTCGCCAGCAGTGCTACATCTTGTTCGCCACTTTATTCCGAGTCATATGATGTATTTTTCATTTTCTTATTATGTAATTTTCCTTTTATTTGAGTCAAGTCCCTAGGTTAAGGTGTCATCTACCTAGGTTAATTGGCATTAGAGTGGTTAATGAGTCAGTTGGGCCCAATTAAGTGGGCTAGGCCCATGGGCACCCCCTTCTCCCTTAGTTTATTGTCACTAGTCTAAAACTCAGGGTCTTATGTTAAATTGTGGGATTCCTATAAATAGGACCCCAATCCCACCATTTGAAGCTAATGAATGAATGATATTGAGTTGAGTTTCCATAAAATTTGTGAGTTTCCCCTCTCTCCCTCTCTCTAGTTCTCTCTCTATTTCTCTCTCTCTCTCTCTAAAGGGGGCGAACCCCATTCTCTCTCCTCCCCACCCCCAATTTCGAAATTCACTCTCTCCCCTCCCCATTCACCTCTCATTAAGACCCCTCCCCCTTCCTCATACCTCCCATTTAATTCCCCTCTAACCCCTAGGTGGAATCCCCTTCTCCTAGGCACCTCTCCCTCCTCCCAAGCAACCTTTCCCCTTCCCCATACAACCTTTCATTTTCCCAAGGGAGAATCCCTTCTCCCAAGCACCCCTTCCCATTCCCTAGGCCCCCATTAACCCATCCATTAACCCCACATTCAAACCAAAGGAGAGTTCTCTCCCCCCTCTCTCCTTCCCAACCCAAATTCGCAGCTCCCCCTTCCTCCACTTGCTCGACCACCTCCCAGCCCCCTTTCTACCCCTCCCACACCTTGTATCACCCCCTAACAGACCCCCACATAGTCAGGTGTCACCCCCACACCCATCCATCCCATTTCCCACCCCATCTACTCCGTCTTCCATCACCTTCCATCACCCTATCCATCTTAGTTCGCAGGCAGCAGTTGGAGCCCGACTTGCATAACATGCCCCGAGGTCATTCGGTGTTGTCTGGAGGCGTACCATACATCGAAGGAAAGTTCGTCAAGATAGCTTCGCAGCCGAGGTGGTCTCCCCAACATCCGACATCCCTGCTGTCCGGAGGGTTCATTCTCGTCTGACTGTGCAACCGGGACCTGAACCAGGACCAGAGCTTCAGTGCGGAAGCTTCCACGGTCTCATCCTTCCGTTCCAAGGTGCGCCGCTTGGCCAAGTCGAAGATCCACCAGTCCTCTGTCCAACACAGAAAGAGGGACCTCGTTCGGAGTCCGGGACTGCCCGTTCTGAATTTTCTCCCCTAGGTACGCTGAACAGGCCACTCAGGACCTGTCCAGACCCCTCATCACTCAACGGGCTCCCCCTCTCTTCCCCGACATCATCTGGTGTCCCCCCTGGCTGCTTATCGAAGAAGACTCGTCCACGGTCATACTCGTCTTGGTCCCGCTGCGTTTTGACATCGAGAGCGGACGTGGTGACTACTTCCACCTGCTGCTGCACCCTGGGACCAGTCCGAACCAGAGCGCCGGGATCCTGTTCCAGAACTAGCCCCAGCCGGTGACGACATCGGGACCACCCACAAAAATTCACAGGCATTCTTGGGTCTGTCAGCAACGTTTCAGCGCCAGTTTCGTTGAATTCTGACATCGGTGGAATGCGTTCCGTCATCTACATCGACTTACTATCCGGTTACTCCAGAACGGGCAGATCGTTCGGCGCTAGATTAGTTAACCTCCCCTCCCCGCCTGGCCGGCTTAGCGCCCCTCCCTGTGTGGAGGTAGTGTTTGGTGTAAGCCCATTCCCCCACCCCTAGATCCACCCTCCTGCGTGGGGCATAGTTTTGTACTAGCAGGTCTTCGGCTGAAGCGTCATCGGCGCGGCGTGCAGGTAGCCCACGCTTCCCCGCTCGCCCTCATCTCCGACCGGGATCGGTGTCTTCACACCAATCAGGTGAGCTTTGAGCCCCCATCCTCTGCTGGTTTCACTATTGCTTAGCTTAGTATTATCTCTAGTTGCGCCGTCGGCAGTGGGAGAGTGCTCGTCCAAACATTCCGTCTAATCGAGTGCCGCCGCGGGTGAGGTGTGAGAGTGTCATTACATCCCACGCCCTCGGCGTGCCGGCCGCCCTTGAAAATGGGCATCCCTGGCCCATTGGGGTCCATCCCTACCTGGCCATATCCTTGGAACCTCGAGGTCAAACCTCGGACCCTCACCACCATCGCCGGTCCACCTACGGAACCGGGTGTACGCGACACGGGTGAACCGCTTGTGAGAGATCGATGTTCGGTCCGGTTGCTTGCAAATCTAGGTCCAAGGAGTGGTGTCACATCAATTTGGTATCAGAGCAAGTTTTAGACTTGTCTCTACTAAGTCTTGTCCTAGGGCCATTGCATTCGTCACCCGTTCATCATGACCACTTCCTACTTAGCCTATTCACCATCCTTAGACCCATTAGCTGCTTTTGTGTTTGATGGATCTCGCCCTAGCATATATCTAGAATGGGAGACGTCCATAGACCGACACTTTGAGAGGTTCACCCTATCAGGGCCTATCCAAGTCAACTATGCCAAGAGTTTGCTATGGCGCCAAGCTAGGAAAGAATGGGAGTACATTGTAGGTTTGAGAGAAGCCAAACGGGAAGCACCCATTGAATCTTGGGTTGAAATGAGGGCCGATCTTAGAAAGATCTAAGCACCCCAATCTGGACCTCCTCAACCAACCACTTTTCCACCCCCCAACTCCAACCCAAGTACTTCCCCTATCAAGCCCAACCCAAGCCCATCCATGTTCACCACCCCGGGAGTACCATGAGCCGGCTATCTCCACTCCTCCACAAAAAGACCCATTCCTCCCCTTGGAAGAGGAGCCCATGATCCAAACACTTGATCCCTTGGAAGTAAACACCTCTTCCCTTGGAAGTAAGATCGACCTAGACCCCCTCCCGACCCTCGAGGAAACCCAAGCCCACACCGTTGAGGAGGAGGAGCCACAAAACTCACCCACCCCTCCTAGTTCGGGTCCTCATGAGCAGCACACCGTCACCATAGATGAGTCCATACTCCAATGGCTCAAGCAAAGTCCCACCCTCCTGAGATCACCACCATTGGGATATCAATCCCAAATTGTTCCCACCCGGTCTCCCCATGTCACTTTACAAACCTTCTACTTCGCGGGAGACTTGGGAGACCTAGTGGATTGCCTATATTGGCAAGTCCACTTGACCGGCTTGCTTGCCATGGGACCTTCGGAGCCTAGCACCATTAACTTTGCCCACCCCACCATTGGCTCCTTCACTTCCATTTGCACGAGTGGGCATTGCACTATTGAGATTCTTCTATTTCTCCCCTTGGAGGAAGAACCCACTCCGGTCTACTCCCCACCCATTGAGACCCCAAATGCCTTAAACGCTCAACTCACTAGAGATCTTGGACCAATTACTTTGGAGGAGGATGACTCACCACCATATTGTGAGGACCTTGAGGATGTTGAGATAAACTTAGAGCTCCTTTCCCCCGGATACACTTATGTTGATACTTTTGACCCCTCCCAATGGGAACCTAGGAACCCATGTGGTCCACCCACATCACTTATCACCCACTCCTTCCTACCCTCACCCACCATGTTGGACCAAGCCCATCTCTCCCAAGACTCAGATTACACAATGGGAGCCATGACTTTGGGCAATACACACTTAGGGATCGAGGAAGTGCCCCACTTCATGATATTGACCTTCCAAGACCCCTTTGACCCATTCCAATGGAGGTCCGAAAGCCCACACATAGGAGACATCGTTGGTACAAAAGTGCATAAGTCTTGGCGTACAACACCACTTGATATGATTCTTAAGTCGGGTCCACTCGTTCATATCACCCACATGTCAAGTAGGATGCATGATTGGTTCATATTCGGGTGTATCAGCCCTCCCTCATTTAACATTGGTCATACACATGTCAAAGGCATCTACGGATGTCCGGGTCCCCCGATATTTATCACCACTTTGCATGATAGGTACACCTACGGGTGCCCTGGCCCACCTAGGTTGACCAAAGTCTACACGGCATCATTGCATGATAGGTCCACTTATGGATGCCCCGGTCCACCTAAGTTCATCAAGGTTCACATGGCATCAAAGCATGATAGGTCAATTTATGGTTGCCCCGGTCCACCTTTGCACACTACCCACTTTCACAACCACTCACCGCATCATAATGCATGGCATGAGCATACACGCAAGCAAATCGTAACGAGCGGTGAGGTTCACAAAGAGCGGGAAAAGGCTCACGAGCGCCACTTGAAATTCCAAGTAGGTAACCTATCGATGGTGGCATTGGAGTGGCTCTACCCTAGAGTCACCTCCAACTTGAGGGCACGAGGACTTGGACCTTGCCAAGTTCCGAGTGACTTTGGCAACCCGGCTTATGGGTTGGACTTACGAATGGGGTTTGGGATACACCCAACTTTTGGCGCGGCGGATCTGGCACCCTATATGGGCACTGCGGGGGAACCCAGTGAGCACCTTGAGCCTACCCCCGCCTTTGTGAGTGATACCCTCGGAGAGCATCCACATATCAGCCTGAGAGCCCGACGTGTGCACACGGAGACAATACTGGGCAAGAAGGGTACCATCGCCAGCAAGAGGGTGTGCCCAAGCCACCGTGAGAGGATGAAGGACCTTCCCCTAGTTGCGGATGTAGAGTTGAGTTTGGAGGTTGAGGTTCACCCCGAGCTGCTTTAGAGGACCACTTCACCGGAGGACCCATACTCGACGGAGTCGAGTTCTCCACACCCCGTGGGTATGATTGGGACATCACCGGCGATCTCATTTGTTCGAGGATCCTGATGCTCGCCAGCAGTGCTACATCTTGTTCGCCACTTTATTCCGAGTCATATGATGTATTTTTCATTTTCTTATTATGTAATTTTCCTTTTATTTGAGTCAAGTCCCTAGGTTAAGGTGTCATCTACCTAGGTTAATTGGCATTAGAGTGGTTAATGAGTCAGTTGGGCCCAATTAAGTGGGCTAGGCCCATGGGCACCCCCTTCTCCCTTAGTTTATTGTCACTAGTCTAAAACTCAGGGTCTTATGTTAAATTGTGGGATTCCTATAAATAGGACCCCAATCCCACCATTTGAAGCTAATGAATGAATGATATTGAGTTGAGTTTCCATAAAATTTGTGAGTTTCCCCTCTCTCCCTCTCTCTAGTTCTCTCTCTATTTCTCTCTCTCTCTCTCTAAAGGGGGCGAACTCCATACTCTCTCCTCCCCACCCCCAATTTCAAAATTCACTCTCTCCCCTCCCCATTCACCTCTCATTAAGACCCCTCCCCCTTCCCCATACCTCCCATTTAATTCCCCTCTAACCCCTAGGTGGAATCCCCTTCTCCTAGGCACCTCTCCCTCCTCCCAAGCAACCTTTCCCCTTCCCCATACAACCTTTCATTTTCCCAAGGGAGAATCCCTTCTCCCAAGCACCCCTTCCCATTCCCTAGGCCCCCATTAACCCATCCATTAACCCCACATTCAAACCAAAGGAGAGTTCTCTCCCCCCTCTCTCCTTCCCAACCCAAATTCGCAGCTCCCCCTTCCTCCACTTGCTAGACCACCTCCCAGCCCCCTTTCTACCCCTCCCACACCTTGTATCACCCCCTAACAGACCCCCACATAGTCAGGTGTCACCCCCACACCCATCCACCCCATCTACTCCGTCTTCCATCACCTTCCATCACCCTATCCATCTTAGTTCGCAGGCAGCAGTTGGAGCCCGACTTGCATAACATGCCCCGAGGTCATTCGGTGTTGTCTGGAGGCGTACCATACATCGAAGGAAAGGTCGTCAAGATAGCTTCGCAGCCGAGGTGGTCTCCCCAACATCCGACATCCCTGCTGTCCGGAGGGTTCATTCTCGTCTGACTGTGCAACCGGGACCTGAACCAGGACCAGAGCTTCAGTGCAGAAGCTTCCACGGTCTCATCCTTCCGTTCCAAGGTCTTCGGCTGAAGCGTCATCGGCGCGGCGTGCAGGTAGCCCACGCTTCCCCGCTCGCCCTCGTCTCCGACCGGGATCGGTGTCTTAACACCGATCAGGTGAGCTTTGAGCCCCCATCCTCTGCTGGTTTCACTATTGCTTAGCTTAGTATTATCTCTAGTTGCGCCATCGGCAGTGAGAGAGTGCTCGTCCCAACATTCCGTCTAATCGAGTGCCACCGCGGGTGAGTTGTGAGAGTGTCATTACATCCCACGCCCTCGGCGTGCCGGCCGCCCTTGAAATTGGGCATCCCTGGCCCATTGGGGTCCATCCCTAGCTGGCCATATCCTTGGAACCTCGAGGTCAAACCTCGGACCCTCACCACCATCGCCGGTCCACCTACGGAACCGGGTGTGCGCGACACGGGTGAACCGCTTGTGAGAGATCAATGTTCGGTCCGGTTGCTTGCAAATCTAGGTCCAAGGAGTGGTGTCGCATCACTCTGGATAAGGGGAGGTGCTGCTTAAATTTTGACTGAAGACTTAGTCCAAATTGTAATGAATTTATTGATAAAGTCCACTTTAGACTATGCTCGAGTATGAACCTCGCATAAGTCTTGACTTACCTTGTTTGCAGTGCATCTGGGACTTAAATAAACCCTCTAACCTTCTAAAACAATACCAAAGTTCTAGGAAATTTGACTGGCATTCCATTAGAGCTCAAACTGTCCAAATCTACCCAAATCCGGCGAAGTCCTAATCCGGCGCGCCAATTTCCGACGCGACCCCCCCCCTCGCCGCTTTAGCCTCACACTCACCATACCATTTATTTTTTTTGGCCTCCACCCAGCGTGCCCAAGGCGTGCCGTTTTAGCTTCAAGTGGGCACCGCGCCGTTTTTTGTCCCAAATGGACACCGCGCAGTTTTAGGCTCACTCCAGCACCACACCGTTTTAGGCTTATTACATCTATACATGCCATAATCTCATGTGCATCTAATTGATTGTGTGTCAACTCTTGACGCTTAATGTTACAGCCCTAACTGATTTAACAAACCTAGCTAAATAAGTGAATAAAAGGGATTTCAATGTCTTCAATTATGTTGAGCATCCATCTTGAAAGCATGAACGTACACATGCATCGGCATGCATTGCTACCTAAATGAGCATAACTGAACTCTTAATTACATGAGTAAACCAATTAATAAACTCGTTGCATTCTGCACGAATGGTCAATCAAATGGCCTCACTTCACAGCATTCAATTGGTGCATTTTGTCAGTATTCTTCGTGCCTTCGTATTATCCTTCGAGGCATTCTCTCTTGGCAATTAATCAAGGGTTGTCCTCTTTCTTAGAGGATGTAATTAATGTCATAACCTTTATGGTATGACAAACTCTGGGTCCCGACACGAACATCACAATCGACTGACCAGGTTAGATCGAGTGCACAATAAACTTGTCACGTATGTCACTGGCAGGCAAAAAAAATAAAAAATAAAAAAATAAAAAAATAATATATATATAATAAATATTTTTAAGAAAAAATCTCATCCCCACAGGCTGGCACGCCCGGTGGGACCTGGGTCTCCCTTCATCTCTTTGCCAAGAGTAGATGCCTTCGGGGGCTCCCCCCAAGAATACTGACTGTTTGTCTATTTATCTCAGGTGGACGATGACACCATCGGGACTCACCGCTCTTGACTTTCGCCCCATGATCATCGTCGGCCATGCTGAACACGGGTACCTGCCGGTGCCCACTGTCTTTAGATCTTTCCCACCAGCTGTAGGCTTCCCCAACTTTTTGGGGTTAGCCTTTGCCGATATGCTACAAGTGGAATCCTTGGAGCCCGAGAAGGAGAAGACTGCAGAAAAGGTCGAGGCCTCGATGGCTCGACACTGTGCTGGCTCACACACGAGCCCAATTCAAGTCGCCAACTACATGGTGCAACATATCACCCACGGGGCCCGCCCCGTCCCCGCCAAGAATTTCGGGAGGCGCCGACACCAGAACTCCCGAAGGAAGGCTGCTGCTGCTGTTACCGGACGTCTCTCCATGTCTGAAAAGTCTATGCTGATCGGGGGAGTGCACGTGTCACGCCCCGAACAAGGCGGAAATATCGGGACGTACAGTTAGGGACACGCTGGCATGAGAGAGAACTAATCTAAAATAATACACAAGTGCTACAAGATGAAAATACTAAATGATCATTAACAAACTACAACTGATACAATAACCTCAAGTTCAACTTAATACAACTAGAATAATCAACCACTAAAACTCAAAGATATAACTGAAACTAAATGCTCTCCAAAACACAACTAGAACTAATACACTCAAGACATCACTCCTGCCCTTCCCCATCGGTAAGCGCGTCACCTGAAAAGCCTGGAAAAGGGGGAAAACACAACTATGAGCTGACGCTCAGTAGGAAATAACAGACAGGTATAAGTGATTAACAATTTAATTACATTTTAAAATGTCATGCTACGAATGATAAAACACTAAAAAGATAACGATGATAACACGAAACAAAATTCGAAGATCTTGCAAGGTCAAGAAATATACTGAATAGAATGGTAAGACAAGAATTTACTACAGGAGATAACGATAAGAAGTTGGCCATATCAAGTCAATTCAAGTCATGTCAAGCATGCATGTATTTTCATTTCCACGTCCAAGTAATCAACAAGTAGAGTAATCACAAGTAGAGTATAGAACAGTGAAGAGTGGAAAGTGAAACGTAGTAGCAAGTAATATAGAGAGTAGTGGAAAGAGTAGTGAGTAGTGGACAGTCCTAGATTTAACACATGTAATAGTACTGGTGCCAAATGCCACACCTAGTCATTCACCTCCCCGGGGGTACACGTAGTGTTCGGGCGCTCTTCCCAGGACCAGACCGAGCCCTTAATTGTTTGCCAGGCATTGATTTCTTTGGATCAAAGATCCCACGAATCTAGACTTCCACAGTTTATGGCCAGAATTCCAAGGTTTAAGCTAAGTAGCAATAACAACATCAAGTAGGAAAGAGATTCATTTCCAGAATTTCAAGGTAAGTATAATCATCAAGGAGATTGAAATCAAGTCACAACAAGAGTTAATCGTGTTGCGTTACTGTAAAACAACAGCAATCAAACAAGCTAAACAACATATTAATCCTAATCACCAAGTTAAGATATCATGCTTAACCATTATCATTTATATTAGCCAGAGTGCCAACAAGCTAGAACAAGTTATCAAGGTAAAGAACAAACTCTCACAGGAGTGAAAAAGAATGCATTAACAGAGATTTAGTTACACCATTAATCATTAATTAAGTGAGTTTCTATTTAATCTTGTATGCATTGAAATGAAGATGGTAAACGGTGTGTTTTTACACTAAGTTTGCATGTAGGAACCAATGCAAATTTGAAATTAAGAGGGGTATATGAATAGGTCAAAAGTTCTTAAAAAATATGATTTCAATGGGTCTAAGTTAAATGGGTTGATTCCCCACTGATTCGGATCCATCTTTGGTTCGAAAAATGAAAAAAAACTGATTCTCTGTTGTATGGGTCGACCCTTGGGGTCGACCCCTGCAAAACGGGGTTCTGGAACTGCATGGGTCGACCCCTGGGGTCGACCCTCGCGTCTGGGCCGAATGGGTCGACCCCAGGGGTCGACCCTCGGGCTGCCTGGGCTGCCAGGTGCATGGGTCGACCCCTGGGGTCGACCCCTGCAAGAACAGATCCGGCTGCTCTTCCGGAAAACATGAAATCTCATCCAAATGGGGTCCAAATGAGTTGAAATTAAAACCACATGCCATAGGAATCTTGCTAGACATATTAGGGTCATAAAACTACAGTTTGGAAACACTAATTTCATCAGAAATCACAAGAATCACAACCTATTCTATGAAGAACACAAGTAGACCTCGTTTAGGACATACCTCCACTAAATTGACAAATACTCTCGATATACAAAACCAAATTTAGGGATTTTGGTGTCAAAAGAAAGCTAACTCGATCATGAATCCAACCATATACTATATGCTACATTGATATCAAGTTATATGACTCAAAATGAGCCCGTAATCAAGCTCTGGCTTAAAGGAAACTATATGAAACATGTTCTAGATATGTTTATACAAAACTTCAAAATTCATGATGCATGCTCAATAGAATTTGGGGATTTCTAAGTTAAATGAAAGATAATAACATGCTGATTACTTCATGAAAGTTAATTAGAGTTTGGTTGTTAGATCCTACCTCAAATCGGAGAGAGAAAACTCGAACCCTAGGATGAAGAACACTTGGACAGCACCTCACAAAAAGCTCGGTTTCTCCACGGATACCTAATGAAAATTGGGGCACTTGCCACCAATGGATAGAGCTCGATGAGAGAAACAATTTGCTATACTCATGATCAAGATTTGGTTGAGAATTCCTACCTCAATCGATGGATCAAAGAAGGATGAAGGGAAGCCAACGGCCTGCTGACCCACCTCCACAAATCGAGCTAGATCTCTCCAGATCCAAAATTTCAGCGAACCCCACAGCAGCCAAATGAAAGAAGACCCGTAGGGCTTCATTTTGATAGCTCATAGAGCTTCTGGAGCCTTCGGAGTTGGGAGTATTCGCTGCTGCAAGCCGCGTGTTTAGAAACGGCGCCGAAATCCTTGACTTGACCAAACTATGTCGGCAGCACGTTTTGGGGCTAAGTTTACCTCAAATTGATTGAGGGTAAATGTTCCTTACATTGTGGCCTTCCAATTGCCCTTGATTTCAGATCATTTGGTTGAGAATTGAGGTCGAATTTCATGTTTTAATCTAAGGGTTAGGTATGGGTCAAAAGTGTGCACTTTTGGGTTTGAATTCTAAATAGATCTTAACACGGATTTACCATGGCTTAAAGCCAGAAGGAAAAGTTGTTATCTACATCAATATTAACATGTTTACTATTTTTACAGATTTTTCCGAGGTAGTCGAATTATTACTTATACTATTCCGTAATTAATTAAATGTTAAGTTCGGAAGACTAAGTTCACTAATTCCGGCATAATAAATGATTTTCTTAGGCTTAAATGAAGAAGACAAAGTTGCTAAACAAAATTAGTTCTACAAGATGTGATTTTTGGGGATTTTTATAAAATAGTTGAAAAATGACTTATTCTATTAATTAATTAATTAATCTAATTAATTTGGATAAATCTCATTAATTCGAATAACTTCAAATAAATTCTAAATAATTACAAATAACTTTCTAAATAAATTTCTAAGGAATTTGGGGTCTTACACCCTCCCCTACTTAAAGGAATTTGGTCCTCCAAATTCACTGCACTAAAACTGAGAGTAGAAAAAGATCGCTCACCTAGAATAGATCGGGATACTGCTTTCGCATAGTCTCTTCAGACTCCCATGTAGCTTCTTCGGTCCCACGCCGACTCCACTGAATCTTGACCATCGGTATCGAACGATTCCGGAGTTGCTGTTGCTTCCGGTCCAGAATCTTGACAGGTCTTTCCTCATAGGTCAGATCTTCCTTTAGTTCAAAATCCATCTGCTGAATGATATGAGTGGGATCGTACACATATTTCCGCAACATAGACACATGGAAAACATTGTGTACGCCAGACAAATACGGTGGTAAAGCCAGTCTGTATGCCACCTCTCCCACTCTATCTAGAATCTCGAATGGACCAATGTACCTCGGACTCAGCTTGCCATGAATGCCAAATCTTCGGATCCCTCTCGTCGGAGAGACCTTTAAGAACACATGCTCGCCAACCTGAAACTCCAATGCTCTTCTCCTGTTGTCGGCATAACTCTTCTGTCTTGACTGGGCTACTAGTAACTGGTCTCGGATAACACGGATGTTCTGTGATGATTCCGAAACAAGATATGGTCCAAGCCACTGTTTCTCACCTACCTCGTCCCAACACAACGGGGAACGCCAACTTCTACCATATAGTGCTTCAAAAGGAGCCATCTGAATACTAGACTGATAGCTGTTATTGTAGGCAAATTCAATTAATGCCAAATGCTCACTCCAATTACCACCGAAATCAATCATGCAAGCTCGCAACATATCTTCCACTATCTGATTGGTTCTTTCAGTCTGTCCATCTGTCTATGGATGAAAAGCAGTACTGAAATTTAGACGAGTACCCAAAGACTCTTGCAGTCCCTTCCAGAAATGTGAAGTAAATCTGGGGTCTCGATCAGATACTATATTCACTGGAATACCATGCAATCTCACCACTTCCTTTATATACAAAGCAGCCAATACATCAATCGTCCACTTGGACTTAATTGGTAAAAAATGAGCCGACTTTGTCAAACGATCGACAATCACCCATGTCGCATCAAATCCACCACGAGTCCTAGGTAGACCCATAATGAAATCCATGCCAATGCTTTCCCACTTCCATTGGGATATGTCGAGTGGTTTCAATTTCCCTGCTGGTCTGAAATGTTCGGCCTTAACTTGCTGACATACCAAACATCTGCTCACAAAATCTGCAACTTCTCTTTTCATATTTGGCCACCAAAAGGACCTTTTCAAATCTCGGTACATCTTAGTGCCTCCAGGATGAATGGTATATCTGGATCTATGAGCTTCCTCGAAAATCTTGTTCTTTATTGTAGCCTCATCCGGAACACAAGTTCTGCCTTTAAATAATAATCTACCATCATCGGCCAACATGAAGTCAGGTCTGCTGCTCAAGTTTCCCTTGATCTCTACTAACTCGGGATCATTATCTTGTAAGGACTTGATCTCAATCAATAATTCAGGTTTAAGTTGAATCTGAGCAATCAAGATCCGATCGTTGTCAATATTGAGATCCAGACTAGATAATTGTTCCAACAATCTCCATTCTTGTAACATGAGACTTGACAGTCTAACTATCGGCTTCTGGTTTAATGCATCTGCCACAACATTACCTTTGCTAGGACGATACTCAATCGAGAAGTCGAAGTCTTTCAAGTACTCCAACCATCTCCGCTGTCTCATGTTGAGTTCCTTTTGAGAAAATAAATACTTCAAACTCTTATGATCCGAAAACACTGTAAAGGTTTCTCCATACAAGTAATGCCTCCATATCTTCAAAGCAAACACGACTGCAGCAAGTTCCAAATCATGAACAGGATAATTATCTTCGTGCTTCCTCAACTGCCTAGAGGAATAGGCAATCACCTTCCCATGTTGCATGAGTACACAGCCTAAGCCAATACCTGAAGCATCAGTATAAACAACAAATCCTCCTTCACCAGAAGGTAAGGCCAAAACAGGTGCAGTAGTCAAACACTCCTTCAGAGTCTGAAAGCTTCGCTGACAATCATCTGACCAATCAAACTTATTCTCCTTGCGGGTTAATCTTGTCATAGGTACTGCAATCTTAGAGAAGTCTGGAATAAATCTTCGATAATAACCTGCCAGGCCTAGAAAACTTCTAACTTCTGTCACACTGGTAGGCTGTTCCCAATTCTTCACTGTCTCGACCTTCGAGGGATCAACAGAAATACCGTTCTTCGTAATAATATGTCCTAGAAAGGACACCTCTTGCAGCCAGAATTCACACTTACTGAACTTAGCATATAGTTGATGATCTCTCAACAATTGCAATGCCATTCTCAGATGTTCAGCATGTTCCTCCTCATTCTTAGAATAAATCAGGATGTCATCAATAAATACCACGACCCACTGATCAAGATAGGGCCGAAATACATCATTCATCAATTGCATGAAAGCTGCTGGAGCATTCGTTAGACCAAAAGGCATAACGACAAACTCAAAATGACCATACCTGCTGCGGAAAGCTGATTTATAAATATCCTCTTCCTTAATCCGCAATTGGTGATATCCCGATCGAAGATCGATCTTAGAGAAATATTGAGCTCCCGCTATCTGGTCAAATAACTCGTCAATCCTCGGCAAGGGATATTTGTTCTTGACAGTCTGTTGGTTTAATTGCTGATAATCAATGCACAGCCTCATCGAACCATCTTTCTTCCTGACAAATAGTACAGGGGCTCCCCACGGAGAAGTACTAGGACGAATAAAACCCTTCTCAAGTAATTCCATCAGTTGCTGCTTCAGTTCCCTCAGTTCCGCAGGAGACATACGATAAGGAGCCTTGGAAATAGGAGCTGTGCCAGGAATAAGATCAATGGAAAAGATAACTTCCCGCTCAGGCGGAAGTCCTGGTAATTCTTCCGGAAAGACATCAGGAAAATCTCGGACAACTGGAATGTCCTTGATCTCCATCTGCTGCTCAGGAGTTGCACAAACAAAGGCTAGAAAAGCCTCACACCCATGCCTCAAAAGCTTATCAGCTCGAAGAGCCGAGATGAGCGGTACGGAGTTATGGTGCTTGACTCCCGTAAAAGATAAACCAGAATGTCCAGTAAAAGTCACTGAGCTAGAACTACAGTGAACATTGGCCTCATACTTGGCCAACCAATCTGCTCCTAGGATTACATCATAATCCTTCATATCCATGCAGACCAAATCTGCTGGAAAGTTCTGTTCACCAATCATCACCTTACTAGAAGGATAGAAATACTGGATTGTTGATCTAGTGCCAATAGGGGTTGAAATCTCTAACGGAGTATTCATCAAAACAGGTTCCACAACTAATGACTTAGCAAACCTTCGTGAAATAAAAGAATGTGTTGCACCAGTATCAAAGAGAGCAAATGCGGGCTTATCGATTATAGTAAGGGTACCTTCGACGAGTCCGCCATCATCAGAAATCCCAGTTTCGTCTGCATGTAAAGCTTGAAGCTTGCCTTGTGGTTTCTTGAAGACTAGAGGTTTTACCGGTGTAGCTTGCTCCGATATGAGAGGACAATTGGGGATACGGTGCTCCTTGCTTCCACATCGCAAACATGCGCCTTGCTTGCGCCAGCACTCCTCTATCTTGTGACCCGGACGATCACAATAGTTGCACACGCCCTTGAATGGAATAATAGGGCCAGGCTTCTTGTCTTCATGCCTCGGCATCTTGCCCTTCCGCGATCCGGACCCGCTCCACGGACCAGGTCCACTAACAGGCCTCTTCTTGGTATACCCGGGTTTGACACTCCCGGAACCCATAGGTAATTCTTTCTTGGTGCCTTTCCCACGGATCCTCTCCGTCATTTCAAGAGTATCCTCCAGAACTTGCGCTTTCCTTACCATCTCGGAATAAGTGGAAATCTCTATCGGTGCCAATTGGTTGATATAATGAAGCTTCAATCCATTGGGAAAGCGCTTCGCCTTCATCTTCTCGGTGGAAATGAGATGTGTAGCATATCGAGAAAGCCGTGTAAATTGAGCCTCATACTCTGCCACGGACAAACCTCGCTGTTTCAAGGCCGCGAACTCTGCCGCTTTCTTCTCTTGCACTCTATCAGAAAAATACTTGCTGTTGAAGAATTCCTCGAACTCTTCCCACATAACTTGCCGATCACCGAGAGTTGCCTTGATAGAATCCCTCCAAGTACGTGCATCATGTTCCAGTTGAAATGTGGACAAAAGGACACGCTCCTGGTTGGTGCATTGCATAACTTCAAAGATTCTCCCCATCTCATCTAGCCAGTGCTCGGCTTGGTCGGGGTCAGTCGAACCAGCGAATCTAGGCGGGTTCATTCCGCGGAAGTTCCGGTATAGATCACCGGTGCCATGTGGTGCCGCTCCTGCCTGAGCTACTTGCTGAAGGGCCTGAGTAAGGCCTTGAACTGTACGCTGCAGGTTCCTCCATTCAGCACGATCAGCTGCCATCTACAAGGGAAATAGATTACTTAGGTTTAATCAAGATAAATAATTATACGATTAAGAAACGAACTTAACCTAAGTCCTACCCAATCTCACAGGTCAGGTCTTAGACTTTTACAAGGTTAGGGATCTAATGCACCTAGACACGACCAAAAACTCGGTACCTGGCGGAGGTAATCGGTCCGAAGACCACTCGCGCAAGTGTGCGACCTTCTCGATAGGCGTAGCCTAACGTTCGGACAACACCTTTTGATATACCGGTTATTGGGATGCAATGCAAGAAAACCTAAAACTTAGGAAAACCTAGGAATGTGAAACCTAGGGCTCTGATACCAACTAAACTGTCACGCCCCGAACAAGGCGGAAATATCGGGACGTACAGTTAGGGACACGCTGGCATGAGAGAGAACTAATCTAAAATAATACACAAGTGCTACAAGATGGAAATACTAAATGATCATTAACAAACCACAACTGATATAATAACCTCAAGTTCAACTTAATACAACTGGAATAATCAACCACTAAAACTCAAAGACATAACTGAAACTAAATGCTCTCCAAAACACAACTAGAACTGATACACTCAAGACATCACTCCTGCCCTTCCCCATCGGTAAGCGCATCACCTGAAAAGCCTGGAAAAGGGGGAAAACACAACTATGAGCTGACGCTCAGTAGGAAATAACAGACAGGTATAAGTGATTAACAGTTTAATTACATTTTAAAATGTCATGCTACGAATGATAAAACACTAAAAAGATAACGATGATAACACGAAACAAAATTCGAAGATCTTGCAAGGTCAAGAAATATACTGAATAGAATGGTAAGACAAGAATTTACTACAGGAGATAACGATAAGAAGTTGGCCATATCAAGTCAATTCAAGTCATGTCAAGCACGCATGTATTTTCATTTCCACGTCCAAGTAATCAACAAGTAGAGTAATCACAAGTAGAGTATAGAACAGTGAAGAGTGGAAAGTGAAACGTAGTAGCAAGTAATATAGAGAGTAGTGGAAAGAGTAGTGAGTAGTGGACAGTCCTAGATTTAACACATGTAATAGTATTGGTGCCAAATGCCACACCTAGTCATTCACCTCCCCGGGGGTACACGTAGTGTTCGGGCGCTCTTCCCAGGACCAGACCGAGCCCTTAATTGTTTGCCAGGCATTGATTTTTTTGGATCAAAGATCCCACGAATCTAGACTTCCACAGTTTATGGCGAGAATTCTAAGGTTTAAGCTAAGTAGCAATAACAACATCAAGTAGGAAAGAGATTCATTTCCAGAATTTCAAGGTAAGTATAATCATCAAGGAGATTGAAATCAAGTCACAACAAGAGTTAATCGTGCTGCGTTACTGTAAAACAGCAGCAATCAAACAAGCTAAACAACATATTAATCCTAATCACCAAGTTAAGATATCATGCTTAACCATTATCATTTATATTAGCCAAAGTGCCAACAAGCTAGAATAAGTTATCAAGGTAAAGAACAAACTCTCACAGGAGTGAAAAAGAATGCATTAACAGAGATTTAGTTACACCATTAATCATTAATTAAGTGAGTTTCTATTTAATCTTGTATGCATTGAAATGAAGATGGTAAACGGTGTGTTTTTACACTAAGTTTGCATGTAGGAACCAATGCAAATTTGAAATTAAGAGGGGTATATGAATAGGTCAAAAGATCTTAAAAAATATGATTTCAATGGGTCTAAGTTAAATGGGTTGATTCCCCACTGATTCGGATCCATCTTTGGTTCGAAAAACGAAAAAAAACTGGTTCTCTGGTGTATGGGTCGACCCTTGGGGTCGACCCCTGCAAAACGGGGTTCTGGAACTGCATGGGTCGACCCCTGGGGTCGACCCTCGCATCTGGGCCGAATGGGTCGACCCCAGGGGTCGACCCTCGGGCTGCTTGGGCTGCCAGGTGCATGGGTCGACCCCTGGGGTCGACCCCTGCAAGAACAGATCCGGCTGCTCTTCCGGAAAACATGAAATCTCATCCAAACGGGGTCCAAATGAGTTGAAATTAAAACCACATGCCATAGGAATCTTGCTAGACATATTAGGGTCATAAAACTACAGTTTGGAAACACTAATTTCATCAGAAATCACAAGAATCACAACCTATTCTATGAAGAACACAAGTAGACCTCGTTTAGGACATACCTCCACTAAATTGACAAATACTCTCGATATACAAAACCAAATTTAGGGATTTTGGTGTCAAAAGAAAGCTAACTCGATCATGAATCCAACCATATACTATATGCTACATTGAGATCAAGTTATATGACTCAAAATGAGCCCGTAATCAAGCTCTGGCTTAAAGGAAACTATATGAAACATGTTCTAGATATGTTTATACAAAACTTCGAAATTCATGATGCATGCTCAATAGAATTTGGGGATTTCTAAGTTAAATGAAAGATAATAACATGCTGATTACTTCATGAAAGTTAATTAGAGTTTGGTTGTTAGATCCTACCTCAAATTGGAGAGAGAAAACTCGAACCCTAGGATGAAGAACACTTGGACAACACCTCACAAAAAGCTCGATTTCTCCATGGATACCTAATGAAAATTGGGGCTTTTGCCACCAATGGATAGAGCTCGATGAGAGGAACAATTTGCTATACTCATGATCAAGATTTGGTTGAGAATTCCTACCTCAATCGATGGATCAAAGAAGGATGAAGGGAAGCCAATGGCCTGCTGACCCACCTCCACAAATCGAGCTAGATCTCTCCAGATCCGAAATTTCAGCGAACCCCACTGCAGCCAAATGAAAGAAGACCCGTAGGGCTTCATTTTGATAGCTCATAGAGCTTCTGGAGCCTTTGGAGTTGGGAGTATTCGCTGCTGCAAGCCGCGTGTTTAGAAACGGCGCCGAAATCCTTGACTTGACCAAACTATGTCGGCAGCACGTTTTGGGGCTAAGTTTACCTCAAATTGATTGAGGGTAAATGTTCCTTATATTGTGGCCTTCCAATTGCCCTTGATTTCAGATCATTTGGTTGAGAATTGAGGTCGAATTTCGTGTTTTAATCTAAGGGTTAGGTATGGGTCAAAAGTGTGCACTTTTGGGTTTGAATTCTAAATAGATCTTAACACGGATTTACCATGGCTTAAAGCCAGAAGGAAAAGTTGTTATCTACATCAATATTAACATGTTTACTATTTTTACAGATTTTTCTGAGGTAGTCGAATTATTACTTATACTATTCCGTAATTAATTAAATGTTAAGTTCGGAAGACTAAGTTCACTAATTCCGGCATAATAAATGATTTTCTTAGGCTTAAATGAAGAAGACAAAGTTGCTAAACAAAATTAGTTCTACAAGATGTGATTTTTGGGGATTTTTATAAAATAGTTGAAAAATGACTTATTCTATTAATTAATTAATTAATCTAATTAATTTGGATAAATCTCATTAATTCGAATAACTTCAAATAAATTCTAAATAATTACAAATAACTTTCTAAATAAATTTCTAAGGAATTTGGGGTCTTACAGCACGTCTTCCTGGATGGACGCGAGGCTCGAGTGAGCCTGGATCGAGTGATTCCTGCAGTACCTGCCTACAACTCTTATCAGGCCCTCTTCGGGAGGAGAGCCGAGAAAGAAGAAGCTGGCCATCATGGCCAAAGAAAGTTGGCTCCCAAGCCAAGGAGATTCAAGGAAGTTTGGGTCCCTAAGAGGATCCAGCCTACCTACCAGGATGCACCAGCCCGCCACCGCTCCGGATTTACTGGAGTAGAGGAGAATAAGAAGAGGGGCCTTGCCCCGAGAAAGGAAGAAATGGTCGTGGACCCTCCACGCCGTGGGAGCTTTAGGGCCTGCACCCGACAGGCCAACATACCCGCTGTGGTAGGAAGATTTCAACAAGTTGTCGAAAGAGCCTGGCTTGCTTACATCCCTCCGATGGGAGGTCGACAACTATCCCCAGTCCTACATCCAGGACGAGGGCAAGAAGAGATGACCAACATAGTCGGACGTTATTTTAGGGGACTAGGCAACCCCTCATTGGGCCAACAACGACTATTGCAAGCAGCCGTGGCTGAAGAAGATCACTGCCCATCAATGGCAGTGGAAGAAGAAGAAGAAAGAAGAATGATGTCATCGGTCGATGACAACGGATACGAAGACGTCTTGGATAGTCAAGCCGATAAAGCTACTCCCCACCAGGAGGAAAGAAGAAGAGTCTCTATATTTTAAAGGCTCACCTTCCCAGAGAATGAAAAAAGGGGGTTTGCAGACAAAGAAGAAGAATGCAGATTTTCACCTGCAACATGGTCGGGGTGTCTGGCCACTATGGAAGATTACCTGAGGAGCCTCAGGAGCTGGCTCAGCTGGTCGAAAGGCCGGGGCCGAATACTCGAAGGGCGGAAGCCGCGAGAGAAAAGTTGGCAGCAGCCAAGGGAAAGCAAGCCCTGGCCCACTACCTACAACATGACAAAGCCGTTATTCTAACTATAAATGTGGTGACGGCAGAGAAAGAAGATGTCTTGCTCGACATCCTCCCTGAAGGTGCGCCAGGGGAAGCCACAGAAGCCATTCCCAGCACTACAACTATGGATCCCTCAATCTGGATGTTACTCCGGAAATATCGACAGGAGATAGAGTCCCTAAAGAAGTAGCTTGTGGAGAAGACATAGCAAACCTCAGCTTCCAAGCAGCCTAAGATGCAGGCCGAATCATCACGGGGAGCCGTCAACCAGAATGACTTCCCACCACTCTATACCCCGCCTCAGCCCGCAGAACCAAGCTTGGCGACAACTCAGCAACGCCCATCACAGCCGTTGATGCCGTCGGTCTTACCATAGGTGCACCAGACACCTCCGCTGTTGCGCCCTCTTCCGCAGGCGACCACCATGGTCACTCCCTATCTACAGCCATCACATTTCTATCAAGAATCGGTTGATCCAGCCATGATGAACAAAATTATGGTAGAGAGGATGATCGAGCTGAAGGTTGCTAAACGAAGTGAAGGTGACTACGTCGCGTTTGATGCATATAGGGTTCCATACCCGCCACAACATGCTGCTAAGCGGCTCCCTCCTGGGTCAGTAAGCCGCCAAAGTTCGTCAAGTTCAACAGGAAGGAATCCCCGAAGGAGCATGTCGCCTACTATATGACTGTCATGGGTGACACGGCCACCGACGAGTCATACATGCTGAAATTTTTCGGGTCCTCGCTCACAGGGCTCGCATTTGAATGGTACACCAGCCTTCCGGCTGGGTCGATCAGCTACTGGCCGGATATGCAAAAGAAATTCAGAGAAAGGCTTCATGTCACTGAGTGGGAGGTCACGGTGGCTGTACTCTACTCAACAAGGCAGAGGGCAGATGAGACAGCCCTTGAATATATCAAGAGGTGGAGAAACCTTGGAATGAGATGCAAGCGGCCCCCGCACCAGGAGGACACTGTACAAATCTGCAAGCAGAACGTCAGGAGAGAGGTACCAGAAAAGATGATTGGCATGGAAATCTGATCGTTCGACCGCCTAAATAATGCTGTGGCCGAGGTAGAAGCCTTTATTGCAAGACCTGTCCCGACATCAACTATTGCCGCTGTACAAAAAGGCAAAGCAGCAGAACGGCGCCAGGCACCTAAAGAAGCGAACGCCCTTGATATCAAGGCGTTTGAATAGCAAAAAGACAAAGGCAAGAAGGCAGCTACCTCTCAGCCTGCTAAAATCGAAGATGGCAAAGAAGGTCCCTCGCTCCGGGACAAGATGAAGAAGGCCTACTCTTTCCCGAAGGAGAAGACCAAGATCTTGTTTGACTAGGTTACCCAGTATGATAAGGTCACCTTGCCTGAGCCAAAGAGGCCGGAAGACCTGAAGAGGAAAGATAGCCCAAGATTTTGCCCTTACCACTAGATGCTGGGACATCCAATTGAACACTGTTATGTTTTCAAGGATATTATCGAAGGCATGGTGAAGAAAGAAGAGATAGACTTGGGGGAGTACATGGTTGACCCTCCACAACTACATGAGGCACCTCTGAGAAGAGCCGCGGTCAACATGGTCTCTCTATTTCAGGCATTGCCCGAGGAGACCGCAGAAGCCAGCACTCAGCACACCTATGAAGCCTGCTTTCTGGCCCCAATGAAATAACAAGAGGGATGGTAGCAAGTCCCAGCAAAAAAACAAGAAGAAAGGCACATCTCGCCCGAAAGTGGGAGTGCACATCAGTGGCATCACACCACGGGCCCCTCTGCCAGTGGCAACACGTGTGGACCGATCCCCCTGCAGTCATCAGAATACCTACCCACAACCGGAGGAGGCAGACTCCACTGCCAGTGGTCAAGGAAATTAGTCCAGAAGCCCGGCGACTGCAAGACTATATAAATGGGCTAGATGAATATGTACAGCCTGAACTAGTGCCTTTACTGGTACGGGATTATGTCCCGTGGCAAGAATTAGAACAACTTTCACTGACGCAGGAAGAGGAAGCTGACAAAGCATCGAACAAGGATGGCAGCCTGTTCTGGGGGCAAACACCAGCCGAAGAAAAGAAAAGAAGACGAAGAAAGAAAAGAAGGGCCAGCAAGGCTACAAAGGATATAATCCTTTTTTGTAACACCCTCTCTGCTCTATTCTTTTTGCCTGGTGAGGAGGATGAAGAAGAGATATGCTTCGCACCCACCGCCAAGGAAAGTCAGGCCGAAGCCGCAACTACTACACATGCAACCTGGTCGGGCCGAAGATGGGGGCGTCAGCCGCCCCCCAACCATAATATTATCTTCAGGGGGGATCAACCCTATAAGATACCCCCTCCGGAGGTCAGGGGAGTCTAAATCCCTCCTCTGTCGGGCCTATACAACCAGAGTGGGGGTAGCACTGCCGCCCCTTCCTTCCAAGAAAAGTCAGGCCGAAGCCGCAACTGCTACACATGCAACCCGGTCAGGCCGAAGATGGGGGTGTCAGCCGCCCGCCAACCATAATATTATCTTCAGGGGGGATCAGCCCTATAAGATACCCCCTCCGGAGGTTAGGGGAGTCCGAATCCCTCCTCCGTCGGGCCTATACAACCAGAGTGGGGGCAGCACTACCACCCCTTCCTTCCTAGAATTTCTGAAGATGTCGAAGGGGAAGTAGCCATGCCAAGATGCCGAACCAACAACTGGGGGCACTCACCCGCAGCTCCAGCAATCTTCCGGATTACCGGATGAAGAAAAAGCTTACCCGATGGCAGCCAATGAGGGACACAAGGAGACAACCCCAAGCAGAAGGGTGCAGTCTCAGAGTCCGATGAAGCAAGCCCATCAGGGGCCATAGTTCAAGACTCTCCCAAGCCCAGGTGGGCAGAAGAAATGAAACTATCCAATGTCCGAGCAGGAAGCCGGGTAGTCAAGCTGTTGAAAAAGCTCCCGGCGAGATTCACCGTCTGGGAAATCCTCTCTTTGAGTGAAGAGACCCGACAGGTGATCATTACTGCTCTATAGACGCCTGCTCAATATGAAACATGTCTGGCTGAAGCTCTACCGAAGACCAACATGACCTTCACTCAGGAAGACATGCTGCTCCCCACTACCAGCCACAACAGACCGCTGTATATGAGAGGACATTTGAATGGCTGGGAGTTGAACAGAATCCCGGTGGATCCTGGGGTGACTGTCAATATCCTGCCATACAGGATATATGAGAGGCACTACTTCAACGTGCACTTCCAAAAAGTTGGAGATATGCGTATCGCCGGCTTCAACCAAAAGTGTGAGGTGTCACTGGGAGTAGCGGAATTCACACTCACTCTGGCGGAATTTGTCACGAGGGTGCAGTTTCATGTCATTAATTCCCGCACCTCGTACAAGGCGCTGCTTGGCCATCCTTGGCTACATGAGAATATGGTGGTGCCCTCTACGCTCCACCAGTGCATCAAATACAACCTGTAAGGGAAGGAGGAAAGAGTGTTTGCTGATCTCCAACCGTTCGACGTGTTCGAGTGTCACTTGGCAAACGCCCCTCTGTATGCAGAACGGTCGTAGAAGACCTCTGAAGCCAAGACCTTTTCTGGCACATCAAAAAGCACCTCCGGCGTCGACTGGTTCCCTCTGTAGCCGTGTGGGTATGTTAATCACAAGACTGTTTCATACATCACCGTCACTGGGAACATGGGCAGGGTAGCACCTCCCGCCATCTACCCTGAAGCTAATGAAGTCAAGGTCGACCAGCAGCACGACCACATCGGGATCTCGGAAGGCCTTACCAAGCCAATTCTCGGCCTCGATAGTATCACTGTCAAACCTTTCAAAGCTTGAGAGGTGGCGCAGATAGATGGCCCCAGCAGCTTCTTTTACACAGCTGAGGAGCATCCTACACAGGAGAATACTGATTGTCATCTACCTGAAGACATAGAAAACCCGTCAGTTCCCGTACAGGGGTTGGCATTTGTAACAAATCGAATGGCCAAGATGTTCCAGAAGCAACACATCCCCTCTGGCCAGCCTCGCAAGAAGAAAGAAGCATTCCAGAAGTTGTGGTATCCCTCAAACTTGGATAAATAAATGAGACGTGTCTCTCAACACCTAGGGTTGGGCTTCACCCTCGAGGAATACTATTACAGTGGGCGCTATGAAGTGGACACCATCTCCGCTTTCTACCCGACATAGGATAACTCACTGGGGGCAACTTTCGATGAACACCCAGCAGAAGCTGAACATACTGAACCAACTCAACCAAGAAACCAGGAGTCAGAAGCCATATTCCCCTGCCGGTGTTGGGAGCAGGTCTATCCCGAGGAAGCGGCTCTTCAAGCCAAATTCGACACGGCTAGCAGTAGTGAAGCTGAAGATACTAAAGAAGTAGGGCTGCCTCCCTCCAGTGACACTCCTCTGATGATGACGTCAGTGCTTCTCGAACCAATTAGGGAAGCTTCTTCCAAGCCTGATCAAGAGATGAATGCTGCTAGAAAAGAAAAGGCTACCTCCACTGAAGATATGGTGATCCAAGAGGGCGGGATCTTCCCACCTTGTACCATGGAGTTACAGTTCTACTCTAACTCAATGATAAACAATTACCAGTCCTTAACAACTACAAGCCCGTCGGTAGGGGATGAGGCAATCGCCTCACCCCTCAAAACTACAACTGACGTGGATTTGCCAGCAGAACAATTCACACGGCCACTACCGGCTGAACCAGAGATTCCTGATGAAGCTCAGATGGGGCAGAATGAAGAGATCGAGGTCCTCGACCTCGAAGATGATATACTCGACTTTGTCAACCTCCAGTCGGCACCCCCGGAGATAGAAGACGGAGGCCAAGCCACAGTCGATGAATTGATAGAAGTTAACTTGGGAAACGAGGATGTCCCCAGGCCAACCTTCGTCAGCGCCCAGTTATCTACTGAAGAACAGAGGCTGTACATCCAGCTGCTACAAGAATATCAGGATTGTTTCACCTTGACCTACAAGGAAAATCCAGGACTGAGCCCTACAGTCTCACAGCATGAGTTAGCAATAAGCCCTGAACCCGAACCGGTGAAGCAGCTGCCGCGACGCATGAGGCCAGAGCTCATCACTCAAATATGCAAAGAAGTTGACAAGCTCATTGATGTGGGCTTCGTCGAAGAAAACTAATATACCACGTGGCAAGCTAATATTGTGCTCGTAAAGAAGAAGAATGGGCAGATCCGGATATGTGTTGACTTCCGAGATCTGAATAAAGCCTGCCCCAAAGATGACTTTCCGGTGCCAATAACGGAGGTCATGATAGATGCAACAACAGGCCATGAGGCCCTATCATTCATGGATGGGTCATCCGGCTATAACCAAATATGGATCGCGGAACATGACCAGATCCACACTGCCTTCCGAACTCCCAAAGGCATTTATCATTACAATAGGATGCTGTTCGGATTGAAGAACGCCGGTGCAACTTATTAGCGGGCGATGACTAGAATATTTGATTAGCTGCTCTACCATAAGGTCGAGTGCCACATAGATGACCTGGTGGTCAAGACCAGAAAGAAAGAAGACCATCTGTAGGACCTCCGAGTTATCTTTCAGAGTCTAAGGCAGTATGAATTGAAGATGAACCCTATGAAGTGCGCCTTTAGAGTGTCAAGCGGAAAGTTCTTGGGCTTCATTGTCAGATATCGAGGGATTGAAATAGACCCCGCAAAGATCAAAGCAATTCAGGAATTACCCTCATCGAGGAACCTCTCTGAACTGAGATCTCTGCAAGACCGCCTGGCATACATCTGGCGGTTTATATCCAACTTGTCAGGGCAATGCCAGTCCTTTCACAAGTTAATGATGAAAGATGTCCCCTTTTACTGGGATGAAGATTGCCAGACAGCCTTCGACAAGCTCAAAGACTATCTGAAGACTCCTCCAGTGCTGGGCGCACCGGTGAAAGGACGATCGCTAGTTTTGTACATAGAAGCCACATATAACTCCCTGGGGGCAATGCTAGCTCATAACAATGAAGAAGGGAAAGAACAAGCCCTCTACTACCTCAGCCGATGAATGGTCAGAACTGAGGAGAGGTACAACTATATCGAGAAGATCTGCCTGGCACTGGTCTTCGCGGTCAAGAAGCTTCGACAATATATGCTGTCGCATGAAGTTAAGATAATTTCCAAGGAAGATCCGCTTAAATATATCATGTCTCAACCAGCACTCAAAGACCGCCTAGGCAAATGGGCAGTGATCCTCATGGAGTACGATATCTCCTACGTGCCGCAAAGGGCCGTCAAGGGCCAGGCCATCGCAGACTTCTTTGCTGAACATCCAGTGCCTGGAGACTGCCCACTAGAACCAGAACTTTCTGAAGATGAAACCCTAGAGGTCGGCCAGGTGCGGCCCTCTCTATGGCAGCTGCATTTCGATGGCGCTTCCAGAATTGACACCTCAACAACTGGGTCAGCCAGAGTCAGAGCGGGGGCAGGCATAGTCCTGAAATCTCCAACAGGAGAAGTCAGATATACATCTTATTCGATAAACAAGCCATGCACAAACAATGAAGCAGAATACAAAGCCCTTATAATCAGGTTGCAGGTTGCTCTGTCCATGGAGATCCAGATGTTGGAAGCATTCGGGGATTCCATGCTAGTCATAAAACACCTGGAAGGAGAGTTCGATGTTCAGAAGCAAGAGCTCCTCCCTTACTATCAGCTGGCACTCCACCTGATGGCGAAGTTCTATTTCATCAAAGTCAAGCATATTAACCGAGGACAGAATGCTCAGGCGGATGCCCTCGCGAAGCTGGCTAGTTGTTTGGCAATCCCGCCCGACACAAGCTTGAATATAGCAGTAATCAACCGTTGACAGGTCCCCAGTGTAACAGAGGTTCTGGCCGATGAACAAGAAAATGAAGTGGCAGCCGTCGAAGAAATCCAATAGTCTGATTGGCGGGAGCACCTCTTACGGTGGTTTCAACACTAACAGCTTCCGAAAGAGAAAGAACAAAGAATGAAGCTCTTGACAGTCAAAGACTCTTACGAAATGAGGAACGGAATGTTGTTCCGGATAATGGCAGATGCCCAATAGAAGATCTTACTTCTCTGGTTATCTCCAGTGAAAGCCGGGCAAGTAATGCAAGTAGTCCAAGTCGGGTCATCCGGGGCACACCAGGCCGGTCCGAAAATGAAGATCGAAATAAAGAAACTGGGCTACTATTGGCCCTCTATGTTTGACGATTGCTGCAAGTTTGCCAAAACTGGTCAGAGGTGTCAAGAACATGCCACTGTGTAAAGAAGACCACCAGTGCCGCTGCATCCTACCGTACCAAGTTGGCCGTTTGCTCAATGGGGTACAGATGTGGTAGGGCCGCTACCAGCATCTTCATCAGGATGCAAATATATCATAGCAGCAACAGATTACTTCTCCAGATGGGCGGATGCAATAGCACTAAGAGAAGTGACGGGAGAACTGGTCGCTAGATTCTTCCGGTAGAATATAATATTCCGGTTTGGAGTCCCCAGCCGAATAATCTCTGACAATGGCAATCACTTCAAGAATCAGAAGGTGTACCGACTGGCCAACAAATACAAGATTGACTGGAGAGTGTCATCTCCCTATTACCCTCAAGCCAATGGACTTGCAGAAGCCTTCAATAAGACGCTATGCACCCCTGCTAGCAAAGACTGTCAAGTCTAACAAGAGAGATTGGGAGGAAACGATGTACAAAGCACTTTGGGCTTACCATACAGTCTACAAAACCCCGACTGCCTGCTCACCTTACTCCCTCATGTATGGATCGGAGGCTGTGGTGCCATTGAATTAGAGGTCCCCTCGTTACGAATCGTCATCCAACATGGGTTGGTTAGCAGCGAGCAGACTAACATGGAAAGAAGACTGGAAGAGCCGCCCGAGCTCGAAGGAAAGCGTCTTCATGCTCAACAAAATATTCAACTCTACCAAGCTCGCATGGCCCGTGCTTTCGACAAGCTGGTCAAGAGTCGAGAATTCAAGAAGGGTGACCTAGTAATGGTCAAAAGAAGAGAACTGATGGCCTCCAACCCCAAAGGGAAGTTGGTTGAAAACTGGGTCGGACCATATGTCGTCCGCCGAGTATGTGAAGGGGGTGCGTACGTCCTTGTAGATCACAAAGGAGTCGTCCAGTTCTCTCCCCTTAATGGAAAACATAAGAAGCTGTATCACATAGCTCAGCCGGCATTCCCAGAATGATCGGAACCTACCTTGGTCTAGTGGCACTCCGCCTTGGCCGAGCCCTACCTATCTTAGTCTACTGGCACTCTGCCCTGGCCGAGTCCTATCTACCTTGGTCTAGTGGCACTCCACCCTGGCCGAGCTATACCTACCTTGGTCTAGTGGCACTTCACCTTGGCCGAGCTCTACCTACCTTGGTCTAGTGGAATTCCGCCATGGTCGAGCTCTCAAAAATCTCTCATACAATATCGCCGTTGCAGGCCTCACGCCATAATCGGCATGAAATATATCCTTTGCGTTAGCATTACCTTCTTGCTAACGAATAAACCCCTTTTGCGGCGCAAGACTTCGTGTCCTAGTTGACTCTTATACAATATCGCCATTGCGGGCCTTACGTCTGAATCGACATGAAATCTACCCTTTGTGTTAGCATTACCTCCTTGCTAACGAATAAACTCCTTTTGTGGCGCAAGACTTCGTGCCCTAGCTGACTCTCATACAATATCGCCATTGCGGGCCTTACGCCCGAATCGGCATTAAATCTATCCTTTGCATTAGCATTACCTTCTTGCTAATGAATAAACCCCTTTTGCGGCACAAGACTCCGTGTCCTAGCCGACTCTCATACAATATCCCCATTGCGGGCCTTACATCCGAATCGGCACAAAATCTATCCGTTGCGTTAGCATTACCTCCTTGCTAACGAATAAACTCCTTTTGCGGCGCAAGACTTCGTGTCCTAGCCGACTCTCATCCATTATCGCCATTGCGGGCCTTACGCTCGAATCGACATGAAATCTATCCTTTGCGTTAGCATTACCTTCTTGCTAACGAATAAACCTATTTTTCGACAAAAGACTTCGTGTCCTAGCCGACCCTCATACAATATTACCATTACGGGCCTTACGTCCAAATTGGTTAAAACTCCTCCTTTGTGCTGGCATTATTTCTCTACCAACGAATAAACTACCTTTACTGACATAAGACCCTATGTCTCAGTCAGTAGCTATCTGCCATCGCCAAGGGTCAAATATCACATGTTGACTTGGCAACATTTTCCTGTCACATGAATTGAACAAAAAAAGAAGAAAGAAAGAAAATGGGGCTTAAAATAGAGGTGCCCCATCGACCTTGTTCCAACATTAGGACAAGGGGAAAGATGGCTATAACCCAGCTGTGGTGAAAACCCGAAAGGGCACCATAGGTAAAATCGGATACCCTGTCACGTGAAAACCCGCAAGGGCGCAAGGGCAAAAGCAAGAGGGGGATGACTTCAGCGAAAACCCGAAAGGGCGCTTAAGCCAGTAATGCGGTAATTTAAAGTTCCGCTTCTCCCTCATCCTAATGAAACTCCAAAGGGGACGACCACCACAATTCCCACCGGAGATCTTTCTCTCTACAACCTCCTTGCGACACTTGTCATCATCGGTAAGATCGGTCAACCTCCTTGCGACGCTTGTCATCATCGGTAAGATCGGTCAACATCCTTGGGACCCTTGTCATCATCGGCAAGATCGGTCAACATCCTTGGGACCCTTGTCATCATCGGCAAGATGTGTCAACATCCTTGCGACCCTTGTCATCATCGACAAGATCGGTCAACCTCCTTGCGACCCTTGTCATCATCGGCAAGATCGGTCAACCTCCCTGTGACCCTTGTCATCATTGGCAAGATCGGTCAACCTCCCTGCGACCCTTGTCATCATCGGCAAGATCGGTTAACCTCCTTGGGACCCTTGTCATCATCGGTAAGATCGGTCAACATCCTTGGGACCCTTGTCATCATCGGCAAGATCGGTCAACCTCCTTGCGACCCTTGTCATCATCCTTACGACCCTTGTCATCATCGGCAAGATCAGTCAACATCCTTGCGACCCTTGTCATCATCGGCAAGATCGGTCAACCTCCTTGCGACCCTTGTCATCATCGGCAAGATTGGTCAACTTCCTTACAACCCTTGTCATCATCGATAAGACTGGTCAACATCCTTGCGACCCTTGTCATCATCGGCAAGGTCGACCAGCATCTCCTCAGCTCGGTGTCCCCATCCGCTGATAACTAACAAGCCCTTGTCTATCCCGGCTTTGGCCCGTGAATTGAGTTCAAAAAAAATGAGAATAAAAAAATGATGAATAAAAGAAAAGATGCTTAAAATAGAGGTGCCTCGTCGGACTTGTTCCTATACCAGAACAAGTGCAAAAATGGCTCTAACCCAGCTGTGGCGAAAACGCGAAAGGGCGCCACATGCAAAATCGGATACCCCGCCACGTGAAAACCCGAGAGGGCGCGTGGGCAAAAGCAAGAGGGGGCTGGCTTCGGTGAAAACCCGAAAGGGCGCTTAAGTCAGTAATCTGACTCTTAAATATATATGTATATATATATATATAGTAATGAATGACGAATAGTGATGATACATCCTCCGTCCAGAGGACCCTTTGCATGATCAGAACGGAGTCTTCCTCCAAAAGTCCCACTGACGAACAAATATCTCTCAGCCCTTGTCATCATCGGCAAGATCATTCAACTTTTCCCTTAACTTGGACCCTTCGTCCTCATTAATGAATAAACCTCCTCTGCCTCGACATTTAGCCAATGTCGATGAACAAGCCAGTGTTCGACCCATGTCATCATCGGCAAGATCGGTCGACGTTTCCCTTAACTTGGACCATTCGTCCTCGTTAATGAATAAGCCCTCCTTTGCTTCGACATTTAACCAGTGTCGATGAATAAGTCACTATTGGCCCTTGTCGCCATCGGTAAGACCGGTCAATATTCCCTTAACCCGGACCTTGCCTACAGTTACTTCGGCGTTTATCCAAGGCCGATGAATGAGTTACTATTGACCCTTGTCATCATCGATGAGACCGGTCAGTGTTTCCCTTAGCCCGGACCTTACGTCCGTGTTTATGGGCAAACCTCCCTTTACCATCAACCTTTGCCACCTTCGGCAAGGTCAACAAATAAGCCTCTAGTTCTACCCCCGACCCTTGGTGGTCCGTAAACCTCTCTCTTTATCCCCTGGCGCTCGGCCTAGGTGGATCAGTGGTCTCGAGGAGAAGTTGCGTCGTGGTGGAGCGAACCCCTCGCCCCTTTCCTGAAGGTGTGAGCGCTCTCCTGCATTAGCAACCCCGGACTAAATAAATTGGCTCAGCAAGCAGATGCACAGAATAAGAGAATGAAAGTTTCCATTGAAATAAAAAGGAAAAATACATGTTACCCAGGGCATACACCCCCCGGAATATGTGGAACTTCACAAAAAGGAAGAGAAAATGATAGAGCTATTGCAGCGAGCGGCGGAAGATGTCCTTTAACTCTAGCAGCCCTAAGGAACGGTAGCGAGCCAGCTCCTGTAGACGGGTTTCCTCGTCCGGCAGTCGCACCAATTTCTCCTCAAGCGATGTGGCCTGCCCTTCTGCTAGCTCAGCCGCCTCTGTGTGCTGAACCCACAGTTGGTCGAACAGTGCTAGTTCTGCTTCGGCCCGGTCAAGTTCGGCACAAAGCTCAGCTATCCGAGTCTTCAAAGAAGCCCGACGTTGGCCAGAATCATCGGTAGCATCCCACATCTGCTGGGCAGTTCCTCTCAATGACTGAAGGGTAGTCTGACACTCTATCCTTTCAAGTTTTACGGCCGCCATTTGATCTATCAAGCTGTGGCCGATGAACTCCCTCATGTTCATGTCCTTCAGGAGCAGAACTAATCGCTGCACCCAATCCTCCATGGGGCAGCCAAAAGTGATGTGACACGACCTCGGACCTAATGCAAGCAAGCACAATCGCATTCAAGACGGGCCAAATTGGGCCACCGCTCTATCGTCACTCACCCAAGCTCGGGGTGACTTGGCAATGCCAAGGGGAGGATGTGGGGTTGGGCCCTTGCTGGTAGAGGGCCAGCAAGGCCAAGAATGATTCCCAATGGGTATGGGTACCCAAATCAAGGGGGCCGACAAAGTGCCAACGGCAACGGTTACAATATTCTCACGTTGATCACTCAAGTTTATGGGGCTTGAGGATCGGGCTCTCACTCGCATAACCAGCGGAATTAGAACTAATATTGAAAGACAAGCACTAAGTGGAGTGAAAGTTTGAGCACTTACTCGACCGGTTTGAAGAAACCGGTCCCGGTCGGAGACGAGGGCGAGCGGGGAGGCGAGTGGATCCCCACACGCCGCGGCGGTGTCACTTGACCTGCCCAAACAAATTACACCACTACACCTCTAGCAGGAGGAGGAACTTGGGGTGGGGGTTAATGATATTACATCAATACTACCTCCACGCAGGGAGGGGCCTTCAGCCGGCCAAGCGGGGTGGGGAAACCAAAGCAAAGAACGAGGAACAAGGGTGGATGCCGAATCTGCCTGCTGTCTACGAACTAGGATAGAGGGTCAGTATTTCTATTGTAGATCTTGCTCAGGAATTTCTCTGATGGTGAGACCGGCGGTGAAATCTTCGTAACAGGAAGGGGAATGCCTCAGAATTTTTGTAAATTATTCTGGAGTCGCTGCAGGTCGGGGCAGGAGCTTGAACAGGGCCTCTGTTTCTCAGACTAGCAGGGGCAGGTCACCAACAGTAGGATGCAGAGGCTGTCCTGGCCGCTCCCGAACTCCAAATTTGATGCCGTCAGCACCGTTAGAACCGTGGGTGAGTCGTCTTTGCAGCAAAAGAAACGGGGACACCAGAAGATAAAGGAGACGATCTGTGGAGCCAGAAGAGTGAGGAGGTGTCGATGCAGACTGAGGAAGGCAGAGCCGCGCGACCGTGGAAGAAAATTGGTAACTTCTGTTTCTGGATGCTGAATGGGCTTCCGCTTCTTGATTCTGAAATTAGACAGGCCGATGAAGAACTTTGAAGAAGAACTTGAGGACTGATTCCTTCGGGGTTCATCTTGGAAGAGCTTCTAATCTGGCTCAGGTCCTCAGCCGAGGTAGAACCGTGCAGCTGTGGGAGAATGGACCTCCTGGACGACTCGGAGATCGGAAGAAGACGAAACCACTTCGGTTGCGAAGGCGACTGGAAGACGCTTCTGAAGATGGCTCCTGGGTCTTCAAACTCATCCGAAGGAGGTTGTGGTGGCCGCTGGAAGTTGCTGGTATGCTGTAGATCTTCAGTTGAGAGCTGTAGGTTGATGATGATGGGGGGGAATGGGGTATATGGGAGGGGCAATGGGGGTGGATGAGTGTGGGGAAAGCCCGGGCTGTGAGGGGGTCTAGGAGAGGGTGTTCTAAGGTGGGGGAAGGGAAGAATGAGGTCTGGAAGGGGGTCTAATAGGTGGTGGGAGGAGGAGCTACGAATTTGGGAAGGTGGGTGAGAGGAGAAAGTGAGGGGGGGCACAAGTGAGTGGAGGGAAGGGTGGATTTCAAATTTGAAATGGCCTTGGAAGTTGTGGGGTTGTGTGGGGAAGGGATTGATTGTGTTGGAATGGGGAAAGTGGTGTTGGAATGTGGAAGATGGTGTTGGAATGGTGAGGGATCTTCTTGGGACTAGGGGGGTGGAGTAATGGAGGCCATGGGGAAGTGGAGGGCTTTAATGATGGTAGGTGGGGGTTGAGGTGGTTGGGAAGGGAGGAGAGAGAAGAAAATTCGAAATTGGGTGTTGAGGAGAGAGAAAGTGGAGTAAAAAAAGAGGGATTAAGAGAGGGAAGGGTGGGGAATCTCTCCCCTAGGGTTTCTCACCCAAAGAATGTTGGAATCACTCCACTAAACTAAGCTTTGGACTCTCAAATGGCATTTTTTTCATTGATTGATTCATTAAGTTGAAATGGGGGGAATGTGGTCCTATATATAGGAAACCCACATTTCTACAAAAGTCCCTTACAAAAGACTCAATAACAAATAACCGAAGGGGTAGGGGGGGCTCATGGGCCAAGCCCGAAGAATTGGGCCCAATAGCACATTACACAATCTAATGACACTCAAACTTAGGAAAATAAATGCAAGACCTAGGAACATGACTCAAATAAAAGGGAAAATACATCAAATGACTCAAATAAAATTACATAGGACTCAAAATTAAATGACTAAACCATGCCGGATGCAACCGGGGTGAGGAGACGAACGGTAAACATGGGCATGGGAGGTGATGTCCCCATCAAAAAGCCAACAAAGAGCGAGAGAGGTGTTCTGCAAGACCCCTCAACTGCGCATAAGTTAAGTCGGGGCGAGCTGTCACAGTCTCCCGTAATGTCTCAAGATATTACCACACTAGATCACTCAATGATTGCAAACCAAGTGACGGTGTTTCCGGGAGTTGAAATTCAACACGGCTATCAACTGCAGCCCAAATATTGTCGCCTGGCATAGAAGACGAGGGTGGCATGTCTTGCAAGGCGTCCGCACCAAGACTAGCCCCCGCAGACAATGCAACAGCGGGACTGTCGATGATAGCTATTTCTCTCCCAACCTCGGGCGAGAGCGCCACGTCTCGACCCTCGATAGCAGGGAGCGGTTGGTCGCCATTTTCAACCCCTCCAGCTGCCACCAAGGATGATTCAATGGCAGGGATTGGGGTCAGCGAGCCCCCGATCATCTCTTCCACAATCTGGCCTTCCTTTGCCCCAGGGAGGACCTCTTCACCCTGAAGCGGCTCGTCGGTGATGACAAGTTTCTACTGCTCTAGAGTCACTGTTGACGACTCAGACCCGACAACCATCCCCGGCGCCTCCAAGCCCGCTACCATTATATAATCCTTTGGATACCGCATGGCTATGGGTCTCAGCACCGGCGGGAACAATGGCGGATCTGCGCCAAGAGGCGGTAGAGGTATCTTCACGGTGAGCACCGGCAAGGCGACCTCGGCCTGACTTGCAGAAGCCTGCAAGAGAAAGAGAGCATAAGAATCTCGAAAGACTAGCATGATGGCCAGACGAGAATAAGCACAAGACTGAAAATGTAGCTCTTACCTCAACCGGCATTAAGCTCAAGCCTGCAGCAACAGGAGCTACTATCTCCACCCCTTCTGGCCCTTCTCCCACTGAAGGACCTAGGGGTCCAAAGCTACCCAGCGACAGCCATGGAGGACTAAAGGTTGTAAAGTCACTGATGTGACACAACCTTGGACCTAAACAAAGTAATCGAAACGGACTGATATCGGCTGCCACTCACCCGACACTCACCCAAGTACCGGGGTAACTCGGTGATACCGAGTGGAGGTTGTGAGGGTTGGGCCCTTGCCGGTAGAGGGCCAGCAAGGCCAAGGGTTCTCCCAAGGGTACAGAGGCCCAATTCAATGTAGCCGATATTGTGCCAAGGGCACGGGTTGCACACTCTCTTCCACGGCGGCCACTCGAAGCAATGGGGCTTGCGGACCGGGCACTCACTCTCACAGGCCAGCGGAGCTATGAGCTAATATTGAAAGAACAAGGTACCAAATATGAGCAAGGAATAGAGCACTTACTCGACTGGTTTGAAGAAACCGGTCCCGCTCGGAGACATGGGCGAGCGGGGAAGCGTGGGTTCCCCACACGCCACACCGGTGTAGCTTGAACCTGTTCAAAGTTTTACACCACTACGCCCCATGCAAGGGGGTTGAAGTTGGGGAAGGGAAGCCAAAATTACATTCAAACACTACCCCGGCTCTAAGCCGGCCAAGCGGGGAGGGAAAAGCTGAAATAGAAATCGAACGGATGGAAGACGTCGGTTCTGCCCGCTCTCTGGAATAGGGAACAGACAGTTGAAGTTGATGCTACTGCGGCCACTCCCGAATTTTGTTATTGATGAGACCAGTGGGGAAATCTTCGAGGTTGGATCAGGATGCCGTCCAAAGTTTATGGAATTTCCTGGTTGACGGTGCTGGTCAGGGAAGGGCCGCGAATAGGGACCCTGAGTTCTCGTTTGGACTGCTATGGTACTACAGCAGCAGAAGGATGAGGCCACCACGAGCGCTCCCGATTTCTGAATCAAGCGTGGCTGGAGTCGTTGGAAGCGTTGTCGAGTCCTCTTCGAAACGAGACCTGGGGAAGAAAAATGAGAAAACACAGCTCCGGATGCCGAGCGGGGTTCTGCTTCTTGATAATGGAAGAAGACTTGTCGTAGAAGCTCTCAACCAAGTGCCGCCTCAAGAAACATAGGAATGTGGCCGTGGGAGCTTCTGGAAGTTGCTTCAGGTTGTTGACCGGACGTATCCTGCATAGTCGGAGAAGAATGGCTCTCCCTAGCAGTCACGAACTCAGACGGAGATGAGATTACCACCTTTGCAAAGTTGACAGGACGACGAATCCAGTGGCATATGGTACGCCCTCTAAAGCTTCTTGGTGATGTCGTGGCAGCCTCAGAAAGTGGCTGATACTTTGCTGCCTGCGAGCTGGGAATAGGATGATGGTGTAGGGTAGTGTGTATGAGTGTGGAATGGCCAAGGGAAACAAGGGGAGAATGGGGAGTGTGACCAGGGTAGGAAGGGAGTGTTGGGGAGGGGTGTGGGGCATCCAGAAAGGGAGGGAGATTCAAATTTGGGCCTTGGGTGAAGCCGCTTCAGCCTTGGGGATGTGGAGAGGTGCTTGGGGAATGGAAGAGGGTGGTTGGTGGTTGGAGGGTGGAGCAAGGATTGGGGAAGGTTCTCTTGGGGCTGGGGTGGAGTAAATAGAGGGGTGTGGGGAGTTGGAGTAGCGTTAATGGAAGGGGGAGGAGAGAGAAAGTGGTTGGGAGGTGAGGAGAGAGAGAAGGGGGCGAACCCCTTAGAGAGAGAGGGAGAGAGAGAGGAGGGGGATAGGGGCTTCTCACCCAAAGAAGAAGATTTAAGTTGGACACTATAAAATTCAAATATTCATTCATTTATTAACTTGAAATGGGGGAAATGGGATCCTATGTATAGGCAACCCACATTTTACAAGAAGTCCCTGACTCTTGCAACAATGACAAATAACCAAGGGGGTAGGGGGCGCCCCTGGGCCTAGCCCAATGAATTGGGCCCATTAACTAATCTAATCAACCCTATGACACTTAACTTAGGTAGATGACTCATTAACCTAGGTACATGACTCAAATAAAAGAAAAATTACAAGGGTATGACTCAAATAAAAATGAGGAAATACAAAATATGACTCAAGACAAATGACTAGACCATGTCGGACGCTTCCGGGGCGAGGAGACGAGCCGTGAGTGTGGGCACGGGAGGTGATGTCCCCATCATACTCCCGGGGTGCGGAGAACTCGACTCCGTCGAGTAAGAGTCCTTCCCTCCTCGGATGGTATAGAAGTGGTACTGCCCACAAGTCTTCCGAACAAGACCGATCCATCCATCTGACGAGATTGCGCTCATACACCTTGCTCCTGGTGGCAGTGACCTGTTCATCCAATATTCGCTCAATTCGCTCACGCTGGGCTCTCCTGGCTAGTGGACTCTTCTCACGGGTGGGTGCTCTCTCAATGAGGGGAGTGGGCTCAATATCCTCACTAGGTACCACCGTGGGACCCTTATTCACTAGGTCGGCCACGTTTAATGTGGGGCTCACTCCGTACTCCTTGGGAAGATCTAACTCATAGGCATTAGTGCCAATGCGCCTCAGATCCTGGAACGGACCAGCCCCACTAGGCCTTAATTTGGAGATGGCTCCCGGGGAGAGCCTCCCCGTCCTCACCATCACAAAGTCACCCACGTGGAATTCTTGGTGACGCCGAGGGGAGTCAGCCTACCTTTTATAAATCTCATTTTCCTTGCTGATGTGCTTGCAAAGGTTTTCATTAAATTTTGTGAATGTTGACATTCTAGGGGTGATGGGTGGACCTGGGCAACATGGGTGGATCTGGGCAACCGAAAGCAGACCAATCATGCTTTGACGCTAAGAAGACTTTGATGGAATGGGGAGGACCGGGGCATCCATAAGTGATCTGGTCATGTATGGGGATGACAAATGCCGGGGGACCCAGACATCCATGAATACTGATACAAGAAATATAAAGTGATCTAGAAGGGGAGGGGATGAATAGATCACTGTTTTCAACCGATTAAAAATTACTGAAGAATGATTCACTTAAAACAAGCAATCTCGGAGTTGAACCCACAAAAATGCAGTGCGGACAATAGCTCGAGTGGATAGAAGGCACACCACAAAATCACCACAGACAATCACACGAGTACCCAGAGGTTTTTAAGGTGGTTCGATCAGACCCCCAGTCTGCCTACGTCCACCCCTCACTTCAAATCGAAGTGAGGCTTCCACTAGCACCTGCTAGCAAAGCAGACTCAGTCTGCGACAACGGCTGATTCACAGCTTCACCAAGGGAACACCCTCCCCTCTTCCTCCACACCCGGAGGGAACCCTAAGGATGCCAAGTCCCTAGAAACCAGGAAACAATTTACTCTTCCTCCAACCGGAGGGAACACTAGTGATCTGCAGTCACTAGAACCAGAGACCAAGGTCTCTCTTCCTCTGAAGCCCAGAGGGAACACCTCTTCTACGAGAGGGAACAATACTACAACCTCTGTTGCAAGTGAACCAGAGAGAACACGTCTCTCTCTCTTCCCCTGAACACCAGGAGGTAACACAGAGAACTTTCAATCAAGAAGAAAAAATAGTTAAAAACGAAAATAAGAAAGAAGGAAGCCAAATTTCAGAAACTAGAAACAATGTAGCTCAAACTGAGCAGCAGACTTCGGATTTGATCCGTAAGTCAATACCCATCTTCTTATCACTCTTCTGCTCTCTCTTCTCTCTCAACTGAAACACTCTAGTTTCTCAGGGAGGCTCTTTCTCTTCTGCTCTCACTCAATTTCTTTACTGTAACCTCAGAGCTCCTCATCTCTCGTAGATGGTGAGGCAGTGCTTTTATAAGCGATCAGGAGGGTTCATGCAAGGCGTGTGCTTCCCACGCTCGATCCAGAACCTTCTTGCCACGTGACCTTATAGCATTAGTTCCTTTAGTATTGGATCACGTGCAGCCCAGACACTGGGGAATATTCTTCCTCGGACCACCTTCTTCTTTTTATTTTTCTTCTTCTCCTGCAAAGAAGTTAAAACCATTAAAACTAAGGGCCACAAAAACTAAAACTGCATGAGGTATGTGATAGCACTACGAGATGCACTATACTGAGAACGACACGAGATACACAAGATGACTACACCACGAAATAAAGAGAGAATGACACGAGGTCAGATGAGAACATCACGAGGTAAAGAGAGAACGACACGAGGTACCACAGTAACAAAGCTAACACTACAAAAGAGAACGACACGAAGTCAGATGAGAACAGCACGAGGTGAAAAGGAAATAACACGGAGTAAAACAGTAGTAAAACACGTGATCAGAGGAAACCTGGACGAAGATAGAAAGAAGCAACACGAAGGCATAAAAACAACACTAAGACACAAACACAGAAATAACATGAAGACTCAAACAAAAAATAACACGAAGACATAAACACAGAAATAACATGAAGACACAGGAAAATGACTCGAAAATGAGGACGAGACGAGCTGAAAACAACTCGAAGACGAAAACAGAAACCGACACGAAGTGTGGTCACAAAGCAAAAGGACACGGGGTCTAGGAAAAACAACACGAAGGCAGAAGACAGGAACGGCTACAACGACACGTGATAAAACAGTGAAAGCCGGAAAATGACTCGAGTAACTACAGTAAATGACACGAAAACACAAGAGCAAAAATAAAAAGAATGACTCGAGATGAGCAGCTAAATACTAAGAAACGACACGAGGTTCATCAGAACAAATCGAGCAGGTTCAGTAAACAGCACGAAGACAATCAACAAACATAGTTGGAACAACACGACGTACAAACGGACAACACGAAGTGTAGTAAACACAAACAACACGAAGTATGAAAGGAACAGTCTACCTCATAGCAGTTTTCTTGTTAATCATGGAAATTTCAAATGCATAACATTACGCAAGATATCTGATTAAAATGATAATATTTAACATAGTGATGCTCATCATCAAAACACTAGGGAAGTCACAAAAATCCAACAATCTTCCCCTTTTTGATGATGACAACACTATATTAAATAATAGAGATGAAGTGCAATGAGATTATGTGAAGATAAGCTGTGAAGATAAGCAATGCAGACATACAACACACTCGCCTCCTCTGACGACTCCCAAGAGCTCCCCCTGAACACAACAACTGCTTTCCTCTGACTAGATAACTCAGGGCACTTATCTTTCGCTCCCCCTCAGTAAAACACAAGCAAGACACTCTCCCCCTTTGACATCATCAAAACTAGGGGCAGGTCTGAAGATATCACGAAAAGAAAATTGCTGACAGTGGAGAGAAAACAAGAGAGAGTATGGCTGATAAAGGAAAGTTATTGAGATGTTTAGGCAATTAAGAAAGCCATTAATTTTATGTGAGGATTTTGAGGATCAGTTAGTCAGACTGTGTGCAAAATGGTGAATGAAGATCCGCTCCATACACAGAACCATATTCTAAGCAAGTAAGGTACAAGATACCAGTATGGTCAGAGTAAGTCTTTACTCAGAGAGTATAAAGCAAGGAAGTCAGGAAAACAAAGACCTGTGGTATTGAAAACAAACAAACCAAGACCTAAATGCCAAGTGAATAGGATCTTGATACCAAGAGGGAGAAAAATTTTCAAAGATGGTCAAGATCAATGGTAAATCTGTCAAGTACACCTTTGACATTAGGGAGACACCTTGTTTAGAGGCAGGAATCCCCAGTTACTTGGTGGCAAGACCACATTACCTCTTCTGACAAGAGGACAGAGATAGTATTCTAACTGGTGTTGACATTAAGGTGACACCTTTACCAGAGGCCAGACACCCCAGTTACTAACCAGATATGTACCATAGCTCTGTATGATCAAGACAGCTAATTAAACTTGATTTATACTGCCGTCTCATGACACGGGATTCTTTCACTTCATTGATGAAAGTCCCAGTTTCTCAATGAACAGTTAACAAGGTTGTTAAAACTTCTTTCATGAATTTTTCATTAAACAGCACTTGAAACCTTGTAAATTAGTCTTGATTCAGTTTGAGAACAATACACCAGCTCCAAAGTTTTTCAGACAAAAACACTATATACCTCATTTCGGACTTAACTAGACTAAGTAGGTATGCTGTACTGGCTAGATCAGAAGTCAGTTACAGTGTAGGAAGATAGTCTTGAATTCAGATTTTGATCTCAGTGGGACTAACAGCTGAAATTCCAACAAGAAATTAGATGAACAGTCTTAACGGATAAAACATCCAAAAATTTCTTTTATACACCTACTCAAACTGATTCTCTTATAAGGTAAGCAAAAGTCTATTCAAAGTATGTTCAGATTTGGCCAAAAGAGCATGACTCCTATTATTAATCTAGCTCCCCCTGAGACCTTGACTCCAACTCAGACTTAACCAAGACATACCTCAAAACACCTCAAAGAAAACAAAGTGATATCAATCAATACGAGTGAATCAGCAAACACTCATAATGAGGTTATTTTCAGCAATAGACAATGAGTATAGATAAGCACAAGAGCACATGACAGATTATTCAGAGATCAATTATTCAATCATGAAATTCTGTAAATACCTAATTCTCTGCGCAATGTGCTAAATTTTTCAGTATCCTGTGGCTTAGTGAAAATATCTGCAATTTGTGAGTTAGTGCCAACATGGATCAACTCAAAGGTCTTCCTAGCTACTTCATCTCGAATAAAATGATGCCTGATTTCGATGTGTTTAGTTCAAGAATGAAGTACAGGATTCTTTGCAATGTTTATTGCACTAGTATTATCACAAAAGATGGAAGTGCAACCTAGCTCAACTGAGTAATCCAGAAGCTGGTGTTTTATCCATATAACCTGTGTGCCACAGCTCCCTGCTGCCACATACTCAGCTTCAGCAGTAGAAAGAGCCACAAAGTGTTGCTTCTTGGATCCCCAAGAGACTAGGCACCCTCCTAAAAATTCGTAGTGACCACTAGTACTTTTCCTGTCCAATTTACATCCTGCATAATCTGCATCTGTATATGCAATGAGATCTAAACTACATGATGCAGGATACCAAAGACCTAGATCATGGGTAGCAGATAAGTATCTGAAGATTCTTTTTACAGCTGCCAAATGCAATTCAGTAGGCCTAGCCTGGTATCTGGCACACATCCCTACACTAAATTGAATGTCAGGCCTGGATGGTGTTAAGTAGAGGAGTGAACCGATCATACCTCTATATAATTTAGCATCCACCTCTTTACCTTTTTCGTCTGAATCCAGTGAGGAGTTGATGCCCATGGGTGTTGAGATAGTCTTGAGGTTGGTCATTCCAAACCTTTTCAGCATCTCCAGAGTATACTTGGTTTGATTTATGAAACAACCATCCTCCATCTGTTTGACCTGCAGCCCAAGAAAATACTTTAGTTCGCCAACTAAACTCATTTCAAATTCATGAGACATAGATTCAGAAAATTCTTTACACAATTTTGAATTGTTAGATCCGAAGATGATATCATCAACATATACCTGGACCACTATTAAATCCTTTCCGAGATTTTTGGTGAAGAGGGTTTGGTCAATCTTACCTCAAGTGTAGCCCTTGCTCAAGAGGAATTCAGAAAGACTCTCATACCAGGCTCGGGGAGCCTGCTTCAATCCATAGAGGGCTTTATTCAACCTAAAAACTATGTTAGGCTAAACAGAGAAATTAAAACCTGGAGGTTGTTCAACATATACCTCTTCCTTCAATACCCCATTTAAGAATGCGCTTTTGACATCCATCTGCTGCAGTCGAATGTTCCTAGAGCATGCAAATGCAAGCAGAATTCTTATAGCTTCCATCCTAGCCACCGGGGCATAGGATTCATCAAAATCCACACCAAATTCCTGACTGTAGCCTTGAGCTACAATTCTTGCTTTGTTTCTAGAAATAGCTCCATTCTCATCAACTTTATTCTTGAAAACCCATTTAGTGCCAATGACATGAGTGTTATCAGGTCTGGGAACTAGTTCCCATACAATATTTTTCTCAAATTGATTTAATTCCTCACACATGGCAGATACCCAAGAATCATGTTTTAAGGCTTCTTCCACAGATTTGGGTTCCACCTGAGATACCAATGCAGCTAAGTCCTGTTCTTGGACAATTCTAAAATGAGACCTTGTCCTAGGAGGATCATGCAAATTGCCTATGACATTTTCACTAGGGTGGTCTTTGTGAAATATTATCTCACCTGAGGGTTCACCTACCTCAGCTGCTCCTTCTTGCTGTGAGTTTTCTGGTTGAGCAGCTGGCTGCATCTCTTCTTCTTCAATTCTCTCCAAGAAATCTCCCTCATTAGATGGCTCCATGTCATCATTCATCACTTTGTTAGAGAAATCATTTTCATCAAACACTACATGCGGTGTTTCTTCAACAGTTTGATCATCTTTATTGAAAACTCTGTAAGCCCTTGAGGTTTCTGAATATCCGAGAAAAATTTCAGGAGAGCTTCTAGCTTTAAATTTGTCCAAACCATTCTTACCATTATTGTGAATAAAACATTTGGAGCCAAAAACTTTAAAGTAAGAAATGTTTGGCTGCTTACCCTTGAGAAGTTCATAAGGAGTTTTCCTATGAGTAGGTCTTACCAAGGCTCGGTTTAGAATGTAGCATGCAGTATTCGCAGCTTCAGCCCAAAATCTCCTTGGAAGTCCACTCTCAATCAGCATAGTCCTGGCCATTTTAATTATTGACCTGTTTCTTCTCTCAACAATTCCGTTCTGCTCTGGTGTCCTGGGAGAAGAGAATTTGTGAGTCACTCCCTCTCTTGAGCAAAATTCAAAAAATGAAGAGTTCTCAAACTCTCCTCCATGGTCAGACTGAATTGTAATGATATTATGTTCACCTTACAGTTTGATTTTATTGAAAAGTTCTTCAAAGTGAACAAAAGCATCATTTTTATTTGCTAAACAAAACAACCAAGAAAATATAGTGAAGTCATCAACTATGACTAATCCATATCTCTTACCTGACAAACTTTGTATGCGAGTAGGACCAAAGAGATCCATGTGCAAGTGCTGCAGCGGTTTAGATGAAAGACTCTCAGTTGTCAACTTAAAAACTGCACGAGTCCGTTTACCTTGTGCACAAGCATCACATAGCTTGGACCCTAACTGAAATCTTATTCTGGGCAAACCTCTAACTAGGTTATGCTTAGACAGTTTATTCATTGTAGACAAACTAGCATGGCCTTGACGCCTATGCCAGTCAAAAGCAACCTGTTCAGAGTTATCAGACATACACAAGTTAGTTTCAGGATTATCATTTAGGTCTACGATGTATACATTGTTTACTCTATGACCTTTGAACATGACGTTATCAGAATTCAGCTCAAAAATAGTGCAGGAATTGTGGTTAAAGAGTACCTTGTGTCCTTTGTCGCAGAGTTGACTTATACTTACCAAGTTGTGCTGAAGTCCTTCTACAAGATACACATCTTCAATGGAGTTAGTAGAGGACTTACCAACTGTACCAATTCCAATTATTCTTCCTCTGTTATTTCCACCGAATTTGACCAAGCCCCCAAACTTCATTTTTAGTTTGCTAAATTTGGACCGGTCTCCTATCATGTGCCTGCTACAACCGCTGTCAAGATACCACTTGTTATGCTCGGCTGCCAGGCTAACATGCGAAAGTTCAGACAAAGTAATGTGGGACCCAATTCAAATTGGGTCCAAAGACAGTTTTCAATTTATCCAAATCACACTTAGGAACCCACATTTGTTTTACTGTTCTTTTCAATGATTTCATGTGGATTGATTCTTCCTTCTTGGCATTTCTCAGTGGGTGTTGAATGAGCCTATTCCTATTAAAATTATGCTGTTTCCGAACAGAGAAATTGTTGTTTGGCCTCTTAGAGGAAACACGTGTGTGCTGAGCATAATTCATGTAACCATTTTTATTCAAATGAAAATTGTGCTGAAGGTGATGCATGTTTGCATGCTTTCCTTGATAACTAGCATGCTAAACTTTCTTAGCGAAACTGTTCACCTTTCTAGTGACATCAATAGGAATGGTCGTGTGAAAACCTTTGTTCCACAACTGTTGCACAGGAGCAGTTCTAGTCTCAGGATTTCCTGATTTAGCTTGCTGACCAGTGGATTGACTGGATTTACTGGTCGAAACCTTCAATGTAGAGACAGATTTGGAACTGGATGGTGTTTCCAATTTTTCTTTGCCCTTGGCGGGGCAGAACGTGACAGTTTTAAATTCAAAGGGGTTTTTACTTGTGGGATAGTATCCTAATCCCTCCCTATTGAAGTTTACCCTCGACCCCAGAAGGGCATCCAGATTGTTTCTCCCCTCTGTAAATTTTTCTAGCATTTTTCCTTTGTCCTCAATCTCCTTCTGAAGTTCATTACATTGGTCCTGGAGTTCCTGATTAACTTTTCTAACCGCCTCATATTTTTCTGCAATCAGTCTAAACTCCTTTTTACTCTCTTCAGTTTTACTCTTCAGCTCATTCATCCTAGCTAGATTTTCCTCTCTTTCCATTCTAAACTTCTCGATCTCACTTCTATCCTGATCTAGCTCAATTCCCATCTCCTTGGTTTTCATGTTGTCCGTAACAGCAATAGAGTGTTCCTCAGAAACAGAGTGAAACTTTCGTTTAAGCATTCTGTGCTCCTTGGTTAGAAAATTATATTTAGCTAACAGGTCGCCATAGGCGTCCTCCCAATCGTCCAAAGTAAAATTCTCAAATAAGTTCGTTACCTCTTCCTCATGGTTGCCATGAGGCAAGTCTTCTCTTCACCTTCACTGGACGAGGTGGCTTCTGGATCCTCCTCCTCGTCGCTCCATGTGCACAGCATGGCTTTCTTCTTCTTGTGCACCATCTTCTTTTGGTATCCGGGAGCCTTAGCTTGCAGCTCTGGACATTCACTTTTCATGTGACCAGGTTTCTGACAATGGTAGCATGTAACTTTCTTAACAAACCGGTTCTTCTCAAGTTCTCGTTCAGGAGACTTCCTTGCAGCATTAAATCTCTTTCTCCTGTAGAATTTCCCTTTAGTCCTCAAGAACTTTCTGAATTGCCTGGTGAGCATGGCCTGCTCGCCCTTGTCCAGGTCTGAGAATCCGTCAGAGTCTTCGCTGCTACCACCACTGCTGCTGCTACTGCTGCTCTTCTTAGTATGTCGTGAGACTTTCAGAGCAACATTCTTTCCCTTTCTGTCATGTCCATCATTCCCTTGTCTGAAGTTCATTTCGTGGGTCATGAGAGACCCAATCAGCTGGGTTACTGACATGGTGGATAAATCTCTAGATTCCTCTATGACGGTCACCTTAGTATCCCAGATGGGAGTTAGGGACCTAAGGATCTTCCTGACAATGTCTTATTGCTGAATCTCCTTTCCAAATCCTCTCAGACTATTGATGATCACAGACAATCTAGCATACATTTCTGTGATCGACTTCTCAGGCTTCATCTTAAACAACTCATACTGAGTTGTAAGTATATTGATCTTGGTAGCTTTCACTTGAGATGTGCCCTCATAAATTAACTGCAATTCATCCCACATTTTCTTTGCAGTCTTGCACGCTGAAATCCTCAAGTACTCTTCCGGGTGGACGGCGCACTGTATGATGCTAAGAGCTGTCCAATTCAGTGCGGAAAGTTTAACCTGTTCCTCTGTCCACATGTCTTCGTTCGGTGGAAGTTGGTACGGACCATCTGTAATTACTCTCCAGAGCTTGTGGCTTTGGGCCCTGATAAAGACTTCCATCCTGTTCTTCCAAAAGAAATAGTTATTACCATCGAAGAAAGGGGGACGGGTGATTGACTGCCCTTCAGCAATGTAGCTGCGAGGACCAGTGGATCCGTTTCCCTGGCCGTTGGACCACATATTGGGAAATACCCGCTCTGATATCAAGTGATACAAGAAGTATAAAGTGATCTAGAAGGGGAGGGGATGAATAGATCACTGTTTTCAACCGATTAAAAATTACTGAAGAATGATTCACTTAAAACAAGCAATCTCGGAGTTGAACCCACAAAAACACAGTGCGGACAATAGCTCGAGTGGATAGAAGGCACACCACAAAATCACCACAGATAATCACACGAGTACCTAGAGGTTTTTAAGGTGGTTCGGTCAGACCTGCAGTCTGCCTACGTCCACCCCTCACTTCAAATCGAAGTGAGGCTTCCACTAGCACCTGCTAGCAAAGCAGACTCAGTCTGCGACAACGGCTGATTCACAGCTTCACCAGGGGAACACCCTCCCCTCTTCCTCCACACCCGAAGGGAACCCTAAGGACGCCAAGTCCCTAGAAACAAGGAAACAATTTCCTCTTCCTCCAACCGGAGGGAACACTAGTGATCTGCAGTCACTAGAACCAGAGACCAAGGTCTCTCTTCCTCTGAAGCCCAGAGGGAACACCTCTTCTACGAGAGGAAACAATATTGCAACCTCTGTTGTAAGTGAACCAGAGAGAACACGTCTCTCTCTCTTCCCCTGAACACCAGGAGGTAACACAGAGAACTTTCAATCAAGAAGGAAAAACAGATAAACACGAAAATAAGAAAGAAGGAAGCCAAATTTTAGAAACTGGAAACAATGTAGCTCAAACAGAGCAGCAGACTTCGGATTTGATCCGTAAGTCAATACCCATCTTCTGATCACTCTTCTGCTCTCTCTTCTCTCTCAATTGGAACACTCTAGTTTCTCAGGGAGGCTCTTTCTCTTCTGCTCTCACTCAATTTCTTTACTGTAACCTCAGAGCTCCTCATCTCTCGTAGATGGTGAGGCAGTGCTTTTATAAGCGATCAGGAGGGTTCATGCAAGGCGTGTGCTTCCCGCGTTCGATCCAGAACCTTCTTGCCACGTGCCCTTATAGCATTAGTTCCTTTAGTATTGGATCACGTGCAGCCCAGACACTGGGGAATATTCTTCCTCGGACCACCTTCTTCTTTTTGTTTTTCTTCTTCTCCTGCAAAGAAGTTAAAACCATTAAAACTAAGGGCCACAAAAACTAAAACTGCATGAGGTATGTGGTAGCACTACGAGATGCACTATACTGAGAACGACACGAGATACACAAGATGACTACACCACGAAATAAAGAGAGAATGACACGAGGTCAGATGAGAACAGCACGAGGTAAAGAGAGAACGACACGAGGTACCACAGTAACAAAGCTAACACTACAAAAGAGAACGACACGAAGTCAGATGAGAACAGCACGAGGTGAAAAGGAAATAACACGGAGTAAAACGGTAGTAAAACACGCGATCAGAGGAAACCTGGACGAAGATAGAAAGAAGCAACACGAAGGCATAAAAATAACACTAAGACACAAACACAGAAATAACATGAAGACTCAAACAAAAAATAACACGAAGACATAAACACAGAAATAACATGAAGACACAGGAAAATGACTCGAAAATGAGGACGAGACGGGCTGAAAATAGCTCGAAGATGAAAACAGAAACCGACACGAAGTGTGGTCACAAAGCAAAAGGACACGGGGTCTAGGAAAAACAACACGAAGGCAGAAGACAGGAACGGCTACAACGACACGTGATAAAACAGTGAAAGCTGAAAAATGACTCGAGTAACTACAGTAAATGACACGAAAACACAAGAGCAAAAATAAAAAGAATGATTCGAGATGAGCAGCTAAATACTAAGAAACGACACGAGGTTCATCAGAACAAATCGAGCAGCTTCAGTAAACAACACGAAGACAATCAACAAACATAGTTGGAACAACACGGCGTACAAATGGACAACACGAAGTGTAGTAAACACAAACAACACGAAGTATGAAAGGAACAGTCTACCTCATAGCAGTTTTCTTGTTAATCATGGAAATTTCAAATGCATAACATTACGGAAGATATCTGATTAAAATGACAATATTTAACATAGTGATGCTCATCATCAAAACACTAGGGAAGTCACAAAAATCCAACAAATACTCCTATTATGCCTACGACCCATGATGAATGAAGGAGGACCATTACACCCGAATATGGACCACTCTTGTTTCCTACTTGACATGTGGGTGATGTGAATGAATGGACCCAACATAGTGTTCATGCCAAGTGGTGTGGTAAGCCTAGACACATGCTTGCTTATCCCAAAGGTGACTTCCATGTGCATAGATGTGGGACGACCTTTGAACTTCCATGTGAAATGGTCGAAGGGATCTAGGAAGGTGGATATGGGGTGGGGCATTTCCTCGATCTCTAGGTGGGTGTTGCCTAAGGTCATGGCTCCTTTGGTGTTACATGGGTTATGGATGAGGTGAGCTTGGCCCAACATGGTGGGTGAAGGTAGGAAAGGGGCGGTGGATAAGGTGGTTGGGTCACATGGGTTCCACGGTTCCCATTAGAAGGGATCAAAGGGATCATGAAAAGGGTTACAAAGGGGGAGGGGCCTTATGTCCTCAAGATCCTCAAATGGTGGTGGGTCATTCTCCTCTAATGAAATAATTGGGCCGAAGTTCTTGGTGAGTGGGTCAGCCATGAGGGGAGGGTTTGACTTTCTACCCGATATAAGAAGCTTCAAATTGAGGAGAAGGTTGGGCTCATCGGGTGTGGGGAGGAATAGAAGGAGGTCACTAGTGTAGCAACCAATGATGTATACCGAGGTGATGGACCCGACACATATGTGTAGGAGGTCAAGGCTCCTAGGTTGGTTGGCCACTGTGGTCAACATGCCGGTCAACTTTATTTGCCAAGCTAAGCCCTTAATGAGATCCTCCAAAGTCTCCACTTGGTAATATGATTGGATGGTGGTGCGATAGGAGTTAAAGGGCACTATGTGGAGGTATTGCTTCATAGGAGGGTAGGCATGGGGCAGGATAGGGTGAGCCGGGTTCTCCTCTAGCCATCTAACCAAGGGCCCACTAATGATAAGTTCACTCCCAATTAGAGGGGATGGCGAAAAAGGTGAGATTTCTTCCTTGGTTTGGGCATGAGTTTCTTCGAAGGTGGGGAGTGGATCCAGGGTGTTTATGATGGGGACATCACCTCCCATGCCCACGTTCACAGCTCGTCTCCTCGCCCCGGTTGCATCCGGCATGGTCTAGTCATTTAATTTTGAGTCCTATGTAATTTTTATTTGAGTCATTTGATGTATTTTCCCTTTTATTTGAGTCATGTTCCTAGGTCTTGTGTCCATTTCCCTAAGTTTGAGTGTCATTAGGTTGTCTAGTTAGCTACTGGGCCCAATTCATTGGGCTTGGCCCAAGGGCTCTCCCCTACCCCCTCGGTTATTTGTCATTGAGTCAATTGTCAGGGACTTTTGTAGAAATGTGGGTTTCCTATATATAGGACCCCATTCCCCCCCATTTCAACTTAATGAATCAATCAATGAAAATGCCATTTGAGATTTCAAACTTAGTTTAGTGGAGTGAATCCAATTGGGTGAGAAGCCCTAGGGTGAGAGATTCCCCACCCCCCCTCTTCTCTCTCTTTCTCTCTCCTCCACTAAGGGGTTCGCCCCTTTCTCTCTCTCCTCCTCCTCCCTCCCAACTTCCAACCCCCACCTACCCCATTAAAGTCCCTCCACTTCCCATAGCCACCATTACTCCACCCCCCTAGTTCTAAGGTAGCATTCCCCCATTCCAACACTATCTACTCCATTCCAACAAAATCTTCCCCATTCCAACACACTCACCCCTCTTCCCCACATAATTCCTCAACTTCCTAGGCCATTTCAAATTTGAAAAGCCCTTCCCTCCGCTTGTTTTGGCCGCCCCACTCCCTTCCATTAGGCTAGGTTTGCCCCCTTCCTCCCCTTCACCCTCCACCCTCCTCTCACCCTCCCCTTAGGCTGAACCAGAACACCTCCTTGTGCCACCTCCGCCTCCAGCCCCTCCACTACCCTTAGCCACCTTCCACAACTCCCCTCCATCCCCATCCACCCCTTATTTATCTCCCCTTAACCATATGCCCCCTTCTCCTTCTTCTTCCCTATTCATTAGAAGCTATACCTAGGTTGCTGCTAGCAGTTCAGAAGTTGCAGGTGAACCAGAAACATGCAGCGGCCACCACGACTTCCTCCGGATGATTTTGAAGACCCAAAAGCTATCATTGTAAGTGTCTACCAGTCTCCATCGCAACAGAAGTGGTTTCGACTTCATCCGAGTTGTGTGCTGCCCGGGAGCTCCATCCTCCCACATCTGCGCAGTGGTGCCTCTGCTGAAGACCTGATCCTGAGTAGAAGCTCTGTCACGACAAACCCTAGAAGAATCAGTTCGAGAGCTCCTCTGCAAAGTTCTTCATCGCCTTGTCTACTTTCAGAATCAAGAAACGGAACTTCAATCGGCATTCGTGAATCAGAGTTATCATTTTTCTCCCTCAGCTGTGCCGTTCTGCTACCCACAGTCTGTACCGACCAGTCATCCTTGTTCAGAGCCTCCAAGTCTTCTCCGGCATCTTTTGTCTTCCCCGTCAGTTTTTGTGCAAAGAGGACTCATCCACGGTTCCAACGACTCTAGCGGTGCTTGATTCCGAGTTCGGGAGCTGTCGGGGCGTCCTCTGCAACCTGCTGTTAGAAGTCTGAAGCTGCCAGTCCGAGGATCTGGTGCTCTGTTCGAACCTCCACCCAGGTCAGCAGCGGCTCCAGAAGAAATCAAAAAAATTCAGAGGTGTCCCAGTACCAGTCCCGAAGAGTTTCCCATAGGTCCTGCCTTCAGCAAAATTCTTGAGCAAGTAGGCAGAACCGGTGTCTTCACCTCTTCAATACTTTTAGTCCTAGTTTCCCCTCCCCGCTTGGTCGGCTGAAGGCCCCTCCCTGTACGGAGGTAGTTTTGGTTGTAATCCATTAACCTCCACCCGAAGGTCCCCCTCCTGCGAGAGGTGTAGTGTTGTAACTTATTTGGGTAGGTCATGCTACACCGCCACGGCGTGTGGGGATCCACTCGCCTCCCCGCTCGCCCTCATCTCCGAGCGGGACCGGTTTCTTCAAACCGGTCGAGTAAGTGCTCACACCTCACTCCATTTAGTGCTTGTCTTTCAATATTAGTTCTAGTTCCGCTGGTTATGCGAGTGATAGCTCGATCCTCAAGCCCCGTTGCCTTGAGTGATCACCGTGGGAATAAGTGCAACCGGTGCCTTCGGCACTTTGTCGGCCCCATTGAATTGGGCTTCCACATCCATCGGGAATCAAATCTTGGCCTTGCTGGCCCTCTACCAGCAAGGGTCCAACCCCACATCATCCACTTGACATCGCCAAGTCACCGCGGGCTTGGGTGAGCGACGGGAGAGCGGCGGCCCAAAATTGGCCCTTTTGATTGTGAATGTGCTTGCTTGCCTAAGTCTTAGGTTGTGTCACATCAATTGGTATCAGAGCAAGTCATTGACTTGTCTCTATCAAGTCAAGTCCTAGGGCATTCTTGCATTGGTGTCATCATCAATCCGACCCTTGCATTGATCTCCACCGATCATCATAGCCACCTACTTAGCCTACTCACCACCCATAGACTTCATCCTAGATAGGGATATTACCTTTGACGGATCACATTCTAGTGACTATCTTAGATGGGAGGCTATCATAGAAAAGTACTTCGACAAAACTTGGGTATATGGACCGGCGAGAGTCCGAAAGGCCAAGGGACGACTTCGGGGTCAAGCCAAGAGTAAGTGGGAACATATAGAGGGCTTAAAGAGGGTTGGAAGCCAAGAACCTATTCACTCATGGGAAGAGATGAAGCTAGAACTTAGAAAGATCTGCATCCCCAAACATTCCCACCCCTCCTACTCAAGCACCCCTAACCCGAGGAGCACTACCACTCCTCCATCCCCACTCGGACAACTTGAGACCGCCCTTTGGTCTCCACCCCCACCACTCCCAACAAATCACCTCTCAACCCTCATAGCTACACTTCGCGACCAAGTCCTCTCCCTTAAGACCCAAATAAACCAAGCAGCCACCTCCACCAAATCCCATGAGGATCCCCACACCCCAACCAAAACCTCCTTCCACAAACCTCACCATCCAAACCCAATTGGCCCCCACCTCCACCCCCCCACAACCGGCCGATCCTAAGGGGAAGAGACCCCTAACTGACCAAGTTTCCCCAATAAGGATCACCCCTACCCCTCCATTTTTTCCTATAAGGGACACTCCCCCCAAGACCGGCCAACCCAAGCCACCCCAACCAACCCATCTCCCACTCCCTCCCCCAAAACTCCCATGTCCTAGTCCCCCACTACTTCCCCTCCCTATCCCAAACCAAGTTTCCCTTTACCTTCCACCCCGGGTGCGTCATACACCAACCCTCATCACCATACCACCAAAAGACCCTCTCACCACCTTAGAGAAGGAACCCATGCCCGATCCAATAGTGGTGAACACCCCAAACCCACTCCCTACCTTGGAGGAAACCCATGACCAAGAAGAAGAAGAAGCATCACATGGTGACCTTCACCTTACACCACCCTCTCTAGGTAGGGCCAAACTCATCTTAGAGGAACCCCTTATTAGTTGGCTAAAGAAGAGCCCAATAAGAGAGATCACGGCCCACGATTGCCTTCCCATAAAGGAAAACCTTCCCATAGTGCACATCTCCTCCTATCACACCATAATCCAAACATCCTACCAAGTGGAAACCTTAGAGGACCTTCTCAAGGGCTTAGCTTGGCAATATGAGTTGACCGGCTTGTTGACCCCCATGGCCCACCAATCTAGGAGCCTTGACCTCCTACACCTTTGTGTCGGGTCTATCACCTCGGTTTGCACCATTGGATGCTACACTAGTGACCTCTTCTATTCCTCCCCATACCCGAGGAGCCCGACCTTCTCCTCAATTTGGAGCTTCTTATATCGGGTGGAAAGTCAAGCCCTTCCCTCATGGTCGACCCACTCACAAAGAACTTCGGCCCAATTGTCTCATTAGAGGAGGATGACCCACCACCACTTGAGGATCTTGAAGACATAGGGCCCCTCCCCCTCGATAACCCTTTTTATGATCCCTTTGATCCCTTCCAATGGGGGTCAAAGAACCGATGGGGCCCAACCACCTTATCCACCACCCACCTTTCCCTATCCCAACCCACCATGTTTGATCCAATCCACCCCATCCTAGACCCGGGTTACACCTTGGGAGCCATGACCTTGGGCCACATATCCCCAGGTAATAAGGTTGTGCCCCACCCCATGATGACCACCTTCTTAGATCCATTCGATCCTTTCCAATGGGAGTTCAAAGGTTGTCCCACACCTATACACATGGAAGTCACCTTTGGGAAAAGCATGCATGTGTCTAGGCTTACCATACCCCTTGGCATGAACACTATGTTGGGTCCATTCATTCATATCACCCACATGTCAAGTAGAAAGTATGAGTGGTCCATATTCGGATGTCATGGTCCACCTTCATTCATCATGGGTCTTAAGCATGTCAAAGGCATCTACGGATGTCCGGGTCCCCCAATATTTATCACCAATTTGCATGATAGGGCCACCTACGGGTGCCCCGGCCCACCTATGCTAACCAAAGTCTACACTGCATCATTACACGATAGGTCTACTTTTGGTTGCCCAGGTCCACCCATCACCCCTAGAATGTCTGCATTCACAACATTGCATAAAGAGATCCGCAAGCACATTAGCAAGAAGAATGTGACTTATAAAAGGTGAGCCAACTCTCATCGACGTCACCAAGAATTCCATGAGGGTGACTTTGTGATGGTAAGGACGGAGAGGCTCTCCCCGGGAGCCATCTCCAAATTGAGGCCACGTGGGGCTGGTCCCTTCCAGGTCCTGAGGCGCATTGGTGCAAATGCCTATGAGTTAGATCTCCCCGAGGAATATGGGGTAAGTCCCACATTCAGTGTCGCCGACCTAGTGCCATACAAGGGACCCACGGTGGTACCTAGTGAGGATATTGAGCATATTCCCTCCGTTGAGAGAGCACCCACCCGTGAGGAGAGTCCACCAGCCAAGAGAGCCCAGCGTGAGCGCATTGAACGAATATTGGATGAACAGGTCACTACCACCAGGAGCAAGGTATACGAGCGCTATCTCAGCAGGTGGGTGGATCGGTCTCGTTCGAAAGACTTGAGGGCAGTACCACTTCTACACCCTCCAAGGAGGGAAGGACACTTACTCGACGGAGTCAAGTTCTCCGCACCCCGGGAGTATGATGGGGACATCACCTCCCATGCCCACATTCACAGCTCGTCTCCTCGCCCCGGTTGCATCCGGCATGGTTTAGTCATTTAATTTTGAGTCCTATGTAATTTTTATTTGAGTCATTTGATGTATTTTCTCTTTTATTTGAGTCATGTTCCTAGGTCTTGTGTTCATTTCCCTAAGTTTGAGTGTCATTAGGTTGTCTAGTTAGCTATTGGGCCCAATTCATTGGGCTTGGCCGAAGGGCTCTCCCCTACCCCCTCGGTTATTTGTCATTGAGTCAATTGTCAGGGACTTTTGTAGAAATGTGGGTTTCCTATATATAGGACCCCATTCCCCCCCATTTCAACTTAATGAATCAATCAATGAAAATGCCATTTGAGATTTCAAACTTAGTTTAGTGGAGTGAATCCAATTGGGTGAGAACCCTGGGGTGAGAGATTCCCCACCCCCACTCTTCTCTCTCTTTCTCTCTCCTCCACTAAGGGGTTCGCCCCTTTCTCTCTCTCCTCCTCATCCCTCCCAACTTCCAACCCCCACCTACCCCATTAAAGTCCCTCCACTTCCCATAGCCACCATTACTCCACCCCCCTAGTTCTAAGGTAGCATTCCCCCATTCCAACACTATCTACTCCATTCCAACAAAATCTTCCCCATTCCAACACACTCACCCCTCTTCCCCACATAATTCCTCAACTTCCTAGGCCATTTCAAATTTGAAAAGCCCTTCCCTCCACTTGTTTTGGCCGCCCCACTCCCTTCCATTAGGCTAGGTTTGCCCCCTTCCTCCCCTTCACCCTCCACCCTCCTCTCACCCTCCCCTTAGGCTGAACCAGAACACCTCCTTGCGCCACCTCCTCCTCCAGCCCCACCACTACCCTTAGCCACCTTACACAACTCCCCTCCATCCCCATCCACCCCTTATTCATCTCCCCTTAACCATATGCCCTCTTCTCCTTCTTCTTCCCTATTCATTAGAAGCTATACCTAGGTTGCTGCTAGCAGTTCAGAAGTTACAGGTGAACCAGCAACTTACAGCGGCCACCACGACTTCCTCCAGATGAGTTTGAAGACCCAAAAGCTATCATTGGAAGTGTCTACCAGTCTCCATCGCAACAGAAGTTGTTTCGACTTCATCCGAGTTGTGTGCTGCCCGGGAGCTCCATCCTCCCACATCTGCGCAGTGGTGCCTCTACTGAAGACCTGATCCTAAGTAGAAGCTCTTCCATGACAAACCCCAGAAGAATCAGTTAGAGAGGTCTTCTGTAAAGTTCTTCATCGCTTTGTCTACTTTCAGAATCAAGAAACGGAACTTCAATCGGCGTTCGTGAATCAGAGTTATCATTTTTCTCCCTCAGCTGCGCCGTTCTGCTACCCACAGTCTGCACCGACCAGTCATCCTTGTTCAGAGTTTCCAAGTCTTCTCCGGCATCTTTTGGCTTCCTAGTTAGTTTTTCTGCGAAGAGGACTCATCCACGGTTCCAACGACTCTGACGGTGCTTGATTCCGAGTTCGGTAGCTGTCAGAGCGTCCTCTGCAACCTGCTGTTAGAAGTCTGAAGCTGCCAGTCCGAGGATCTGGTGCTCTGTTCGAACCTCCACCCAGGTCAACAGCGGCTCCAGAAGAAATCAACAAAAGTAAGAGGTGTCCCAGTACTAGTCCCGAAGAGTTTCCCATAGGTCCCGCCTTCAGCAAAATTCTTGAGCAAGTTCTGCAGCAGCAACATCGACTATCTGTCCCTGTTCAGAGAGAGTAGGCAGAACCGGTGTCTTCACCTCTTCAATACTTTTAGTCCTAGTTTCCCCTCCCCGCTTGGCCGGCTGAAGGCCCCTCCCTGTGCGGAGGTAGTTTTGGTTGTAATCCATTAACCCCCACCCCAAGATCCCCCTCCTACGAGAGGTGTAGTGTTGTAACTTATTTGGGCATGTCAAGCTACACCGCCACGGCGTGTGGGGATCCACTCGCCTCCCCGCTCGCCCTCGTCTCCGAGCGGGACCGATTTCTTCAAACCGGTCGAGTAAGTGCTCACACCTCACTCCATTTAGTGCTTATCTTTGAATATTAGTTCTAGTTCCGCTGGTTATGCGAGGGAGAGCTCGATCCTCAAGCCCCGTTGCCTTGAGTGATCACCGTGGGAATAAGTGCAACTGGTGCCTTCGGCACTTTGTCGGCCCCATTGAATTGGGCTTCCACATCCATCGGGAATCAAATCTTGGCCTTGCTGGCCCTCTACCAGCAAGGGCCCAACCCCACATCATCCACTTGACATCGCCAAGTCACCCCGGGCTTGGGTGAGCGATGGGAGAGCGGCGGCCCAAAATTGGCCCTTTTCATTGTGAATGTGCTTGCTTGCCTAAGTCTTAGGTTGTGTCACATCAGTTTACCACTATAGGGTCAGTTGTGGGGATCCTGGGTTCCTCTACCAAGGAGGTGAGAAGGTCCTTTATTGGTGGGGTGATGATGGGCGGCACATGGTGCACCCGGGGTGGTGGGTAAAGGGGGACTTGTGCTAGGATGGGAAGGGGAAGTAGTGGGGGCCTACGATATGGTAGAGTTGGGGTAGGGAGTGGGAGATGGGTTCGGTGAGGAGTCTTGGCTTGGCTGGTCTTGGGAGGTGTGTCTCTTATGGGGGACGATGGAGGGGTAGTGGTGGAGACCAAGGAGGCTTGTGGGGCATGGGTTTGGTGAGGGGTTTTGGGTTGGGGGGTGGTGGCTAATGGCGGGAAAATGAACGTCGTTAATACATCCCACTATCAAATTTAAATATCCGGCCCATAAATTAAAATATAATAGTTAAGTGATTAGACCGAGTCGAATCCACAGAGAGGATTAGATTTAAAAGTTGAAGACCTTATATTTTTAAGTTTGAAAATCAAGAGAATTGAATTGAAACCACCTTAGGGAGATTTGTATGTAATTTAGAAGGGGTGGAATGGATAGAATAACACATGGAAAATTATAATGAAAATAAGGTGAGTTAGGAAGAGAAATAACTTTAAAACCAGACAAAATTAGAAGAAGTGACAGAAGACAAAGTTGAAGACCGGAGAATTAGGAAAAAATTTAATGAAGAGTACAGAGACATAAAATGAGAGGAAGGCAGTGAAAAACATGCAACACTGACATCTATCGGTGCGGATGAACAGTAATCTCGCAAAAGATAGAACTGTGGGAAAATAAAAAATAACTTTAAAACGAAGAAGAATTAGAGGGAGTGGTAGAAGAAGAAAATCTAGATTTACAAGAGAGGAACAACTTTTATGAAAAAGTCAGAAATAAAAGAGGATTGGAAGGGCTTCCAAATGGGGGAAGAAAAGAAACTAGTAACTCAGATGAATAGTAACATGCCAGGATAGAACTTAGAAAACATGTAATAACTTGAAAACGGAGAGGAATTAAAGGAAATGGTATAAAGAGAAAATGTAGAGAACTTAAATATGAATAACTTTGAAGAAGATAATAAATTTAAATGAAGATCATAAAAGCATGTAAATGGCTAAGCAATGGCTAAAATCTTAAGAAGTTGCAATAACAACCACTTAAACTTATAAAACCCCAAAACTTCTAATAATTTAAATGGATAATAAGAGTGAAAGAAATTGTTACACGAAGGGGCCTCTTGCCCCTCTCTCTCTCCTTGCTTCTTCAAAAATACTAAAACATCACTTGAACAAAGTTCTCACAAGAAAAAAAGCACTAAAAAAATGCATTACAAACTTATCCTCTCTCAAACGACACCCCCTTTTACAAGCCCTCTGTCTCTTTGTATTGCTCTCTGCACCTCTCTGTTCTCTGCCTCATGCGTTGACAGTGTGAAGCCGTGTGAACCTTTGATGACCGACCGTGTGAAGCCGCGTCTGCCGAAGCCTAGAAGAGGCTGTTGGCCTCTTTCTCCTGCTTGTGTGAGAACACGTTGCCTGCCGACCCATCCGTTACGTGAAGCGTGGAAGACCCGCCTGTGAGAAGCCCGTCGACGCCATGCCCTTGTTGAAGCGTGGACCCGCCACCAAGGTCACGCGTTGAAGCAAGCTGCATGCACATGGAGAAGCCGCTATCTTCGCTGCTGCATGCATATTGACTGCCTGAGGCGTGTAGAACACCCCCCATTCATGCATGGCCCCACGTTGTTTGCTGAATGAAGGCATTTGTGAAGGCATTAAAGCCTTAGCCGCCCAAGTGGAGAAGCCTGCCCGCCACTTCCTGCGCAAGGACCCATGCACATGTGAAGACCCTTGCCAAAGCCATGCACGTAAAAGCCTCCACCTGTCAGGCACATGAAGACATGAAGGGTCATATATATTATAGATAAATATGTTATATATATATATATTATATGTTATATATATATATATGTATATATATATTATGTATATGTTATATGATATCTATATCTATAGGTGTATATATTAAGAATATATTATATGTTATATATATAGATATATTATATAAGTGAGTATTTATTATATAGAGGTGTTAATATTTTGATTTTAATTTTTATTTATTTTGATTTCTCTTTTTTTTTTTCTTTTTTTGAATGATAGATATATATATAGTAGTATGATATATATATATAAATAGATAGAGAGAGAGAGAGAGAGAGAGAGAGAGAGAGAGAGAGAGAGAGAGAGAGAGAGAGAGAGAGATATATATATATATATATATATATATATATATATATATAATTCAAACATAGAATATATATGACTATATATCTATTCATCATTTTCATTTTCTTTTGAATGAAGATTGTGCTTGATCGGCCATGGGCTCTGACTCATTTTTGCGCAGACTTGTGGAGTTCTTGCCGAGTGCCTGTAAAATTATACTAATTTCATCAAACTAAGCATTTTGATCGAAAGTGGATATTAAGTGTGATAAGTGCACAATTACTAACATTAAAGCTCATAAAAAAGTGTGAATATCATAAATTAACTCATACAAATGCACACTTATCACACCCCCCAACTTACTCATTGCTAGTCCCTTAGCAATGCAAACAATTTTAAAATTAAGGACCAACAAGAGTTTAAAATATCCATGCCTCATTTCCAGATCATCTCTCATAGAGTCAACTAAAGATTAGGAATCTGGAAGCATTAACACACACTAGTCCTAGATTTGAAATTTAAGGTACATGATCAAGAAGTCAACTTAAAGTTCAATAGCACTTGTGCATGTGTAATACTAAATTCACAACATAGACAATTACGTTCCCCATTTGCTATTCTAAGCAAGTACCTTTCAACCCTGCACTTTTTAATCAGTGCATTAAGTATAATAACTTTTTTGTCTGCCTTATTACTTTATCTCTTTGGGATCTCTTTTTCGTCTTCTTTTTTTTCTTTTCTTTTCTATACAAACATGATGCTGCACTACCCTTCACTGTTTTACGCGAATCTTAACACATCTTAGGTGAAGCAGGCCCGGTTACATAGATCAAGGTTCCCTTTTTCTTTTGACGCGAACCTCAACACGTCTTAGGTGAAGTAGGCCCGGTTACTCAGAATCGGAGCATTTTTCATGGTGCCTTTTTCTCATTTTTTTTCAATTGTGCTTTTGCACTAATTTTGATAGATAACTTAACAAAAAGCTTATAAAAGATCTCTTCTTCAAGAAGTGCTGAATATCAGGTAATATACCCGAAATAGCAGAAGGCTTGTCCTACTTGTTTCATTAGTGTGTAAAGTGATTTTCATTTTTCTAAAGTGCACATGAACTTTAAAAAGATTCTTAGATCAGTTTTCCATAGCTAGATTAAATAATCTTCCATCATCCTTATCCAGTCATTTCTACTCCAGAATTACTGTCAATGGAAGCATGAATCATGAAACTCAAATGGGATTTCAGTTGAAATTTTTTTTTAGGCAAAATAAGGTTGTATAAGATAACATGATTTCCGTCCCCCCAACCTAAATGACATTGTCCTCAATGACATGAACAATATGAAATAATGAACAATGTAAACATGATAGTTTTAGGAAAGAACGGGACAACTTGAGGTGAACTTCGATTAGCTTCCTTGCTGGAATGAGAGGCGATACGTGGACTTTTGAATGTTTGGCAGAGGTGTAAGCAATCTCCTTTCTCCCCCAAACTTATCCTTTATTCAAACCTGTAAAATAAAAAGACAAAGCACAATAAAAACATGGGTTGCCTCCCAAGAAGTCATTTATTCTCACGCGAAACTATTAAAGGTTTAGGTTACCTCCCAAAAAGTGCTACGTTTAACATCGTCAGCCAGACGTATTGCAGTTCACTAACCAACGGGTGGCATTCAGAATGAGCCACCAAATGATCTTATCCTCTGATAAACTCCAGCCCTTGTACCATTGGAGGAAAAAATTATATGCATGTGCATGTGGGCTAGAATCATGCCAAGGTGGGTCTAAGAATTTGGATGGACCCCCTCGGTCAGAGAATGCTAGAAGAATTATCATATCTTCAATCACAAAATATTCCTTTGTACACTGAAGGTCTTTATAAGTGTTAAACACATCAATGCGGACCTTGCTCTCCCATAGCTTTTCTTCTTCATCTTTACTCTTAGGAGTTACGTGCATATCGTTCAGGTGAGAGAGGATGAGAGTGTTATGGATTTTGGGGGAGTCCACCACATGGCCAATGTCAAGGACATAAGGAGGATTAGGAATGAAATCAGTTTGCTCCTTAACACACGGATGATCATGAAATGTAAGTGGAATCGACCGATCGGCTAGTTGTAGGATGTAGGGGATTTGTATAGAAGTGCCGAGGTCAGGAACAGGTAAAAGATCAAGATCCTCCCCAAAATCAGGAGACACCCAATCAGAGTAAATTTCAAGTGGAGCACCCGGTTCCTCAATTATCAAAGAAGAATGGCTTATGGCCACACTCAATTCTCTCTCCACACTCACATTTTCTTCGTCCTTCACTTGGAAGGAGGACTCATCAAATTCAGGAATGAAAAGTAATGGAATTTGATCATTGACTGGCAAATTCTCTTCTTCTTCTTCTCCCCTCGACTCAAGATCATCAAAGTCATCATAATCCTCTTCACAAATGGAATGGGTTTTAGGCATCTCAGGCTGCTCTTCCTTGAAGTCCTCATCATAAGATTCTTCCATTATCCCCTCAAGATCAAAAGTGATATGAGTGTTAGATTGGGGAATTATGGATTGATCATATGGACTTTGAGTGTTATCAAATCTAAGAAGTTGATCCTCAAGACTTGTAGTGGAGTTGCTAGGCATTAGATCGACTTCCATTTCTACGATGTTTTTAGCAACCCGGCTCACATGAGCCTCAAATTTCTGCAGTTGTTCCTGGAAGGCTGGTTGTTGAGTCTGGAAGAGCCGTGTCAATTGATCAAACATCTCCTCCTTATGCAAATCTGTGTATGGAGGAGATAGATAAGTGGGCTGAGAGTCAGATTGTGATGGACAGTAATTTGGAGGGCACTCAGTCTGAGAATGAGGTGGTGGAGAGTGTATGGGTTGCCCTCCATAATAGGGTTGATCATAAGAATTATTTGGGTATGGGGTCCAATTTTGAAATTCTTGGTCTTGAGGACTTTGGCCTTGATCTTGATAAGACTCCCAAGAATAATCATGTTGATCTCTCCAACCAGAATTAAAGTTGTGTGGACATGAGTCATAATAAGGTGTGGAGAGGTCTTGAGGCATTGGGGCTTGCCTTGCTTGGTCCATCCAAGAGATTGTTGGTTGATCGTCCCAGCTACAGTTATAGGTATCTGAAGATGATTCGTAATTGGGCTGAGAAAACCGTTGATCATATTGAGCTTGCTCTGGGGTGAAAGGTAGATCATGGCCCCCTAACTGAGTGGTTTGAGCATGGTCCAGGGTAAATGATGGAAACTGGGCCATCATAAGTGATGGGATCTCATTTTGCCGACCATGAGTACGAACGGTCATAAGAGGTCGGGTTGTTTTGGGTGAGAAATGAGAATTGGTTTGGGCAACCACCGCCATAATGGGCCGGGTTAGCCCACATGTGATCATTATCATGGTGACTAGGTGGTATGAAGGGGTCTTGATCCATGGCTAGAAATTGATCAAATTTATGAGCCAATGAGTCAAACTTGTGTAATTGGTGTGCCTAATCCATAGATGAAAATTATGCTCTCACCATTTTTTGTATATTTTTTATTTTAATTTTTATACAAACAAATTTTTAAATAAAGTCCAACTTTGATCCACCATCAAACTTATCCACCGGTCAGGTAAGAGGTGTGGAAGTGGGAGGCTCTCCTTGCTTTCAGAAGGTCCTAATTAAGTAACCACTTTCCCGCTTATAGCGTTTGCCGTTGACCTCTACCCTTAGACACCAGTTTCAAAGATGATAGTGAGCCCAAGTTATACATTTTTTGTGTTTTTATTTTTCTATTTTTTAGTTAGTGAACAGAGCTAGTCCACCATAATTTTGCCCCCTTTTTTATTTTTTTAAGACCATTCTAAAGCATGAAAATGATTTACATATTGAAAGTGAAAATAAAGAAACTAAATCTATGAAAAGAGGGTAAGAGTACTAACCTTAATCGCATTCCCTCGTTCTTTATTTTGTAAATAAAAAATAACGTGAGTAGAAGATAAAGAAGACTTACCTCGGGGAGACAACATTTATTTTTTACATTTTTAAAATTTTCTATTTTTTTTTGCTTTTGCGAATCCTTTTATTTTTCTGCAAAAATAAGAGTGAGCACCAATATATATACAAAAGAAAATACAAAGTTATCAACTTCAAATTCAAGCCTCCCGGTAACGGCGCCAAAATTGATGGCGGGAAAACGCACGTCATTAATACACCCCGCTACCAAATTTAAATATCCGGCCCACAAATTAAAATATAATAGTTAAGTGATGAGACCGAGTCGAATCCACAGAGAGGTTTAGATTTAAAAGTTGAAGACCTTATATTTTTAAGTTTTAAAATCAAGAGAATTGAATTGAAACCACCTTAGGGAGATTTGGATGCGAAGAGGTGGAATGGATAGAAGAACACATGGAAAATTATAATGAAAATAGGGTGAGTTAGGAAGAGAAATAACTTTAAAACCAGATAAACTTAGAAGAAATGACAGAAGGCAAAGTTGAAGATCAGAGAATTAGAAAAATATTTAATGAATAGTGCAGAGGCAGAAAATGAGAGGAAGGCAGTGAAAAACATGCAACACTGACATCTATCGGCGCAGATGAACAGTAATCTTGCAAAAGATAGAACCGTGGGAAAATAAAAATAACTTTAAAACAAATAAGAATTAGAGGGAGTGGTAGAAGAAAAAAATATAGATTTACAAGAGAGGAACAACTTTTATGAAGAAGTGAAAAATAAAAAAGGATTGGAAGGGCTTCCAAGTGGTGGAAGAAAAGAAACTAGTAACTCGGATGAATAGTAACGTGCCAGGATAGAACTTAGAAAAACGTGTAATAACTTGAAAATGGAGATAAATTAAATGAAATGATAGAAAGATAAAATGTAGAGAACTTAAATATGAATAACTTTGAAGAAGATAATAAATTTAAATGAAGACCATAAAAGCATGTAAATGGCTAAGCAATGACTAAAATCTTAAGAACTTGCAATAACAACCACTTAAACTTACAAAACCCCAAAACTTCTAATAATTTAAATAGATAATAAGAGTGAAAGAAATTGTTACATGAAGGGGCCTCCTGCCCCTCTCTCTCTCCTTGCTTCTTCAAAAACACTAAAACATCACTTGAACAAAGTTCTTACAAGAACAAAAGCACTAAAAAAATGTATTACAAACTTATCTTCTCTCAAACCACACCCCCTTTTATAGGCCCTCTGTCTCTTTGTATTGCTCTCTGCACCTCTCTGTTCTCTGCCTTATGCGTTGACAGTGTGAAGCCATGTGAACCTTGGATGACCGACCATGTGAAGCCACGTCTGTCGAAGCCTTGAAGAGGCCGCTGGCCTCTTTCTCCTGCTTGTGTGAGAACATGATGCTTGCCGACCCATCCGTTACGTGAAGCGTGGAAGACTCGCCTGTGAGAAGCCCGTCGACGCCATGCCCTTGTTGAAGCGTGGACCCGCCGCCAAGGTCACACATTGAAGCAAGCTGCATGCACATGGAGAAGCCGCTGTCTTCGCTGCTGCATGCATATTGACCACCTTAGGCGCGTGAAACACCCCCCATTCATGCATGGCCCCACGTTGTTTACTGAATGAAGGCATTTGTGAAGGCATTAAAGCCTTAGCCGCCCAAGTGGAGAAGCCTACCCGCCACTTCCTGCACAAGGATCCATGCACATGTGAAGACCCTTGCCAAAGCCATGCACGTAAAAGCCTCCACCTGTCAGGCACATGAAGACATGAAGGGTCATATATATTATAGATAAATATGTTATATATATAGATATATTATATGTTATATATAGATATATATATATATATATTATGTATATGTGATATGATATCTATATCTATAGGTGTATATATTAAGAATATATTATATGTTATATATATAGATATATTATATAAGTGAGTTTTTATTATATAGAGGTGTTAATGTTTTGATTATGATTTTTATTTATTTTGATTTCTCTTTTTTTTCTTTATTTGAATTATAGATATATATATAGTAGTATGATATATATATATATAAATAGATATATATATATATATATTATTCAAACTTAGAATATATATGACTATATATCTATTCATCGTTTTCTTTTTCTTTTTTTTTTAATTAAGATTGGGCTTGATCGGCCATGGGCTCTAGCTCATTTTTACGCAGACTTGTGGAGTTCTTGCCGAGTGCCTGTAAAATTATACTAATTTCATCATACTAAGCATTTTGATCGAAAGTGGATATTAAGTGTGATAAGTGCACAATTACTAACATTAAAGCTCATAAAAAGTGTGAATATCATAAATTAACTCATACAAATGCACACTTATAAGTGGCCATCATGGGCTTCGGTGGAGGGGTGGACACGGAGTCCACTTGGGCTTGTGGAGCTATGGTTGTGGTGAGGACTTGGAGGTAGGGTGTAGATGTAGTGGTGGGAGAGGTGGGAAGCGGTGGGGATTGGGTGATTGGGGTCTTGGGTTGGCCGGGTGGGGATGGAGGAGTTGAAGGGCTCCTTGGGCTATGGCGATCCGAGTAGAAGGGAGAAGGTCGGGGAGTGTAGGCTTTCCTAAGTTCGGATTTCATGTTTTCCCATGTGTTAATAGGCTCTTGCCTCATAACCTTTCTTAAGCGTTCAATGAGTTGCCACCTATCCTTGGCATGGCGCATAAGCCGACTCCTGGCAAGGTAGATTCTCATGGGTTCAGTCATTGGATTCCTCTTAAAGTATTTGTCCATGTTTTCCTCCCACTCTAAATATGCACTAGGGTGGTACCCATCAAAGATAAGGTCGTCAAATAGGACTATGTCCAAAGGGGTGTCAATCGGACCCTTATGGAGGGATGAGTGGGACAGATGTGACCCATATGAAGTAACCATGCTAGTGGGCAAGGTTGATGCACCGGGAGATGAATGCAAATGCGCCCTAGGACCAACTTGTGGAGAGACAAGTTGTGAACTTGCTCTGATACCAATTTGATGTGACACCACCTTAGACCTAAACAAGCAAGCACAATTCACAATCGAAACGGACCGATATCGGCGGCCACTCACCCGACACTCACCCAAGTCCCGGGGTATCTCGGTGATACCGAGTGGTGGTTGTGAGGGCTGGGCCCTTGCTGGTAGAGGGCCAGCAAGGCGAAGGGTTCTCCCAGGGGTACGAAGACCCATTTCAATGGAGCCGACGTTGTGCCAAGGGCACGGGTTGTACACTCTCTTCCACGACGGCCACTCGAAGCAATGGGGCATGCGGACCGGGCACTCACTCTCACGGGCCAGCGGAGCTATGAGCTAATATTGAAAGAACAAGGCACCAAATATGAGCAAGGAATAGAGCACTTACTCGACCGTCTTGAAGAAACTGGTCCCTCTCGGAGACGTGGGCGAGCAGGGAAGCGTGGGTTCCCCACATGCCGCGCCGGTGTAGCTTGAACCTGTTCAAAGTTTTACACCACTACACCCCATGCAAGGGGGTTGAACTTGGGGAAGGGAAGCAAAAATTACATTCAAACACTACCTCCCACAGGGAGGGGCTCTAAGCCGGCTAGGCGGGGAGGGAAAAGCTGAAAAAGAAACTGAATGGATGGAAGACGTCGGTTCTGCCCGCTCTCTAGAACAGGGAAAAAAAAGTTGAAGTTGATGCTACTGCGGCCACTCCCGAATTTTGTTATTGATGAGACCAGTGGGGAAATCTTTAGGGTTGGATCATGATGACATCTAATTTTTGTGGAATTTCCTAGTTGACGGTGCTGGTCGGGGAAGGGCCGCGAACAGGGACCCTGAGTTTTGGTTTGGACTGCTATGGTAACATAGCAGCAGAAGGACGAGGCCACCACGAGCGCTCTCGATCTCTGAATCAAGCGTGGCTGAAGTCATTGGAATCGTTGTCGAGTCCTCTTCGAAACGAGACCTAGGGAAGAAAAATGAGAAAACACAGCTCCGGATGCCGAATAGGGTTCCACTTCTTGATAATGGAAGAAGACTTGTCGTAGAAGCTCTCAGCCAAGTGTTGCCTCAAGAAGCACAGGAATGTGGCCGTGGGAGCTTCTGGAAGTTGCTTCAGGTTGCTGACCGGACCTATCCTACGTAGTCGGAGAAGAACGACTCTCCCTGGCAATCACAAACTCAGACGGAGATGAGATCACCACCGTTGCAAAGCTGACAGGAAGACGAATCCAACGGTATATGGTACGCCCTCTGAAGCTTCTTGGTGATGTCGTGGCAGCCTCAGAAAGTAGCTAATACTTTGCTACCTGCGAGTTGGGAATAGGATGAAGGTGTAGGGTAGTGTGTATGAGGGTGGAATGGCCAAGGGAAACAAGGGGGGAATGGGGAGTGCGACCAGGGTAGGAAGGGGGTGTTGGGGAGGGGTGTGGGGCAGCCAGAAAGGGAGGGAGATTCAAATTTGGGCATTGGGTGAAGCCCCTTCAGCCTTGGGGATGTGGAGAGGTGCTTGGGGAATGGAAGAGGGTGGTTGGTGGTTGGAGGGTGGAGCAAGGATTGGGGGAGGTTCTCTTGGGGCTGGGGTGGAGTAAATAGGGGGTTGTGGGGAGTTAGAGTAGCTTTAATGGAAGGGGGAGGAGAGAGAAAGTGGTTGGGAGGTGAGGAGAGAGAGAAGGGGGCAAACCCCTTAGAGAGAGAGAGGGAGAGAGAGAGAGGAGGGGGATAGGGGCTTCTCACCCAAAGAAGAAGATTTAAGTTGGACACAAGAAAATTTAAATATTCATTCATTTATTAACTTCAAATGGGGGGGGGGAATGGGGTCCTATATATAGGTAACCCACATTTTACAAAAAGTCCCTGACTCTTGCAACAATGACAAATAACCAAGGGGGTAGGGGGCGCCCCTGGGCCTAGCCCAATGAATTGGGCCCCTTAACTAATCTAATCAACCCTATGACACTTAACTTAGGTAGATGACTCATTAACCTAGGTACATGACTCAAATAAAAGAAAAATTACAAGGGTATGACTCAAATAAAAATGAAGAAATACAACATATGACTCAAGACAAATGACTAGACCATGTCGGACGCTTCCGGGGCGAGGAGACGAGTCGTGAGTGTGAGCATGGGAGGTGATGTCCCCATCAGTCGCTCCCATAGGCGGAAGACACCACAACATCCTCAGCCTCTGTTCCCATCAAGGGGAAATCCTCGTCGCTCGAGCCGCTACCATAGTCCACCTGCTCCGACGAGGATGAACTTTGAACCAACATCAGTTCTTTCTCTCTCAAGACCGGTGGTCCTTCACCTAGAAGGCCTCCCGCCGGGGCTTCTTGATCGACAGGAGCTTGCTCAGTCGACTCTGTGACAGGGATAATAGGCGAGCAAGCTTCGGGAGTAGATCGACTTCCTGGAATTACCCCTGGCTCCGTAGAGATTCCCTCAGATGACTCCACGACAAGGGGAGAAGGTGGTCGAATCTCGACTGAAGCTGAAGAAAAGGAAGTACCCGTGTGAGCACATGGGACAATAAACTATAGAAGTCTTCAACCAGATGGGCCACCAATTACCTTCTATCTCGTGACAAGGCGTGGGAGATGGCAGGTCTGTCTGCACTACATGCTCTCTCTCTTCGACTCCCGCAGAGGTGATAGCCGCTTGCTCGGCCATTACAGACGAAGCAGCTGCATTGGCAAGAATAAGAATTGACCTATGTTGTCAAGGTGATGACTGGGCACAAGATAAGAGACATACCTTGGGTCATGCGAGCTGAGGGATGAGAGCTCTCGAATTCTTCAAATGAGACCACGCTCGGAAGGACGACCGCTGGTGCTGGGTCCACAGTCTTCTTTCGACGGGCACACTTCGCTCGAGTGATTGCTTCCCAGACTTGGGACCTCGTCCGCTTCCGTGAATCACCTGGAGGAAGAGACGTCATGGTCGGGGCATCTTTTAAAACTTAAAAATATGTCAGCTTCTTAGCTTTTATCATCAGCTCCCTGAAATGTCTGGTCTCCTCCGAAGAGAGCCGAACTGCACACATGCGAAGGTGAAAGAGGAGAGATGACATACACAATAGCAAACAGGAAAGCCCGAAGCTGAAGACAAGAGAAAGAAAGATACTTGCTGGTCCCGTGTAAAAGGGAGAAAGTGGCCAATAGAAAAGCGAAGGCTCCTTGTCCCTAGAGGCGGCTTCGCGAACCAGCCAGCATATGTCCCCTATCACCTCACACTGTTCGGCCAGCAACGCAAGGTCCTCATGGCCACGTGAAGATAGATGATAATACAGGCCGAGATGGTCTAGCCCCCATCCGTCTGCATACTTGAAAGAAAGAAGAACGGGTTGGCCCAGTATGCTTTCACTGGGGCCACCCACTAAAACTCCGTGGGCGCGCAACAATGCAAACAACCAGGGAGTGCCTTCGTAAAGCTCCGACCCACAGTCTTCTCTCTTGATGAAAGTCTTGTAGGGATAGAGTCGATCACTCTCAGGATGCCAAGAAGCTGTAGAAGGCATCGGCTCCTCCACTGGTAAAGGAATTTGTTGGAGGATCAATCGCTCGCCGCTCACGTGGCATAAGCCTTGAAGTGTCTTCAAGAAACCATCCTTGCTGATCTCCGGTAGTTTTGGTTCGATCTTGGATGAATGTTGCTTGGCAACTTTGCGCGCTTCCAAGTAGTTCGCTACTGCAGTGTTCATCTGAGATTTCATCCTCTTCAAATAAGCCGGGTCGATATCCAGAGCAGGCACTGGCTGGGAATCCAGAAAATTACACTCTGCGACAGCCCAGCATTCTCTCCTAGAGTTTCTATAAAAGTTCATGTGCGCATTCCACCATTTGATGTACACTGGAGTCACACGGGGAAAGCGTTCAGGGACCGGAACTCTGAATGAAGCTGCCTCTCGACGATGAAAATAGTCCCACCATATGCGGGTATCGTCATTTGACACTTGGCCGGCTCGGGCCCTGTTCGCCAGTGCAAATTGGGTGTAAGTAGCTGGAATATCTTGGTCATAGCCAAAATTTTGACTGAACCGGAAAGGATACGTAGGCTCCAGCCACAAGATGCCACTCTTGTGGAAAACCAGGATGCTCGGCCTTATGGACAGCGCCCAGTCAACTAACTCTGACTCCAAAATTGGCCTCGTGCACTTGGCGTCAGAAATGGGGTGAACATACCCCTCTACTTCGCCCAGACGGCACTCCCTCATCCTGTTCACTAAAGGACTGGAGTGAGCAGCCAAACTCCAAAAATGTAGAACCCCCGGAGAATCCATGGGAACCTTTGTCAGTTTACCACGAATAGCAAAAAGTTGATCTGTCACTCGGGTCGACTCTACACTGGCAAATTCTATCATCTTGGGAATCACCTGTGCCGACTGAAGCGACCGAGGAGCAGCCTCCGGGAAGAGAGTGCAGACCCAAGCATTAAAGAAATGCAGCGGGCCAACTCTCCGAAGATTCTTGGGAAGGTGCGAGCGATGCAAGTCTCCCAGCAGTTTATATATTAAACATAGTGCAACGGGGCAAAGCGAGAGCCTCATGCCCCAGGCCATCAAGCAAGCAGGATAAATAGCCTCTGCCCTGATCACGCTCTCGTCACCTTACAGGAGAGCGAAAGAGAAAATCCAATAAGTCAGAAACGCAGCACAATGAGTGACTGCGTCAACACCCCTGGGGTTGGGCCCTCCTCGTTGTCCTCCCTCCGAAGTCGAGGGGAAAGCAGCCTGTCGCCGAACTCTTTTCTTCCGCTGAACAGGAGCCGGCTCTACCGAGGGGAAATCTGTGTATTTCTGCTCCCCTCTGAAGAAATGCTGAAGCCATGTGCCCATCCATACATGCCTTTTCTCTCTAGGCTTCCGTACCCCCTTGGCGTCATGCGAAGAACGACATAGGCTACGATACGCCTTCGTCAGATAGCGGTAGGCGAAACCGGTCAAGTATCGCCCTTCACCGTCCATCTGGTCTTTCAACCAATCTGGCCAGCAGACCTCTTCATACGGCTCACCGTCAATCGGGAGGCCGCTTAACTGTGAGAGACTCCAAACATCCAATGACGTCTCTCCTTCTGAAGTATAGAAGGTGTTGTACTCCGGGCAAAACACCTCAATCATGCCGCAGTAGAGACCCTTTGAGATGGGATAGCGGTACCTTCATGCATACACACTGTGATACACACCTGCTCTAATCAAGATAGGTGCATAGTGCTGCAAGACGAAATCTATGAATCCTACTGCTCCAGGTCTGAAAGCGTGGGTGTCGGTGGCCTTCAAGTCGGCGAACCACCCCACAAAAATTTGGTGCTTGAATCGAACTGCTAGACAGTCTAACAAGAATGGCTCGTCTCGATACCCCCACTTTAGCAGGGCCAAGAACAAGCCAAAAGATGACTTCTCCTGATCTACATGACTCGCAGTCTCATTCCATCATGCAGGAATAAATTTAGGGGCTCTAGTCAACAGCCCGTCTTGTGGAGATAGTACCTGAAGCCCAAGTACGGCACCGCACTTCCTGGGCTAACCCGACAGATATATGGGTCTTCCCCTTACAACACAGTCAGTGAGGCTGTCCCGCCCTTCAAGCAGTGCTAGTTCAGCCTTCCGGACGAGGAACAGATCCCACTTCCCCTGAAGATTGAACCGCTTCAGAAAGGACATCAGGTGTTTATCCTTGGGATGGTCTACTCTGGAGCCGTTAGGGCGTTCATATTTGAATGAATCACCCCCGATGATCAGCAGCCGATCTGTGTCCACCGTCTCGGTCTCCGAATCGGAGGGCTCTACTACTATGGCCAGCTTGACATGGCCTCTATCCAGAGAATGAACATCCCTCCACATCACCATAGCTCGAGAGGAGGAAGAAGAGTCAGATGCCATGATATCTGCATCAAAGACAAATACAAAGAAAGCAAGCAAAGTCAGGAGGCAGCTATTGAAGATAAAGTCTTTTCTAACAAAAATTCGGCAGAGTCTCCCCAGCCCGGGAGTTTGCTAGGGCAAAGCGGGAACTCGTCCACTAAGTGACAGTCCCTGAAAAAGGCCGTGGGCGTCACGCCAAGGCCGAATAGGACACCCAGCGGTGCAGCTCCAAGGACAAGCCTACAAGGAGTCTCCCTGGGCCTAGAAAGCAAGGGGTTAGACCCCGAAATCTCCACTTACCACTCCACTCTCGCCGCTGCGCTCTGGAGGAGAAGGGAAGAGATAGAAAGTGAAGGTGCAAATGAGGATTGAAGTGAGAAAGAAGAAGAAGGAAGAAGAAGTTATAGGGGGGCTTCGATGGGCCTAATCTGGCGTGCTAAAAGCCGCGTCGGATTAACATTTCCCCACCATAACATATTTTTTTGAAATTCAAATGCAACAGACTTAAGCTAATTCAGCGCGCCGTATTAAGCCTCCCTTCCAATGCAAGGGGCGCGTCGTTTTAACCAAAGACCCATGGCCGCACCGTTTAACCATCACACCAGATTTGAGGGCCATTCCCAGATTATGTCAAGCCAGACGGGAAATCTACCCAAACGGAGCTCATCCGCTGGTCCCGCTTCGCTCGTGCCTTGCTTGCAGCACCCGTGGCTGGGGGGCATTTGTTGACACTCAAAATATACTCAATGGCGATCAAGCCTCAAAGACAAATGATGTAGCCCACTGAAGCAGAGAAGCTGAAGAAGATCAACACATTGAAGCCTTCTTAAGTTGCCAGAGCCTCAGGTCACCCAATATGAAGGCCGGGGACTTCACCTCAGGAGGATCGAGAATAATACACCACAAGCGGGCATTGTCATCGGGACTACCCAATGAACAGGTATCGACTCGTTTGTACCTCGTAGACAATATCCACCATCCGATCAAGGACGAGCATGCAACCGTCGCCTGACCAAGGACAAGGATGTACCCATCATCCTATCAAGGACGAGCATGCATCCGTCGCCCGACAAAGGACAAGGATGTACCCGTCGTCCGATCAAGGACGAGCATGTATCCGTTGTCCGACCAAGGACAAGTGTATACCTGGTGGCCCGCCACCTGAATGAAAGATCCTCCCCAGGCAAAAGAACGCCCTTGGCCCTTCAGAATAATGGACCGAAGGCTCTGTCAGTAGAAGACCCCGATTACCCGGCATGGGTATGGCTTCGCAGCATATCGGGTCCGTTAGTGACTAAATGACCGCCCAGTCGAGATGAAAGCACTCCGGGCAGCATACCACCCCCCGTGAAAGCTACCAATGCAAGTTGAGCCGAGCCGACAGCACAAACCACTATGCCGAAAGCCGCGTCAGCGGAAAACCCATGTGTTCGAGCCGAAGGCGCACGAGTTTCCAAAAGTAGCTGTTCAGTAGCTTAGAGGCTTCGTTAATACCTCCCACCACGGTCTAGCAAGGCCACGGAGAGATGAAGAATCACAGCAACTCTCAGAGTCAGTCCGGGACACGCTATCGGACCCGTATCAAGTCGACACGACGGAACGGCTCGAATACGGCGCTCCCCCCTTAATCCGGCGCGCCCTCTATTCAGTTGCCCACCCGGCACGGTAATCACAGCCTGTTCCCAGCGCGCTACTCCTGCGCCGGATGAAGCATGGCCGAGGGTTCGTTATATAAAGGGGCATGTGGTCGAATGAAAGAGATATACAGAGATAGAAAGAAAAAGGGAGGGAGATAGAAGAGGCTAACATAATAGAAAGAGAGGAGAAGCTTGGAGAGGAAGAAGAGGAGCGGAGAGCCCGTTCGATTCCGATATCCTATTTTCTCTACTGCGAATGTCCGAGGTGGGTCGGCGGAAGGTGTCTGTTCTTCTTCTTCTGTTTTCTTTCCCCTTCTGCTAGAATAGCTCCGCGGAGCGATGTAATGAAAGGGGCGATGATATGAGCCCGTGTGTTCTTTGAGCCTCTGCCCTCTATTTCTCTCTGTTTTCCCCATTCATTCCAAGATGGGAACTGGCTTTGTGCGACAACGCCGAGCCGCAGTGATGTAGAATGCTCTCTGTAGTGCCTTCCTTGTGGGTTTGAATGAACGAGTAGATGCATGTTTGCGCCTATCATTCTTATCAGATTGCAATACATTTCCCATATATTCCATATGTGATTTAATTTGTTTCTTCCACCACCGAATACGCCCCATTATTTCTCGGGGAAACATTAATAATCCCCTCCGCGGGGTTCTTTTATCACGTAAATCATATTGAATAGTCACTATGTCCATGTGTTCTCTCCGGGACTGAGGCGTGTACACAAATGCACTCTCCTTCGGCCCCAGAGATGGCTCCCCGATACCCTCCTATTCGTGATTATGGGCCAGGAGAAGGGGCCATCTCTGAAATCTGTGAGTGTCGTATTTGTTCGTATTGCAGAAGCTGCTGGACTGTTTGACCATTTGCCCCCTCCAGAGTCTCAGTCTTCTAACTAACCTCCAAACCATCAGTCTAGCTCGTCAACCTCCCTGCTAGTCTATTTCCTTGATGCATACATATACATATGATCAGTTGTTGTCAACTCATCGATCGAGTGCATTCTGTGTATGACCGCATCTGATGATTCGTTTCCTCGAAAAGCTCATTGCCTGGGGAGGGGAACATTCCCCATCAGTGTTTTCAATCGCCGTCGGACCATAGGGTCATATCCCTTGATGATATGAACCCTATGAACCATCAGGTGAACATCAACAGGGCCTTAGCCTGACACTAAACCCACATTCCCTCATGAATGGTGGTGGCTGTGGGAAGGTCACCTCTCGTAGGCTGGCTCTCGAGGTACCTTCTCATCTTAGCCGTCCCTTAATGATGTCTTGACTCGTAGAGTATGGATGCCCCTAGTAGGCTAGCCCTCGGGGTCTTTTCCCTCTAGTGAAGTCCGCCGGTCACCGTTTGGCATTCCCGGCTTTATGAAGCGTACCCCAATATTGTGGGACTGTCTCCACTTCACCCCCGCAACCCTCTGGATAAGGGAAGGTGCTGCCCAAATTTCGACTGAAGACTTAGTCCAAATTGCAATGAATTTATTGATAAAGTCCACTTTAGACTATGCTCGAGTATGAACCTCACATAAGTCTAGACTTACCTTGTTTGCAGTGCATCTGGGACTTACATAAACCGTTTAACCTTCTAAAATAATATCAAAGTTCTAAGAAATTTGCCTGGCATTCCATTAGAGCTCAAACTGTCCAAATCTACCCTAATCCGACGCGGTCCTAATCCGGCGGGCCAATTTCCGGCGCGACCCCCCCCCCCCCCCCCCCGCGCCGCTTTAGCATCACACTCACCATCTCATTTATTTTCTTTGGCCTCCACCCGACGCGCCTAGGGTGCACCATTTTAGCTTCAAGTGGGCAGCGCGCCGTTTTAGGCTCACTCCAGCACCGCGCCATTTTAGGCTAATTACATCTATACATGCCTTAATCTCATGTGCATCTAATTGATTATGTGTCAACTCTTGACGCTTAATGTTACAGCCCTAACTGATTTAACAAACCTAGCTAAATAAGTGAATAAAAGGGATTTCAATGTCTTCAATTATGTTGAGCATCCATCTTGAAAGCATGAACGTACACATGCATCGGCATGCATTGCTACCTAAATGAGCATAACTGAACTCTTAATTACATGAGTAAACCAATTAATAAACTCGTTGCATTCTACACGAATAGTCAATCAAATGGCCTCACTTCACAGCATTTAATAGGTGCATTTAGTTAGTATTCTTCATGCCTTCATATTATCTTTCGAGGCATTCTCTCTGGGCAATTAATCAAGGGTTGTCCTCTTTCTTAGAGGATGCAATTAACGTCATAACCTTTATGGTATGATGGACTTTGGGTCCCGACACGAACATCACAATCGACTGATCAAGTCAAATCGAGCGCACAATAAACTTGTCACGTATGTGACTGGCACGCCAAAAAAATAAAAAAAAATAAAAAAATAAAAATATAGAATAAATATTTTTAATAAAAAATCCCATCCCCACAAACATAGGCCATGGGGATACCCATACCACTGGACATGAGTTTTTAATCGAGATTTTTAAGCGTCAGAAGATCTGTCTCGGATCACGGTGTCTTTCTAGACCATGTTCCAGATGCGCGATCTCTACCACGATCGGGTTGTTTCCAAGTTCTAACTGAACCAATATATCGTCCAACATGTTAGATCTGTTGCATCTTCAGCTCTAAATCATATTATGTTACATATTATTTAAATCCACACACGATTAAGTTAAGTATATGAAAGATAATAATTCTACTCCATGAGCTTATTTCCTTCCTAGTTCTTGTTACCTTCATGATATCCTTGATCTCCACGATTATATTATTTTTCCAACATGTTAAATGGAGTAGATATTATCTGTTAAACTTGCATGTGCTTAGTTGCATAATCTTGATCATACAAGTCTAGTGATTCCCGTGTTACCGTGTTACCGTGTTTTCGACAAGTCGCGTAACTAGCTAGATTTCCAAGGAAAAACGGTGTCTAAGGAAAGAGGTCCATGGGCAAATGCTTTAAGTGGATAAGTGGTAACTTAATTAGGCCCTCGTGAATATGAGAAGAACCTCTCACTATCCCACCTCTTACTTGACCATGATTCTTTAGTTTTCAAGCTAAGCACCCGATTGTGAAAAACTTGATCTAAACCTATTTAACAAGGTTTTCCGTGAGAGCTGATCGGCCTTGTCCGTCAATCCATTTCTCTTATCGACTTAATGTCATTAAACAGGATGCCTTCTTATCGAATTAATGTCATTAAACATGATGTCTTATTACTATTTGTGCTCTTATACTACTTGTTCTTTGAATGATAATTTTTTGCTAGATCTGTACTTTATTTCATGAGTTTCACCTTTAAATTCATTGGCCATACATACTATGTGGATGCCTAAATATACTTGAGATCTATCATCTGTAACCATAATGCCTGGCATTAATGGGGCCTGGTCTGGTCCTGGGTGGAGCTCCCGAAAGTACTTGTGCCCATGGGAGCTATTATTGACCTGGTGTGGCATTGCACCGAAACATGCATGCAAGATTCATTTATGACATTTCACAATTCATGAAATACTTGACTTACTTGAATATTTGGAAGTACTTGAATTACATGAAATACTTGACTTGTATATGCTTGCGTGAAATGGGTAATTCCATGAAAATACTTGCTACATGATCGTTCTCTACTTGAATTTTACTCTTGATACCTTGTCTACTTGTGATTCCAATTACTTGCATTCCTTTACTCTCTCTCTTATTCATGTTGCATGTTTTAGTTACGCTTCTCATCATAGCAAATTCACCTTACCAAAAATGTTAATTACTTAAAGTTGTCAGGTATATAGATATAAACCCTACTGAGCGTTTCGCTCACCTTGCGTTTTCAGTTAATGTTTCAGGTAGTTCCGATGATGAAGTCCAAACAAATGGGGACGGGCATGAGTGAAAAGAGGAACCAAGTTTATCTTACATACCTAGGTTTAAATTTGTTGCCTCGCTAGAATTACGTATTGGAAGTTGTATTATTGCCTATTAAGGCTTAATGATGTTGTAAAACTTTATTTTGATGAAATAAAAGTATCATTTTCTTATTATCTCCGATTGTGGTTGGAAACTTATACGCATGCTCTGATCGACATGAACGATTATGACTCATCACACCTTAATATTCTGCATCGAGATGTGACACCACGCCTAAGGATAGCTTCCCCAAGCCACGGATTGACTAGATAGTCGATGCAACAGCCGAGCAGGAAATACTGAGCTTTCTGGATGCCTACTTGGGGTACCATCAGATCAACATGCACGGGTCCGACCAAGAAAAGATAGCCTTCGTCACCGATCATGGGTTGTACTGCTATACATGAATGCCCTTTGCGTTGAAGAATGCAGGAGCCACGTACCAACGCTTGGTCAATCACATGTTCAATGTGCAGATCGGTCACAATATGGAGGTTTGCATAGATGACATGCTCATCAAAAGTCTCAAGGAGGCCGAGCACCTTGAGGACCTGGTGGAGACATTCGCGACGCTTCGAAAGTACAACATGAAACTCAACCGGAGCAAGTGCACGTTCAGAGTCAAGTCGGGTAAGTTCCTCGGATTCCTCATCACCCATAGAGGGATAAAGGCAAACATTGACCAGATCCCAGCTGTACCAGAGATGAAATGCCCGTCACAGGTGAGGGATGTGCAATGCCTTATTGGTTGCATTGCTGCCCGTACTCGATTCCTTTCTCACGCAGTGGAAAGATGCATGCCCATCTTCCGACTCATAAAGCAAGTGAACCGAGCAACAGAGAGGAAGGTGCAAATCGATTGGGATCAGGAGTGCGAGCAGGCATTCGAAGAGCTCAAATGGTACCTGATGTCCCCTCCAATGCACTCCAAGCCTCAGAAAGGAGAACAATTGGTCTTATACCTGTCAGTGACACCACACACCCTGAGTGCTTGCACGGGAAGAAGCCAGGGTAATGAAGCCGGTGTACTATGTAAGTCAGGCACTACAGTGACCAGAGTTTTGTTACTCACAGACCGAGAAGTTCACATTAGCCCTGGTCATGGTCGCACGTAAGTGGCGGCCATACTTCTTCGCTCACCTGATCGTTGTTCTCACTGACCAATCCTTACGCCAGATCCTTCAGAACCCGGACACCTCGGGAAGACTTATCAACTAGGCCATCGAGCTAGGTGAGTTCGATATTAAGTTCCGCCCCAAGATAGCAATCAAAGCCCAAGCTCAAATGCACCTTACCCGAGGATGAGTCACTCGAGCAATCCTCGGGGCTCGTATGGGAACTCTACGTCGACGGTTCATCCTGCACCGCTGGCAGCAGAGCAGGACTAATCTTGTTGTCCCCAAAAGGGATAGAGCTACAATATGCCCTTCACTTCAACTTACCAACCACTAATAATGTGGACGAATACGAAGCACTTCTCTTAGGCCTGCGGATGGCAAAGCACCTCGGAGTGGTCAACTTGTGAGCCTACAGTGACTCCATGCTTGTTGCTAACCTGGTCAGAGAAGAGTTTGAAGCCCAAGAGCAGACAATGATAAAGTACCTCGAAAAGGCCAAGGCAGCCACCTCAGGTTTCTCTAACTTCAAGATATTACAAATTCCAAGAGAAGAGAACATCTGAGAAGATGCTCTCTGTCGCCTGGCGTCATCAACAATTACCTCCAACTCAAGAGCTATCTTGATAGAAGAACTACTATCACCAAGCATCGAGGAACCAAGTCCTCAGGTGAATGACATCAACTATGAGCCTTCATGGCTGGATCCGATCTTGGATTTCATCCTACGACAGCAACTCCCTAATTACCGCACCGAGGCCTGCCACACGCGAGCACGAGCGGCGCACTTTACGATCGTCAATGGCCGCTTGTTCGACGTTCATTCTCATCCCCACTATTGAAGTGCTTATTCCCCACGGAGGCCAAGCAAGCAGTCTGAGAAGTCCACGAGGGACTCTGCGGAAGCCACATCGGCAGGCGAGCACTCACAAGGAGCCTCATACGATAAGGATATTGGTGGCCAACACTGCAACAAGACTGCCTTGACTACGTTCGAAGTTGCCCCAGTGCCAGAAGTTTGTGAACCTGCATCATCAACCAGTGACATAGTTGCACGCATTGATGGAGCCTCACCCATACTGGGTCCATTCCCAGAGGCCCAGGGGAGGAAGAAGTTCCTCATTGTTACCATTGATTACTTCACCAAATGGGTCGAGACAGAGCAACTGGGAAAAATTATGAGCGAGGCAACATGGAAGTTTGTCCTACGAAGCATAATTTGCTGGTTTGGGATCCCACGCGTCCTCACAACCGACAACGGCAGGCAATTCACGAGCACTACTTTCCAGGAAAAGTGCTCGGAGCTAGGGATTTGGAACCACTATACGTCTATAGGACATCCCCAATCAAATGGCCTAGTATAGAATGCCAATAGCACCCTCCTTCACGGCATCAAGACCTGCTTAGAGTAGGCCGGTGAATCTTGGATAGATTCCACCCTAAGCATCTTGTGGGCACACCAGACCACCGCACGGACCACCATGAAAGAAACATCCTTCCTTATGGCATACATAGCGGAAGCAGTTATCCCAGTTGAGATATCCAACCCGTCATTATGGGTTAGCCTGTTTAACGAAGAAAGGAACAATCAGGCGATGCGAGAATACCTGGACTTGTTCAAAGAAAGCAGGGAGCACGCCCAGCTGAGACTCATGGCTTATCAGCAAAGACTGGCATAATAGTATAATGTTCACATCAGAGAATGTCACTTTCTCCCTGGAGACCTCGTGCTGCGATGAGCCAGCGTGGCGGACCCCAGGGCGGCTATGAGGAAGCTAGCCCCAAATTGAGAAGGCCCGTATCGGGTGACAGAAGTGCTTGGCAAAGGGGCGTACAAGCTAATGACGTTGGACGGGCGAGAGGTACCAAGGACTTGGAATACTGTAAACCTCAAAATATATTATTAGTAAATGATTATTATCATGTTTTCTCACCATTTCAAGACTTCAACTAAGGAATCATCATTAGCCACCTATCGAGCCCAACAATGGTAGCTTCCAAGATTCCAAGAGGCGAGCACTCATGCTACCTCAGAATTTTTATTTTTTTTGGAAAAGCCCTACCTAAAGGCCGGTAGAAGAGTGCACCCTCTACCAAAGGTAGGGGGAGAAACCACTCCACCACCACACAGCTAGGGGGTAAATTTTATTAGGGACCACAAAAAAATTGATAATAGTTACATCAAACGAATCCCAGGCATTCCTAGCTTGTCTAATCGAGCAGCACCCTTGACATAATTGGGCAGCTCTTGCTGCGAGGAAAAAAATAAATTACATTTAGTATGACAGGCTAAAGTAGCTAGAATGTCTGCAACAATATTAGCCTCTCTGTAAATGTGTGAGAAGCAATCCGTCTGAGGTAGAATACTCCAGATTTCCCTGATGTATATGAGGATCGCCCACGGGCAGGTAACTTGTCTTGTAAGGACTTGCACAAGCACTTAAGAATCACATTCAATCAAAGCCGATTGATAGGACACCGTTTGAAGATATTTGACACCATCAAGAAAAGCTCTGGCTTCCGCAATAATACTAATGGACTACGCATAGTAGTGTGAGAAAGCTAACACAATATTCCCATTGGGATCTCTAATAACGCCACCACCAATGGACTCTCCCCCTTGCTTGCATGCTCCATCAGTGTTGAGCTTGATGAGAGACCAGGGAGCACAAAGCCATCTAACAATTTTTATCTGATGACACCTATTAGCAGAAGCTATAATGCCAAAACCAACCAAGGTACTCCTCCTATTAAGATTGTCTTCCTTGAGATCATTAGCGTGTAGAATCTGCTTTACCTGCATCAACACTTTGTGAAAAAGGCTATGCCTAGATATTTTCCGCCCATCATATTTAGCAGCATTTCTGGCTGTCCACAACTCCCACATTCCATACGCAAGAGCAACAAGTTTAAAAAGGCCAAACAACGATTTGTTCTTCAAATCTTGCAAAGAGTGCAAAATCATCGCTTTAGCTGAGGAGCCCCATATGTGAAGTCATTTGGCTTGGAAAGATGACCAGAGGGAAGAAGCCTACTCACTGTTAACCAAGAGGTGATTTGTGGTCTCCTCATGATAATCGCCACAGCAAAGGCATTTGGAACAAAGAGGAACTCCAATAGACTTTACATTTGAATCAGTCGGCAGACAATTATAGTAAATTTTCCACAAGTGCACAGAAAGCTTGATAGCCAGCCATTTGGACCAGATCCGATACCAAGAATTAAGATTCGCATCAGGGAAGTAGCAGTAAGTGCTTTTATAAATGGAAAGGACCAAGCACTCACCAGTGGGGGATAGGCTCCATATCCCCTTGTCAGGATCCTGAGAGAATTTAACATGCCGAACTGCAGTTCTAATGTCAGGAGGTAGGAAACTATCCATAAATAAAATATCCGTAGGAGTGGGGTGCATGATCATGTCTCTGACAGTAGCATTGGAGTTAGGAATATTAGCAATGTGAACATACGAAGCCAACGTGTGGTTACCTAGCCAAATATCCTGCTAGAAATTGGAACGGCAGCCATCACCAACAACTATTCTTTTGTGCTGGATAATTTGATTTTTAGCCTGTAACCAACTTCTCCTTGCATGCCCTTGCATTTCACTAAAAGTGACATCAGTTACATGACAGCCTCGGATATACTTAGCTCTGAAAAACTCAGCCCAAAGAGAAGTGGAGTGCAGACCCTTCCACAGCATCTTGACGCGAAGAGCTAATTCCATCTGCCTTAGAGACATGATACCAAGTCCACCATGAGTAGTTGGTCTACAAATGTCCTTCCAAGATCTCCAATGGCATCTGTTACCTTGCTTGTAAGAACCCCAGAAGAAATTCGCAAATGAGCGCTCTAAAGCTTGATGGACTCCAATGTGAAGAGGAGAAGATGCCAGAGAATATATAGGAACATATGTAAGGACATGTTTAATTAATATCAGTCTGGCTCCTTGAGAAAGAAACTTTGTATGTCAACCTGCAATGCGTTTTTGGATGGATGAGATAATGCCAGCAAAATGAATTTTCTTAGACCTACCAAGCACCAGAGGGAAACCCAGGTATTTGTGAGGGAAGGAGTGCTGAGTAAAACCAGTAATGTCTTGGATCCTTTTGGCCATAGTTTCATTGGCTTTGGAGTGAATGAAGAAACCACTCTTTCCCACATTAATTAATTGCCATGACGCTCTTTCATAATTTCTCATAACCCTCATCAGATTCCTGACAGAGGCAGCCGTAGCCTTGCAGAAAATTAAGGTGTCATCAGCAAATAAAAGATGAGAGATATTAGGGCATCTTTGAGGACCAGTAAACCAATCCACCCTGCCAGTATCATGAGCTTGATGCAGAGAATGACTTAAAGCTTCCTCTGCAATAATGAAGAGAGATGGGGCAGTAGGATCACCTTGATGAATCCCTCAGAAATGATGGTAGCTTCTAAGCTCCCAAGAGGCGAGCACTCACACTCCCCTCAGAAACTATGGTGGCTTTTAGGCTTCCAAGAGATGAATAATCAATGCTCTCTCAGAAAATGACGGTAGCTTTCGAGCTCCCAAGAGGCGAGTAGACACGCTCTCTTGAAAAATGAAGGGTGACTTCTAAGTCCCCTAAAACGAGCAACAATCCCCTTTCCTCTGGGAAAAAGGACGTACGCTCCACCAAACTTATTAAAAAGAGGCCCCCAAGCCCCTAAAATCATATGAGAGTCCTAACCTCCTTAGGATGTGGGACGTACACTTGGTCAAAGGTGAGTAAGAATCCTCCCCTCTTCAAGAAAGAGGGCGTACACTTGCCTACAATTACAGCATGACTGGGCAGTCCCCCAGGGCAGGTAAGAGTCCTAGTCCTCCTACGAAACAAGACGTATACTTGGTCCATGCGTACTAAAGGTGGATTTGAACAGAAATCCTACCTACTCTCACAAACGCTCCACACACGGAGGACTTTGCCAAATACACATACACCATCCATGCAATGGCCCCAATGGCATGAGAGGGAAATGACAAAATAAAATGAGAATCCCATGCTTTTATTCATAGTATAAGGGCCCACAGTCAAGTTTTACATATCCACATGGCCAGCGCGGACCGCCAGGGAAATAAATGGAGGCTATAGCGGCATCAAACCATCACAGTGTCCGTCCATCCAACCTTGAGCGAAGTCGCTATCCAGGTCAAGCGGTACATGGGCGGCAGCTAGAGTAGACTCAACGACAACACCTTACCCCAGTACAGCTGTTGCAGGCGACGTCAGAGTCGCGGGAGCATAGTGCACCTGCTCAGCGGGGGCAACATCCATCCCCGCTGCAGCAACAGCGGAAGTGCCAGGAACCTTTTCCCCTTCCAATATGGACTTGGGAGAATGCTGAGCCATGACATCAACATAGATTGAGGAAGTTGAAGGCACACGATGCCTTAAACCTATCGACAGACCCTGCTACTTATAAGGGAAGAACCCCTCTTCACCCTTACCTGCGACGGATGGTATCTTTCCTTTGACTCGTGCATCGAAGGAAGGTATGGGCCCATTAATGGTAACCACATCACATGAAGATCAAGCACAGACCATGCAAAGAAAGGTTGCAGAAAGAAGGATTTTATTGATAAAGGTGGGGGCTACAAAAGGTTACTGGTCCTCATCGGGATGGAACCTATCAGGCTAGAGGCTTAACACCCCCTTGTTATAGTACATGCGGTTCACCTTCACCAAGGCGTCCTGTCACCCTTGTAGGTACCCCTACTTGCACTCGTCAGACATGCCATCGCTGCTTCCCTCTCCCGCCGGTGGATCTGCCGCCGACAAGGCCTCCTTCTGGAAGCACAGCCTCTCTTAGGGAGCCCCCTCCGAGGAAGAGCTCGACTTCTCCCAAGACATCTTCGAGCCTACGCTTTCAACCACTGAGAAAATTTGAGATGACCCTAGGGTTCACCTCAAGGTCCCCATTTATCGGGAGGGAGGCGAAGGCCCCGAAAGGGGCAAAATAGTCTCCGCACCTCCCAACTTAGTGGAAGTCGAAGCGACGGATCCCGAAGATCACGCCTTCTCACATCCCCCGGTGTAACTCCGGTCACTGGTTCGTATCCCAAAGAAAGTTAAGAGTGGAGGAAAGAAAGCAGACAGATTACATGGAAGGTACCGAAGGCTCTAGGTGGTCAGAGTTTTCGAAAAAAGAGTAAGTCATCATTATCAAGTAAAAAAGGCTACATTAAGGGAACCACGTCTGCTCAGACGTACCCAACAAAAAGAAAGAAAAAAAATACAATTAAGGGTGAGCACTCCATCAAGTGCTAGCCTCCCCAGTAGCGTCAGTCGAAGGGGGGGTCCTGAACATCCGGAATGCCCGCGGGAACGATGACGGGGGGTGGAGTGTCATCGGTGAGATTAACAAACTCCCTCTCCGCAGAATGCTCAACGCCGGTGATGTGCTCTGTAGCACTTGACTGCTCCTCGCCAAGTTCCTCCTTGCCATCACTGGCTGCTGGCCCGAACGACATTAGCGGAGGCCGCAGAGACGGCACCGAGACGCCCAGGTTGTCAGCCACTACTTGGAGAGTGGTCGACCAGCCCTCATTGAAGCCGCTGTCCCTGGCCAGACCATAGACCTTGACTACTACCGCATTTAGCTCGCCCTGGTACTCCGAGGATGACCGGAAGCACTCCATAGCCTCCATGGTGATGCAGCTGACGATCGCCTCGCGGAGGGGCGCCTGGAGTCATAGGGACGGTCCCTTCCAATTCTCGGTCACGTTCAGCCTCCTCCAGGGTCCATCCTTGTGACTCTAGGCACCCCTGGACTTTGGTGCGGAGGACCTCCATTCTTTTTTGCTCGATGTCACCCTCCGTCAGTTGCCAAGCAATCCCAAAGAAGTGATACCCCCACAAGCCGAAGGCCTTGGTGACCAAGCATAAGTTCTTGGCCGCCAGGTTATATAGTTCCCCATGAGCCTCGGGGGAGAAGACTCCAGTGCGATTGGGTAGCTGCATACCCTTCTCCATCTGGACATAGGCCTCTCGCTGACCAGAAGCGAACCATGGAATGTCCTCAGGTGGCAGGAAGCGGGCGACTGCATCAGGGCATGGAGCCTTACCCTCGTCAGATGCCTCGCCGGTAGGGATCGAGGGAAGAGCCCCAGTCCGTGGTGAACGGATCAAGGCAGGTGGTGTGAGAGCCGACGCCTCAACTGATGCTGGGGACGGAGGAGTTGCAGACCGGGGAGGAGGTGGCATTCTACCGTGAGCTCCGACGATGGACCTCTTCCCTTGATGACGTTGACTATCCAACACCGCCACCGCATCCAGATCCACCCGATATCACTGTCTGCCCAACATTGGGGAAGTATCGGTAGGACCGCTCGATGAACCATCAGAAGCCACCTACTGACTAGCCACGCGGGTGCCTGAACCAATGCTGGTCACGGGCGTAACAGACGGTGATGTTGGGAGCGGACGCGAATGCTCCACAGAAAATGCCGCTGGAAGAGGATAATGGCAAATGCCCCGACTTGAAGGCGATTGCCTCCAGAGGGATAACAACAGACACCTGGTCGGCACGAGGTTCTATGTGGTCGATAGGGCTAGGAATGCCCATTGGCAGCTCGATCGTCTCGAACCATAGTTCCAACGATTCCATCACCCCTGTGGAACAACATTAAGAAGGTCAGTTCAACGGATGATAGGAGGGTGAAAGAAGCAACAGAGATAGTACCGTGGGACAATGGGGGGCTTAACCCCAGCTCCCGAAGGATCGCCGGGGTGAGCCTCATATCAGCATCACCGAGGGGATGGCAAAGATAGGCCTTAATCGCCGTGACCTCCTCAGTAGTTGGTGTAAGTAGCCTATCGGCCCTATGAGGGTATAAACTCGTGACGAAGCTCCAATCGCTTGGGTGGCCGCTACCCCTTACCTTTGTAATGTGAACATAGCGCTCGAACCAGTGCTTGATGTTAGAAACCAGGGAAGTGATGCGGATGATGCTCCTGTCCTTCCTAGCCCAAAAATAAAAAGATGACTCTGTAGATTATGGAATTAATCCACAAAAAAAGAAGAATTAATAATAATATGGGGAAAAGAAGAAGGGGAAAGAGAGAAATAGGAGCATGCGTGGATGCTAATATAGAGTGTGATCACCAGAGGGGTTACCTCAAAAGATATGAACAATAAACAACATGGAGGCATCGCGAAGAATACCTTAAGACGGAGGAGATTGTGAATGTCAACTTCTCTTCCAATCGGCTGGCTGATAGAGAGAGTTTTCCTTGATTAATTACCCTTGTAAAACAAAGAAAACAACCAGCAATAAAGATTTGATTAGAGATCAAGTGTGTAGTATCAAATCCTTAATAAATCTAAACATGAAAAGCATGATCACGAACACACCTTGTTGGTGTTGGCTTTGAACCCCTATGCAAAAGGGTAGGAAAATAATGATGAATGAAGAGGAGGGTGCAAGTTTTGCATAAAGGAGGATCTCAATGTTGAGATGAAAAGAAATAAAAGAAGAAGGAGATATGATTATGATGCATGAGCATGAACTAAATGCATAAAAGAAAAGATAAAGAGAAGAGATGAGAGATAGGCTTATTAATTATTTTTCTCCATGGAAGGGGGGCTTCAAATATTCAATATGCTCCAAGGGAGAAGAAGAGCTCCAAAGGATGTAGATTTAGTCTTGGGAGACTCCTCCTTGACTCCTTGGTCCAGCAGCACCTCCCCTTAGATTAGTTGAGCAGCCTTAAACATAAGGGAGAGAGGGGTCCTATTTATTGAAGAGAAATTCATAGGTTTAATTCCATAGAAAATAGGAAAATATGTTTTAATTTGATTTGGGAGAATATATTGCAAAGTGAAGTTTCCTCTCAACCTTAGAAAGGAATAGGAACCCTTTCCCAAGTGGAAAAGAAGCTCCAAAGGAGGAAAGAAGGAGATTCTGCCAAGTTCAAAATTCTATAGGAATTGGCGTCTGACACAGTGGTCACCAATTAAAATAGCGTCCACTCAAAGAGGCGTCAATTCTGAGCCATTTTTAGAAATATTATACATTTCTAAAATTTGATGGAAAATCACATCCACCATGGCCGACACGTATTAAGGGTTTTACAAATTTTGGTAGGATTTAAATTGTCAAAAATGGGCAAGGAAATACGCGTCCGGGGTACTGAACGCGCCTTAAAATTAGTGTTTGTTTGGACAGATGCCATTTCTTGAATATTTTGGAAAGTCAAAGATTACCAAAAATCGGAAAAGGAAATCGCGTCCATCCAGACAAATGCAAATTAAGAATTTTGTGAATTTTTTGGTAATTATTTTAAAAGGCCAAAATAGGAAAGGGAATTAACGTCAACAATGTGGATGCCAATTAAAGAATTAGGGACTTTTTAAAGTTACGTTAATTATTCAAGAAGATGAAGTTGGCTCAAATCTGGAAAGGAGAAGAATATGCGTCCATGGTGGCGGACGCGTCTTCAAATAGGCGTCCAGAGGGTTGATGTTGTTTATGAAATTAACACCTTTTTGAAAAGGCTTTAATTCAATAATTAAAAGGAATAAAGGAATGCGCGTCCACCATCACAGACGCGTTCAAGAATAGGCGACTTTCCGAACAAATGTTAATTCATGAAATAAATTAGGCCAAAAATGATGGGAAATGAATACACGCCCCCCATGGTGGACACGAATTTGACAAGGTCAACTCCTTCTTGGTGGTGCGTCGACTTAGAAGAATTGGCGTCGATTTAAACAACCGTTTATTTTTTTAGGAGGAATTGGCGACCACTGGCATGACGCTAATTCCGAACAGCCCTTAAAAATTGGAGAAAAACTTAGGAAAAATCAGGAAAAATAGAAAAAATGTGGAAAAGCTGAGGATAGCTAAATAATCAAGAAAAGTGAGGAAAACCACTCAAATAAGTCGATTTGAGGGTCAAATTGGGGCATCGTAATATAATAGGAGATGTGCTCAAGGCGATATCAATTTTAGCGTGTCTATAGACGCGTCGGCTAGACAATGCTGTAGGCTATAAAACTGTCAGAAAAGGAAGACATTGGGCGCAACCGAAGCCTGGTTGCAGACATAGATGAAACCGCACAGAACGTGCAAGGAGTTGGAGGAGACGTCCCCCAGGTACTTATCATAGTAATGGAGGACCAACTCCAAGAAAGGATGCACGGGGAGACGAAAGCCTACCCGAAAGGATTCAATGGGAACCCTAATGCTACCCGAAACACAACTCCGCAGACTATCATCAGATGTCAAGAAAACAATATCAAAGTCGATGGGGATCTGAAAGGCCTCACGGAGGCCGTGGACCACCATATACGTGACTAACTGCGGAGAGCGAGGACATCTGGGGTCGGCATGCGAAGTGCTCAGGACACCGGGGTGACTAATTTCCTCCCCCTCCGTGGAGGACGTAGGGCCGACAAATAGGATCCTCCTGTGGGGTGGCATGGGTCCTGAAAGTAGAGAAAGATGGAAGGATCCTCACCAGAACTGGAGGAAGACGATGGGGAAGCAACCAACACCCGCGACGAATACTGGAGAGGCAAGTAGGGCACCTCGGACGACCTCACATCAATATTTATAAATTTTGAAGGTGGATCAACCATTTTGAGATGGCATGAAAAGGAAAAGGTGCCTATCACCATCAAGGTATGGCCGCTGAATTCAGGCGACCGTTCGCGCCCGCGCTGCCAGAAAAAAATGGTTGCGTCATGATGGTAGTCACGCTACCTGCCCCCTCGACCAATAGTGCCATGTGTGCCAAGAAGCCAAGCAGGTGGCCAAACCCACCTGCCCTGTTGATACGAGGAGGTTCTCCCAGAATCTTCCCCTTGACGGACCCTCCAGAGCTACCTCTCAGACCCTGAAAGTGCTCGGCATCTGAGAGTGGGGGACCAGTGAGGAGGGTAAAATTGGCATGGCCCATGAAAGGTCCATCGACGCCAGGCCCGCACCAGCCCAAGGTCCGCATCACACATCATGGACCCCTGACAGTGACAACCGACGACAAGTAACCCAAGAAGACCAGCCATCAGATTTGTCGGCCTACAACGGGCTTCAAACCAGGCATATCGAACGCTGATGGACCCTCCAGTGGTCGAACGTTACTCTCGCCACCATCGGCCTCAACTCCACTAAAGGCAAGCATGCCTTACGGGCACCTTAAGACTCGCCTAAAGGCCGCCTGACTCCAGATAAACGGACCGTCAACAGCAAACTCCCCATGATCGTGGGGAGGCGTTACCCCACTTCTTACGCCCTTCTATATTAAGGGATAGGCCTTCACCGCCTGGGCAACCCCTATAAATGGATTGTCATCCAGGGAATAGGGACACACACGAATAGAGGGACAGACATGGCAAGAGGGACTCCGACCCACGTTATAATATCAAGCCTTGAGAGTGGATTCTACAGAATAGAGCTCCAGTCATCTTCTGAGCATCCTTATCACCCACCGAGCACTCTCTGAGCGCTTACTGGACACGGCGAGCACTCCTTCGGAAGTCCAACCACCACCCCAGGCTTACTCAATCGCATGTTGGCTCTCTCACTGTCTCCTCCATCTCTTCTTAATCGTCATCCTCCTAGGTTCTGATTTAAGCATCAGAGAGTTGTCCCATGGGATAACGCTCAAGGCTCCTTCTAAATCTGTTTCTCTGGTGTTTACAGGCTTCCACGGGTGGCTGAATGATCTTCCCCAAATAAACAAATATTAAAAGTATGGTACGGGATTCGAGAGACCACTTTCTGGCCTCTACACCTAGCATCGAGTGTCATGTTGAACCTAAAGTCCTAATAATACTATTTGCTGACAATTTAAGAATGGCAACAGAATTCCAATAGTATGCTCATGTAATCAAGGGAATCATAGAAGCTGGAAATAAGACTATTCCAAGGACCTTCAACAACTCAATGTAATGGGTCATTAAAGGACTATAATTAGAAAGGAAGTCCTAATTAGGTCAAGGTAGCCTAGATAGGGAAGAACTCTTAAAATCTCGATCTCTATCTATATCTAGGGCCACCCCCACCCTATCTAGCTTGAATTGGGGTTAGGGTTTAGGTTACATTCGATCCCCCCTTAGTGGAATAGGGTTTGATTTGGGTTATTAGCCCATTAGGGTTAATTTTAAACCAAATTAGTCAAATTAAAAAAAGGGTTTTTAGAAATTCCAAATTTTAGGGATTAATTAAGCCTTTTAGTCCATTAAACCTCAATTATTGGCCCATTAAAATAAAAGTTATTATAATTTCTTTGATTTCCATTTTAGCCATTTTAATTATCTTTTACAAATATTTAAATTAACCTTTATAAGAAATTAGGTTGTTGCACCCTCCCCCACTTAAAAGAATTTGGCCCTTCAAATTCACATGATTTCTTTCCAAAATAATAGGGTAAGTTCATAAATCTTAAACACACCTTCTCATATTGCATACTTAACCAAATCAACTCTAATTCATGCCAATATATGATAATCACCATGTCCAAGCATGAAAATATAGAATAAGGCAGGTTTAGAGGTACCTTCCAATGCTTCACCTTCCCTTAACGCTTGCAGCCTGCCTTTCCGTCTCGGTTCACCTTGTTGCTTAACTTGCAGTGCTTTCTCCTTTATGAGAGGGCAACAAGCAATACGATGATCACCGCTCCCACAACGAATGCACTTCCCTAGCTTCCTCCAACAATCCTCTGATCGATGCCAACCTTTATCACAATACTTACATTTCTCTTTGATAGGGACAATCTGCCGATCTCCCATCTTAAGCTTCTTGTCTTTATGAGATCCATTGCCTCCATTCGGTCTCCTCTTTCCATTGGTAGGCACACTATCCTCGGAACCATTAGCTACTCCTTTCTTGGCAAGCCTTCTCGCAATACGCACCGCCATATCCATTGCATCCTCTAACAATTGGACCTTCATCACCATCTCGACATAAATTTGAATTTCTAACAGAGCTAATTGCAGAATAAACTCGACCCTCAACCCATTCAAAAACCTCTTAGCTTTTATCTTCTCCGTATAAACTCTATGAGGCGTATAACGAGTAAACCTAGAAAATTGAGCTTCATACTCCGCCACTAACATATTCTTTTACTTTAAAGATGCAAACTCTGTAGCCTCAATTCTTTTCTAGAACTCTCTCCAAGAAATACTTCTCATTGAAGAGCTCTAAGAATTCATTCCATGTTACTTGATCATTGGGCAACGTTGCTTTCATAGACTCCCACCAAGCCCGCTCATCTCTTTCTAATTGGTAAGTAGCTAACAAGACCTTTTCTTCATCTATGTATTGCATAACCCAAAAGGTCCTTTCCAACTCTCTAACCCAGTTCTCAACCTCATCCGGATCTGTAGACCCACTAAATCTAAGGGGATTCATTCCCTGAAAACTCCGATGCAAATCCCCCGCACCCTGACAAACTCCACCTTGAGCAACTTGCTGCAAAGCCTGAGTTAACCCTTGGATAGTTCTCTACATATCCCTCCATTGAGCACGCTCCGCAGCCATCTTAACCTATAAAATAAATTTATAAGGATTAATAACTTTTAATCTTCTAGCTTATTAAGATTATCACATTTTAGCAATTCGCCCCATGGCTCTGCCCAATCTCATCGGGTACTTATAAGGTAACTGACAAGAGACACTTAACATATAACCTTAGACTCAAGACCTAGGAATTTAGAAAATCTAGGCTCTAATACCACTTGCTCGGAACATGGCAGCGAGACAGTCATGATAAGGAGAGCAAACCATAATAGACACAATGAGACAAAGAATGAACAAAAATATACTTTTATTGATATTCAAATGTCATTATTACAACTTTATTGACTCACTTTTTAACTATTACAATAGAATAAAAATAGAAAAGGCTCAAAATTATAGGACTAGACTTAAGAAATAAAAAGACACGTTCTTCAAAACTCTAGGATCTCTTTTCACTCTTGCCCCTCCCCATCAGATGGAATATCTTCACTATTACCTGAAAAATGTTAAGAAGAGATTGAGTGAGCAAAAATGCTTAGTAAGAATTACATCTCTATCATCACGCAAAATATAAGTGATTAATAGTTTAACATTGTATGGAAATCGCTATATGATGCATGACGAAAAACTCAAATACAATCCATAGAGGGGCAAGATCAAATGAATATCCAAGGTAGACAAGGAGACATTTACAAGTACGAGATCAGGGATGATAGGGTAATAACATATACAAGAGATCATTAATAGAAGAATTTCAAAATTTACAAATTATCCCTTCCAGGCTTCAATATTAAGAACATGTCAATAACATATACGAATCATGCCAAGTATGTTAATTTGTCTAGAACCAATATTTGCGTATAGTTGGTGCAATACCGCACCTGATCATTCATAATATCAGTATATTTTTTAGCTTTGCCGCGCCCCTAGGACCAGATCCGGGCCCTTATAAATATTGCCTAGCATTGAGTGTCATGTTGGACCCAAAGTCCCAATAACACTATTTTCAGACAATTTAATAATGGCAATAGAATTCCAATAGTATGCTCATGTAATCAAGGGAATCGTAGAATTTAGAAATAAGTATATTCCAAGGACTTTCAACAACTCAGAGTAATCGGTCATTAAAGGATGATAATTAGAAAGGAAGTCCTAATTCGATCAAGGTAGGCTAGATAGGGAAGAACTCTGAAATCTCTATCTCTAACTCTATCTAGGCCCGCCCCCACCCTATCTAGCTCGAATTAGGGTTATGGTTTAGGTTAGATTCGATCTCCCCTTAGTGGAATGTGGTTTGATTTTGGTTATTATCCCTTTAGGGTTCATTGTAAACCAAATTAGCCCAATTAAAATAAGGGTTTTTAGAAATTCCAAATTTTAGGGATTAATTAAGCCTTTTAGCCCATAAACCTCAATCATTGGCCCATTAAATTAAAACTTATGATAATTTCTTTGATTTTCAATTTAGCCATTTTAATTATCCTTTACAAATATTTAAATTAACCTTTATAAGAAACTGGGTTGCTACACCCTCCCCCACTTAAAAGAATTTTGCCCTTCAAATTCACATGATTTCTTTCCAAAATAATGGGGTAAGATCACAAATCCTAAACACACATTCTCATATTGCAAACTTAACCAAATGAACTCTAATCATGCTTAATATATGATAATCACCATGTACAAGCAAGAAAATATAGAATAAGGCAGGTTTAGTGGTACCTTCCAATGCTTCACCATCTCTTAACGCTTGCAGCCTGCCTTCCCATCTCGGTTCACCTTGTTGGTTATCTTGCAGTGCTTTCTCCTTTATGAGAGGGCAACGAGCAATACAATGATCACCAATCCGACAACGAATGCACTTCCCTAGCTTCCTCTAACAGTCCTCTCATCAGTGCCAACCTTTATCACAATGCTCACATTTCTCTTTAACAGGGACAAACTGCTGATCTCCCTTCTTAAGCTTCTTGTCTTTATGAAATCCATTGCCTCCATTCGGTTTCTTCTATCAATTGGTACGCACACTATCCTCAAAACCATTAGCTACTTCTTTCTTGGTAAGCCTTCTCGCCATACACTCCGCCATATCCATAGCATCCTCTAACAGTTGGACCTTCTTCACCATCTCAACATAAACTTGAATTTCTAACAGAGCTAATTACAGAGTAAACTCAACCCTCAACCTATTTAAAAACCTCTTAACTTTCAGCTTCTCCGTATAAACTAGATGAGGTGCATAACGAGCCAACCTTGAAAATTGAACTTCATACTCCGCCACTGACAGATGCTTTTGCTTTAAAGATGCAAACTCGACAACCTTCTTTTCTCAAACACTCTCCAAAAAATACTTCTCAATGAAAACCTCTAAGAATTCATTCCATGTTACTTGATCATTGGGCAATGTTGCTTCCACAGACTCCCACCAAGCCTACACATCTCTTTCCAAATGGTAAGTAACTAACAAGACCTTTTCTTCATCCATGTATTGCAAGACCCTAAAGGTCCTTTCCATGTCTCTAACCCAGTTCTTAGCCTCATCTAGATCAGTAGACCAACTAAATCTAGGGGGATTCATTCCTTGGAAAATATGATGCAAATCACCCGCACCCTGACGAACTCCATCTTCAGCAACTTGTTGCAAAGCTTAAGTTAACCCTTGGACAGTTCTCCTCATCTCCCTCCATTGAGCACGCTTCACAGCCATCTTATCCTATAAAACAAATTTATAAGGATTAATAACTTATAATCGTTTAACTTATTAAGATTATAAAATTTTATCAATTAACCCCATGGCTCTACCGAATCTCACCAGGTACCTATAAGGTAACTAACAACAAACACTTAACATATAACCTTAGACTCAAGACTTGGGGATTTAGAAAATCTAGGCTCTGATACAACTTATGTCACGCCCCAAACCGATAGGAGCGGAAACTTGCTCGGAACGTGGTAGCGAGACAGTCATGACAAGTAGAGCAAACCATAATAGACACAAAGAGACCAAGAATGAACAAAAATATACTTTTGTTGATATTCAAATGTCATTATTACAACTTTATTGACTCACTTTTTAACTATTACAAGAGAAGAAAAATAGAAAATAATCAAAATTATTGGACTAGACTCAAGAAATAAAAAGACACGTTCTTCAAAACTCTAGGATCTCTTTTCAATCTTGCCCCACCCCATCAGATGGAATATCTTTCGTATTACTTAAAAAATGTTAAGAAGAGACTAAGTGACAAAAAACGTTCAGTAAGAATTACATCTCTATCATCAGGCAAAATATAAGTGATTAACAGTTTAACATTGTATGGAAATCGCTATATGATGCATGACAGAAAACTCAAATACAATCTAGAGAGTGGCAAGATCAAATGAATATCCAAGGTAGACAAGGAGACATTTACAAGTATGAGATAAGGGATGATAAGTTAATAACATATACAAGAGATCATTATTAGAAGAATTTCAAGATTTACAAATTATCCTATCCAGGCTTCAATATTAAGAACGTGTCAATAATATATACGAATCATGCCGAGTATGTAAATTTGTCTAGAACCAATCTTGCCTATAGTTGGTGCAATACCACACCTGATCATTCACAATATCGGTGTATTTTTTAGCTTTGCCTTGCCTCTAAGACCAGATCCGGGCCCTTCTAAATATTGCCTAGCATTGTGTGTCATGTCGGACCCAAAGGCCCAATAACACTATTTCCAGATAATTTAATAATGGCAATAGAATTCCAATAGTATGCTCAAGTAATCAAGGGAATCATACAAGTTGGAAATAAGACTATTCCAAGGACTTTCACCAACTCAAAGTAATGGGTCATTAAAGGATGATAATTAGAAAGGAAGTCCTAATTAGGTCAAGGTAGCCTAGATAGGGAAGAACTCTGAAATCTCAATCTCTATCTATATCTAGGGCCGCCCCCACCCTATCTAGGTCGAATTAGGGTTAGGGTTTAGGTTAGATTCGATCTCCCCCTAGTGGAATAGAGTTTGATTGGGGTTATTATCCCATTAGGGTTAATTTTAAACCAAATTAGCACAATTAAAACAAGGGGTTTTAGAAATTCCAAAATGTAGGGATGGATTAAGCCTTTTAGCACATTAAACCTCAAATATTGGCCCATTAAATTTAAACATATTATAATTTCTTTGATTATCATTTTAGCCATTTTAATTATCTTTTACAAATATTTAAATTAACCTTTATAAGAAATTGGGTTGCTACACCCTCCCCCACTTAAAAGAATTTGGTCCTTCAAATTCACATGATTTCTTTCCAAAATAATGGGGTAAGATCACAAATCCTAAACACACCTTCTCATATTGCATACTTAACCAAATGAACTCTAATTCATGCCAGTATATGATAATCACAATGTCCAAGTAAGAAATTACAGAATAAGGCAGGTTTAGGGGTACCTTCCAATGCTTCACCATCCCTTAACGCTTGCAGCCTGCCTTCCCATCTCGGTTCACCTTGTTCCTTATCTTGCGGCGCTTTCTCCTTTATGAGAGGGCAACGAGCAATACGATGATCACAGCTCCCACAACGAATGCACTTTGCTAGCTTCCTCCAACAATCCTCTCATCAGTGCCAACCTTTATCACAATGCTCACATTTCTCTTTAACGGGGACAATGTGCTGATCTCCCTTCTTAAGCTTCTGGTCTTTATGAGATCCATTGCCTCCATTCGGTCTCTTCTTTCCATTGGTAGGCACACAATCCTCGGAACCATTAGCTACTCCTTTCTTGTCAAGCTTTCTCGCGATACACTCCGCCATATCCATAGCATCCTCTAACAACTGGACCTTCTTCACCATCTCGACATAAACTTGAATTTCTAACAGAGCTAATTGAAGACTAAACTTGACCCTCAACCCATTCAAAAACCTCTTAGCTTTCATCTTCTCCGTATAAACTAGATGAGGTGCATAACGAGCCAACCTGGAAAATTAAGCTTCATACACCGCCACTGATAGATTCTTTTGCTTTAAAGCTGCAAACTCGACGGCCTTCTGTTCTTGAACTCTCTCCAAAAAATACAACTCAATGAAAAGCTCTAAGAATTCCTTCCACGTTACTTGATCATTAGGCAACGTTGCTTCCATAGACTCCCACCAAGCCCGCGCATCTCTTTCTAATTAGTAAGTAGCTAACAAGAGCTTTTCTTGATCCGTGTGTTGCATAACCCTTAAAGGTCCTTTCCAACTCTCTAACCCAGTTCCCAGCCTCATCCAGATCAGTAGACCCACTAAATCTAGGGGGATTCATTCCCTAAAAACTACGATGCAAATCCCCTGCACCCTGATGAACTCCACCTTGAGCAACTTGCTGCAAAGCCTGAGATAAACCTTGGACAATTCTCTACATCTCCCTCCATTGAAAACGCTCCGCAGTCATCTTAACCTATAAAACAAAATTATAAAGATTAATAACTTATAATCTTTTAGCTTATTAAGATTATCACATTTTATTAATTAGCCACATGGCTCTATGCAATCTCACTGGGTACCTATAAGGCAACTGACAAGAGACACTTAAGATATAACCTTAGACTCAAAACCTAGAGATTTACAAACCCTAAGCTCTGATACCACTTATGTCACGCCCCAAACCGATAGGAGCGGAAACTTGCTCGGAACGTGGCAGCGAGACAGTCATGACAACCAGAGCAAACCATAATAGACACAAAGAGACCAAGAATGAACAAAAATATACTTTTATTGATATTCAAATGTCAATATTACAACTTTATTGACTCACTTTTTAACTATTACAAGAGAAGAAAATAGAAAAGACACAAAATTACAGGACTAGACTCAAAAAATAAAAAGACACGTTCTTCAAAACTCTAGGATCTATTTTCACTCTTGCCCCTCCCCATCAGATGGAATAGCTTGACTATTACCTGAAAAATGTTAAGAAGAGACTGAGTGAGTAAAAACACTCAGTAAGAATTACATCTCTATCATCATGTAAAATATAAGTGATTAACAGTTTAACATTATATGGAAATCGGTATATGATGCATGACGGAAAACTCAAATACAATCTAGAGAGTGCAAGATCAAATGAATATCCAAGGTAGACAAGGAGACATTTACAAGTACAAGATAAGGGATGATAAGTTAATAACATATAGAAGATATCATTAATAGAAGAATTTCAATATTTAAAAATTATCCCTTCCAGGCTTCAATAATAAGAACATGTCAACAACATATACGAATTATGCCGAGTATGTAAATTTGTCTGTAACCAATCTAGCGTATAGTTGGTGCAATACCACACCTGATCATTCATAATATCGATATATTTTTTATCTTTACCTCGCCCCTAGAACTGGATCCGTGCCCTTATAAATATTGCCTAGCATTGAGTGTCATGTTGGACCCAAAGTCCCAATAACACTATTTCCAGACAATTTAATAATGGCAATAGAATTCCAATAGTATGTTCATGTAATCAAGGGAATCGTAGAAGTTGGAAATAAGACTATTCCAAGGACTTTCAACAACTCAAAGTAATGGGTCATTAAAGGACGATAATTATAAAGGAATTCCTAATTAGGTCAAGGTAGCCTAGATAGGGAAGAACTCCATAATCTCTATCTCTATCTATATCTAGGGCCGCCCCCACCCTATCTAGCTCAAATTAGGGTTAGGGTTTAGGCTAGATTCGATCTCCCCTTAGTGGAATAGGGTTTGATTGGGGTTATTATCCCATTAGGATTAATTTTAAACCAAATTTGCCCAATTAAAATAAGGGTTTTCAGAAATTACAAATTTTAGGGATTAATTAAGCCTTTTCGCCCATTAAACCTCAATTTTTGGCCCATTAAATTAAAACTTATTATAATTTCTTTGATTTCCATTTTAGACATTTTATTATCTTTTACAAATATTTAAATTAACCATTATAGGAAACTGGGTTGCTACACCCTCCCCCATTTAAAAGAATTTGGTCCTCCAAATTCACATGATTTCTTTCCAAAATAATGGGGTAAGATCACAAATCCTAAACACACATTCTCATATTGCATACTTAACCAAATGAACTCTAATTCATGCCATTATATGATAATCACCATGTCCAAGTAAAAAAATACAGATTAAGGCAGGTTTAGGGGTACCTTCCAATGCTTCACCATCCCTTAACGCTTGCAGCCTGCCTTCCCGTCTCGGTTCACCTTGTTCCTTATCTTGCGGCGCTTTCTCCTTTATGAGAGGGCAACGAGCAATACGATGATCATAGCTCCCATAATGAATGCACTTCCCTAGCTTCCTCCAACAATCCTCGGATCGATGCCCACCTTTATCACAATGCTCACATTTCTCTTTAACATGGATAATATGCTGATCTCCCTTCTTAAGCTTCTTGCCTTTATGAAATCCATTGCCTCCATTCGGTCTCTTCTTTCCATTGGTAGGCACACTATCCTCAGAACCATTAGCTACTCCTTTCCTGGCAAGCCTTCTTGCGATACGCTCCGCCATATCCATAACATCCTCCAACAACTAGAACTTCTTCACCTTCTCGACATAACCTTGAATTTCTAACAGAGCTAATTGTAGAATAAACTCAACCCTCAACCCATTCAAAAACCTCTTAGCTTTCATCTTCACCATATAAACTAGATGAGGTGCATAACGAGCCAACTTAGAAAATTAAGCTTCATACACCACCACTGACAGATTCTTTTGCTTTAAAGATGCAAACTTGACAGCCTTCTTTTCTGGAACTCTCTTCAAAAAATACAACTCAATGAAAAGCTCTAAGAATTCCTTCCATGCTACTTGATCATTAGGCAATGTTGCTTCCATACACTCCCACCAAGCCCGCCCATCTCTTTCCAATTGGTAAGTAGCTAACAAGAGCTTTTGTTAATCCGTGTATTGCATAACCCTAAAGGTCCTTTCCATCTCTCTGACCTAGTTCTCAGCCTCATCCAGATCAGTAGACCCACTAAATCTAGGGGGATTCATTCCCTAGAAACTACGATACAAATCCCCCGTACCCTGACAAACTCTACCTTGAGCAACTTGCTGCAAAGCCTGAGTTAACCCTTGGATAGTTCTCCACATCTCTCTCCATTGAGCACGCTCCGCAGCCATCGTAACCTATAAAACAAATTTATAAGGATTAATAACTTATAATCTTTTAGCTTATTAAGATTATCACAGTTTATCAATTAGCCCCATGGCTCAACGCAATCTCACCGAGTACCTATAAGGTAACTTACAAGAGACACTTAACAAATAACCTTAGACTCAAGACCTAGGGATTTACAAAACTTAGGCTCTGATAACACTTATGTCATGCCCCAAATCGATAGGAGCAGAATCTTGCTCGGAACGTGGCAGCGAGACAGTCATGACAAGTAGCGCAAACCATAATAGACACAAAGAGACCAAGAATGAAAAAATATATACTTTTATTGATATTCAAATGTCATTATTACAACTTTATTGACTCACTTTTTTACTATTACAAGAGAAGAAAAATAGAAAAGACTCAAAATTACAGGACTAGACTCAAGAAATAAAAAGACACGTTCTTCAAAACTCTAGGATCTCTTTTCAATCTTGCCCCACCCCATCAGATGGAATATCTTTCGTATTACTTAAAAAATGTTAAGAAGAGACTAAGTGACAAAAAACGTTCAGTAAGAATTACATCTCTATCATCAGGCAAAATATAAGTGATTAACAGTTTAACATTGTATGGAAATCGCTATATGATGCATGACAGAAAACTCAAATACAATCTAGAGAGTGGCAAGATCAAATGAATATCCAAGGTAGACAAGGAGACATTTACAAGTATGAGATAAGGGATGATAAGTTAATAACATATACAAGAGATCATTATTAGAAGAATTTCAAGATTTACAAATTATCCTATCCAGGCTTCAATATTAAGAACGTGTCAATAATATATACGAATCATGCCGAGTATGTAAATTTGTCTAGAACCAATCTTGCCTATAGTTGGTGCAATACCACACCTGATCATTCACAATATCAGTGTATTTTTTAGCTTTGCCTTGCCTCTAAGACCAGATCCGGGCCCTTCTAAATATTGCCTAGCATTGTGTGTCATGTCGGACCCAAAGGCCCAATAACACTATTTCCAGATAATTTAATAATGGCAATAGAATTCCAATAGTATGCTCAAGTAATCAAGGGAATCATACAAGTTGGAAATAAGACTATTCCAAGGACTTTCACCAACTCAAAGTAATGGGTCATTAAAGGATGATAATTAGAAAGGAAGTCCTAATTAGGTAAGGGTAGCCTAGATAGGGAAGAACTCTGAAATCTCAATCTCTATCTATATCTAGGGCCGCCCCCACCCTATCTAGGTCGAATTAGGGTTAGGGTTTAGGTTAGATTCGATCTCCCCCTAGTGGAATAGAGTTTGATTGGGGTTATTATCCCATTAGGGTTAATTTTAAACCAAATTAGCACAATTAAAACAAGGGGTTTTAGAAATTCCAAAATGTAGGGATGGATTAAGCCTTTTAGCACATTAAACCTCAAATATTGGCCCATTAAATTTAAACATATTATAATTTCTTTGATTATCATTTTAGCCATTTTAATTATCTTTTACAAATATTTAAATTAACCTTTATAAGAAATTGGGTTGCTACACCCTCCCCCACTTAAAAGAATTTGGTCCTTCAAATTCACATGATTTCTTTCCAAAATAATGGGGTAAGATCACAAATCCTAAACACACCTTCTCATATTGCATACTTAACCAAATGAACTCTAATTCATGCCAGTATATGATAATCACCATGTCCAAGTAAGAAATTACAGAATAAGGCAGGTTTAGGGGTACCTTCCAATGCTTCACCATCCCTTAACGCTTGCAGCCTGCCTTCCCATCTCGGTTCACCTTGTTCCTTATCTTGCGGCGCTTTCTCCTTTATGAGAGGGCAACGAGCAATACGATGATCACAGCTCCCACAACGAATGCACTTCCTTAGCTTCCTCCAACAATCCTCTAATCGATGGCCTCCTTTATCACAATGCTCTCATTTCTCTTGAACGAGGACAATCTACTGATCTAGGTTCTTAAGCTTCTTGTCTTTCTGAGATCCATTGTCTCCATTCGGTCACTACTTCCTATTGGCAGGCACACTATCCTCGGAACCATTAGCTACTCCTTTCTTGGCAAGCCTTCTCGCGATACACTCTGCCATATCTATAGCATCCTCTAACAATTGGACCTTCTTCACCATCTCGACATAAACTTGAATTTCTAACAGAGCTAATTGCAGAATAAACTCGACCCTCAACCCATTCAAAAATCTCTTAGCTTTCAACTTCTCCGTATAAACTAGATGAGGTGCATAACGAGCCAACCTAGAAAATTAAGCTCCATACTACACCACTGACATATTCTTTTGCTTTAAAGATGCAAACTCGACAGCCTTCTTTTCTTGAACTCTCTCCAAAAAATACTCCACAATGAAAAGCTCTATGAATTCATTCCATCTTACTTGATCATTGGGCAACGTTGCTTCCATAGACTCCCACCAAGCCCACACATCTCTTTCTAATTGGTAAGTAGCTAACAAGACTCTTTCTTGATCCATGTATTGCATAACCCTAAAGGTCCTTTCCTCTAACCCAGTTCTCAGCCTCATCCGGATCAGTAGACCCACTAAATCTATGGGGATTCATTCCCTTGAAACTACGATGCAAATCCCCCACACCCTGATGAACTCCACCTTCAGCAACTTGCTACAAAGCCTGAATTAACCCTTGGACAGTTCTCCGCATCTCCCTCCATTGAGCACATTCCGCAGCCATCTTAACCTATGAAACAAATTTATAAGGATTAATAACTTATAATCTTTTAGCTTATTAAGATTATCATATTTTATCAATTAGCCCCATGGCTCTACCCAATCTCACCGAGTACCTATAAGGTAACTAACAAGAGACACTTAACATATAACCTTTGACTCAAGACCTAGGGATTTAGAAAACCTAGGCTCCGATACCACTTATGTCCCGCCCCAAACCGATAGCAGCGAAAACTTGCTCTGAATGTGGCAGTGAGACAGTCTTGACAAGCAGAGCACACTGTAATAGACACAAAGAGACCAAGAATGAACAAAAAAATACTTTTATTGATATTCAAATGCCCTTATTACAACTTTATTGACTCAATTTTTAACTATTACAAGAGAAAAAAAATAGAAAAGACTCAAAATTACAAGACTAGACTCAAGAAATAGAATGACACGTTCTTGAAAACTCTAGGATCTCATTTCACTTTTGCCCCTCCCCATCAGATGGAATATCTTCACTATTATCAAAAAAATGTTAAGACGAGACTAAGTGAGCAAACACACTCAGTAAGAATTACATCTCTATCATCAAGCAAAATATAAGTGATTAACATTTTAACATTGTATGGAAATCGCTATATGATGACGCATGGCGGAAAACTCAAATACAATCTAGAGAGTGGCAAGATCAAATGAATATCTAAGGTAGACAAGGAGAATTTACAAGTACGAGATAATGGATGATAAGTTAATAACATATACAAGAGATCATTAATAGATGAATTTCAATATTTATAAATTATTTCTTCTAGGCTTCAATATTAAGAACATGTCAATAACATATACAAATCATGTCGAGTATGTAAATTTGTCTAGAACCAATCTTGTGTATAGTTGGTGCAATGCCACACCTGATCATTCATAATATTAGTATATTTTTTAGCTTTGCCTCGTCCCTAGGACCAAATCCGAGCCCTTATAAATATTGCCTAGCATTGAGTGTCATGTTGGACCCAAAGTCCCAATAATAAAATTTCCAAAAAATTTAATAATAGCAACATAATTCCAATAGTATGCTCATGTAATCAAGGGAATCATAGAAGTTGGAAATAAGGCTATTCTAAGGACTTTCAACAACTCAAAGTAATGGGTCATTAAAGGACGATAATTAGAAAGGAAGTCCTACTTACGTCACGGTAGCCCAGATAGGGATGACGGCCCGACCTTCGTAGCCATGCTGGCCTTCATACGGACGAAATCCAGCTCACCTCGCTGCAAGGCAAAGGGGCAAATGGTCAGTCAAATCTCATAACAAGTTTTTTTGTCTATTCATTTTGGCTTACCAGCTCGTGGATTTGATGCTTCAAATCCACGTTTGCTTGATCTAGAGTGGCGATCCGATCTTGAAGGATGCGAATGGCCTCTATCTTCGACATCTCCATTAAATCCCACCAAAAGATTAGATGCCATAACACATAATGACAACACACTGCAAGAGTTAAGGAGAGTTACCACCTACGTGTCGAGACGAAGCCATCCGGCATATCAGCTGCTATAGTCGGCCAGATATACCTCGCTATCCCTCACTCTGGGATCTCACTCTAGAGATGGGCCCTGCTGTAGTGCCTCTGCCTCACCTCAGTAGAACGACGCCCTGTCCTAGTCACTCGCCGAGGTATGCTGTCATCCCCGATTCGACCCATGCTCCACCAGGATCGCCAAGGGCGGCTGGTGCCACCCGAAAGTCTGCTAGGCCAGCCTCAGGTAAAGAGGCTCCCTCAGGTTCACACAGAACATCACCATGTCCCTATGGAACCAGGCTCGCCCACTCGTCACCCAAGATTGGGCGGTGTCATCCTCATCGGTGTAGGGTGTCCACACTACCTGCAAAATACAAGTCAAGAACTCTATTAAATGAGCTCAACATAACAAATGAATGACAATAAGAAATCTAATTCAAATAGAACACTCACTCGGTGGTGTGGGAACTCGTCAAGCGACGACCAGATGTCAGAGAGTCGGGTGGCTACCAAGCGGTGATCCCGTAGCACCTCCAACCTGGCCATGAGTGGCACCACCCGGGCTCTCTCGCGGGGGATGGTGCCGCGACCTAATGGAAATCGGGTATACCCCAAAATCTGACAACATGAAAATAAAAGAAGTCATGAACATAAAAAACATATAATCACAAACATATTTGGTTCTAGGGTAGGCTCGTGCCTGTAAGAAAGGGGTGAAGCCGCCCAAGTTCCCTGAACCTAGCCTGAATGGGTCCACGTGGGCGAAGTGGTGCGCCAGCATCGCTCTCCCCCATTCGTACTGGGGCCCCCGCTCAAGGTCACGAATCAGCAGGGACTACTTCAAGTTGACGTTGTTTGAAGATGTCAGCAACAGCAGTCAGCCAAAGAAATAGAGGAGGAAGAGCTGGATCTCATGGTCCTCGGCCCTCTCCTGGAGTCGGATCCTCGGCCGTACTCATTGTAAGTATGCTCCCATATCCTCCAGTGGTCCCCGGACCATGCCAGCCAAACCCACTGGAGAGCTAATCTGACCTAGCGGGACGGTGGTCATTGGCCCTCGCGTGTGAACCAGCCTCGCACCCAACAGCCAGTCTACCTCCCGACGGTAGTCCCTCAACTCCTGGCCCAGTGTCGATGCCCCGACCACGGGCATGCCCGTCAGATAGGCTATGTCCTTGAGGGTGGGGATCATATGACCCCACGGCATCACGAACGCGTGGCAGCTATCCACCAACCTCTCTCGGAGTGCATTCAAGAAGGTGCCATCCACCGATGGAGGTGAGATGCCGAAGAAAGGGGAAAACCCCAGCCGGTCCACCCTCCACCACTACTCATGAGGGAGGGAGTGGTACCACGCCCACACTAAATCTCGTGAAACTCGGGCGCGGATCCTCCATCGACCCTGCAAACATCACAAAACACCACCAATCATTAATCAAATTATCAAAACTTAAAACCCCCAGCCCTGAAGCCTGGGCGGCCAAGTCTTTGGCCATCTGGCTTCCTGGGCGGACAGGTCGCTGGCCGCCTAGTCTTGCTGGGTGGCTAGGTACCTAGCTGCATTGCCCTGTGGAAGGCCAAGTCCCTGGCCGCCTACGGCTTGCACCCCAAAACCTCGTCAACTCCATTTCTCACCACAGAAAAATGCGATAAAATGCTAAAAATTCTCCAAACTCACCTGTGGGTGTGGTGCATCATCCCTGTCCTCTTTGGCTTCCGCATGTGGCGCCTCCTCCTCCTCATCGTCAAAATCTCAACAATTTTCTCCCTCCGGGCTAGACCGTCCTGAGCCCGAAGATGGGTTCTCGTTCTCCGCATCTATTGACTTGGATGGTGGAGAAGTCGACTGGCTGGACGCAGCTTCAGATGATTCACCCTCGCTCAAGGATGATCTCGCGTCTCCTCATTGCAACGTTGCTCGCCGCATCCCCATGGCACTCGAAGTGGCATGTGGAAGGCTAGGAGGGCCAAGCTAGAGATGGCCTTGAGAGAGGAGCTCTCTGGGCACTCGTGGGTGAGGGGAGATGGCTTGAGAAATGGTTGTTCGATTTGAAACCCCCCTTTCTTTTTGTACGCCCCCCCCCAAGGGAGGCGGCCATGGTGGTGGCCGCCCTCCTGAGTGGGAGGCGGCCACTACCCTGGCCGCCTTCAACTCCTTGTGCTTCTTCTCGTGGGTTCGTCCTATTCAAAAAAAACAAAAAGAAGGAAAAATAAAAAAACAAAACAAAAAAAATGAAAAGCAAAAAAATGCACACACAAAAGTACATCTTGAAAACAATAATGATAGGTATTTCATTTTATTCCATTCAATCATCTGATATTCATAAAATTCAACAAAAATAAACAATAATGTTTTCTTTCCTTAATAATTTTGAACATGTACAAGCCATCAATGCCATTAAGTTCGGAGCCTCATGAAAAAATCATTGACAATTGGCCAAACACCCCATAAGTAACCCACGTAACTCTTCAGCTCGTCTTTATCCTCCTCTACATGAATCCGCGCTTTTAAAATGGCGACATGGCGTCTCCACGCTCGCCGAATCTTCTGAAGACTCCTTCTATCCTCGTCGGTTCCCAAGAGACACCTCGTGATGAGAGCTCCCCTCGAGGCAGCTCCTGGGATTCGCCTGGGCAAGCCCACCTGGCGATGACAATGATGGTCCTGGTATAGCACTAAGTCTCGAGCCTCGAGGAGCCAAAGCTCTCGATCCGATGAGTCGTGGACTCGAAACTCTAGGCATCGGTGCATCATTGGCAAGAACACGAACTGATCCTCAGGCAGGTAGTTCAAGCAGTCGCGCCAGTCATCCCTGGTCTTCAAGTGTATTGTCTTGCACATGACTTGATCTTCAAGACCAAAGATGGCCCTAGCCGGGTAGAGAGCACTCTTCTCGAAGATCTGAGAGGTAGCAGTTACCGTGTTGTCAAAGTCGAACACATGTGGACCTCCATCCACACTTGCAGCAAATAGAGGTTCCCCATGGCACTCTCGCCCAAGCTCATCTGCGTTAGCCCGCAGTACAAATGAGCAAGCACGGCCTGGCATAGGGAGCATCTGTCCCACAAGAGAGTGAGTGATCCGACGTTCTCTCGCATCAACACGTCCCCTGACGTCGGGAAGAGCAACGCCCCACTGAGACACAGTGTCAGCCCCCGCATCAGCTAGTCTGCATCAGCCAACATGTCCTTGATCTAGCCCAGTAGCCACCTGGCAAAGCGATCGATTAAGACCCCTCATTGGTCTGTCATCCACCGAACCTCTCACTTATCAAGCATAATCTCGGCCAAGACTTCCTCCCAAGTAGAGAGGTCCAACAGGTCCCCTATATCTAAGTTGCCCCACTGGAAGAGAAAGTCGATCTCCTCCACCAGCACTGAGGCTTCGAACTCTAGGAACACGAAAGTGTCGGTCTCTAGATGCCACAACTCTAGCAGCGGGCCTAAGGCTTCCCATTTCCACCTCATGCTGACGAACCTCTTCGCCATGACGACTAGGTGCGTCAGATGCCACTAATGCATGAAGACCCTCATGTCAGACGTGATCGCCGGCAGGAGGTCATGCAGCCAACCATAGCGCCATGTATGCCTAGTTCCTAGGAGATCGGAATAGGCTGAAAAGGAGAAGAAGAGTAGATTAGTTTCTAACTATACCCCCTGCATCTCAATACACATAGGTTTTTTAACTCACCTGGCCATCCTTCACGAGTTCGCTAAGGTGTCCCCTTATCTCAGAAAGTACGCCGGGCTCGACACTTCCCAAAGGTTGAGAGGAAGAAGAAGACACCAACTCGAAGCTCTCCCCTGATGGTGGTTGCTCTCTACATTGAAACCTAAAGCCTGCTGTTAAGGGGCATTAGCTCCCCATACCCGATAAGCCCAATAGTCCTACTCTATTCGGGATCCCAACGCTTACAGAACCCAAACAAGTAGGTGGCCAGCCCGTTGGTCACCTTGGGTGTGGTAGGCGGCCATAGACTTGGCCGCCCACCAGGGCAAAACGGCCACAACCTTGGCTGCCCACCAATTGGAATGGCAGTCACCTTGGCCGTCTCTCAAACTTGTCTAGGAGCCAGGTTTAATTTATTCAAGTTCATATTTACATTCAATGTGATATTTGTTAAATTATTGCTTTCATGTGAACTTGGCTAACACGTGTTGATGCAGCTACAGATGACAAGATTGGCAAGCAAAGAATTATGCAACGTCATCATCAATTATTGCATTGTTAGATAGTTGATCTCGGAGGCTAATAGCTTCGGGCGCAGAAACTCCAAGTTCCTCTCTTTAAAAAAAACTGTGAAGAGTTTATGCTCCTTAAGCTATGCAACGGCGGCCTGCCGCCCTAAAGTAGGATGACGGACTTCTCGAATTCTCGACTGCGCTCAGTGACGAATGTAGGATGACGGATCTTCACAAGATTCCAAACTACACTCATTGCTAAGCCGGGATGAAAAACTTCTCGAACTCTTGACTGAACAGTTTTGGAGACAGGCAAATAAATCCTCCGATTATGCATTAGATTGGTTTTTCCGTTTTAAACCTAGCATGCATCATGTAGGTCCCTTTTAGCTACAACCCAACAAAATAACAAAAAATGTGTGCACGCATGCATGACATTAGGGTATCATGTAAACAAAACTGAGGAGGCAACATGAGTACTTATGACCTCCCCATGGTTTCTCTTCCCTACATCGATTTTCCACGTTTCTCGATTTCGCTGAACTCGTATGAGCGAGTCTACGTGATTCCACTCTAATTCAACCAGTCGAAAACGGGTTTTGTGTATGATCGTCATGAGTATTCTATGATTCGAAGGTCATTTTCCCTTATCCTAATTTATTTACTTACTCCTATTTTAGGTGTCTTGTATCTCCTTGGGCCGGATTGCGATGCATCCCAGAGTGCACTCAAGTCTCACGTGTGATTGTCGGGGGGTCCCTTAGACTGTTGATACAAGACCTCTTAGATTAGCTTTCCCTCCTATCCTTTTGAATGATCTATCCTATCACATCATACTTATCCATTCTTATGCGAAGCTCAATTTCCGCTCAAGAATCCCCTTGAGTGGGATGTTTATTGAAACACCCATTTATCAGTTCGCCGTGCTCCCTTGCAAAATGGGCGTTATGGAGGGGCATTTGTAGATGCCTAATTTAGGACATCCTGCAGATCCCCAATTGGACCATCATATTGGTGACGTTGTCATTTTACTCGGATTGATTGACGTTTTGCGCTTCAAGTCCAGCCCACCATGCACTATTGGGCCATAATCGAAGGATTGGGTGTTGAGAGGCCCATGGGTTGGGCGGCCAAGTCGATGGCCGCCCTGGTTGGCTGGGCTGCCAAGACTTTGGCCGCCCAAGTCTGGCAAGCGGCCAGATACCTGGCCACCTTCAACTTATGAACAGCAAGTGATCTGGCCGCCTTCCTGCAACTGTTGGTCAAAGTTCATGCCCTATGTCCACTTCCTACGCCTCGCACAAGCCTCGTTCGATCTCCACTCTCGGCCTCGTTGCCCCACATCCTCATGCACGAAGCTGGAGGCCCCTAGAAGAAAGACCCAGCAACAAAACTTTGAAAGGGGGCCGACAGACGAGAAGGGGGAGCAGTTGGCACGGGGAGAGACAGGGAAGAGCAAACTTTCAAAGAGCTTCTCTCAAGAGGAAAGATCCGAAGGGAGAGTTCTTCTAGGAGGGAAGTGTTCGGAGAGGAGGGAAGATCAAAGGGAAACCACTTTAGCCTCTCTGCGCGCAACATAGCCTACGTCCACTCAGGAGGCAGGCGACCATCGATCAGGTCACCTCGGCTTCTGGGCGGCCAACACTTTGGCTGCCTCCTGGTTTGCTTTTTATTTCTTCATCACTTTCATTTACGTACACTCGCTCATACTCGCATTTTCATTGCATCTTAGGCAACCCGTAGATCCTTTCTTATAGAGGTTTCAAACTTAAACAATCGGGAAGGTGGGTGGTCGAAGGCCTCGGCCATCCCCCCTTCCCAACCATCCCCCAGGTAATCATGCCACCAATATTCTGGGTCTCTATATTGTCTCAAACTTTTACTACACTTGGTAGCTCTAATCGGCATCTTTCTTTTTTGTGTTGTGTTCTTGGGCTTGATATTGTTCGGAGGACTTTTAGCACCGTGGACTATGCATGGATCTTCATCCTTGGCCAGTCGAGCATGGAGAAGTCGGGTCCCCACAAGCTCCCTAATTGAGGCACCTTACGTGATCATCCACCCTTGTCAGGCTCAGGTATAAGCCTCTTGAGATCACTTCATCTCTCATTTCCTAACCCGTGCATTGCAGGTGTCCCAGCAGCACCTAACGGAAAAGTCGAAGAGGGGGTGGGGAGGGCCAATTTCCCCGCAGACAACTGGCCCGCCACTGCTCCCTACGCCTATAGCGGTCAGGAAGACTACCATGATATGAGTATGAACACGGTTCTTGGCCAGGCCATGTTCAGAACAGAGCTGACAGAACCATGTTCTATGGGTCCAAAGGCCAGCTGAACCCTATCCTACCTAGTAGGATGAGGATTCCAGTGGATTACAGGGTTTTCTTGGTACAACCAGCTCAACGTCCTTGTAGGAATCCAAGGCTTGCAGAGACTGACGGAGGACTCGATGAAGAAAGTTTCAGTCCAGTCAGAAAGAATATCCGGCAGAGGGTCCTAACTTTACCAAGAATTATGTGTTCCTATCACACTACAGAAACCTGATAATAAATGATGGATTAATATCACTCGAGTGATAAAACCCCTTAATTAAAACTTTAAATCATTATGTCCATGATATACATAAAATCATGAACCATCAATCGATATAACTATCATGCAAATCAAATTAAATCATGCTATGATTAGTCAATTTTAGGTTTAACAGGAAGATCTACTCCATTTAATCACACTTTATATCAATAGAGATGAGATGTAATCAAGGTAGACTATACACAAAGATCATGAAGACTTCGGAAAACTTAAGGGTTATACATGATTCCTATTTACATTAGTGGGTTCGGATGACATGCAGAGGTAAAAACATGCATTTAAACTCACTATCATTCATTTATCAGGCTGGAACAAGCACTAGAACTCTTAGAAAATGGTGCCTGAACGTGGTCATTGGAGGGCCCATGACCAGAAAGTGGTCATCAAGAAGGCCACGTTCAGAGAAAACAAATAATATATATATATATATATATATATATATATATTCACCAAGAGAAAAACCCCAGTTAAATAAATATTAACTATGGTCGCGGTCTACTTGAGAACCGCATCCTTATAAAACTAATCATTTTTATATTTAAAAATTTATAATCAGAATATCATGTTTAAAATAAAAGTTTATAATCGCAGTCTATTGTAGGTCTGCGTTCAAGTCCGCAGTGCCTGTCAAGGCTGCAACAATGAATATAGAACCATTCTGACGAGAAAACCCTAAAGCATCGATTTATAGTCCATTATGGCCCATATAAATTGGACAAAATGATGCAGAAAGAAAGTGGACATGCATATGAACATGTTTGAATCAGTAATTTGGGGTTCGGCCTAAGAGATCACCTACCTTTGAGCCAGATTAGGAAGAAGAGGAAAAAGAGCAAAAACCCACGAATGCCCCGAAGAAACCCTCGATTCCTCCTCCTAGATCGATCCTCCAACGCCTAGAAGCCTTCTCCCACGAACTGGAGTCGACTAGGGAGGCTACGGGTCCTATTTATAGGATTTCATGCACTAAGGAGTCCTAATTAGGTTAAGGTAGCCTAGATAGGGCAGAACTCTGAAAATCTCGATCTCTATCTACATCTAGCCCCCCTATCTAGCTCAAATTAGGGTTAGGGTTTAGGTTAGATTTGACCTCCCCTTAGTAGATTAGGGTTATTAGCCCATTAGGGTTAGTTTTAAATCAAATTAGCCCAATTAAAACAATGGTTTTTAGAAATTCTAAATTTTAGGGATTAATTAAGCATTTTATCCCATTAAACCTCAATTATTGGCCCATTAAATTAAAACTTATTATAATATCTTTGATTTCCATTTTAGTCATTTTAATTATCTTTTACAAATATTTAAATTATCTTTTATAAGAAACTGGATTGTTACACTTGTGATCGGTGTAAACAATGAACTGCTCACCATATATGTAATGTCTCCAGATGTTGAGGGTGAAAATTACAACTGCTAACTCCAGATCATGCACAAGATAATTCTATTCATGGCCCTTTAGTTGCCTAGAAGCATAAGCGATAACCTTCCCATACTGTATCAATACACAGCCCAAGCCAATACCTGAAGCATCTGCAGAGACTTCGAATCCTCCACTAACCATGGGTAGGGCAAGAACAGGGGAAGTTGTTAAACATTCTTTTAAGGTTTGGAAACTCTTCTCGTAATCCACTGACCACACATATGAATTCTCCTTCCGAGTTAACCTCATCAAAGGTACAGTAATCTTAGAAAAATATTTAATAAACCTTCGGTAATAACTAGCCAGACCTAGAAAACTCCGAACCTCGGTTACATTGCTGGGTCTCTCCCAGTTCTTCACGGCTTCTACCTTCGAAGGGTATACAGCAACTCCCTCTGTTGAAATCACATGACCAAGGAATGATACCTCCTCAAGCTTGAATTCACATTTACTCAACTTTGCATAAAGGTTATTAGTCCTCAATAATTGCAATGTCATCCTTAGATGATCTTCATGCTCTTTCTTAGTCCTCAAATATATCAAAATATCATCAATGAACACCACCACAAATTTATGAAGATGCTCTCTAAACACATCATTCATCAATTGCATAAAAGCTACCGGTGTGTTAGTTAATCTGAAAGGCATAACGACAAATTCGTAATGGCCATACCTGCTCCTGAAGGCCATTTTATGAATATCCTCCTCCTTAATTCTCAGTTGATGATAGCCAGACTTGAGGGCAATCTTGGAAAAATATTACGTGCCAGATAATTGATCAAACAACTCATCAATTTGAGGCAGGGGATATTCGTTCTTAATAGTTAGCTGATTGAATTGTCGATAATCAATACATAACCTCAATCATCCATCCTTCTTCCTTACAAATAGAACGGGCGCTTCCCAAGAAGACGTACTTAGCCTAATGAATCCTTTCGCCAATAGTTCCATCAATTGCTCCTTTAATTCCTTCAATTCTACTGGTGACATTCTATAGGGCGCCTTGGACACCGAGATAGCCCCAGGGATCAAATCAATAGAGAACTGAGCCTCTCTCTCGGGTGGTAGACCAGCTAATTCTTCAGGGAAAACATCAGGATAATCTCTTACCAACGGAATATCTTCAATAACAAATTTGTTCTTCTCAATAACAATAGAGGCTAGGAAAGTCGCACAACCCTTCTTCAACAATCTAAAAGCTCAAAGAGCAGATTTAAGATATGGAGGCTTAGAATGCCTAGCACCTTGGAAAACAAGTTGAGGGTGCCTCTCGAAAGTCACTAACCCTACCTTACATTATACACTAACGCCATGCTTAGATAGCCAATCAGCTCCTAAAATCACATCATAACCCTCCATATCCATATGTATCAGATCAGCAGGTAGTTTACAATTATCAATTAAAACTTCGCTTGCAAGATAAAATAATTTAAGATCAGTACCCGCTCCTAATGGTGTAGTGATAACCAGATCAAATTTTAACAAAGCAGGCTGCAAAGACAAGGTACCAGCGAACTTTTCTGATATAAAAGAATGAGTTGCACCAGTGTCAAATAGAACAAAGGCAGGTCTAGAATTAACAACAAGAATACCTTCCACCACTCTGCCTCCCTGAGAGGGCTCCGCTTCCATTAAAGCATACAAACGCCCTTGACGCCTTGAACCTCCTTGTGCCCTCTCTTGTTGAGCTTGTTCCTTCATCAATGGATATTTGGAAATATTATGTTCCTGGCTCCCACAATAAACACAATTTTCGAGGAACCTCTAGCACTCATTAGATCGGCAATTGCCTTTATTGCAATGCTTGCATCATTCTTGAGTAGGTACAGGTACCATCTGCTTGTTGCCTACCTTTGGTTTCTTTCTATCTTTAGAGAAATCACGGCCTATGCCAGGCCTCTTCTTTTCTGCCGTGGGTTTAAAATCACTGAAGCCACTAGCTTGCTTCTTCTTCACGGTTCCTCCCCTAACTTCATCAGCAAAGGACAACCTGTCCTCTAATAACGGAGCCTTCTTAACTATCTCCAAACGTGTTTAAATGTCTAACATGGACAAGTGGGGAATAACACTAGGACTTAAGTCATTCATAAATCTCTTCACCTTCATCTTCTCCGTGCAAATGAGATGAGGAGCATACCGTGCCAACCTGAAAAACTGGACTTCATACTCCGCTATATTGAGACTTCGCTATGTCAATGCTGCAAACTCGACAGCCTTCTTCTCTCGGACTCTCTCGGAGAAACATTTATCATTGAAGAACTCCAAGAATTCGTCCCACGATACGGGCTCTTGCGGGCGAGTTACCTCAATAGACCACCACCAGGCTCTAGCATCTTTCATGAGTTGGAATGTCACCAAGAGGACCTTCTCCTCATCCGTGCATTGCATCACATGGAAAGTATGCTCTAATTCCTCGATCCAATGCTCGGCCTTGTTCAGATCTGTCGATCCATGGAATCTAGGGGGGTTTAAGCTTCGAAAACTCCAATATAGATCTCTTGCGCCATGGTGCGTCACTCCTTGCGCCATCTGTTAGAGAGCCTAAGTCCTCCCATGCATAGTACGCTGCATTTCGCACCATTGAGCTCTCTCGGCCGCCATTAGTATTAATCAACCTTCAAAATAAAAATAAAGTAAGTTATCTTATTTTAAGAACAAGTCTACTGATGCGGGACGAGACCACGGACACGACAAGCTCGTGACTGCCCCTTAACGAGGGAAGCGTCGGATGTGCGCGGTTGAGAAACCGGCTGTGAGCTAGGGTGGTCGGCTCTCACTTGTGCCCGGATTGGGTCACGGGATGGTAACGCTCTCTCTCGCAGCAGCGGTGATATAAATAGAAGCGAGCTAATTACCCTATCATGCTCTCTAGCAGTGGCATAAGCATGTATATATGAAAATTAAGCGAAATGCCAAGTAAGGGAGCGAATGCGATACCTCCACGCGCTCGGCGTGGGGAAGACGGACCCGGCCGAAAACTCGTACTCCCGGAACAATTATACACGGATATTACAGAAATGCAACTCGTTGCCCACTCCACGCAGGGAGGTAAAGGGCTACACAATGGGGTCCGGGAGGACCGAATTCGGGTTGACGGGCGGCTTCTCGCGTTGATTCAGTAACACCCGAACATGTGACGGTGGGGCCCACGTGCTGTCCGGAGGGGCCGTGTGGGACCCGGTGGCACCGCTGTAGTGGTGGATGCCCGGAGGGTCGCTCCTTGGGATGGCGGCACGCTTGTTCGCCGGACGGAGGCCCAGCGGCTCCGTTTGGCACCGGTCGGAAAACCCGATCGGAAATCAGCCGGTTCTGTATTTCGGTGCGCGCTCCGGCGAGAATGGGCGCTGCGATCAGCCCCGATGTCGGATCGACACGAGACTGGCGCTGTTGGAAAGCTAGCTTGAAGTTCTTCAACTTAGGCCTAAAGATCTGGCCTGGATCTGCTCGGATCTTGACTTATGGAATTTTCAATCTCCTGTTGTATAGTAACCGAAGACTCGGACCTGCAGAGAAGTTGACTGTGGGTTGCCTTTGACCGTGAGGTAGACATTCGAATATGGGGTTGGGTTCTTCCGAAAAGTTGTGGGAACTTGAGTTGGGAAGACAGAAAAATTGGTTTGGACACATTTGGATGTGTCTATGATTTTCTGTGATTTGTTTACTGGACGAAGGTCGGATCTGGGATCTGACTGAAAGTACTGTAGCTCCGGTAGAACATGAATTATTAAAAATAGGTAGAAGGATGGTAAAAATTTAAGAACAATTGTGGTGGTAGGGAACGATGGACAGAACACCCAGATAAATTGGGAGGTCTAACATAAATCAAAAGGGTGGTCTAAGGTGGAGAACTCAAGGTTACTATCACTGTAGACAGTGATAGAACAGATCTAAGATTGAGAGTTGAACGAAATGGTAAAGATATGAAACGGTGGCTTTTGAACCTGGATTTTTTTGTGGAGAATGGGCTAGAAGATACGAACCAACCCTCAAAATTGCAAATCGATCTGAGCTCGTGGCTGGCTTCAGGAATTCACGAACTGCACCTCTGTCCAGTAGGACAGAAAACCGAAGACGATCCCGTGGCGGCTCGTAGGCGGCACGAACGGCGGCGGCGGCGGCACCAATGGAGATCAGAGGTTGAGAGGGGGAGATAGAAGATTGATACACTCTAGAACTTGAGGTTTGAGGAGAAGAACACCCGGGGGAGAGAGGAACAAGGGCACACCCTTCAATGGCTCAAGCCAATTTTACAAATTTTTCTTCATTAATCTCTAATGACACTATACATAGGTTTATATAGAAAATAGTAAGGGGTGGGGGGCTGATAATTTCGTGGGAAATATGTCATTTTCATCCCCCATGTGGTCAAAACTCAAAAAAAATAAATTACATATGAATGGAGCACTCCTTTGACTAGGTAGGTAGGGTAGGTGGCCTACCTTTGAAATTTTAACACATTTGTCTCCCATGTGATCAATTAGCATTCAAACCTTCTAGATGGCCACCTAGGATGCTTGACCAGCCCCACATGGATGAGGTGGACCAATGGGGAAGGGGAGGGGGCCCCCTAACTGGACCTACTACACATTTGTATAAAAACCCACACAATCCTAGGGAATGACACATTGGCTTACAAAGCCTTACAATTGTACATATACTTTCCCAATGATATAAAAGTAAATAAAAGGACTCAAATGTAAAAATAAAAGTTAATGCTTGACGTCGATTCCCATCAACTCTCCCCGGGTGGGAGGAACTCGACCCCGTCGAGTAAGGGTATGGATGCTCGAGTACTCCGGCGGATCCGTCACCGTGCCGAGTAGCGCGGGTATGCTCCACTCCAAGTGACCGTCACCTGCTCAATCCATATATACTCGATATGCACAAGCTGCTACGGGCTAGAGGTGGACACTTCGGGTGGGGCACTCTCAAAAGGGAAGGAAGCAGCTCGAAGACTCACTAGGAATCACTGCTGAGTACCTGCAGGTGACTGATCCGGGTATAGATGTAGAACCGATCCCATACTCATCGAGTGAGTCTACTCACTTTCACACTCATAAGGGACTGACATCGACGAGCTTGCACAAGACACATGCAGACAAACAAACGACACACAAACTATGCAAACAAATCACACAAAACAAACCACACAAGGAAAACACACGGACTCATCTATGACCCTAGACACACCTAATGTTAGTCCGACCCGTACATGGGTGACGGCGGACCAGGACACCCGAATGTGTGCCATGCATGCATCTGACGTAACCGGTGGTTGACATCATGCAGAAATCCTAGGCCTCCTAAGGTGGGCCATGCATGCATATGGGATGTGGATGTGGGAGGGCCAAGAGTATCTCCCCTATATGATGGTGTATCTTGTAAGGGTACGGGCTTGGTGGGCATAGACGACCCGGCCCGTGGGGAAGGGGTGTGGTAGCGGACTCCCTCGAAGAAGTGAAGTGAATGTGGAGGGTCTAAGGATCCACTAGGGAGTGGGTCAAAGGGATCAAAGAAGGTATGACCCCTTATGGTGGGTTCCCACAAGTCACGGTCCCACGTGTAGAAGTTTTGAAGGTGTGGATAGTCACCTTCTTGAATTGTGACGGGTGGGACGGGGATCATAGGCAAGAAGTATGATTCATCCCTCGGACAAAAGAGTATGAATTCGGGCTCGTCCGGTAGCGGGAGAAGTAGAAGAACCTCCGTGGTGACACAACCCACGGTGCACTCGGAGGTAATGGACCCGAAGGCCGGATGGGTGAAGCTAAGACTAGCGGGTTGGTCAACGCCTCGGGCCAAAAGATGCGTCAACTCCCATTGTAAATCTAATCCCATGACAAGATCATCCAACGTATCAACATGGTGACGAGATCGAAATGTGGTATGGAATGAGTTGACCGGCACTATAGGTAGGATGGGGTCCATGGATGGAAAGGGATGTGGGACCAAGCCATCCTTGAGCCAACTAAGAAGTGGCTCGGCTATGTAAAGTGTTCCCGTAAGAAACACGGGTGGCTCGGGCCTTGGTGGCTCCAAATGGGATAGTTCCGGATCAAGTTTGGAAATAGAGAGTGATGACATTGGAGCTCTCATGGGTGAGGAAGGAATGTCCTTCTCATGGTGAAGGGGTCCTTGGGATGGTTCCGGGAACAACCAATCTACCCCGATATACCGATCTAGGCTAGTACTAAACCGATCTAGGCTTGTACTAAACCTTTGCACTTTTCCCAGCATGGCTTGGAACATTGCGCCCACTTCATCTGGACTATAGGCTCGGGATGTGGCCATGGTGGCCAAGATGGGGTTGGGTCCCCTAGGAATGGATATGCAAGGCCATTTGGACAAAACACTAGACACGACCCTAAGTAATGCAAAGTTGGAATGTGACTCGACGATAACCTAGACACAACCAAGACTCGGCACGTGGCGGAGATAAGCAATCCGAAGATCACTCGTGCAAGTGTGCGGCCTTCCCGATAGGCGTAGCCTAACGTTCGGACAACACCTTTTGATATACCGAGTAAAGGGATGCGATGCAAAAAGACATTTTTTTTGTTTGTTTTAAAACAATGATGACCCTAAACACGACTTAGACAATGACTAATGGCTAGACGTAAATGACACTCTTTTTTTTTCTTTTTGACACCCTAGACTCAAACTCGCTCTGATACCAAATTGATGCGGGACGAGACCACGGACACGACAAGCTCGTGACTGCCCCATAACGAGGGAAGCGTCGGATGTGCGCGGTTGAGAAACCGGCTGTGAGCTAGGGTGGTCGGCTCTCACTTGTGTCCGGATTGGGTCACGGGACGGTAACGCTCTCTCTCGTAGCAGCGGTGATATAAATAGAAGCGAGCTAATTACCCTATCATGCTCTCTAGCAGTGGCATAAGCAAGTATATATGAAAATTAAGCAAAATGCCAAGTAAGGGAGCGAATGCGATACCTCCACGCGCTCGGCGTGGGGAAGACGGACCCGGCCGAAAACTCGTACTCCCGGAACAATTATACACGGATATTATAGAAATGCAACTCGCTGCCCACTCCACGCAGGGAGGTGAAGGGCTACACAATGGGGTCCGGGAGGACCGAATTCGGGTTGACGGGCGGCTTCTCGCGTTGATTCGGCAACACCCGAACATGTGACGGTGGGGCCCACGTGCTGTCCGGAGGGGCCGTGTGGGACCCGGTGGCACCGCTGTAGTGGTGGATGCCCGGAGGGTCGCTCCTTGGGATGGCGGCACGCTGGTTCGCCGGCCGGAGGCCCAGCGGCTCCGTTCGGCACCGGTCGAAAAACCCGATCGGAAATCAGTCGGTTCTGTATTTCGGTGCGCGCTCCGGCGAGAATGGGCGCTGCGATCAGCCTCGATGTCGGATCGACACGAGACTGGCGCTGTTGGAAAGCTAGCTTGAAGTTCTTCAACCTAGGCCTAAAGATCTGGCCTGGATCTGCTCGGATCTTGACTTATGGAATTTTCAATCTCCTGTTGTATAGTAACTGAAGACTCAGACCTGCAGAGAACTTGACTGTGAGGTAGACGTTCGAATATGGGGTTGGGTTCTTCAGTAAAGTTGTGAGAAATTGAGTTGGGAAGACAGCAAAATTGGTTTGGACACGTTTGATGTGTCTATGATTTTCTGTGATTTGTTTACTGGACGAAGGTCGGATCTAGGATCTGACTGAAAGTACTGTAGCTCCGGTTGAACATGAATTATTAAAAATAGGTAGAAGGATGGTAAAAATTTAAGAACAATTGTGGTGGTAAGGGACGATGGACAGAACACCCAGTTAAATTGGGAGGTCTAACATAAATCAAAAGGGTGGTCGAAGGTGGAGAACTCAAGGTTACTGTCACTGTAGACAGTGACAGAACAGATCTGAGATTGAGAGTTGAACGAAATGGTAAGGATACGAAACGGTGGCTTTGGAACCTGGATTTTTTTGTGGAGAATGGGCTAGAAGATAGGAACCAACTCTAAAAATTGCAAATCGATCTGAGCTCTTGGCTGGCTTCAGGAATTCACGAACTGCACCTCTGTCCAGCAGGACAGAAAACCGAAGACGATCCCGTGGCGGCTCGTAGGCGGCACGAACGGCGGCGGCGGCGAAGGCACCAATGGAGATCAGAGGTTGAGAGGGGGAGATAGAAGATTGATACACTCTAGAACTTGAGGTTTGAGGAGAAGAACACCAGGGGGAGAGAGGAACAAGGGCACACCCTTCAATGGCTCAAGCCAATTTTACAAATTTTTCTTCATTAATCTCTAATGACACTATACATAGGTTTATATAGAAAATAGCAAGGGGTGGGGGGCTGATAATTTCGTGGAAAATATGTCATTTTCATCCCCCATGTGGTCAAAACTCAAAAAAAATAAATTACATATGAATGGAGCACTCCTTTGACTAGGTAGGTAGGGTAGGTGGCCTACCTTTGAAATTTTAACCCCTTTGTCTCCCATGTGGTCAATTAGCATTCAAACCTTCTAGATGGCCACCTAGTATGGTTGACCAGCCCCACATGGATGAGGTGGACCAATGGGGAAGGGGAGGGGGGGCCCTAACTAGACCTACTACACATTTGCATAAAAACCCACACAATCCTAGGGAATGACACATTGGCTTACAAAGCCTTACAATTGTACATATACTTTCCCAAGGATATAAAACGGAAATTCATTCAATCAGAGCTAAAACAGAAATTCAAAGGGACAAGATACCATAATACCACCAAAATGAACCTTTTATTAATAATCAAGAAAAGTTCCAGAGTTTACATATACCAAGCCTCCATCTTACTAAAACATAAAATTACAACTTCTTTCTCGACATAATAGACTTCAAACTTTTTTATGACTAAGACTCAATACATTTGGACACTTTTAATAGACTTTAATGACATAATCTTCTAGGAGGTCGCTCAATGATCACTCTAATCCCATCCCATCTGATTGAGGTTCTTCATTATCAGAACTACCTGAAAAATATTGAAAAATACTATGTGAGTGAACGCTCATTAGGGATTACTCCTCATTAACCAGGCAAGTAAAAGTAATTAATTATTTTATGTAATATGTCTATATGCCATGATATGAAAATCACATGTGTACATAAAAAGACATTGGAAGATACAATATGACATGATCAAATAAGGAAAAGAACTTTAGAAGTACGAGACAATATCAAGGAATAAGCTATGATAAGGGAAGTAGATCATTAAAGAATTCAGTGATAAGCTAGCACAATACATCAATGGACTAGACATTTGGATGAACATTACATTAGAATTGGTCCATTAACGTTAGAATATCTAATGCTGGCCTTGGGGATGGGAAGGGGTGTCTTGGAGGATGAAAGGGTGTGTTGGGAGTAGGATTCTCCCTAGGGAGAGGAGAGGTTGCTTGGGAGAGTGGGGAAGTCTCCCTAGGGGGTGGTGTGATTAATGGTGGAGTAATGGTAGGGTGGGGAAGTTGAGGGGCCACTTGGTGATGTGGAGGGTGATATGGCAAGTGAGGGGTGATGTGGCAAAAGGAGATTGGGCTGAGGTGGAGGAGAGGAGAGAGGGGAGGGGGCGGTCTAGAGAGAGAGGGCTAGAGAGAGAAAGGGGGCGTAGGAGAGAGAGAGGGGGATAGGGGAGGGGAACTTCTCACTCCTCTCTAATGGCTTCTCACCAAATGAAACTCAATTTTCTGGACTCACAATAATAGATCTTCATTAGCTTGAAATGGGAGAAATGGGGTCCTATTTATAGGCAACCCACATTTTACAATAAGTCCCTGCATTTTGAACCAATGACAAATAACCAAGGGGGAAGGGGGCGCCCCTGGGCCAAGCCCACTGAAATGGGTAAACCAGACTAATTAACCTAATGACACTCAACTTAGGTAAATGACTGTCTAACTTAGGGACTGGACTCAAATAAAATAACAATTTACCCTTCCGGGTCAAGAACAATAATTTATTCAAGTCAATCATTCATTCATTCCCCCATTCATTTAGAAATGTCTAGCATTAATCTTGCTTTGGGTAGGTGCAATGCCAACACCCCATTTGATCAATACTCCGGTGGTTAATGAGTAATTTGGGTGCTCCTCCCAAGACTTGATCGTGCCCTATCATAATAGCATTGTGGTTGATTGGACCATTAGTCACAATCCATTAGTTTCTAGACAATTCCATGATAGGATAGGTGAACAAGTGATCTAGAGGGGGGTGAATAAATCAACCCCAAATTGTACTCTAAAGCAGTAAATAAATTGCAGAATGAAATCTGCTGTGAAGTGAGCTACTAATTCAGTCTAAGAAGACCAACTAGAGTATCTATAACTGAGAAATGATCAAACACATAGTACGCATGATAGAATTTGGATCAGCAACCGAGCTAGTAGATTTGACAACTCAGTCTGCTACGAGGCGGAGGTTCGATTCAATAATCTCCTTACGTAAGAGGCAGCGTTCCGGATAGGCTTAACCTATCTTTCTGGCTACTTCTTTTGATATACCACTGAGTTATCGCACAAGGTGAAGATGGGATATCACACACTAAGAGAGAGAGAGCAAGCAATCACACACGAGGCAAAGCGATTTTTAAGGTAGTTCGATCTTAACCTTGAGATCTACGTCCACCCCTCACTCAATCGAGTGAGGCTTCCGCTAAAACACAGCTTTAGAATTTCGCTGATTCCACAGCTTGCAACCGCTGAGCTTCACAGCTTGCTGTCTGAGGTGGAGTTCCTCGCCCCTGCCTCACAGCTTGTTCCACTGACACACAGCTTATAGAAGTTTAAGATGAAACAGATAAAAAATAGCAAAAACAACGACAGAAACGAAAGAATAATATAGCTCAAAAGAGCAGTCGACTTTGTATTTGATCCAAAAGTTGAAACACCAAGAGATCCTAGAAGAACTCTCAGCTTCACTCCGACGCTTCTAACATGATCCTCTCTCAATCTTCTTCCATTTCTGATACTCTATTTTCTTTCTTCTTCTTCTCAGCTCTTTCTCATCTTAAGCTCTCTCCGCTCAAACTCTGTTCTTCTCTAACTTTTCTCTTCTTCTGCTTCTCCTCGGTTCTTCTCTACTTTGATCTCGTACGCTCGATCCCCTTTTATCCTGAGAGCATGAATCTTATGGTCCCCACAAGATTCCATTCGGGGGTGTGGAGGGAACACTCCTACCAAGAAAAGTTCTGGAGTGTGCTACTCGAAAATTCACGTGTCAGATAGGGAGGTGAGGACTTTCCATGTGGCATAGCATTTTGTTAGTCCATCAGCATTGGATCACGTGCCAAGCAGAGTTACTTTCGAACCATGTGACCACACTAATTCTGTAGTCTAAAAGTTTGATCAATTCATTGAACCATTATGGGATGTTCTCATTCTGACATTCCAGTCAAGACAGATATGAAAATTTATTATCATCCTCATTATTATGTAGCTTATGAGATATCATGATATGTGCTAAGGGAATGCAGATGTAAGCTTTTTCATGAGGATCAAACAAACACATGATAGAAAGCATGAGAAAGCATGAGATGATGCAGATGGATCGATGCATGCATTGACATGTATTGAGATTAAACATTTTTGATAGTTTTGAATGTTCACCTTATGGATACAACATGTTTTTCTTTGATAGTTTGCTCACAATTTTTAAGGACAGTCAGGTATAATCCATACCTTTTTTCGTAAAGGTCCACGTTGATTAGATGCTAGTACCCCTAGCTACTCAGTAGGATTTACTATTCTGTTTCATTTTTCATAACATTCAGGTATAATTTATACCTTTTTACATAAGGGTACACGTTGATTAGACGCTAGTACCCCTAGTTACTCAGTGAAATTAACCATTCTATTTCAATTTTTGAACAGAGATAACTAGAGCACTTCATGACATAGGTTAACTTCATTTCTTTGATGAAGGATCCATTTTCTCAGTGCAACTTAGCCATTGCTCTACCTATTGAGTTTTTGACACATGCTTTTGACATTTGCTGACCTTTGGTTTTCAGAAAATTTTATGTTTAAAAACAATACATAATCCACGTTTCTCAACCAAGCTTATCATGAACTTTAAAACTTTCAGATTGTGAGCGATTGTACAAAACATACCATGTGAGATATGGTTGAGGGCTATTAAGTGTGAACTACAGCCTTTCTCATTAGTTCAATCGTTAGACTCTTTAATTCAGTAGATTTAAACCATGAATTTATTCATGGTACATCACAGATTCTTATAAGAGAAGATTTCTTATTTCAGTAGCTCAGAGTAATGAATTGAAGGTCAGATTGTCATTATTTTAATGTTCAAATGAAGTGCAAGATTTTTGCAAGATACCAAGTGACACGATGGGTATGAAGGATAAGTGATGAAGACATTGATCCAATTGGGATTTAATCAATTATGGAGACAATGAAAACTTCGGTTGACCGAAATGGATATTTTCAGTCGACCAACCAAGGCAGAATCAAACAAGCGACATACAAGGAATAAGCCTAAATAGGTGTCGACACTTGGTGTCGACATCTATTTCACAGACCAGCAGACAGAACCCTTGTAGAAAAATGTCGACTCTTGGTGTCGACACTTCTTACGAGAAAATGTAGAAGAGTAGATGTTCAGGATGATGTGATCAATATCTGCCTTGAGTCAAACAATGAGCTTCCAGACTTAAACTCTCCCTAAGAACATACAAAGTATGCAAGGGACAATGCTTTCTTACATGAGCTACCCCTATCTTGGTGCACTGGTTGGTTCAACATAGAATGCAGCATGTGCATGAATTTTGGCAGACCTAGTTCAAAGACAAAATGCAAGTCCTAGACACATCATTGACCTATGGTACATGGCGGAGGACTAGCCTCTACACATAGCGTGGGTTTCCAGACAGAAGATCTGCCTTTCTCCCAACATACCATTTAATATACCGATGAGGTCAAGGTTTATTGATGCAATGCACTGCATGCAATGACAACCACATGCTACATCTGTTAACAACCGGGATCATATGCATTTTAATAAAGAAAGCATTTATTTTTGAGCAACGAAACTCAATCAATCAGTTATCATGCTGAAATTTGCATAAATCAAGGTCTCTTCTTAAATATTTGAATCTTTCATTACCAAGAGGCTTGGTAAAAATATTCGCAATATGTTTTTCTGATTCAATAAAGTTCAATTCAATTTCATTTTTGGCTACCTCATCTCTCAAGAAATGGTGTCTTATTTCAATGTGCTTAGTCTGGGAATGATGAACAGGGTTCTTAGTCAATGAAATAGCACTGGTGTTATCACATAGGATCGAAATACATCCAAGTTTTATGTGATAGTCATGAATTTGGTGCTTAATCCACGGTACTTGGACTGCACAATTTCCTGATGCAACATACTCTGCTTCAGCAGTAGAAAGAGCAATAGTGTGTTACTTTTTAGATGCCCAAGACACTAGACAACTACCTAGGTATTGACAGTACCTACTAGTACTTTACCTATCTAATCTACACCCTGCATAATCTGTATCAATGTAGGCTATCAGATCTAGCTCACACCTAGCAGGATACCATAAGCCTAGTCAAGGGTGCCAGATAGATATCTAAAATCCTTTTCATAACAGTCATGTGAGATTCCCTAGGACTAGCCTAAAATCTAGCACAAAGACACACAGAAAACTGAATATATGGACGAGATGCAGCAAGATAAAGTAAGGATCCTGTTGTGCCCCTGTGGTCATTTGAGTCATTTGATATTCATGGTTTTGATAATGGCTGAACACTATAAGTCATTGATGCTTTCCACTCTCATATGACTGAAATACTTGATGTTCTTTCATGACAGATAAGCCAAGGAATGGAGTGGAGATGGCAAAACTGGAAGCTCAATGATTGAGCCCTCGCACGTGGATCGACCTGCACAGTCAGGTCGTGGGGATTTCCCCACCCAGCGGTCGAGCGCTAGCCCAGGGGCGGTCGACCGGAATTCCCAGGGACCGTCTGTCTGTAGGTTTCTCAGTGGTGATCGACTGCCAGCCCAGGGCGGTCGACCGAAAATTTCAGAACCAAAATTGCTACAGGTTTTCTCAGTAGCGGTCGACCGCCACCTACCTCCGGTCGACCGCCAGGCCCGAGCCAACAAATGTTGACTTTGTTTTTCTCTTCGAGAAGAGCCATTCTCCATGGATTTATTTAATCCTAAAGTCACCCAATCACCCACAAAACGTGGATCTGGTCTGGAGGATGTCCAAGGACCATTCAAATGGTATAAAACAAACACATGAGGGGTTAGAAACCCTAATGCTTCAAGGGGAACAAGGAGATACCAAGGGAGGCTAGCAGAGGAGATTCACGGGTACTGTAGCACCTCCGTGAACAGTGCTTCGGGCTAGAGTTCTTCATCCATTCCAAGGTGATTCAAGCTTAGATCTGAAGCAAGCAACCTCCAAGGAAGCTAGAAGCAATCAAGGTTCTCAAAGGTGATCAAAGCTACATCCATACACCTCTTCATCAACTCAAGGCCATCCAAGCAAGCTCATTTTCAAGGGAGATCAAATCTGCATCCTTTATCTTCTTCATCAACTCAAGGTGATCCAAGGAAGATCATTTCACAAGGAAGAAGATACTATTGAAGAATCAGATTCAAGCTCCAGCAATCTCAGATAAGATCTTTTCTCTTTGAGTATATTCTATATCTTGTTTGAGTGTTTTCATATTTGTTCTCTTTCCATTTCATTCAAACATTTGGGACTGAAGATCGTCCCTACCAGTGGTTAGTAGGAAGGCAATCGGAAGTTGTCCGATCTGCGGTGTTGACGTCCCTATCGGTGGTTAGTAGGAAGGCAATTGAAGGTCTTTCTGATCTGCGGTTCAGTACGTTGCGCTAGTGGAGCCTCACCGGGTTTGGTGAGGGGTGGACGTAGGACTGGAGATTCAGTCCGAACAATCTTAAAATCCTTTATGTTGTGGTTTGCTTGTGCGATTGCTTTGTGTTAGATGCATGCTTAGGTTCAATCTCTATATTGCGTAATCATCTTGCTAAGCAAATCATTGTGTCCTTCGTTAAGCTAGTTATATTCCGTTGCTATTATCATTATCTAGCTTTAAAGAGGGGTGTTCTGCGAAAAGAGGGGCAGATCTATTCACCCCTCCCCTCTAGATCCACTATCCACTACTCAACAAATCCAATCATACCTCGATAAGTTTTGGAATCAACCAATTTACCTTCTAGATCAGCATCAAGGCTAGTTGATGTACACATTGGTGTAGTGATTGCCTTGAGGTTTTCCACCTTGTACTTCTTCAACAAATCCTTGATGTATTTTGCCTGAGTAATGAAGTTTCCCTCTGATGTTTGACATATCTACAATACAAGGAAAAACATCAGTTCTCCCATTAAACTCATTTCGAATTCATTAGTTATTAGTTTAGAAAATTCCTCACACATGGATTATTTAGTTGACCCAAACACTATGTCATCTACATATATTTAAACAACAAGAATATCTTTATTGTCTACTTTAGTAAATAGAGTTTGGTCAACCTCACCTCTTGAAAATCCTTTACCTGTGAGAAATGAGCTCAGCATGTCGTACTAGGCTCTGGGAGCTTGCTTCAGTCCATATAATGCCTTGTCCGGCTTGAATACATGGTCAGGGAAGTCAACACATTCAAAACCAGGGGGTTGTTTGACAAAAACATCCTCTTTTATTAAGCCATTTAAAAATGCAGATTTGGCATCCATCCATTGAAGTTTTATTCCTAGGCTACATGCAAATGCAAGAAGTATTTTAATGGCTTCTAGCCTGGCCACAGGAGCAAATGACTCTTCAAAATTTACCCCAAACTCCTGATTGTACCCCTATGCCACTAGCCTAGTGTCACGCCCCGAGCGCGGAAGATACCCGGAGACGCGTGACGAGTTTATATCAATCATGTCAATCAGAGTGGTCGTGTATTCGACACAAGACAGAGATGCGCAAAATAGCAAGATAACCCAATCCTTTATTTCATAATGGATAGACTATTACAAATCCAATACTCTATTAAATAAAAGAAAAGTACACAGTTGACTCAAGAAAATAGGAAAAAGACTAGATGACACTTGGACAAGCTCTAGCTCTTTCACCCATGACCATTCCCATCCGATTGACTTCCATCGTCGTCGGACTTACCTGAAAAGTAAAAAGGGACAAACGGAATGAGCGAACGCTCAGTAGGAAATTATATCTCAAGTACTAGCAAGGGGCTTAAGTAATTACATCTTTCATGAATGCAATAAAGCTATGCATGCTCACATAAAATGACAAGATAGAGAGAATGTAATATCAAGGAAATAAGATGAACAAATCATGAACTTTCAACAAGATAACAAGTTTATTCAAGATATTCAAGCAAGTACGTTCAACAAGTCATGTCAAGAACTTTGGCTATCATGTATCAAGTAAGTAAATTACCCTTTTTCGGGCCAGGCAATTCATGTCAAGTCAAGTACGATTTAAGTACAAGATGTGTGTGGAATGTCCAATCAAGCAAGTCAAGTACTCGGTATAATGCCAGATACCTTATCATTTTAACTCCCATGGGCACAAGTACTTTCGGGTGCTCCTCCTAGGACCAGATCGGGCCCTATATGCGCAGGCATTTATCATGTGTTTTGACATCCACTCTTGTTTATAGCCAACGTAGAGTTTCAATAATCAAGCTTGTAGACACGTATGAAAACTTTGATAGATTAGAGTCCAAAATATGACAAAGGACATAGAATGGCGATAATAATGATATAATAACGATATCGATAAAAATCTAGGTAGAATATGGTTCCCTTAACTTGGGTACCATGACAAATCAGTATGGACATTCTTTATATAGAATTGAGGTCCACATGAACAGTATATCAAAGGTAAGATACCCTCATTCCTATCATAGAATTGAGGTTTTTATTAGAACGACATGATATGGCATGATATCATCATCCCATTAAGAATTTCTTATGATATACTCATTGTATAATCATATGGGCCGGTATCCCATGTTCCTTTAGAGTGACATGGCATCAATGGTGTAATGGGTTTTTAGGGTACAACCAGCTCAGTCGACCTTGAGAGAATCCAAGGTACGAGGAGTCTTACGGAGGTCTCTATGACTAACTCGCTAGTCCAAAGGAACGGAATGTCCAATGTAGAGCTTGTATATCAATGAGAGTTGAGTGTGATCGATAAAACAACGTGAAAAGTGGGACTATACTCACGGAGTGGAGAATAGTGCCGATATATATGTATATGTATAATATGAAACCATCGGTTAACAGAATCAGGATAAAAATCAGTTTACAGAAAATAACGACTTAAGTAAAGTCGTGTGTCAAGTAATTAACGCCTATCAGAAGGGCGTTTGCATATATTTCCATTTTGCAGAATTTTCAAAAATTCAGGAATTTATCTAAAACGCGCCCTGGTCAGGGTCGTTTCTTCAAGATTTGACGACTGCAGCAACAGGCGTCTTATTATTTACATATTTGACAGAATATAAATAATTTTCAGGATTTATCGAAAACATGCCCTGGGAAGGGGCGTTACTTATTTAATTCTACTTTTTTACAGAATATATATTTTCAGGAATTTACAGAAACGCGCCCTGTGAAGGGGCGTTATTTACATACTCACGCCCTAGTTCAGGGCGTTAGTTTCACAAGTCACGACCTAACTTAGGTCGTTAATTCTTCAAGGGTCATGAACAATAACGAAGTTATATAACAAGCAATTTTTCGAGATCAAATTTCATGGACAGGACAGGAAACTAGCAGGAAGAGTCATGCATTATACTAGAATCAATATTTCATATATATCATCTTTATAATATGGGTATTTATGATTTTCATGAAATTAACGCCTGTGTACAGGGCGTTGATTCTGAAATTGACGACCTGTTTAAGGTCGTTTCTTTGCAAGTAGCGCCCTCGTTTGTGGTCGTATATTTCAAAAGCACGCCCTTTGTAAGGACGTTTCTTTCAAGAATTCATCAAAAACGTTTAAAACTTAGGAAAACTATATGCAAGTGCATGCTCATATGATTTCACTACGATCCTTATATACTTTGGGCTACATACTTGAGAAAATCCTACCTTTTGATGAAACGTGAAGGTTTTAATGGAAACGATGCTCTGTTTAGAACGGAGCCCTCTGAAGATCAATAAACCGCTACTGATGATGTACGTGGATGAAGAACCTTCGTTCTTCAGGACGATTTTCCCACGGCTACCTGTAAAGGATGAGAAGACATAAATCTTCTTTACCTACGTCACCTAAAGGCAAGGGAAAAAGAAAGAGGGAGAACTTTTACCCGGAAGAAGAGCTCTGCTTTCTTCAAAACGTAGGGCTTCTCAACCTGTAAGAAGAGAAGCAACGAAGAATATTAATTCTTCTCCTACTACGTTCATAAGGAAGAGAAACAGAAGAAAATAAGAACGTTCAGTTCTTACCGTAACAGCAGCAGTCGATCAAATAGGTTTAGGGTTTGGATCGAGCAGCTTATTTATAGGATTTTGGTAATCCTATTAGGGTTAGTGATTGTGTGGAAGTAATACTTCCATGATAGAGTCATTACCACGTTTGAACTCTTTCTAATGCTTATCAATTACCCTGGATAAGATATGGATTCGAACGGTTCACGAATGGAATTAACGACTTCGGTCAGGGCGTCGATTCTTGAATTGACGACCTGGTGCAGGTCGTTTCTTAAGAAGCGCCTTGTATAAGGGCGTTCTTTGTTTTAAAACACTCCCAAGTAAAGGGCGTTTCTTGGCCTTGCCCTTTTTGGCGTTTGGAATTTGACGCCGTCAGGTGAGGGCGTCCTTTCTTTAGTCACGCCATAGATAGAGGCGTTTCTTTTTAAATTAACGCCTTACTAAGAGGCGTTATTTGTATCTTGTTTTATTTCATCTATTTAACCCTCTTCTTATTATCTGTATTACTTCTGTAGTATATATATTTTAATTCATTTCAAATATTCATTTATCAGGGTTGCTACACCCTCCCCCACTTAAAAAGAATTTGGTCCCCAAATTCAATATATATATAAATATACATGTGGAGAGTGTAGAACATATACCTCTTAGAATAACTCGGGAAATCGTTTCTTCATAGATTCCTCGGTCTCCCATGTCGCTTCGTGTTCAGGATTCTTATTCCATTGCACCTTGAGCATGGGAATAATTTTATTCCTTAGAGCTCGTATTTCTCGATCTAAGATCTTCATAGGCTTCTGTTCATAGGTGAGATCTTTCTGGATCACCAGATCTCCATGTTCAATAATATGAGATGGATCGTGCACATACTTCTTCAACTTAGATATGTGAAACACATTATGCACGTCGGACAATTGAGGAGGCAACGCGATGCGATAAGCAACCTCGCCAACTCTTTCGAGTACCTCAAATGGTCCGATGAATCTTGGCGTAAGCTTGCCCTTAACACCAAATCTTCGTATGTCACGTCCAGGCGATATTTTAAGAAATACATGATCTCCAACCTGGAATTCAAGATCTCTTCTTCTTGTGTCAGCATAAGCCTTTTGCCTGGTCTGAGTGTCTTGCAATCTTTCTCTGATTTCTTGTATCTTCTCAGTTGTATCCCTTACCATGTCTGGACCTAACAGTTGTTTCTCTCCAACTTCGTTCCAGCATAAGGGTGATCGGCAACTCCTTCCATATAAAGCTTCGAAAGGTGCCATTTGGATACTAGCTTGGTAGCTATTATTATACGCAAATTCCACTAGTGGCAAATGTTCATGCCAGCTTCCACCAAAGTCAATGATGCAAGCTCTTAGCATATCTTCAACAACTTGATTAGCTCTCTCGGTCTGACCATCCGTTTGTGGGTGAAAAGCAGTACTAAAGTTGAGCCTTGTTCCCAACGAATGTTGTAATCCTTTCCAAAAATGAGAAGTGAAACGGGGATCTCTGTCAGACACGATTGAGACAGGAATTCCATGTAACCTGACTATTTCCTTGATGTATAGTGCAGCTAGCACATCAATTGACCATCGGCTTTTTATTGGCAAGAAATGTGCCGATTTAGTTAATCGGTCAATGATAACCCAGATTCCATCATGTCCTCCTTTAGATTTAGACAAACCCATAATGAAGTCCATATCAATATCCTCCCACTTCCACTTAGGAATATCTAGAGGATGAAGTTTACCAGCAGGCTTTTGGTGTTCCGCCTTGACTTGTTGGCATGTGAGACAGCGAGATACATAGTCTGCTATTTCTCTTTTCATATTAGGCCACCAAAAGTTCTTCTTTACATCTTGATACATTTTGGTTGATCCTGGATGAATATTGTACCTTGATCGGTGAGCTTCATCTAAGATCTTCT